>CM038142.1:127211781-127811781 GCA_021437245.1 Aegilops speltoides | reverse complement strand
ACAAAATTTCAAGAAGTGTTCTCCCTAAGCGTGCACCGTTGCTACAGTTCGTCGCTTCTAAGCACCACGTGATGATCGGTGTGATGGATTCTTACGCTCACATACAACGGGTGTAAGACAGTTTTACACTGGCGAAAACACTTAGGGTTAACTTGACGAGCCTAGCATGTGCGGACATGGCCTCGAACACGGAGACCGAAAGGTCGAACACGAGTCGTATGGAAGATACGATCAACATGAAGGTGTTCACCGACGATGACTAGTCCGTCTCACGTGATGATCGGACACGGGCTAGTCGACTCGGATCGTGTAACACTTAGATGACTAGAGGATGTCTAATCTAAGTGGGAGTTCATAATTTTGATTAGAACTTTATTATCATGAACTTAGTCTAAAACCTTTGCAAATATGTCTTGTAGATCAATGGCCAACGCTAATGTCAACATGAACTTCAACGTTCCTAGAGAAAACCAAGTGAAAGATGATGGCAAACTTATACGGATTGGGTCCGGAACCGAGGATCATCCTCATAGCTGCCAGAAGCAATATGTCCTAGAAGGACCGCTAGGTGATGCTCTGTCCCGAGAGAACCAAGACGTTATGAACGCTTGGCAAGCTCGTCCGATGATTACTCCCTCGTTCGATGCGGCATGCTTTACTGACTTAGAACCGGGCTCCAAAAGCGTTTTGAGCATCATGGAGCATATGAGATGTTCAAGAGCTGAAACTAGTTTTCCAAGCTCATGCCCGGTCGAGAGATATGATGTCTCCGACAAGTTCTATAGTTGTAAGATGGAGGAAAACAGTTCGTCGGTGAGCACATCTCGAAGATGTCTGGGTTGCACAACCGTATGACCCGGTGAACATTAACCTCCCTGATGAGGCGGTCATTGACAGAATCCTCCGATCGCTCCCACCAAGCTACAAGAGCTTTGTGATGAACTACAACATCCGAGGATGGTAAAGACCATTCTGAAGTGTTCTCGATCTTTGAAGTCGCAGAGGCTGAAATCAAGAAAGAACATCAAGTGTTGATGGTCAATAAGACCACTAAGTTCAAGAAGGGCAAGGGTAAGAAGAACTTCAAGAAGGACGGCAAAGATGTTGCCGCGCCCGTAAGCTTGCTGTCGGAAGAAGTCAAAGAATGGACCCAAGCACGAGACCGAGTGCTTTTATTGCAAGGAGAAGGGTCTTTGGAAGCGGAACTGCCCCAAATACTTAGCGGATAAGAAGGCCGCAACACCAAAGGTATATTTGATATACATATAATTGATGTGTACCTTACCAAGACTGTAGTAACTCCCCGGTATTTGATACCGGTGCCGTTGCTCATATTTGTAACTCACGGCGGGAGTTGCGGAATAAACGGAGGTGGCGAAGGGACGAGGTGACGATCTTGGCGTCGGGAATGGTTCCGAGTCGATGTGATCGCCGTCGGCACGCTGCCTCTACATTTACCTACGGATTAGTTTTGAACCTCAATAATTGTTATTTAGTGCCAAGTTTGAGCATGAACATTGTATCCGGATCTCGTTTAATCTGAGATGGCTACTCATTTAAGTCCGAGAATAATGGTTGTTTGATTTATATGAGAGATATGTTTTATGGTCATGCTCCGATGGTCAATGGTTTATTCTTAATGAATCTCGGCGTAATGTTACACATGTTCATAGTGTGGATGCCAAAAGATGTAAAGTTGATAACGATAGTCCCACATACTTGTGGCATCGCCGCCTTTGGTCACATTGGTGTCAAGCGCATGAAGAAGCTCCATCTTGATGGACTTTTAGAGTCTCTTGATTATGAATCGTTTGACACATGCTAACCATGCCTCTTAGGCAAATGACCAAGACTCCGTTCTCGGAACAATGGAGCGAGCAACCAACTTGTTGGAAATCATACATACCGATGTGCGGTCCAATGAGCATTGAGGCTCATGGAGGATATCGTTATGTTCTCACTCTCACCGATGACTTAAGTAGATATGGGTATGTCTACTTAATGAAACACAAGTCCGAGACCTTTGAAAAGTTCAAGGAATTTCAGAATGAGGTGGAGAATCAACGTGACCGAAAGATAAAGTTCCTATGATCGATCGTGGAGGAGAATACTTAAGTCACGAATTTGGTACACACTTAAGAAAATGTGGAATCGTTTCACAACTCACGCCGCCGAACACCTCAAATAAACGGTGTGTCCGAACGTCGAATCGCACTCTATTGGATATGGTGCGGTCTATGATGTCTCTTACCGATTTACCGCTATCATTTTGGGGATACGCTCTAGAGACAGCTACATTCACTTTAAATAGGGCACCGTCTAAATCCGCTGAGACGACACCGTATGAATTATGGTTTGGGAAGAAACCTAAGTCGTCGTTTCTAAAAGTTTGGGGATGCGATGCTTATGTCAAGAAACTTCAACCGAAAAGCTCGAACCCAAGTCGGAAAAATGCGTATTCATAGGATACCCTAAGGAAAGCGTAGGGTATACCTTCTACTTAAGATCCGAAGGCAAGATCTTTGTTGCTAAGAACGGATGCTTTCGGAAAAGAGTTTCTCTCGAAAGAAGTAAGTGGGAGGAAAGTAGAACTCGATGAAGTACTACCTCTCGAACGGGAAAGTGGTGCGTGCGCAGAAACCGCTCTGTGATGCCCACACAAACCAAGAGGAAAACAATGATGATGATCAAGGTACTTCGGATCAAGTTACTATTGAACTTCAGAGGTCCACAAGGACACGCTCGCACTGAGTGGTACGGCAACCCTGTCCTAGAAATCATGTTGTTAGACAACGGTGAACCTTGAACTATGAAGAAGCGATGGCGGGCCCGGATTCCAACAAATGGCTTGAAGCCATGAAACCGAGATAGAATCCATGTATGAAAACAAAGTATGGACTTTGACAGACTTGCTCGATGATCGGCGAGCGATAGAAAACAAATGGATTTTTAAGAAGAAGACGGACGCGGATGGTAATGTTACCATCTATAAAGCTCGACTTGTCGCTAAGGGTTATCGACAAGTTCAAGGGATTGACTACGACGAGACATTCTCTCCCGTAGCAAAGCTGAAGTCCGTCCGAATCATGTTAGCAATTGCCGCATATTATGACTATGAGATATGGCAGATGGACGTCAAAACGGCATTCCTTAACGGACATCTTAAGGAAGAGCTGTATATGATGCAGCCGGAAGGTTTTGTCGATCCTCGAATGCTAACAAAGTATGCAAGCTCCAATGATCCATTTATGGACTGGTGCAAGCATCTCGAGTTGGAACATTCGCTTTGATGAGATGATCAAAGCGTTTAGTTTATCTTGAGACTTATGGAGAAGCTGCGTTTACAAGAAAGTGAGTGGGAGCTCAGTAGCATTTCTCCTATTATATGTAGATGACATACTCTTGATGGGAAATGATACAAAACTTCGGACAGCATTAAGGCCTACTTGAATAAGTGTTTTTCAATGAAGGACCTTGGAGAAGCTGCTTATATATTGGGCATCAAGATCTATAGAGATAGATCGAGACGCCTCATAGGTCTTTCACAGAGCACATACCTTGATAAGATTTTGAAGAGGTTCAAAATGGATCAGTCCAAGAAGGGTTCTTGCCTATGTTACAAGGTGTGAGATTGAGCTCACTCGACCACCGACCACTGCAAAAGATAAAGAAGAGATGAGTGTCATCCCTATGCTTCACCATAGGATCTATTATGTATGCCATCTTTGTGTACGGACCGATGTAAACCTTGCCGTAAGTTTGGTTGCAAGATACCAAAGTAATCCCGCAAGGAACACCGGACAGCGGTCAAGAATATCTGAAGTACCGAAAAGGACAAAGGACATGTTTTCGTTTATGGAGGAGACGAAGAGCTCGTCAGAAGGGTTACGCCGACGCTTAGCTTCGACTCAGATCCGATGACTCTAAGTCACAAACGGGATACGTATATGTTGAATGGTGGAGCGAGAGTGGTGCATTTGCAAGCGAGCGTCGTGGCGGGATCTACGTGTGAAGCGGAGTACATGGCAGCCTCGGAGGCAGCGCATGAAGCAATCTGAGTGAAGGAGTTCATCACCGACCTAGGAGTCATACCCAATGCGTCGGGGCCGATCAAACTCTTCCGTGACAACACCGAGCTATTACCCTTGCCAAGGAGCCCGGGTTTCACAAGAAGACCGAGCACATCAAGCGCCGCTTAACTCCATCCGTGAAAATGTTCAAGATGGAGACATAGAGATTTGCAAAGTGCACACGGATCTGAATGTCGCAGATCCGCTGACTAAACTCTCTCGCGTGCAAAACATGATCAACACCGTAACTCTATGGGTGTTCGATTCATCACAATGTAACTAGATTGGTGACTCTAGTGCAAGTGGGAGACTGTTGGAAATATGCCCTAGAGGCAATAATAAAAGTATTATTATATTTCAATGTTCATGATAATTGTCTTTTGTTCATGCTATAAGCAGTATTATCCGGAAATCGTAATACACGTGTGAACACTTAGACCCCAATATGTCCCTGGTGAGCCTCTAGTTGACTAGCCCATTGTGATCAATAGATAGTCATGGTTTCCTGACTATGGACATTGGATGTCGTTGATAACGGGATCACATCATTAGGAGAATGATGTGATGGACGAGACCCAATCCTAAGCATAGCATAAAAGATCGTATAGTTCGTTTGCTAGAAGCTTTGCCAATGTCAAGTATCTCTTCCTTCGACCATGAGATCGTAACCGCCGGTTACCGTAGGAGTGCCTTGGGTGTATCAAACGTCACAACGAATCGGGTGACTATAAAGGTGCATTACGGTATCTCCGAAAGTATCATTGGGTTGACACGGATCGAGCGGGATTTGTCACTCCGTATGACGGAGAGGTATCTCTGGGCCCACTCGGTAATGCATCATCATAATGAGCTCAAGGTGACCAAGGTGTTGCCACGGATCATGCATTACTGATGCGAGTAAAGTGACTTGCGTAACGAGACCGAACAAGGTATTGGGATACCGACGATCGAGTCTCGGGCAAGTAACGCATCGATTGACAAAGGAATTGCATACGTGGTTTGATCGAATCCTCGACATCGTGGTTCAACCGATGAAATCATCGAGGAGCATGTGGGAGCCAACATGGGTATCGGACCCGCTGTTGGTTATTGCCCGAGAGTCATCTCGGTCATGTCTGCGTGTCTCCGAACCCGTAGGGTCTACACACTTAAGGTTCGGTGACGCTAGAGTTAGTAGGAAGACTAGTATGTGACTACCGAATGTTGTTGAGTCCGGATGAGATCCCTGACGTCACGAGGAGTTTGGAATGGTCCGGAGGTAAAGAATAATATATAGGAAGTGGTATTTCGCCATCGGAAAGTTTGGGGTCTCCGAATGTACCGAGACCAGGGAGGGTCCCGGGTCCACCGGTGGGGCCACCCATCCCGGAGGGCCCCATGGGCTGAAGTGGGAGGAACCAGCCCATAGTGGGCTGGTGCGCCTCTAGGGCCACCTGCGCCTAGGGTTGAAACCCTAGGGGGGGGGCGCCCACTTGGCAGGGCACTCCACCCTTGGCCGCCGCCCCTTGGAGATTGGATCTCGGGGCGGCGCCTGTGGGGCCTATATAAAGGGGGAGGAGGGGCTGTGGTACCCATCTCCAAGGCGCAGCCCTCCCTCCCCAACACCTCTCCTCCTCAAGCGCTTGGCGAAGCCTGCCGAGTATCGCTTCTCCACCATCACCACGCCGTCATCTTTGCCGGTGGGCTGTCTTCCTCAACCTCTCCTTCCTCCTTGCTGGATCAAGACAGAGGAGGCGTCGCCCGCATGCGACGTGTGTTGAACGCGGAGGTGTTTGTCTGCTCAAGACTTGGTCATCGGTGATTGAATCACGCCGAGTACGACTACATCATCACCTTGCAAGCTTCCGCACGCGATCTACAAGTGGTATGTAGATGCAAACTCTCTCCCGTTACTCGTTGCTTAGACGAACTCATAGATGGATCTTGGTGAAACCGTAGGAAATTTTTTAATTTTCTGCAACGTTCCCCAACAATATTCTACCAAGATCTTTATCGGCCAAACCGCATAACAACATACGTTGTTCCCTTTGTCATTGGTATGTTACTTGCCCGAGATTCGATCGTCGGTATCTCAATACCTAGCTCAATCTCGTTACCGGCAAGTCTCTTTACTCGTTCTGTAATGCATCATCCCGCAACTAACTCATTATTCACATTGCTTGCAAGGCTTATTGTGATGTGCATTACCGAGAGGGCCCAGAGATACCTCTCCGACAATCGGAGTGAAAAATCCTAATCTCGATCTATGCCAACTCAACAAGTACCATTGGAGACACCTGTAGAGCACCTTTATAATCACCCAGTTACGTTGTGATGTTTGGTAGCACACAAAGTGTTCCTCCGGTAACCGGGAGTTGCATAATCTCATAGTCATAGGAACATGTATAAGTCATGAAGGAAGCAATAGCAGTAAACTAAAATGATCAAGTGCTAAGCTAACAAAAATGGGTCAAGTCAATCACATCATCCTCCTAATGATGTGATCCCGTTAATCAAATGACAACTCATGTCTATGGCTAGGAAACTCAACCATCTTTGATCAACGAGCTAGTCAAGTAGAGGCATACTAGTGACACTATGTTTGTCTATGTATTTACACATGTATTATGTTTCCGGTTAATACAATTCTAGCGTGAATAATAAACATTTATCATGATATGAGGAAATAAATAATAGCTTTATTATTGCCTCTAGGGCATATTTCCTTCAGTCTCCCACTTGCACTAGAGTCAATAATCTAGATTACACAGTAATGATTCTAACACCCATGGAGTCTTGGTGCTGTTCATGTTTTGCTGTTGGAAGAGGCTTAGTCAACGGGTCTGCAACATTCAGATCCGTATGTATCTTGCAAATCTCTATGTCTCCCACCTGGACTTTATCCCAGATGGAATTGAAGCGTCTCCTGGTGTGCTTGGTTCTCTTGTGAAATCTGGATTCCTTTGCCAAGGCAATTGCACCAGTATTGTCACAAAAGATTTTCATTGGACCCGATGCACTAGGTATCTCTACTATTAAAGGGGGATCGAACGTCGTGATGGTTCAACCTCCTCCTCCTATCGCTGCCTCCCCTCGTAGGATGCCCCACGAAAAAAACAGCGACGAAAGATCCACAAAACTCCCTGTGATTATGACCCACGAACCCACGAACTTGGGCATCCCAACACGCGAGCTCATCCAATCCAATCCGACCTCACGCCCACACACCCCTGCTTTCTACCCGCCTCCCGTCCCAGGCTGCTGTTCCGATCGCGGGGCGCCCCCCATCTCTAGCCGAGCCACATCCCCAACCCAGCACCGCCAGCCGGCGATACCGCTCTCACACGGCCGCCTTTCCTTCCTTCTCGTCGCACCGCAGTGTGATGCGTTGCCGTCCATCGCCTACGTCCACTCTCATGGGCGCGCACGTCGGGTCGGGAAGAACTTCTTCCCTTGGTCGGCATCGACAATGGTAGGAGCGCGGCATGGTCGACAACGCTGCGAATGTGGGGGGTGATCGCGGTGGCCGCCTCCACGAGAGCTATTCTCCAAGTATGTGATTCCTCTTCTAGATCGGTAGTTGTTCATGTGTTTGGTATGACCACGTTTTGGTGATTCAGCGCCCAGTACAATAATGTCCTAGCACGCCTCCGCCGGCAGATCCGACACTGGCGGCCGCCATCTTCCTCTAGGTATTTCACCATACGGCGTCTGGGCTGTCAACGATAGCACGGGAGCCCAACTGCCCAAGTACACCGTCCAGGACCAGCTGGAGTACATGCTCAATGAAGATGACGACACACCTATGCTAGCACGAGGTTGTAAAGTCTCTGGTGAAGGACCATGTGACAGGTTCGTCAGATATTGATAGGGGTTTTTTTCAGCAAATTTCAGCAATGTCTTTGGTTGTCATTGTCAAACCACCCAGTATGGTAGATATAGAGTTGTTGCTCTACCAGTATCGAATTTGATGTGGTTAAGTTTGTTCTAGCGTCTTGTTGGCACTGGATCCGGTCCATATGGTGCTAATAAGTAATAGTACTGAATGTGTGATTTACTGTGATCTTTGAACTGTTACAGTAAAGTAGACATACAGTAATGAATCCTGACCATCGACACACATGGCCGTATTCTGTTCAATTGCATGCTCTTTCCTTGCTATTATAGAACAGAGTAGCGGGAGAGACTTATAGTGCCAATTATTTTTCAAAACCTGCATATCTGTTGTGATCTAATATATAATCTGTCTGACTGAATAGCTAAAAACAGAACTTCTAAGTTCTTGCATTTGACTAATCAAAGTATGCACATGTATGCTATATTACCTCATCAAATTTTCTTCAGAATTTTACTATATAACTGGAAATAAAGCTAAGCTACAGGGTACTTTTCTAGAAGAAGAGCTACTTTTTAAATATCCCAAATGCATAAATATCTTTACAGTTGCTACTTTTTAAATATACCAAATACAGATTATTTTGTCTACTATTAAGTGGAGTTCCAAAAGCGACGGTGTTGGCTGTGCCACCACCAACAGCAGAGAAGGAAGAGGTGTGGCAGTGGTGGCGCAGAAAGAGCGATAGAGAAGTCGGAGGAAACTAAGTAGCGGCATTGTTGTAAGGAAGAAGGGGAGCATGGAGAGCAAGATGAGGTTCTAGGGAAATGCGACGGGGTAGTCGCTCCCTAAGCCTATCAGCATGACCCAATTCACTCCACTTTTTTCCCGGTTCAGTTTTGTTAGCATTGGTATTCACATTCTACTGTTCAGAGAATATTCATTACTACAGGGTGGAAGTTATCTGTACTTTTGTTTTGTATATTTTTTACAGCTATACCTTAGTGGAAGTGACCCAGGCCCTTGAAAAATATTTTTTTACGGTAGTCACATTCGTTCAGTAACATTTTTGCATGTATAGCATGTAGGTTTTGTTCACATGTAGCAAAAGACTCTCCAAACAACGGAGGTTTGCTTTGTAGAACGACATGGATGATATATTATTAGAGAAAAAAATGAAAGAATTAGGGTGGACATTAATTTGCTGGAAGTGAGTACTCCACTACAATGCTTCTAATAGCTCTATAGTTCTATATATGATGCAAACCTATGTGTTCAAGAGACGTTTTTGCTACGGAACTCTGAAGCATGTGGTTGAAGTAAACAGTGGACGGAGAAAGACTTCGCATATTCAGCAGCAGACTCAAAGCTGCTGGTGCGAAAACAGACATTGCACTGTGTAAC
The DNA here is from genome assembly GCA_021437245.1 of Aegilops speltoides. Taxonomy (NCBI): domain Eukaryota; kingdom Viridiplantae; phylum Streptophyta; class Magnoliopsida; order Poales; family Poaceae; genus Aegilops; species Aegilops speltoides. Next base: position 127,802,493 of record CM038142.1, on the reverse strand, counting down.
AGGCAAAGCCTCACTACAGAGCTCTTGCATTAAGATATGCTTTTTGCAAAGGTAATTGAGATTTCTTTGAATGGTGGATAATAGAGATTTATACTTTTAATACACGTTCCTGCTATAGGAGGATGCCAAGGAGATCAATTAGATTTCTTTACACATTAAGGCATCTTCATCTTTTATTGATATTGTTGCAGCACAATAGCTTTATGTCGCTATTTTCAGAAAAATATCCCAATTTACGCATTGTTTTGTCAATTTTAATTTTCAAACGGAGGTTTGTTTGGTAGACATTACTTTCTAAATATAGCAAACTTTAACAGATATATACATTGAGCAAAGTCAACTGAACATGCTACCGGCAGAAAGAGTCAATTAAAACATGATGCATTTTCTTAGTTCTTAGATGGTATGTAGGTCCTGCACTAATAATTGTAGGTGTTGACATACTATGTCTATTGTAAGATAACTATGTGATGCATCATTAGAAAAAATTCACAGAATTAGGATGGTTGTTATTCTGATGGAAGTGATTACTCCACTACAATGCTTCTAATAGCTTTATAGTTCTATGATGCAAACCTATGTGTTTGGGAGCCTTTTTTTCTATGGAAATCTGAAGCATGTGGTTGAAGTAAATACTGTATAGAGAAAGACTTTACATATTCAGCAGCAGTGCAAGCTGTTGGTGCGACAACAGAATTGGTCCAAGCTGAAGTGAAACACATACGGCAAACTGTCAATCTTGTGTCGAATGAGAGCCAAAAAATTATGGTAACTTCCTTCATCTTATTAGGACCAGATAGGAAGATCTCCCGAGTACACGGTTGAGAGGAAGCTCGGCAAAGGGGGGCTCGACCATGCTTTCATCAGCCGGCGTTTAGCTGGTGCAACAGGATGGTCCACATGTGTGAGTGCTCAACAGGTGGGTGCTATTTTTACATGTTCACTGCTTTCTTACTATACCCTTTGCCAAAAAAAGAACAAACTTTGTCGTCGGGTTTTGTACTCACTGATTTGATGTCTGACTCAGGCCTATATGACCGATCGATCGAAATACTCTAAAGCCAAAGGCAATGCTAATTGCACATTTGTTCACGTTACTGTTTGCGGGTTGCAGGGACTTTGAGATGACCACATGTCCCCTGTTTAATTATCTATATTATGGTGTGGTCTTCATGTGTAGCCATTTTTTCTAAGAAGCAACAAGAACCTGCAATTCATTGGAGTTGTATAAAGAGTGCACATGTAACAAAAGCAGCTGGAGCCCGAGGCAGAAACGAGGAAGGGCAGAGATGTACCAAAGGTGAGGAAGACCATCATCATGCTTTATCTTCTTCAGGGTTGGGAGTCAATATGGCAACGGGGACGAAACCCACTGGGTTTTGCCTTCCCAAACCCATCCCCACGAAAAATTGAGTTGGGAGGGAGAAAGGGAAATGGTGATTTCCGGAGAGGGAGCAACCGGGAGAAATGTAGTTTTTCAACGAATGTTGAAAATTGAATGAACGCCTACTGGATAAATTACATGATCTGAAAACTCGACGCTGTGTTGTTGCATATAAATAATTTATCATCCAGTATACACCTGTCCCCTTGTGTTGTTCAAATTTCCTTCGGTGATGACAAAGCATGCAGGCAACATTGAATATATGTTTCTTATATATCATTGTCAGATTGTAAGATGTTGACGTGTTGTCCATGTTTTATTTTCAATGTCTCCGACTAAGTATGGTTTTGAAGTTTCCGCACTTGCTTTGAACAGACAAAGGCAATAACTCCAGGACTTAGTCAAATAGGAACACAAGGGAAAGAGGAATAAAAATTTATATTCGAACCATATCTTCCCAAGTCCTACTTATTTTGCAACATTCTATCGATTGATTTGTTATGCTGATTATATATCAAACATTCCTCTCGCACAAATTATGTACTTAATTCTGGGAAAAACGGTGGGACCAAATTCCATGATAAAGATATTTGTGTATGAAAGAACCAATGTGTGTAGTGGCAAGGATCGAAGGAGTGATCAACACACTGATATTTTGCAGGGTAGGCATAATAGAATGAGATGTCGCACGGATAAAGTGGGTTTCGAGGAGTACACGATAATCGATAAGAGACAAGGGACTATTTTCATAATGCATTATACAGTATATTTTACTGTTGTCACCGTAGCAACGCACGGGTATTTAGCTAGTGACACCTAGATCGGATATGAACTCCTTCATCCAGACTCCTTAATTTGCTGCTTTCGAAGCAGCTATGTACTCTGCTTCACATGTAGATCCCGCCACGACGCTTTGTTTAGAACTGCACCAACTGACAGCTCCATCGTTCAATATAAACACGTATCTAGTTTGCGATTTAGAATTGTCCGGATCAGTGTCAAAGCTTGCATCAACGTAACCATTTACGACAAGCTCTTTGTCACCTCCATAAATGAGAAACATATCCTTAGTCCTTTTCAGGTATTTCGGGATGTTCTTGACGACGTCGATGATCCACTCCTAGATTACTTTGGTACCTCCCTGCTAAACTAATAGCAAGGCACACATCAGGTCTGGTACACAACATTGCATACATGATAGAGCCTATTGCTGAAGCATAGGTGTGACGCCCCCGATTCAATCGTACACTAATCATGCACGCAAACATGTACGATCAAGATCAGGGACTCACGGGAAGATATCACAACACAACTCTAAAAGTAAAATAAGTCCTACAAGCATCATATTACAAGCCAGGGACCTCGAGGGATCGAATACAATTGCTCGAACATAAACGAGTCAGCGGAAGCAACAATATCTGAGTACAGACATAAGTTAAACAAGTTTGCCTTAAGAAGGCTAGCACAACTAGGATACATATCGAAAGAGGCGCATGCCTCTGCAGGATCCTCCTAACTACTCTCAGTGGTCGCCGTCGCCGACCGCTTGCGTAGTAGTAGGCACCTCCGATTAGTAGGAGTAAATCGTCCACGGTGGCATATGGCTCCAGGGCTTCAGCATCTGGTTGCGACAACCAGGTAGAAGGGAAAGGGGGAAAAGAGGGAGAAAAGCAACCGTGAGTACTCATCCAAAGTACTCGCAAGCAAGGAGCTACACTACATGCATGGGTATATGTGTAAAGGGCCATATCAGTGGACTGAACTGCAGAATGCCAGAATAAGAGGGGGATAGCTAGTCCTATCGAAGACTACGCTTCTGGCAACCTCCGTCTTCCAACATATAGAAGAGAGTAGATTGGCGTCCTCCAAGTAGCATCGCATAGCATGATCCTACCCGGCGATCCTCCCCTCGTCGCCCTGTGGAAAAGCGATCACCGGTTGTCTCTGGAACTTGTCTGGGTGTGTTTTATTAAGTATCCGGTTCTAGTTGTCATAAGGTCAAGGTACAACTCTGGGTCGTCCTTTTACCGAGGACACAACTATTCGAATAGATAAACTTCCCTGTAGGGGTGCACCACATAACCCAACACGCTCGATCCCATTTGGCCGCACACACTTTCCTGAATCATGCCCGGCCTCGGAAGATCAACACGTCGCAGCCCCACCTAGGCACAAAAGAGAGGTCGACCGCGGTCTAAATCCTATGCTTGTGCAGGGTGCAGGCCCATCGCCCATTGCACACGCATGTTGCGTCTGTGGTGGTGAGAACCTAGCAACCTCCATTACAAAGGAAGTTGCGTTAGCGATCCAACCCGGGCGTCGCTCGTCGCCGACGTCAAGAAGGCTTCGGTGATACCACGACGTCGAGTGCCCATATCTTTCAGCGTAGTTGGTTAGTGCGTATAGGCGATGGCGGACTCGGATCAAATACCAAGATCTCGTTAAGCGTGTTATTATGAAGTAATCATGACGCCGACGACGAGGCGAGCCCACCTCTCGCCTAGGTGGTTTCAACCGCCTGTCGCTCCGCCACATAATGTGATCGGGGCGTCGGGAACCTGTGCCCACCTCTACCGGATGGAGCCACTGTCCTTCGGCCCCACATCGAGAATCACTTGCGGGTACTCAGCGAGCCAACGACTTTAGTCACCATCTATATAGTATGTATATATGTATAGTATATACCGTGATCGACTCCCAAGTGATCACGGCCCGATCGTATAACAAGGCAGACTGACAAGAATGTAGGGCCAATGATAATAAACTACCATCCTATACTAAGCATTTAGGATTGCGGGTAAGGTATCAACGATTTATGCAACAATGACGAAAGCTATGCAATGAATACAAATAAGAAACAATAACATGCTACACTACTCTAATGCAAGCAGTATAGAGAAGAATAGGCGATATCTGGTGATCAAGGGGGGGCTTGCCTGGTTGCTCTGGCAAGAAGGAGGGGTCATCATTGATGTAGTCGATCACGGGGTATCGACGGCGGTCTCGAGGTCTAGGAAAGAAATGCTGGGAGGAACACAAATAAATAATAGAGCAATCAAACAATACAAAGTGTAACATGGCAATACGCGGTGCTAGGTGTGCCCTAACGCGGTAGTAGGTGATACCGGCGAAGGGGGAAAACATCCGGGAAAATATCCCCGGTGTTTCGCGTTTTCGGACAAGTGAACCGAAGGGGAAAAGTTGCGTGTTCGCTATGCTAGGAATGTGTGGCGGACAAACGAGCTGCGTATTCGGATTCGTCTCGTTGTTCTGAGCAACTTTCATGTACAAAATTTTTCCATCCGAGTTACAGTTTATTTTATATTAATTTTTTAAAGTTTTTCTAAAAATTCCAGGATTTATTCTTAAAATCAAATTAGATCAGAATATACATTTACTCAGCACGGGCTAGCCACAGTCAATGACATGTGGGGCCAGGGGGCTGGGTTGACCCAGTCAATTAGTCCAGTCCGTAGTTGACTAGTCAACTGTTGACTGGTCAAACCTGGGTAGTGGGGCCCAGTGTCATTCTCACAGATTTAGTGTTTTCCTTTTAAAGAGATAATTAGAGGTGGGGTCTACCTGTCATTGGCTAGCAATTAAACTAACTGGAACTTATCCCCTAGCTAATTTGGATGGACCGGCCACTGGTGGCTTGGCTGTACACGTACACGCACATCACTCATGCTCGGCCATGGCCATTAGCACAGCATCTAGGAGTAGCAAAACTAGCATCCAGGAGCAGCTAGAGCAGCGGCGGCCGGCTACGCAGCAAGTCGTAAACAACAGCTGTAGTAAGTAGCGACAGTAGCAGGCAGCGGCGAGCAGCAGCAGTACGCAGAGTAGTGCGGCTGCCAGCAGCAGAGCAAAGCAGCGGCTAAGAGGAGCAGCAGCAGCGGCAAGTAGTGGCAGAAGACAGTGCAGCAAGAGCAGCAGTTAAGGCCGCGCCTTGGCGAGGCCAGGGAGCGACGGGCAAGCGCGACGACGGGCGTCTGCGGTGCGGCGCTCGCGGCCTTGCGGCAGCAGACGCCAGCAGCGCGCGGGCTGTGCAGCACGCGGGCGCGCGGCCACGGCGTGCTGTGAGGAGCGGAGGTGCACGACCGCGGACATGGCGGTGGGGCAGTAGTATTCGGCGCGGTTTGAGGTCGATGCAAGGTGGGAACAGAGGGGAAGCTCACCAAGGGAGCTCACGAAGGCTCGTTGGTTGCCGGGAGCAGCAGAGAGCGCCGAAATTCGCCGGAGAGGCGCCGACGGCCGAGGGGACGAAGCAGTCGATCCCGGTGATGTAGAGGCGCCCAGCTTGAACGGATGGCCGTAGATGACGTAGACGAACATGACGGAGCTCCTGGAGGTGGTGGTGCAGCGCGGGGCAGTCGGAGACCGCGGTGACGACGAAGACGCGACGACGGCAACGCACGGGCGGCGGCTCGTGCGAAAGGGAGAGGGGCAAATGGGGATTAGGGTTCCAGGCGCCGTGGTAAGAGGGCGCCGGTCTTATAGGCGAGGTGGTCACCGGGGAGGGCCGCCGGATGGCCGCCACGGCGATGGCCGGTGCCGTGGCAGGCATCGGCGCGGCCACGCCCTCCCGTGAACAGGGGAGCGGGGAAGCAGGGGCGGGGTGGGCTGGCCTGGTGGCCTAGTGGGCCAAGGCCCAGGGGAGGAGAAGGTCTTTTTGTTTTTCTGTCTTTACTTTTGTTCTTGTTTTTTTTTGTTGCCATTTATTTTAGTTCTAGTAAAATATAAACTTAGCATCTAAATTAGTATTTCAACCTAGTCCACAGTCGCAAAAAGTGTAGTCCCCAAATAACTTAGTTTGACATTTTATTCATTATAAAAGGTGTTTAAATAATTGTTGTTGCTACTGTTTTAATTATTTTAGAGTATTTCAAAATTTTATAAAAGTGTGGTTTCTTCGCCAAAATTTAGTACGGATTAATTGACACAAACCTAACATTTTAGTTTTAATGTTTAAACACTTTCATTGATTGACTTTATTTTGAAGTTTAATTCCGAACCGGTTTTCAACTAACGTGAGGTTAACAACAGTAAGCGAGGTGACGTGGCATCATTATCAGAGGTTCATTGTAGCTTAAGTATCCGGGTGTCACAGTTCTTCTCCACTACAAGAAATCTCGTCCCGAGATTTAAGAGGGGGACTAAGGGGGAAAGGTGTGGTTACGAAATTCTAACCAATCTTCTCGGTCTTGGTTACTTTTTTCGAAGAGGTCAATCCACTACGTTGAAGTCTTCAATTCACTGCATCGGGGCATCATGATGAAGTCGTCATCCTTTCTTCGAACCTCCATCGTACTTACGAAAGAATAAGGGGGTATCCTGGCAGTGCGGACCTCTTCAAGGTTGACTATCTGGTAGATAATAGCGGAGAAGGTGGCGGAAAGTAACTCTCGAATTGAAACTTAAGAAGATATCGAGAGCAAAGTAAGAAGGTACCATGAGAAGTTTCGAGCGGGCAGGCAATCGTTCGATGCCTAAAAACAGGGCATGAATGGGGTTCAGAGCAGCGGGAATAAGTATTGTGTCTGATACCAGAATTGATGATCCGTCGGAAGGTGGCTCGTGAATTACGTACGAGGCCACACGCGAGGAACAACCTTGGGATCAGGGGATGTACAGGAGAGGCAGGTTTCGATCCTGTGGAACTGTGGGTTATGGGCCCATCATGTGGGTTAAAAGTGGGAGGAGCGGTGACATCTTGCACAGTTATGATAGCGAGGCATGTCAGACAATAGCCTGTCAGTTATGTCGGCAACAACATCGGTACCAAGGGCGAGGGACAAAGAGATCCATTTTCCTGCTCGTTGAACGAGGCGGACCAATAGGCAAAGTTCGCGTCCATCGGTGGTTACCGGATTGTTATCAACAAAAGTAACATGGTCTTACTAACAGAGTGGTACGATGAGGTGCTTACCTAAGCAGGGAATTATCATTGCTCGGCTAAGTCAGACAGAGGTTAATCGAAACAAAGGAAAGGGAAATGCGATTATTAGATTAAACAGAACAATGGAAATGAAAATGTGTTATACACATATTTCTGGGGGTATATCCCTCCCAGGGACAAGTAGAGCATGATATCCATGATACGATATAAATTAGAACACCCTTTTGGTAAGGGGAGAGAAATTTCATGACATTACCCATACAACGGTGTTTGGATAATTGATGAAGGAAATTCAGCATTGTGCTTCAAATGTTCTTATTGAAAATCAGAGTATCATAGATATATAGCATTGACATGGTCTTCAAGCAAATGAAGGAAATATGCCCTAGAGGCAATAATAAAGTTATTATTTATTTCCTTATTTCATGATAAATGTTTATTATTCATGCTAGAATTGTATTAACCGGAAACATAATACATGTGTGAATACATAGACAAATATAGTGTCACTAGTATGCCTCTACTTGACTAGCTCGTTTATCAAAGATGGTTATGTTTCCTAGCCATGGACAAAAGAGTTGTCATTTGATTAACGGGATCACATCATTAGGAGAATGATGTGATTGACTTGACCCATTCCGTTAGCTTAGCACTTGATCGTTTAGTATGTTGCTATTGCTTTCTTCATGACTTATACATGTTCCTATGACTATGAGATTATGCAACTCCCGTTTACCGGAGGAACACTTTGTGTGCTACCAAATGTCACAACGTAAATGGGTGATTATAAAGGAGCTCTACAGGTGTCTCCGAAGGTACATGTTGGGTTGGCGTATTTCGAGATTAGGATTTGTCACTCCGATTGTCGGAGAGGTATCTCTGGGCCTTCTCGGTAATGCACATCAATATAAGCCATGCAAGCAATGTAGCTAATGAGTTAGTTACAAAATGATGCATTACGTAACGAGTAGACAGACTTGCCGGTAACGAGATTGAACTAGGTATTGAGATACCGACGATCGAATCTCGGGCAAGTAACATACCGATGACAAAGGGAACAAAGTATGTTGTTATGCGGTTTGACCGATAAAGATCTTCGTAGAATATGTAGGAGCCAATATGAGTATCCAGGTTCCGCTATTGGTTATTGACCGAGAATACTTCTAAGTCATGTCTACATAGTTCTCGAACCTGTAGGGTCCGCACGCTTAAGGTTTTGATGACAGTTATATTATGAGTTTATGAGTTTTGATGTACCGAAGGAGTTCGGAGTCCCGGATGAGATCGAAGACATGACGAGGTGTCTCGAAATGGTCGAGACGTAAAGATCGATATATTGGACGACTATATTCGGAGTTCGGAAAGGTTCCGAGTGATTCGGGTATTTTTCGAGTCTGGGAGAGTTACGGAATTTGCCGGGAGTATATGGGCCTTATTGGGCTTTAGGGAAAGAGAGAGGAGAGGTTGGGCGCCCCCAAGGCCTAGTCCGGGTGGACTAGGGAGGGCTGCGCCTCCTTCCTTCTCTTCTCTTCCCTTTCTTGACTCCTACTCCTACTACTTGGAAGGGGGGAATCCTACTCCCGGTGGGAGTAGGACTCCTCCTTGGCGCGCCCTCCTTGGCCGGCCGCACCTCCCCCTCCCTCCTTTATATACGGGGGCACGGGGCACCCCATAACACACAAGTTGATCTTCAAGATCATTCCTTAGCCATGTGCGGTGCCCCCCTCCACCATATTCCACCTCGGTCATATCGTCGCGGAGTTTAGGCGAAGCCCTGCGCCAGTAGAACATCATCATCGTCACCACGCCGTCATCTTGTGGAACTCATCCCGACACTTTGCTGGATCGAGTCCGGGATCATCATCGAGCTGAACGTGTGCTGAACTCGAAGGTGCCGTACGTTCGGTACTTGGATTGGTCGCATCGTGAAGACGTACGACTACATCAACCGCGTTGTCATAACGCTTCCACTTATGGTCTACGAGGGTACGTGGACAATACTCTCCCCTCTCGTTGCTATGCATCACCATGATCTTGCGTGTGCGTAGGAATTTTTTGAAATTACTACGTTCCCCAATAGTGGCATCAGAGCCTAGGTTTTATGCGTTGATGTTATATGCACGGGTAGAACACAAGTGAGTTGTGGGCGATACAAGTCATACTGCTTACCAGCATGTCATACTTTGGCTCAGCGGTATTGTTGGATGAAGCGGCCCAGACCGACATTACGCGTACGCTTACGCGAGACTGGTTTTACCGCCGCGCTTTGCACACAGGTGACTAGCGGGTGTCTGTTTCTCCAACTTTAGTTGAACCGAGTGTGGCTACGCCCGGTCCTTGCGAAGGTTAAAACAGCACTAACTTGACGAACTATCATTATGGTTTTGATGCGTAAGTAAGAACGGTTCTTGCTAAGCCCGTAGCAGCCACGTAAAATTTGCACCAACAAAGTAGAGGACGTCTAACTTGTTTTTGCAGGGCATGTCATGTTGTGATATGGTCAAGACGTGATGCTATATTTTATTGTATGAGATGATCATGTTTTGTAACCGAAGTTATCGGCAACTGGCAGGAGCCATATTGTTGTCGCTTTATTGTATGAAATGCAAATGCCCTGTAATTGCTTTACTTTATCACTAAGCGGCAGCGATAGTCATAGAAGCAATAGATGGCGTAACGACAACGATGCTACGATGGAGATCAAGGTGTCGTGCCGGTGACGATGGTGATCACGACGGTGCTTCGAAGATGGAGATCACAAGCACAAGATGATGATGGCCATATCATATCACTTATATTGATTGCATGTGATGTTTATCCTTTATGCATCTTATCTTGCTTTGATTGACGGTAGCATTTTAAGATGATCTCTCACTAAAATTATCAAGAAGTGTTCTCCCGAGTATGCACCGTTGCGAAAGTTCTTCGTCTTTGAGACATCACGTGATGATCGGGTGTGATAGGCTCTATGTTCAAATACAGCGGGTGCAAAACAGTTGCACACGCGAATACTCGGGTTAAACTTGACGAGCCTAGCATATAACAGATATGGCCTCGGAACACGGAGACCGAAAGGTCAAACGTGAATCATATAGTAGATATGATCAACATAGTGATGTTCACCAATGAAACTACTCCATCTCACGTGATGATTGGACATGGTTTAGTTGATTTGGATCATGTGATCACTTTGATGACTAGAGAGATGTCTGTCTAAGTGGGAGTTCTTAAGTAATATGATTAATTGAACTTAAATTTATCATGAACTTAGTCCTGGTAGTGTTTTGCAAATTATGTTGTAAATCAATAGCTCGCGTTGTTGCTTTCATATATTTATTTTGATATGTTCCTAGAGAAAATTGTGGTGAAAAATGTTAGTAGCGACGATGCGGATTGGATCCGTGATCGAGGTTTATCCTCATTCTTGCCTGGAAGAATTATGTCCTTAATGCACCGCTAGGTGCAGACCTATTGCAGAGCGGATCTGGGCGTTATGAGCGTTTGGCTAGCTCAATATGATGACTACTTGATAGTTTAGTGCACCATGCTTAACGGCTTAGAATCGGGACTTCAAAGACATTTTGAACGTCATGGACCATATGAGATGGTCCAGGAATTGAAGTTAGTATTTCAAGCAAATACCCAAGTTGAGAGATATGAAGTCTCCAACAAGTTCTATAGCTAAAAGATGGAGGAGAATTGCTCAACTAGTGAGCATGTGCTCAGATTGTTTGGGTACTTCAATTGCTTGAATCAAGTGGGATTTAATCTTCCAGATAAGATAGTGATTGACAGAATTCTCTAGTCACCATCACTAAGTTACTATAACTTCGTGATGAACTATAGTATGCAATGGATGACGAAACGATTCTCGAGCTCTTCGTGATGTTGAAATCGACGAAGGTAGAAATCAAGAAAGAGCATCAAGTATTGATGATTGACAAGACCACTAGTTTCAAGAAAAGGGCAAAGGGAAAGAAAGAGAAACTTCAAGTAGAATGGCAAACAAGTTGTCACTCCCGTGAAGAAGACCAAAGCTGGACCAGCGCCTCAAACCGAGTGCTTATAATCGCAAAGGAAATGGTCCTTTGGAAGCGGAAATGCCACAAAATTTGGTGGATAAGAAGGATGGCAAAGTAAACAAGGGTATATTGATATCTGAGGTTATTGATATGTGCCTTACTAGTGTTTATAGTAGCCCTGAGTATTTGATACTTGTTAGGTTGCTAAGATTAGTAACTCGAAGCAGGAGTTCTGAGAATAAGCAGAGACTAGTTGAAGCGGAAGTGACGATGAGTGTTGGAAGTAGTTCCAAGATTGATATGATCATCATCGCACACTCCCTAAACTTTCGGGATAAGTGTTAAACCTAAATAAATGTTATTTAGCGTTGAGCATGAATATGATTTGATCATGTTTATTGCGATATGGTTATTCATTTGAAGTTAAAGAATAATTGTTATTCTGTTTACATGAATAAGACCTTCAATGGTTATACACCCAATGAAAATAGTTTGTTGGATCTCGATCGTAGTGATACACATATTCATAATATTGATGCCAAAAGATGCAAAGTTAATAATGATAGTGCAACTTATTTGTGGCTTCGCTGTTTGGGTCATATCGATTGTAAAGCGCATGAAGAAACTCCATAAAGATGGATTTCGGAATCACTTGGTTATGAATCATTTGATGCTTGCGAACCGTGCCTTTTGGGCAAGATGACTAAAACTCCGTTCTTGAACAATCGAACAAATTCTTGACTTATTGGAAATAATACATACCGATGTATGCGATCCAATGAGTGTTGATGCTCGTGGCAAGTATCGTTATTTTCGACCTTCACAAGATGATTTGAGCAGATATGGGTATATCTACTTGATGAAACATAAGTGCGAAATAGTTGAAAGGTTCAAAGAATTTCAGAGTGAAGTGGAGGGTATCGGACCCTGTTGGTTATTGCGAAGTCATCTCGGTCATGTCTGCGTGTCTCCCGAACCGTGGGTACACATAAGGTTCGGTGGCGCTAGAGTTAGTAGGAAGACTAGTATGTGACTACGAATGTTGTTGAGTCGGATGAGATCCCGGACGTCACGAGGTTTGGAATGGTCGGGAGGTAAAGAATAATATATAGGAAGTGGTATTTGGCCATGGGAAAGTTTGGGGTCTCCGTGATGTCTGAGGACGGAAGGGTCGGGGGTCCACGGGTGGGGCCACCATCCGGGAGGGCCCATGGGCTGAAGTGGGAGGAACCAGCCCATAGTGGGCTGGTGCGCCCCTAGGCCACCTGCGCTAGGTTGAAACCCTAGGGGTGAGAAGCCCAGCAGCAGGCCTCCACCCCTTAGCCGCCGCCCACGCCAGATTGGATCTCGGGGCGCCAGGAGCCTATATAAAGGGAGGAGGAGTGGTACGCACCCATCTCAGCGCAGCCTCCCCACCTCTCCCTCCCATGGCCTTGGCGAAGCCTGTCCCGAATCGCCCTCTCCTACGCCGTCATCTTTGCGGTGGGCTGTCTTCCTCAACCTCTCCTTCCTCCTTGCTGGATCAAGGCGGAGGAGGCGTCGCCGTCTGCGTGCGTGTGTGTTGAGCAGCGGAGTGTCAGTTCGACACTTGGTCATCGGTGATTGAATCACGTCGAGTGCGACTACATCATCACCTTGCAAGCTTCCGCCTTGCGATCTACAAGTGGTATGTAGATGCAAACTCTCTCCAGTTACTCGTTGCTTAGGCGAACTCATAGATGGATCTTGGTGAAACCGTAGGAAATTTTTAATTTTTGCGTTCCAACATATTCTAGATCTTTATCAATGAACCGCATAACAACATCGTTGTTCCCTTTGTCATTGGTATGTTACTTGCGAGATTCGATCGTCGGTATCTCAATACCTAGCTCAATCGTTCTGCAGAATCTCTTTACTCGATTAGTAATGCATCATCCATTGACTAACTCATTATTCACATTGCTTGCAAGGCTTATTGTGATGTGCATTACCGGAAGGCGAAGATACCTCTCCAGACAATCGAGTGAAAAATCCTAATCTCGATCTATGCCAACTCAACAAGTACCATTGGAGACACACGTAGAGCACCTTTATAATCACCCGATTCACGTTGTGATGTTTGGTAGCACACAAAGTGTTCCTCGATGGCAAGGTTGCATAATCTCATAGTCATAGGAACATGTATAAGTCATGAAGGAAGCAATAGCGATGAACTAAAATGATCAAGTGCTAAGCTAACAAAAATGGGTCAGTGATCACATCATCCTCTAATGATGTGATCCGATTAATCAAATGACAACTCATGTCTATGGCTAGGAAACTCAACCATCTTTGATCGGCAAGCTAGTCAGTAGAGGCATACTAGTGACACTATGTTTGTCTATGTATTTACACATGTATTATGTTTAGGTTAATACAATTCTAGCGTGAATAATAAACATTTATCATGATATGAGGAAATAAATAATAGCTTTATTATTGCCTCTGGGCATATTTCCTTGATCTCTTGCACTAGAGTCGATAATCTAGATTACGATAATGATTCTAACACCCATGGAGTCTTGGTGCTGTTCATGTTTCTTTGTTGGAAGAAGCTTAGTCGGCAGTGCACAACATTCGAGATCGTATGTATCTTACAAATCTCTATGTCTCCCACGGACTTTATCGGATGGAATTAGGCGTCTCTGGTGTGCTTGGTTCTCTGTGAAATCTGGATTCCTTTGCCAAGCAATTGCACCAATGTGTCACAAAGATTTTCATTGGGCCGTCTATTTAGGTATCTCTCTATTAAAGGGGATCGAACGTCGTGATGGCCTCCTCCTCCTATCGCTGCCTCCTCGTAGGATGCCCACGAAAAAACAGCGACGAAAGATCCACAAAACTCCTGTGATTATGACCCACGAACCCACGAACTTGGGCATCCCAACACGCGAGCTCATCAATCAATCCGACCTCACGCCCACACCCTGCTTTCTACCGCCTCCGTCCCAGGCTGCTGTTCCGATCGCGGGGCGCCCCCATCTCTAGCCGAGCCACATCCCCAACCCAGCACCGCCAGCCGGCGATACCGCTCACGGCCGCCTTTCCTTCCTTCTCGTCGCACCGCAGTGTGCGTTGCCGTCCATCGCCTACGTCCACTCTCATGGGCGCACGTCAGGTCAGGAAGAACTTCTTCCTTGGTCGGCATCGACAATGGTAGGAGCGCGGCATGGTCGACAACGCTGCGAATGTGGGGGTGATCGCGGTGGCCGCCTCCACGAGAGCTATTCTCCAAGTATGTGATTCCTCTTCTAGATCGGTAGTTGTTCATGTGTTTGGTATGACCACGTTTTGGTGATTCAGCGCCCAGTACAATAATGTCCTAGCACGCCTCCGCCGGCAGATCCGACACTGGCGGCCGCCATCTTCCTCTGGTATTTCACCATACGGCGTCTGGGCTGTCAACGATAGCACGGGAGCCCAACTGCTTAAATACACCGTCCAGGACCAGCTGGAGTACATGCTCAATGAAGATGACGACACACCTATGCTAGCACGAGGTTGTAAAGTCTCTGGTGAAGGACCATGTGACAGGTTCGTCAGATATTGATAGGGGTTTTTTTCAGCAAATTTCAGCAATGTCTTTGGTTGTCATTGTCAAACCACCCAGTATGGTAGATATAGAGTTGTTGCTCTACCAGTATCGAATTTGATGTGGTTAAGTTTGTTCTAGCGTCTTGTTGGCACTGGATCCGGTCCATATGGTGCTAATAAGTAATAGTACTGAATGTGTGATTTACTGTGATCTTTGAACTGTTACAGTAAAGTAGACATACAGTAATGAATCTGACCATCGACACACATGGCTATTCTGTTCAATTGCATGCTCTTTCCTTGCTATTATAGAACAGAGTAGCGGGAGAGACTTATAGTGCCAATTATTTTTCAAAACCTGCATATCTGTTGTGATCTAATATATAATCTGTCTGACTGAATAGCTAAAAACAGAACTTCTAAGTTCTTGCATTTGACTAATCAAAGTATGCACATGTATGCTATATTACCTCATCAAATTTTCTTCAGAATTTTACTATATAACTGGAAATAAAGCTAAGCTACAGGGTACTTTTCTAGAAGAAGAGCTACTTTTAAATATCCCAAATGCATAAATATCTTTACAGTTGCTACTTTTTAAATATACCAAATACAGATTATTTTGTCTACTATTAAGTGGAGTTCCAAAAGCGGCGGTGTTGGCTGTGCCTACCAACAACAGAAGGAAGAGGTGTGGCAGTGGTGGCAGAAAGAGCGATAGAAGTCGGAGGAAACTAAGTAGCGGCATTGTTGTAAGGAAGAAGGGGAGCATGGAGAGCAAGATGAGGTTCTAGGAAATCGACGGGTAGTCGCTCCTAAGCCTATCAGCATGACCCAATTCACTCCACTTTTCCCGGTTCAGTTTGTTAGCATTGGTATTCACATTCTACTGTTCAGAGAATATTCATTACTACAGGGTGGAAGTTATCTGTACTTTTGTTTTGTATATTTTTACAGCTATACCTTAGTGGAAGTGACCCAGGCCCTTGAAAATATTTTTTCGGTAGTCACATTAGTTCAGTAACATTTTTGCATGTATAGCATGTAGGTTTTGTTCACATGTAGCAAAACTCTCAAACAACGGAGGTTTGCTTTGTAGAAACGACATGGATGATATATTAGAGAAAAAATGAAAAGATTAGGGTGGACATTAATTTGCTGGAAGTAGTACTCCACTACAATGCTTCTAATAGCTCTATAGTTCTATATATGATGCAAACCTATGTGTTCAAGAGGCGTTTTTGCTCACGGAACTCTGAAGCATGTGGTTGAAGTAAACAGTGGACGGAGAAAGACTTAGCATATTCAGCAGCAGACTCAAAGCTGCTGGTGCGGTGAACATACACTGTGTAACAGGCAAAGCCTCACTACAGAGCTCTTGCATTAAGATATGCTTTTGCAAAGGTAATTGAGATTTCTTTGAATGGTGGATAATAGAGATTTATACTTTTAATACACGTTCCTGCTATAGGAGGATGCCAAGGAGATCAATTAGATTTCTTTACACATTAAGGCATCTTCATCTTTTATTGATATTGTTGCAGCACAATAGCTTTATGTCGCTATTTTCAGAAAAATATCCCAATTTACGCATTGTTTTGTCAATTTTAATTTTCAAGCGGAGGTTTGTTTGGTAGACATTACTTTCTAAATATAGCAAACTTTAACATATATACATTGAGCAAAGTCAACTGAACATGCTACCGGCAGAAAGAGTCAATTAAAACATGATGCATTTTCTTAGTTCTTAGATGGTATGTAGGTCCTGCACTAATAATAGGTGTTGACATACTATGTCTATTGTAAATAACTATGTGATGCATCATTAGAAAAATTCACAGAATTAGGATGGTTGTTATTCTGATGGAAGTGATTACTCCACTACAATGCTTCTAATAGCTTTATAGTTCTATGATGCAAACCTATGTGTTTGGGGCCTTTTTTCTATGGAAATCTGAAGCATGTGGTTGAAGTAAATACTGTATAGAAAAGACTTTACATATTCAGCAGCAGTGCAAGCTGTTGGTGCGACAACAGAATGGTCCAAGCTGAAGTGAAACACATCTGACAAACTGTCAATCTTGTGTCGAATGAGAGCCAAAAATTATGGTAACTTCCTTCATCTTATTAGGACCAGATAGGAAGATCTCGAGTACGGTTGAGAGGAAGCTCGGCAAGGGGGCTCGACCATGCTTTCATCAGCGGCGTTTAGCTGGTGCAACAGGATGGTCCACATGTGAAGTGCTCAACAGGTGGGTGCTATTTTTACATGTTCACTGCTTTCTTACTATACCCTTTGCCAAAAAAGAACAAACTTTGTCGTCGGGTTTACTCACTGATTTGATGTCTGACTCAGGCCTATATGACCGATCGATCGAAATACTCTAAAGCCAAAGGCAATGCTAATTGCACATTTGTTCACGTTACTGTTTGCGGGTTGCAGGGACTTTGAGATGACCACATGTCCCTGTTTAATTATCTATATTATGGTGTGGTCTTCATGTGTAGCCATTTTTCTAAGCAACAAGAACCTGCAATTCATTGGAGTTGTATAAAGAGTGCACATGTAACAAAAGCAGCTGGAGCCGAGGCAGAAACGAGGAAGGGCAGAGATGTACCAAAGGTGAGGAAGACCATCATCATGCTTTATCTTCTTCAGGGTTGGGAGTCAATATGGCAGGGGCCGAAACCCACTGGGTTTGCCTTCCCAAACCCATCCCACGAAAAATTGAGTTGGGAGGAGAAAGGAAATGGTGATTTCGGAGAGGGAGCAACCGGAGAAATGTAGTTTTCAGCGAATGTTGAAAATTGAATGAACGCCTACTGGATAAATTACATGATCTGAAAACTCGACGCTGTGTTGTTGCATATAAATAATTTATCATCCAGTATACACCTGTCCCCTTGTGTTGTTCAAATTTCCTTCGGTGATGACAAAGCATGCAGGCAACATTGAATATATGTTTCTTATATATCATTGTCAGATTGTAAGATGTTGACGTGTTGTCCATGTTTTATTTTCAATGTCTCCGACTAAGTATGGTTTTGAAGTTTCACTTGCTTTGAACAGACAAAGGCAATAACTCCAGGACTTAGTCAAATAGGAACACAAGGGAAGAGGAATAAAATTTATATTCGAACCATATCTTCCCAAGTCCTACTTATTTTGCAACATTCTATCGATTGATTTGTTATGCTGATTATATATCAAACATTCCTCTCGCACAAATTATGTACTTAATTCTGGGAAAAACGGTGGGACCAAATTCCATGATAAAGATATTTGTGTATGAAAGAACCAATGTGTGTAGTGGCAAGGATCGAAGGGTGATCAACAGCGATATTTTCGGGGTAGGCATAATAGAATGAGATGTCGCATGCGGATAAAGTGGGTTTGAGGTACCACGATAATCGATAAGAGACAAGGGACTATTTTCATAATGCATTATCTGATATATTTCTTGTTGTCCGTAACAAGCATACGAATTTTAACTAGTGACACCTAGATGGGATATGAACTCCTTCATCAGACTCCTTAATTTCTTTGCTTCGAAGCAGCTATACTCGCTTCACATGTAGATCCGCCACGGCGCTTTGTTTAGAAGCTGCATGCAGCCGGCTCCATCGTTCAATATAAACCGTATCTAGTTTGCGATTTAGAATTGGGATCGATGTCAAAGCTTGCATCAGCGTAATTTCGACAAGCTCTTTGTCACCTCTAAATAAATAACATATCCTTAGTCCTTTTAGTTATTTCGGGATGTTCTTGACGTGTCGATGATCCACTCTAGATTACTTTGGTACCTCACTGCTAAACTAATAGCAAGGCACACAGTGCAGTACACAACATTGCATACATGATAGAGCCTATTCTTTGAAGCATAGGTGTAGCGCCCCGATTCAATCGTACACTAATCATGCCGCAAACATATACGATCAAGATCGAGGACTCACAGGAAGATATCACAACACAACTCTAAAAGTAAAATAAGTCCTACAAGCATCATATTACAAGCCGGGGACCTCGAGGGATCGAATACAATTGCTTTCGAACATAAGCGAGTCGTGGAAGCAACAATATCGATCGGACATAAGTTAAACAAGTTTGCCTTAAGAAGGCTAGCCTGACTAGGATACATATCGAAAAAGCGCATGCCTCTGCTGAGATCCTCCTAACTACTCACAGTCGTAAATCGTGACACCTTGCGTAATAATAGGCACCTCCGATTAGTAGTAGAATTAAATCGTCGGCGGTGGCATATGGCTCGGGGGCTTGACATCTGGTTGCGACAACCGAGTAGAAGGGAAGGGGAAAAGAGGAGAAAAGCAACCGTGAGTACTCATCCAAAGTACTGCAAGCAAGGAAACACTACATGCATGGGTATATGTGTAAGGGCCATATCGGTGGTGAGAGCTGAGAATGCGAATAAGAGGGGATAGCTAGTCCTCGAAGACTAAACTGGCACCTCAGTCTTCAACATATAGAAGAGAGTAGATTGGCGTCCTCAAGTAGCATCGCATAGCATGATCCTACGTCGATCCTCTCAATGCATACAATGGAAGCGATCACGGTTGTCTCTGGAACTTATGCAGGTGTGTTTTATTAAGTATCCGGTTCTAGTTGTCATAAGGTCGAGCAACTACTGGGTGTCCTTTTCGAGACACAACTATTGAATAGATAAACTTCCACTGGACACACATAACCAACGCTCGATCCCATTTGGCACACTTTTCTGAATCATGCGGCCTCGGAAGATCAACGTCGCAGCCCCGCTAAGCAAAAGAGGTGACGCGGTCTAAATCCTATCTTGTGGGCCCATCGCCCATTGCACACTGCATGTTGCGTCTGTGGTGGTGGCGGAACCTAGCAACCTCCATTACAAAGGAAGTTGCGTTAGCGAGATCAACCGGTGCGCGTCGCTCCGTCGGCGTCGAAGAGCCGGTGATACCGGCGTCAGTGCCCATATCTTTCAGCGTAGTTGGTTAGTGCGTATAGGCGATGGCGGACTCGGATCAAATACCAAGATCTCGTTAAGCGTGTTATTATGAAAATGTAGCGGGCCGACGAGGGCAGCCGCCTCTGCCTAGGTTGGTTTCAGCACCTTACATCGGCTCGCCACATAATAACGATCGAGGCGTCGGGAACCCGGGCCACCTCTACGGGATGGAGCCACTGTCCTTTCATTTATCAGAATCACTTGCGAATTTTCGGCGAGCCAACGACTTTATGCCCATCTATATAATGTATATATGTATAGTATATACGTGATCGACTCCCAAGTGATCACGGCGATCATAAAAAGCGGTGACAAGAATGTAGGGCCAATGATAATAAACTACCATCCTATACTAAGCATTTAGGATTGCGGGTAAGAGTATCAGCATTATATTACAATGAGGCTATCTGTGAGAATACAAATGTAGAAACGATAACATGCTACACTACTCTAATCAAGCGGTATAGAAGAATAAGCGATATCTGGTGATCAAGGGGGCTTGCTGGTTGCTCTGGCAAGAAGGAGGGTCATCATTGATGTAGTCGATCACGGGAAGTTATCGGCCAGTCTCGAGTCTGGAAAGAATCTGGGAGGAACACAAATAAATAATAAGCGATCAAAAAATACAAAGTGTAACATGGCGTCTGGCGGTGCTAGGTGTTGCCCTAAGCGGTAGTAGTGATCTGCGTGAAGGGGAAAACATCAGGAAAATATCCCGTGTTTAGCGTTTTCAGACAGTGAACGAAGGGAAAAGTGCGTGTTAAGCTATGCTAGGAATGTGGGCGGACAAGCAGGCTGCGTATTCGGTTAAATCTCGTTGTTACGAGCAACTTTCATGTACAAAATTTTTCCATCCGATTCTGATTTATTTTATATTAATTTTTAAAGTTTTCTAAAAATTCCGGTTTATTCTTAAAATCAAATTAGATCGAATATACATTTACTCATACGGGCTAGCCAGTCAATGACATGTGGGGCCAGGGGCTGGGTTGACCCAATCAATTAGTCCAGTCCGTAGTTGACTAGTCAACTGTTGACTGGTCAAACCTGGGTAGTGGGCCCAGTGTCATTCTCACAGATTTAGTGTTTTCCTTTTAAAGAGATAATTAGAGGTGGGGTCTACCTGTCATTGGCTAGCAATTAAACTAACTGGAACTTATCCCTAGCTAATTTGGATGGACCGGCCACTGGTGGCTTGGCTGTACACGTACACGCACATCACTCATGCTCGGCCATGGCCATTAGCACAACATCTAGGAGTAGCAAAACTAGCATCCAGGAGCAGCTAGAGCAGCGGCGGCCGGCTACGCAGCAAGTCGTAAACAACAGCTGTAGTAAGTAGCGACAGTAGCAGGCAGCAGCGAGCAGCAGCAGTACGCAGAGTAGTGCGGCTGCCAGCAGCAAACAAAGCAGCGGCTAAGAAGAGCAGCAGCAGCGGCAAGTAGTGGCAGAAGACAGTGCAGCAAGAGCAGCAGTTAAGGCCGCGCCTTGGCGAGCCAGGGAGCGACGGGCAAGCGCGACGACGGGCGTCTGCGGTGCGGCGCTCGCGGCCTTGCGGCAGCAGACGCCAGCAGCGCGCGGGCTGTGCAGCACGCGGGCGCGCAGCCACGGCGTGCTGTGAGGAGCGGAGGTGCACGACCGCGGACATGGCGGTGGGGCAGTAGTATTCGGCGCGGTTTGAGGTCGATGCAAGGTGGGAACAGAGGAAGCTCACCAGGGGGCTCACGAAGGCTCGTTGGTTGCCGGGAGCAGCAGAGAGCGCCGAAATTCGCCGGAGAGCGCCGACGGCCGAGGGACGAAGCAGTCGATCCCGGTGATGTAGAGGCGCCCAGCTTGAACGGATGGCCGTAGATGACGTAGACGAACATGACGGAGCTCCTGGAGGTGGTGGTGCAGCGCGGGCGGTCGGAGACCGCGGTGACGACGAAGACGCGACGACGGCAACGCACGGGCGGCGGCTCGTGCGAAAGGAGAGGGCAAATGGGGATTAGGGTTCCAGGCGCCGTGGTAAGAGGGCGCCGGTCTTATAGGCGAGGTGGTCACCGGGGAGGGCCGCCGGATGGCCTGCCACGATGGTCGGTGCCGTGGCAGGCATCGGCGCGGCCACCTCCTCCCGTGAACAGGGGAGCGGGGAAACAGGGGCAAGGTGGGCTGGCCTGGTGGCCTAGGGGGCCAAGGCCCAGGGGAGGGGAAGGTCTTTTTGTTTTTCTGTTTTTTTTTTTCTTTTGTTCTTGTTTTTCTTTTTAGTTGCCATTTATTTTAGTCCTAGTAAAATATAAACTTAGCATCTAAATTAGTATTTCAACCTAGTCCACAGTCACAAAAAGTCTATGCCCCAAATAACTTAGTTTGACATTTTATTCATTATAAAGGTGTTTAAATAATTGTTGTTGCTACTGTTTTAATTATTTTAGAGTATTTCAAAATTTTATAAAAGTGTGGTTTCTTCGCCAAAATTTAGTACGGATTAATTGACACAAACCTAACATTTTAGTTTTAATGTTTAAACACTTTCATTGATTGACTTTATTTTGAAGTTTAATTCGAACGGTTTTCAACTAACGTGAGGTTAACAACGATGGCGGTGGCGTGGCATCATTATCGAGGTTCATTGGCTTAAGTATCCGGATTGTCAGGTTCTTCTCCTACAAGAAATCTCGTCCGAGATTTAAGAGGGAAGGGGGAAAGGTGTGGTTCTGAAATTCTAACCAATCTTCTCGGTCTTGGTTACTTTTTTGAAGGTCGATCCACTACGTTGAAGTCTTCAATTCAACGCATCGGGGCATCATGATGAAGTCGTCATCCTTTCTTGAACCTCCATTACTTACGAAAGAATAAGGGGTATCTGGCGGTCGGACCTCTTCAAGGTTGACTTCTCGGTAGATAATAGCGGAGAAGGTGGCGGAAAGTAACTCTCAATTGAAACTTAAGAAGATATCGAGAGCAAAGTAAGAAGGTACCATGAGAATTTTTGAAATGACGATCGTTCGATGCCGCGGGGCATGAATGGGGTTGAGCAGCGGGAATAAGTATTGTGTACGATACGAGAATTGATGATCCGTCGGAAGGTGGCTCGTGAATTACGAGGCCACCGCGAGGAACAACCTTGGATCGAGGGATGTCAGGGAGGCGGGTTTGATCTGTGGGCTGTGGGTTATGGGCCCATCATGTGGGTTAAAAGTGGGAGGCGGTGACATCTTGCGATTATGATAGCGAGGCATGTCGAACGATGCTTTGTCGGTTATGTAAACAACATCCGGTACCAAGGCGAGGACAAAGATCCATTTTCTGTTGAGCGGCGGACCAATAAACAAAGTTAGCGTCCATCGGTGGTTCTGGGATTATTATCAACAAAAGTAACATGGTCTTACTATGAGTAGTACGATGAGTGCTTACCTAAGAGGAATTATCATTGCTTTCGGCTAAGTCAGACAGAGGTTAATCGAAACAAAGGAAAGAAATACGATTATTAGATTAAGCAGAACAATGGAAATGAAAATGTGTTATACATATTTACGAGGTATATCCCTCGAGGACAAGTAGAGCATGATATCCATGATACGATATAAATTAGAACACCCTTTTGGTAAGGAGAGAAATTTCATGACATTACCCATACTAGCGGTGTTTGGATAATTGATGAAGGAAATTGACATTGTGCTTCAAATGTTCTTATTGAAAATCAGTATCATAGATATATAGCATTGACATGGTCTTCAAGCAAATGAAGGAAATATGCCCTAGAGGCAATAATAAAGTTATTATTTATTTCCTTATTTCATGATAAATGTTTATTATTCATGCTAGAATTGTATTAACGGAAACATAATACATGTGTGAATACATAGACAAATATAGTGTCACTAGTATGCCTCTACTTGACTAGCTCGTTTATCAAAGATGGTTATGTTTCCTAGCCATGGACAAAAGAGTTGTCATTTGATTAACGGGATCACATCATTAGGAGAATGATGTGATTGACTTGACCCATTCCGTTAACAGCACTTGATCGTTTAGTATGTTGCTATTGCTTTCTTCATGACTTATACATGTTCCTATGACTAAGTTATCTGACTCCGTTTACGGAGGAACACTGTGTGCTACCAAATGTCTAGCGTAAATGGGTGATTATAAAGAGCTCTGAGTGTCTCGAAGGTACATGTTGGGTTGGTATTTGAGATTAGGATTTGTCACTCCGATTGTGGAGAGGTATCTGGGCCTTCTCGGTAATGCACATCAATATAAGCCATGCAAGCAATGTAGCTAATGAGTTAGTTACAAAATGATGCATTCGTAGCAGTGAAAGAGACTTGCGATAGCGAGATTGAACTAGGTATTGAGATCTGGCGATCGAATCTCGGGCAAGTAACATACCGATGACAAAGGAACAAAGTATGTTGTTATCGTTTTGACCGATAAAGATCTTCGTAGAATATGTAGGAGCCAATATGGTATCCGGTTCCGCTATTGGTTATTGACCGAGAATACTTCTAAGTCATGTCTACATAGTTCTCGAACAAGGGTCCGCCACGCTTAAGGTTTTGATAGCGATTATATTATGAGTTTATGAGTTTTGATGTGAAAGTTGAGTCCGGATGAGATCGAAGACATGGCGAGGTGTCTCGAAATGGTCGAGGCGTAAAGATCGATATATTGGACGACTATATTGGAGTTGGAAAGGTTCAGGTGATTAATTATTTTGGTCTGGGAGATTCTGAAATTGCGGGAGTATATGGGCCTTATTGGGCTTTGGGAAAGAAGAGGAGAGGTTGGCGCCCCCAAGGCCTAGTCCGGGTGGACTGGGGAGGGCTCGCCCCTTCCTTCTCTTCTCTTCCCCTTTCCTCCTACTCCTACTACTTGGAAGGAATCCTACTCGGTGGGAGTAGGACTCCTCCTGGCAGCCCTCCTTGGCCGGCACTCTCCCTCCCTTTATATCACAGGGGCCAGGGCCCCATAACACACAAGTTGATCTTCAAGATCATTCCGCCATGTGTCGGTGCCCCCTCCACCATATTCCACCTCGGTCATATAAATGCGGAGTTTAGCGAAGCCTGCGCGATGAGAACATCATCATCGTCACCACGCCGTCATCTTGTGGAACTCATCCCGACACTTTCTTTGGATCGGAGTCGGGGATCATCATCAGCTGAGCGTGTGCTTGAACTCGAAGGTGCCGTCGTTCGGTACTTGGATGGTCGCATCGTGAAGGCGTCGACTACATCAACAGCGTTGTCTGCGCTTCCACTTATGGTCTCACGAGTGCGTGGACAATACTCTCCCTCTCGTTGCTATGCATCACCATGATCTTGCGTGTGCGTAGGAATTTTTGAAATTACTCGTTCCCCAATAGTGGCATCGAGCCTAGGTTTTATCGCGTTGATGTTATATGCGGGTAGAACACAAGTGAGTTGTGGGCGATACAAGTCATCTTGCTTACCGACATGTCATACTTTGGCTCGGCGGTATTGTTGGATGAGCGGCCGGACCGACATTCTGCGCGTGCGCTACGCGAGACTGGTTTACCGCCGCGCTTTGCACGGTGACTAGCGGGTGTCTGTTTCTCCAACTTTAGTTGAACGAGTGTGGCTCGCCGGTCCTTGCGAAGGTTAAAACAGCACTAACTTGCGAACTATCATTATGGTTTTGATCGTAAGTAGAGCGGTTCTTGCTAAGCCCGTAGCGATACGTAAAATTTGCACCAACAAAGTAGAGGGCGTCTAACTTGTTTTTGCGGGGCATGTCATGTTGTGATATGGTCAAGGCGTGATGCTATATTTTATTGTATGAGATGATCATGTTTTGTAACGAAGTTATCGGCATTTGGCGAGAACCATATTGTTTCGCTTTTTGTATGAAATGCAAATGCGTAATTGCTTTACTTTATCACTAGCGGCGGCGATAGTCATAAAGCAATAGATGGTAGCGACAGCGATGCTACGATGGAGATCAAGGTGTCGTGCGGTGGCGATGGTGATCACGGCGGTGCTTGAATGGAATCACAAGCACAAGATGATGATGGCCATATCATATCACTTATATTGATTGCATGTGATGTTTATCCTTTATGCATCTTATCTTGCTTTGATTGGCGGTAGCATTTTAAGATGATCTCTCACTAAAATTATCAAAGTGTTCTCCTGGTATGCACCGTTCGCGAAAGTTCTTCGTCTTTGAGACATCCGCGTGATGATCGGGTGTGATAGGCTCTATGTTCAAATACAGCGGGTGCAAAGCATTTGCACGCGGAATACTCGAGTTAAACTTGCGAGCCTAGCATATAACGGATATGGCCTCGGAACACGGAGACCGAAAGGTCAGCGTGAATCATATAGTAGATATGATCAACATAGTGATGTTCACCAATGAAACTACTCCATCTCACGTGATGATTGGACATGGTTTAGTTGATTTGGATCATGTGATCACTTTGATGACTAGAGAGATGTACATCTAAGTGGGAGTTCTTAAGTAATATGATTAATTGAACTTAAATTTATCATGAACTTAGTCCTGGTAGTGTTTTGCAAATTATGTTGTAAATCAATAGCTCGCGTTGTTGCTTTCATATATTTATTTTGATATGTTCCTAGAAAATTGTGGTGAAAAATGTTAGTAGCGACGATGCGGATTGGATCCGTGATCGAGGTTTATCCTCATTGCTGCAGAAAATTATGTCCTTAATGCAGCTAGGTAGCAGACCTATTGCGAGGAGCGGTCTGAGCGTTATGAGCGTTTGGCTAGCTCAATATGATGACTACTTGATAGTTTAGTGCACCATGCTTATGGCTTAGAATCGGGACTTCAAAGACATTTTGAGCGTCATGGACCATATGAGATGGTCGGGAATTGAGATTAGTATTTCAAGCAAATACCCAAGTTGAGAGCCACCTCTCGCCTAGGTGGTCTCAACACTGCCTGTCGCTCCGCCACATAGTAACGATCGGGGCCGTCGGGAACCCAGGCCCACCCTCTACGGGATGGAGCCACTGTCCTTTCACCACTTGAAAGCACATTTGCTCCCGGGTGGTTTTGGTAATTAATGACAACATACTTTGTGGTTGGACTAATGCTTTTATCAAGTATGTTTCAGAAATTCAATCACATTGGCATGGCAAAAGGACTAAAAAGTGGACCCTCAAAATGCTAAGGCAAGCATTGGCAAAAGCTCAAGACTCCATTTTGGTTTAGTGATCCAAGATCACATTGAGTCCATAGGAAAAGCCAATACTATTAAAGGGGATGAGGTTATGATGATGATCTGGTTGCTCAAGTGCTTAGTGATACATCTCCTAAACTATCGGCAACTTTCAACGCCATATACACTCATAAGTAGTCTCGGTCCCACCGATATTCCAAACTTCAGTCACCGAGATGAACCACCTCACCATAAGCCAAACCCTAGTAAACTTCGGATTTTCCGATTACGAACTCGGTCTCACGAAACATGAGTTACCAAGGTTACGTAACCTTCGTCATCAAATCGGTGTCACCGAGATGATGAAGTCGGTCCCACCAAACTGGCATGCTCTTGTCATTGCACGAATCGGACTAACCGAGATTGTATATTCGGTCCCACCGAAAATCCCAACGTTCACATTATTTGAACTATCGGTCTCACCGAGTTGTCCACCGGTCCCACCGAGATTGCTCAAATGTGTGTAGCAGTTGGATTTTGTGTGGAGGCTATTTATACCCTCCACCCCTCTTCATTCGTGGAGAGAGCCATCGAAAGAACTACCACTCCTACCTTACATTTACGAGAAGAGAACTACCTACCCTTGTGTTGAGATCAAGTTGCTCCACTCCCACCATATGAAGCTTGATCTCTAGCCTTCCCAAGTTGCTTTCCACTCAATCCTTTCTTCCACCACAGCCAAATCGGTGAGGAGAGTTGAGTGTTGGGGAGATTATCATTTGAAGCACAAGAGCAAGGAGTTCATCATCATCTACAACATCTATTACCTTTTGGAGGTGGTGCCTCCTAGATTGGTTAGGTGTCGCTTGGGAGCCTCCGTCGTCGAGATGTGGAGTTGAACCAAGAAGTTTGTAAGGGCAAGGAGATCGCCTACTTCGTGAAGATCTACCCAGTAAGGCTAGCCCTCCGTGGGTGTAGGCCATGATGGAATAAACGAGGTTGCTTCTTCGTGGACCCTTCGTGGGTGGAGCCCTCCGTGGACTCTCGGCCGTTACCCTCCGTGGGTTGAAGTCTCCATCAGCGTGGATGTGCGATAGCGCCACCTATCGGAACCACGGAAAAATCATTCGTCTCCAAATTGCGTTTGATCTTCTCCACTTCTCTTTACTACTTGTGCAATTTACTTTCCGCTGCCCATACTCTAGAATTGCATGTGTAGTGTGCTACTTGACTTGTGTGTTATGCAAAATCTGCCAAAATCTGTCCTTGATAAAAGATGAATTTTTATCTTGTTGAGTAGTCTAATCACCCCCCTAGACACTCTCACCTTCTTGATCCCTCAATTGGTATCGAGCTTTGGTCTCCATTGCTTTGGTTTACACACCATTGGAGGAAGATGGGCGTGTCTCACGTTTGGGAGTGTTAGCCATAGAGTGCCTATTCTTAATGGAGTGTCCTATAACTCGTGGAGGATTGAAATGCTTATTATCTTTAAGGCGTACAATTTAGCAAATATGTTGAGACCCCTATGTGCCTCCATTTGACCCTTGCACCCTACCATGGATGAAGAGCTTGATTTGCTTCGTAACCTTAGGACTGTAAATCTTATCATTAGAGGTTACCCGATAACTTGCTTGAGCTCGTTACAAACTTTGAGTGCGCCTATGCTATGTGGAAGTTCTTGGAAGAACTTTATCCGGACTACTCTTTGAGAGGTCTTGATGAAATTCTATACAAGACTATTGAATTTGATATGATGCCCTAATGATCCCAACTTTGATAAATGCTTCTTTGAGCTTCGTGATCTTATGAAAAGAAGGGTGATCCGGTCTTATCAATGTTCTAATTAGAAATGCTCTTGTATTGCATTCCGATGATTATTGTCACATTGACAAAACTAATGCAAGTACTTATCAAATTGACCTAGGTGTTGATGATGAACAATCTATGGGTCGATATGATGATGAGCATGAGCATGATGATGATTACTCCGATTAGGATACCGAGCTAGACAAGATCATGAAGAGTCTCAATCTTATGGCAAATCGAGAGACTACATGTCCGCGGAAAGAGTGGATTCTTGATAGTGGATGCACCGACCACATGACCGGAGACAAAGACATGTTTTGAGAGCTTGCAAAGAACGATGGTCCACGCAAGTATGTGACTTTTGGAGACAACTCCAAGGGTAAGGTACTTGGCCTTGGTAAGGTGGCCATATCTCATGATAGCTCTATTCAAAATGTCATGCTTGTAGAATCTCTTGGATACAATTTACTTTCCGTGTCTAGATTAGTGACTTTGGATTCAATGTGCTATTCACAAGTAGATTGCCAAGTCTTTCGTCGTGACAATCATAACATGGCGTTTACGGTATCCATAGAGGTGATCTATATATTGTTGATTTCACTAAGAAAGCCCAACCTAGAGCTTGCTTCATTGCTAAATCCTCTAAAGGTTGGTTATGGCATAGAAGGCTTGGACATGTTGGTATCGTAATCTAGACAAGCTGATCAAAGGTGATCATATTCTTGGCGTTAAAGATGTTTTCTTTGACAAAGATAGACTTTGTAGTGCTTGTCAAGCAGGAAAACAAGTAGGTGGAAGTCATCCGTGAAGAACATCATGACCACAAGGAGACCGCTTGAGCTTCTTCATATGGATCTCTTGGTCCCAATGCTTACAAAAGCCTTGGTGGTAACTCCTTTGGTCTAGTTATAGTTGATGATTATTCAGATTTCGTGGGTATTTTTCCTTGATGACAAATCGCGAGTTGGAGAATCTTCAAAACCTTTGCCAAAAGGCCCAAAATCAATTTGAGGTGAAGATCAAGAAAGTTCGGAGTGACAATGGAGCGGAGTTCAAAACGCCAATGTAGACTCTTTTCTCGATGAGGAAGGATTCTACATGAGTTCTCGACTCGTACACTCCTCGACAAAATGGAGTTGTTGAGAGGAAGAACCGAGCAGCTCATAGAGATGGCGAGAAGCGATGCTTGATGAATACAAGACACGAAGCATTTTTGGGGGAAGCGGTCGAGACGACTTGTCATGCTATCAACAGGCTTTATCTTCATAAGCTCCTCGGCAAGACATCATCTGAGCTCCTCACGGTAACAAACCCCAAGTGGGATACTTTCGTGTCTTTGGTTGAAATGCTATATCCTTGATAAGCATGGTCGGTCTAAATTTGCTCCTAAAACTCATGAAGGCTGTTTTCTTGGTTATGGATCAAACTCCCACACCTACCGTGTCTACAATAATTTCACCGAAAGGTTGAAGAGGCGGTGAGCGTGAAGTTTGATGAATCTAATGGCTCATAAGTAGAGCAAATGCCTATTGATGTAGGAGACAAGGACCCATCGGAAGCTATCCAAGATTTATCTATTGGAAAGATCCGTCCCATGGAAGTGAAGGAGAGTACCTCATCTACATATGTGGAGCCCCCTACCTCACGGCGAGATGAACCTCAAGGCAACATGGAGGCCTCCACAAGTGGAACTCACCAAGATGAGGAAGTGCAACAAGAAGATCCACCACAACCTCCTTCTCCACCGCCTCAAGACAACACCAACAACAATGAAGAAGAAGAAGAGGAAGATAAAGATGATGATGAAGCTCAGCCACAACCTCAACAAAAGCTATCCGAGTCCGAGCAAGAGTCAAGAAAAATCATCCCGTGGAACAAATGATGAGCGACATCAACTCCGGAGAATTACTCGCTCTAAAACTCGCTTAGCTAACTTTTGTGAGCATTACTCATTTATCTCTAGTATTGAACCTATGAAGGTAGAAGAAGCACTTGAAGACCCGGATTGGGTGAACGCTATGCACGAAGAATTATAGAACTTCGAGAGGAACAAGGTATGGACTTTGGTAGAGAAGCCCAAGGATGATCAAAACATCATTGGAACCAAATGGGTGTTTCGGAACAAGCAAGATGAAGATGGACAAGTCATCCGCAACAAGGCTCGTCTCGTAGCTCAAGGTTACACACAAGTCGAAGGTATGGACTATGGTGAGACCTATGCCCCCGTTGCTAGACTTGAGTCCATTCGCATTCTTCTTGCTTATGCCAATCACCATGATATTACTCTCTATCAAATGGATATCAAAAGTGCTTTCCTAAATGGTGAAATTGAGGAGGAAGTATTTGTGAAACAACCTCCGGTTGTGAATCCCAAAAGCCTAATCATGTTTACAAGTTGCACAAAGCTCTTTATGGTCTTAAACAAGCTCCTAGAGCTTGGTACAAATCTTGACTAGCTTTCTTCTTGAAAAAGGCTTTGAGATTGGAAAGATAGACCCAACGCTATTCACGAAAAGGGTTAATGGTGAACTATTTGTGTGCCAAATATATGTTGATGATATTATCTTTGGTTCAACTAACCCTCATTTTAGCAAGAAGTTTGGAAAGCTCATGTGGAGAAGTATGAGATGTCCATGATGAGTGAACTCAAATTCTTCCTTGGGTTGCAAATCAAGCAATCTAAGGAGGGTACCTTTGTCTCACAAATAAAGTACACCAAGGATCTCTTCAAGAAGTTCAACATGCAAGAAAGCAAAGGTATGAGAACCCCCATGCCTACAAGTGGACATAATGACTTGACAAAGATGGAGAACCCGTTGATCAAAGGGTTTACCGATCTATGATTGGTTCTCTACTATATCTTTGTGCTTCTCGTCGACATAATGTTGAGTGTATGCATGTGTGCTCGATATCAAGCAGCCCCTAAAGAATGTCATCTTAAAGCTGTTAAAAGGATTGTGAGATATTTGATACACACACCAAACTTTGGCATTTGGTATCCTAAGAGGGCCTCTTTCCACCTTGTTGGCTATTCCGACTCGGACTATGCGGTGGCAGGGGTTGATAGAAAGTCAACTTGAGTGCGTGTCAATTCCTTGGTCGATCCCTTGTATCTTGGTCCTCCAAGAAACAAAATCGGTATCCATTATCCACTTGCCTAAGCGGAATATATTGTCTGCTGGTTAGTGTTGTGCTCAATTGCTATGGATGACATAAGCGCTTAAGGATTATGGGATACATATGAGACATGTTCCTTGCTTTGTGACAATGAGAGTGCGATTAAAATTGGACACAATCCGTGCAACACTCTCGAATGAAACATATTGAAGTTCGTCACCATTTCATTCGTGATCACATTGCCAAGGGTGACATCAATCTTAAGCATGTTAAATCTTGACAAACAACTCGTGATATCTTTACAAAACCTCTTGATGAGAGGGTGTTTTGTCGTTAAGGAGTGAGTTGAACATCATTGATGCTTCAAACTTGGAGTGAAAACTCCATTGATGCATGCAAGGCATGAGCCCACTTGACTAATCCTTGATATCTCTCTTATGATGGTGATCATATGTCTTGGACACATTGCCTCCTTGTATTGCATCTAACTCCTTGCGTGTACTTGGATGATCTACATTCCACAAGATTACCACACACTCAAATCATGAGTAATCTTGTCATTGACCAAGTATCTAGCCCTTTGGGATGTTGAGTTCAAGGAACAAAATTCCACATATCCTTTTTGACATCTTATACATCTAGTATTTCACTCGTGTCATCTTGGATATCCTTGAGTATTTCCTTGCTTGCCTAACCCATGTAGGAAGATGAACTACACAAGTGGAAATGGCGCTCCAACTTCACATTCAATGAGCACCTACATCAAGTTTACCTACATGAGCAAAGCAACAACAAGCCCAAGGTATGTTCTTCACATCTTTAAGGAGCTTTGCTCAAAGTCATGAGTACAAGCAGCTTCATAAGATGTGATCACATCGAATGCTTAATCGAAAAATGGCAACCCCATTTTGAGCTTAAATGATGAGTATGACCTATGATCAAATGTCCTCATTCGACTCCTAAGTCAATATACTCAAACATAGGTGACCTTGTGCCGACCATTATCTAGATGAAGTACATATGTTTTGGAGTCTTTCTATTTTCTCTTATGTTCTCTCATTGAGTTTTCATTAAAAAAACTTCATCTAGGAATCTTTTCATTTCTATTCTTACGTCTTTGTGAATATCCTTCAGCTCGATCAATTCCTCGAAAATCATTCACAAATTCATTGCAAATCCTTTGAAACATTCCTCGCAAAGTGAGCTGAATTATTTCGTATTTCCTTGGAATTAAACTCGGCGTCACCGATTTAAATATTCGGTCTAACGAAAAGGATCTACCTAAGTCCACGACTTTCGGACCCACCGATCCATCTTAATTCGTGTCACCGATTTATTTCTTCGAGGATATCATCTTCTGCAGCTCCACTCAATGATTCTCTATGCATGTTCCTTTTTGCCCTTTTGTGATTCTTAAGGATCCCACTTCTTTCTTTCCATCTTTCTGACCTTCCTAGTTTCTTTGTCCTTTTCGGCACTTGATGTCAAGGGGAAGACTTAGGGGAGAAGAGAAGATTTAGGGGAGAAGAAGAGCAATCTTACCTTAAGGGGAGAGAATCACATCAAAGCTTTAGTGTTTTTCCTTATAAGAGAATTTCTTGCCGTGTTTCACATTGGACATTACAATTGGCGTCATTCTCATTTGGCATCATTCTTTTGATTTTGCTCTTTCCATCAAACCCTTGATCCGAGAGAACTCAAAGGAGAGGAATCTTCACAATTGATATCTTATGGAAAGCAAAATCTCTCGAGTTCATTGAAAATCTTTTAGTTTGGAGACATGTTTGTTGATTCAAGCTTGTGCTCAATATGAGACACTCTTTATACATGTCATCCTGGCTTGGTACTCTTGATGTTCTTGCAGTTGGTTGAAGAAATACTCTTGTGTTATCTAACCTTGTTTTCCCAAGTTTATCTCTTGGTACAATGCCAAGGAACCTCAAGGTAAGTATATGCACTTTGCGAGAATGTGCATGATGGTGACTTGCTTGTGAATACTTGTTTGCAAGAAATCACCATGCACATATGCATTATCACTCACTTCTTTTCATACGCTTTCGATGCATATAGCCAAGCTGCATGTAGCACATCTTGCTTATCTCTCTTGTGTGCTTGTGGTAGTCCAAAACCATAATTTATGAAAATCTTGCACACTTGTAGGGGAGCTGTGTACTACATGTTTGTCAAAGCTTTCGTGATAATTCGTCTTTCTTTCAATAAGCTTTGATGTCTTGTTTAGTGTGTTGCCATCAATTACCAAAAGGGAGATTGAAAGCACATTTGCTCCCGGGTGGTTTTGATAATTAATGACAACATACTTTGTGGTTGGACTAATGCTTTTATCAAGTATGTTTGGAAATTCAATCACATTGGCATGGCAAAAGGACTAAAGAAGTGGACCCTGAAAATGGTAAGGCAAGCATTGGCAAAAGCTCAAGACTCCATTTTGGTTTAGTGATCCAAGATCACATTGAGTCCATAGGAAAAGCCAATACTATTAAAGGGATGATGTTATGATGATGATCTGGTTGCTCAAGTGCTTAGTGATACATCTCCTAAACTATCGGAACTTTCACCGCCATATACACTCATAAGTAGTCTCGGTCCCACCGATATTCCAAACTCACCACACCGAGATGAACCACCTCACCATAAGCCAAACCCTAGTAAACTCGGATTTTCCGATTCGAACTCGGTCTCACGAAACATGAGTTGCCAAGGTTACGTAACCTACATCATCAAATCGGTGTCACCGAGATGATGAAGTCGGTCCCACCAAGCTGGCATGCTCTTGTCATTGCACGAATCGGACTAACCGAGATTGTATATTCGGTCCCACGAAAATCCCAACGTTCACATTATTTGAACTATCGGTCTCACCGAGTTGTCCCTTCGGTCCCACCGAGATTGCTCAAATGTGTGTAGCGGTTGGATTTTGTGTGGAGGCTATTTATACCCTCCACCCCTCTTCATTCGTGGAGAGAGCCATCGAAAGAACTACCACTCCTACCTTACATTTACGAGAAGAGAACTACCTACCCTTGTGTTGAGATCAAGTTGCTCCACTCCCACCATATGAAGCTTGATCTCTAGCCTTTCCAAGTTGCTTTCCACTCAATCCTTTCTTCCACCACAGCCAAATCGGTGAGGAGAGTTAAGTGTTGGGGAGATTATCATTTGAAGCACAAGAGCAAGGAGTTCATCATCATCTACAACATCTATTACCTTTTGGAGGTGGTGCCTCCTAGATTGGTTAGGTGTCGCTTGGGAGCCTCCGTCGTCGAGATGTGGAGTTGAACCAAGAAGTTTGTAAGGGCGAGGAGATCGCCTACTTCGTGAAGATCTACCCGAGTAAGGCTAGCCCTCCGTGGGCGAGGCCATGATGGAATAGACGAGGTTGCTTCTTCGTGGACCCTTCGTGGGTGGAGCCCTCCGTGGACTCTCGCATGTTGTTACCCTCCAGTGGGTTGAAGTCTCCATCAACATGGATGTATGATAGCGCCACCTATCGGAACCACGGAAAAATCATTGCGTCTCCAAATTGCGTTTGATCTTCTCCACTTCTCTTTACTACTTGTGCAATTTACTTTCCATTGCCCATACTCTAGAATTGCATGTGTAGTGTGCTACTTGACTTGTGTGTTATGCAAAATCGCCAAAATCATCCTTGATAAAAGGCAAATTTTATCTTGTCGAGTAGTCTAATCACCCCCCTCTAAACACTCTCACCTTCTTCGATCCCTCAGCCACCACATCAGAATCACTTGCGGGTACTCAACGAGCCAACCCGACTTTAGTCACCATCTGTATAGTATGTATATATGTATAGTATATACCCGTGATCAGCTCCCAAGTGATCACGGCCCGATAGTATAATAAGGCAGACTGACAAGAATGTAGGGCCAATGATGATGAACTAGCATCCTATATTAAGCATTTAGGATTGCGGGTAAGGTATCGGCATATTTATGCTTGACAACAATGCTATCTGTGCAATGAATAGGAGTAACCGAACAATAACATGCTACACTACTCTAATGCAAGCGGTATAGAGAAGAATAGGCGATATCACGGTGATCAAGGGGGCATGCTGGTTGCTCTGGCAAGAAGGAGGTCGTCATTGATGTAGTCGATCACGGGTATCGGCGGTCTCGAGGTCTAGGAAAGAAGTAGCGGAGGAACACAAATAAATAATAGAGCAATCAACAATACAAAGTGTAACATGGCAATCTGGCGGTGCTAGGTGTGCCCTAACGCGTAGTAGGTGATACCGCGAAGGGGAAAACATCAGGAAAATATCCGGTGTTTAGCGTTTTGAGACAAGTGAACCGGAGGGAAAAGTTGCGTGTTAAGCTATGCTAGGAATGTGTGGCGGACAAAGCGAGTGCGTATTGATTAATCTCGTTGTTACGAGCAACTTTCATGTACAAAATTTTTCCATCCGAAGTTCTGAGTTTATTTTATATTAATTTTTAAAGTTTTTCTAAAATTCCGAGATTTATTCTTAAAATCAAATTAGATCGAATATACATTTACTCAAACGGGCTAGCCACAGTCAATGACATGTGGGGCCAGGGGCTGGGTTGACCCGATC
Organism: Aegilops speltoides; assembly: GCA_021437245.1. NCBI lineage: Eukaryota > Viridiplantae > Streptophyta > Magnoliopsida > Poales > Poaceae > Aegilops > Aegilops speltoides. The sequence goes on along the minus strand of CM038142.1, from coordinate 127,765,984 downwards.
AATTAGTCCAGTCCGTAGTTGACTAGTCAACTGTTGACTGGTCAAACCTGGAGTAGTGGGGCCCAGTGTCATTCTCACAGATTTAGTGTTTTCCTTTTAAAGAGATAATTAGAGGTGGGGTCTACCTGTCATTGGCTAGCAATTAAACTAACTGGAACTTATCCCCTAGCTAATTTGGATGGACCGGCCACTGGTGGCTTGGCTGTACACGTACACGCACATCACTCATGCTCGGCCATGGCCATTAGCACAGCATCTAGGAGTAGCAAAACTAGCATCCAGGAGCAGCTAGAGCAGCGGCGGCCGGCTACGCAGCAAGTCGTAAACAACAGCTGTAGTAAGTAGCGACAGTAGCAGGCAGCGGCTTGAGCAGCAGCAGTACGCAGAGTAGTGCGGCTGCCAGCAGCAGAGCAAAGCAGCGGCTAAGAGGAGCAGCAGCAGCGGCAAGTAGTGGCAGAAGACAGTGCAGCAAGAGCAGCAGTTAAGGCCGCGCCTTGGCGAGGCCAGGGAGCGACGGGCAAGCGCGACGACGGGCGTCTGCGGTGCGGCGCTCGCGGCCTTGCGGCAGCAGACGCCAGCAGCGCGCGGGCTGTGCAGCACGCGGGCGCGCGGCCACGGCGTGCTGTGAGGAGCGGAGGTGCACGACCGCGGACATGGCGGTGGGGCAGTAGTATTCGGCGCGGTTTGAGGTCGATGCAAGGTGGGAACAGAGGGGAAGCTCACCAAGGGGCTCACGAAGGCTCGTTGGTTGCCGGGAGCAGCAGAGAGCGCCGAAATTCGCCGGAGAGGCGCCGACGGCCGAGGGACGAAGCAGTCGATCCCGGTGATGTAGAGGCGCCCAGCTTGAACGGATGGCCGTAGATGACGTAGACGAACATGACGGAGCTCCTGGAGGTGGTGGTGCAGCGCGGGGCAGTCGGAGACCGCGGTGACGACGAAGACGCGACGACGGCAACGCACGGGCGGCGGCTCGTGCGAAAGGGAGAGGGGCAAATGGGGATTAGGGTTCCAGGCGCCGTGGTAAGAGGGCGCCGGTCTTATAGGCGAGGTGGTCACCGGGGAGGGCCGCCGGATGGCCGCCACGGCGATGGCCGGTGCCGTGGCAGGCATCGGCGCGGCCACGCCCTCCCGTGAACAGGGGAGCGGGGAAGCAGGGGCGGGGTGGGCTGGCCTGGTGGCCTAGTGGGCCAAGGCCCAGGGGAGGAGAAGGTCTTTTTGTTTTTCTGTCTTTACTTTTGTTCTTGTTTTTTTTGCCATTTATTTTAGTTCTAGTAAAATATAAACTTAGCATCTAAATTAGTATTTCAACCTAGTCCACAGTCAGAAAAAGTGTAGTCCCCAAATAACTTAGTTTGACATTTTATTCATTATAAAAGGTGTTTAAATAATTGTTGCTGCTACCGTTTTAATCATTTTAGAGTATTTCAAAATTTATAAAAGTGTGGTTTCTTCACCAAAAATTAGTACGGATTAATTGACACAAACCTAACATTTTAGTTTTAATGTTTCAACACTTTCATCGATTGACTTTATTTTGAAGTTTAATTCCGAACCGGTTTTCAACTAACGTGAGGTTAACAACAGTAAGCGAGGTGACGTGGCATCATTATCAGAGGTTCACTGTAGCTTAAGTATCCGGGCGTCACAATAGGGAAAACTTTTCATTTTCTCTCTATCTTCTGCAATGGTCGGGCATTGAGTTTGACTCAACTTCACATCTTGTAACATAAGCAAGAACCCTTTCTTTGATTGATCCATTTTGAACTTTTTCAAAACTTTGTCAAGGTATGTGCTTTGTGAAAGTCCAATTAAGCATCTTGATCTATCTCTATAGATCTTGATGCCTAATATGTAAGCAACTTCACCGAGGTCTTTCATTGAAAAAACTTCTATTCAAGTATCCTTTTATGCTATCCAGAAATTCTATATCATTTCCAATCAATAATATGTCATCCACATATAATATTAGAAATGCTACGGAGCTCCCATTCACTTTCTTGTAAATACAGGCTTCTCCAAATGTCTATATAAAACCATATACTTTGATCACACTATTAAAACGTTTATGTTGGGGAACGTAGTAATTTCAAAAAAATTCCTACGCACACGCAAGATCATGGTGATGTATAGCAACGAGAGGGGGAGTGTATCTTCATACCCTTGAAGATCGCTAAGCGGAAGCATTTATCAACGCTTGTTGATGTAGTCGCGTCTTCACGATCCGACCGATCCAAGTACCGAGCATACGGCACCTCCGAGTTACGCACACGTTCAGCTCGATGGCGTCCTCGCCTTCTCGATCCAAAGAAGACGAAGTAGTAGATGAGTTCGGCTGAAGACGACGGCGTGATAGCGGTGTTGGTGAAGAACAATCTCCGCGAGGCTTCGCCTAAGCACTACGGAAACTATGACGGAGGATAAACTAGAGGGGCGGGGTTGCGGCACACGGCTTGGTGTTTCTTGATGTGTCTTTGGTGCTAGCCCTGCCCTCTATTTATATGTTCAGCCTTGGGGTCGGAACTTGGAGTAAAAGCCTCCACAAAGTCGGTTTCACCGAAAGGCAAAGTCCTTCTCGGACTCCAGGGCGAACGCCAGGTTTCCGGCGTCGGCCCCCTGCACGCGAGGACCTGGCGTCAGCCCCGACTCCATAAAACTTCCTTTGCGCTTTCCAAAACCTTGTGGGCTTTCCCTTTGGCCCAAATAACGTGTTCTCGTACCCAAACATTTGAAACATCCGGAACCCCTTAGGTGAATTCGGAACCCTTAGGAGATCAAACACTATTATCCCATATATCAAAATTTATCTCCGGACCATTTCGGAGTTCATCGTCATGTCCTTGATCTCATCCGGGACTCCGAACAACATTCGTTACCAACATACATAACTCATATAATACTATATCGTCAACGAAACGTTAAGCATGCGGACCCTACGGGTTCGAGAACTATGTAGACATGACCGAGACACGCTTTCGGTCAATAACCAATAGCGGGTCTGGATGCCCATATTGGCTCCACATATTCTACGAAGATCTTTATCGGTCAAACCGCATAACAACATACGTTGTTCCTTTGTCATCGGTATGTTACTTGCCCGAGATTCGATCGTCCGTATCAATACCTAGTTCAATCTCGTTACGGCAAGTCACTTTACTCGTTACGTAATGCATCATTCCGTAACTAACTCATTAGCTACATTGCTTGCAAGGCTTATAGTGATGTGCATCACCGAGAGGGCCCAGAGATACCTCTCCGACAATCGGAGTGACAAAACCTAATCTCAAAATCGCCAACCCAACATGTACCTTTGGAGACACTGTAGAGCTCCTTTATAATCACCCGATTCGTTGTGACGTTTGGTAGCACATAAAGTGTTCCTCCGGTAAACGGAGTTGCATAATCTCATAGTTACAGGAACATGTATAAGTCATGAAGAAAGCAATAGCAACATACTAAACGATCAAGTGCCAGGCTAACGGAATGGGTCAGGTAAATCACATCATTCTCCTAATGATGTGATCTCGTTAATCAAATGACAACACATGTCTATGGCTAGGAAACATAACCATCTTTTATTAATGAGCAAGTCAAGTAGAGGCATACTAGTGACACTATGTTTGTCTATGTATTCACACATGTATTATGTTTCCGGTTAATACAATTCTAGCATGAATAATAAACATTTATCATGAAATAAGGAAATAAATAATAACTTTATTATTGCCTCTAGGGCATATTTCCTTCAGTCTCCCACTTGCACTAGAGTCAATAATCTAGTTCACATCGTCATGTGATTTAATACCAATATTCATATATGTATATGATTAACACCCATAGTTCACATCTTCATGTGACCAACACCCAAAGGGTTTACTAGAGTCAATAATCAAGTTCACATCGCTATGTGATTAACACCCAAAGAGTACTAAGTTATGATCATGTTTTGCTCGTGAGAGAAGTTTAGTCAAGGGGTCTGTCACACTCAGAGCCGTATGTATTTTGCAAATATTCTATGTCTACAATGCTCTGCACGGAGCTACTCTAGCTAATTGCTCCCACTTTTAATATGTATCCAGATTGAGACTTAGAGTCATCGGATTGGTGTAAAAGCTTGCACCGATGTAACTCTTTACGACGGGCTCTTTTATCACCTCCATAGTCGAGAAATATTTCCTTAGTCCTTACTAAGGATATTCTTGACCAATGTCCAGTGATCTACTCCTAGATCACTATTGTATTCCCTTACCAAATACAGAACAAGGTATACAATAGGTCTGGTACATAGCATAGCATACTTTATAGAACCTATGACTGATGCATACGGAATGACTTTCATTCTCTTTCTATTTTCTGCCGTGGTCGGGATTTGAGTCTTACTCAACTTCACACCTTGGAACATAGGCAAGAACTCCTTCTTTGACTGTTCCATTTTGAACCACTTCAAAATCTTATCAAGGTATGTACTCATTGAAAAATCTTATCAAGCGTCTTGATCTATCTTAATAGATCTTGATGCTCAATATGTAAGTAGCTTTACTGAGGTTTTTCATTGAAAAAACTCCTTTTAAACACTCCTTTATGCTTTGTAGAATAATTCTACATTATTTCCGATCGACAATATGTCATTCACATATACTTATCAGAAATGTTGTAGTGCTCCCACTCACTTTCTTGTAAAATACATGCTTCACCGCAAGTCTGTAGAAAACTATATGCTTTGATCAACTTATCAAAGCGTATATTCCAACTCTGAGATGCTTGCACCAGTCCATAGATGGATCCCTGGAGCTTGCACATTTTGTTAGCACCTTTAGGATTGACAAAACCTTCTGGTTGTATCATATACAACTCTTCTTTAATAAATCCATTAAGGGATGTAGTTTTGACATCCATTTGCCAAATTTCATAAAATGGCAATTGCTGACATGTTTCGGACAGACTTTTAAGCATCGATACGAGTGAGAAAATCTCATTGTATTCAACACCTTGAACTTTGTCAAAAACCTTTTTCGACAAGTCTAGCTTTGTAGATAGTAACACTACTATCAGCGTCCGTCTTCCTCTTGAAGATCCATTTATTTTCTATGGCTTGCCGATCATTGGACAAGTCCACCAAAGTCCACACTTTCTTCTCATACATGGATCCCATCTCAGATTTCATGGCCTCAAACCATTTTGCGGAATCTGGGCTCATCATCGCTTCCTCATAGATCATGGTCTAGTAACATGATTTACAGAATAGGATTACCGTACCACTCTGGTGCGGATCTTAATCTGGAAGATCTACAAAGTTCGGTAGTAACTTGATCTGAAGCTTCATGATCATTATCATTAGCTTCCTCACTGATTTGTGTAGGAATCACTAGAACTAGTTTCTGTAATGAACTACTTTCCAATTCGGGAGAAGGTACAAATTACCTTATCAAGCTCTACTTTCCTCCCACTCACTTCTTTCGAGAGAAACTCCTTCTCTAGAAAGGATCCATTCTTAGCAACGAATGTTTTGCCTTTGGATTTGTGGTAGAAGGTGTACCCAATAGTTTCCTTTGGGTATTCTATGAAGACACACTTCTCTGATTTGGGTTCGAGCTTATCATGTTGAAAACCTTTTTCATATAAGCATCGTAACTCCAAACTTTAAGAAACGACAGCTTAGGTTTACTGCTAAACCATAGTTCATACAGTGTCGTCTCAACGGATTTAGATGGTGCCCTATTAAACGTGAATGCAGCTGTCTCTAATGCATAACCCCAAAACGATAGTGGTAAATCGGTAAGATGCATCATAGATCGCACCATATCCAATAAAGTGGGGTTACGACGTTCGGACACACCATAACGTTGTGGTGTTCCAGGTGGTGTGAGCTGTGAAACTATTCCACATTATTTTAATTGAAGACCAAACTCGTAACTCAAATATTTGTCTCCGCGATCAGATCGCAGAAACTTTATTTTCTTGTTACGATGATTTTTCCACTTCACTCTGAAATTCTTTAAACCTTTCAACTATTTCAGACTTATGTTTCATCAAGTAGATATACCCATATCTGCTCAAATCATCTTGTGAAGGTCAAAAAATTAGGATACTTGCCACGAGCATCAACACTCATTGGATCGCATACATCGGTATGTATTATTTCCAGTAAGTCAGTAGCTTGTTCCATTGTTCCGGAGAACGGAGTTTTAGTCATCTTGCCCAAAAGGCACGGTTTGCAAGCATCAAATGATTTATAACCAAGTGATTTCGAAAATCCATCTTTATGGAGTTTCTTCATGCGCTTTACACTGATATGACCCAAACGGCAGTGCCACAAATAAGTTGCATTATCATTATTAACTTTGCATCTTTTGGCATCAATATTATGAATATGTGTATCACTACGATTGAGATCCAACAAACTATTTTCATTGGGTGTATAACCCTCGAAGGTCTTATTCATGTAAACAGAATAACAATTATTCTTTAACTTGAAATGAATAACCGTATCGCAATAAACATGATCAAATCATATTCATGCTCAACGCAAATGCCAAATAACATTTATTTAGGTTTAACACTAATCCCGAAAGTATAGGGAGTGTGCGATGATGATCATATCAATCTTGGAACTACTTCCAACACTCATCGTCACTTCACCCTCAACTAGTCTCTGTTTATTCTGTAAGACCTGTTTCGAGTTACTAATATTAGCAACCAAACAAGTATCAAATACTCAGGGGCTACTATAAACACTAGTAAGGCATACATCAATAACCTGTATATCAAATATACCCTTGTTCACTTTGCCATCCTTCTAATCCACCAAATATTCAGGCATTTCCGCTTCCAGTGACCATTTCCTTTGCAGTGTAAGCACTCAGTTTCAGGCTTTGGTCCAGCTTTGGTCTTCTTCATGGGAGTGACAACTTGTTTGCCATTCTACTTGAAGTTTCCCTTTCTTCCCCTTTTCCCTTTTCTTGAAACTAGTGGTCTTGTCAATCATCAACACTTGATGCTCTTTCTTGATTTCTACCTTCGTTGATTTCAACATCATGAAGAGCTCGGGAATCATTTTCGTCATCCTTTGCATACTATAGTTCATCACGAAGTTCTACTACCTTGGTGATGGTGACTAGAGAACTCTGTCAATCACTATCTTATCTGGAAGATTAACTCCCACTTGATTCAAGCAATTATAGTACTCAGACAATCTGAGCACTTGCTCACTAGTTGAGCGATTCTCCTCCATCCTTTAGCTATAGAACTTGTTGGAGACTTCATATCTCTCAACTCGGGTATTTGCTTGAAATAAAAACTTCAATTCCTGGAACATCTCATATGGTCCATGACGTTCAAAACGTCTTTGAAGTCCCGATTCTTAGCCGTTAAGCATGGTGCACTAAACTATCAAGTAGTCATCATATTGAGCTAGCCAAACATTCATAATGTCTGCATCTGCTCCTGCAATAGGTCTGTCACCTAGCGGTGCATTAAGGACATAATTCTTCTGTGAAGCAATGATGATAAACCTTAGATCACGGATCCAATCCGCATCATTGCTACTAACATCTTTCAACACAATTTTCTCTAGGAACATATCAAAAAATATATGAAGCAACAATGCAAGCTATTGATCTACAACATAATTTGCAAAATACTACCAGGACTAAGTTCATGATAAATTCAAGTTCAATTAATCATATTACTTAAGAACTCCCACATAGATAGACATCCCTCTAATCCTCTAAGTGATTACGTGATCCATATCAACTACACCATGTCCGATCGTCACGTGAGATGGAATAGTTTCAACAGTGAACATCAATATGTTGATCATATCTACTATATGATTCACGCTCGACCTTTCGGTCTCTGTGTTCCGAGGCCATATCTGTTATATGCTAGGCTCGTCAAGTTTAACCTGAGTATTCCGTGTGTGCAACTGTTTTGCACCCGTTGTATTTGAACGTAGAGCCTATCACACCCGATCATCATGTGGTGTCTTAGCACGAAGAACTTTCGCAATGGTGCATACTCAGGGAGAACACTTCTTGATAATTTTAGTGAGAGATCATCTTAAAATGCTACCGTCAATCAAAGCAAGATAAGATGCATAAAGGATAAACATCACATGCAATCAATATAAGTGATATGATATGGACATCATCATCTTGTGCTTGTGATATACATCTTCGAAGCACCATCGTGATCACCATCGTCACCGGCGCGACACCTTGTTCTCCATCGTAGCATCGTTGTCGTTACGCCATCTATTGCTTCTACGACTATCGCTACCGCTTAGTGATAAAGTAAAGCGATTCTGTGGTGTTTGCATTTCATACAATAAGCGACAACCATATGGCTCTGCCGATTGCCGATAACCGGTTACAAAAACTACATGTCGGTGGAAAAAGTGGATTCTTGATAGTGGATGCACCGACCACATGACCGGAGACAAAGACATGTTTGAGAGCTTGCAAAGAGCGATGGTCCATAAGTATGTGACTTTTGGAACAACTCAAGGGTAAGTACTTGGCCTTGGTAAGGTAATATCTCATGATAGCTCTATTCAAAATGTCATGCTTGTAGAATCTCTTGGATACAATTTACTTTCCGTGTCTAGATTAGTGACTTTGGATTCAATGTGCTATTCAAGTAGATTGCCAAGTCTTTAAATCGTGACAATCATAACATGGCGTTTACGGTATCCATGAGTGATCTATATATTGTTGATTTCACTAAGAAAGCCCAACCTAGAGCTTGCTTCATTGCTAAATCCTAAAGGTTGGTTATGGCATAGAAGGCTTGGACATGTTGGTATCGTAATCTAGACAAGCTGATCAAAGGTGATCATATTCTTGGCGTTAAAGATGTTTTCTTTGACAAAGATAGACTTTGTAGTGCTTGTCAGCGAGGAAAACAAGTAGGTGGAAGTCATCCGTGAAGAACATCATGACCACAAGGAGACCGCTTGAGCTTCTTCATATGGATCTCTTGGTCCCAATGCTTACAAAAGCCTTGGTGGTAACTCCTTTGGTCTAGTTATAGTTGATGATTATTCCGATTTACGTGGGTATTTTCCTTGATGACAAATCGCGAGTTGAGAGAATCTTCAAAACCTTTGCCAAGGGCCCAAAATCAATTTGAGGTGAAGATCAAGAAAGTTCGGAGTGACAATGGAGCGGAGTTCAAACGCCAATGTAGACTCTTTTCTCGATGAGGAAGGATTCTACATGAGTTCTCGACTCGTACCTCCTCGACAAAATGGAGTTGTTGAGAGGAAGAACCGAGCAGCTCATAGAGATGGCGGAAGCGATGCTTGATGAATACAAGACAGAAGCATTTTTGGGGAAGCGGTCGAGACGACTTGTCATGCTATCAACAGGCTTTATCTTCATAAGCTCCTCGGCAAGACATCATCTGGCTCCTCACGGTAACAAACCCCAAGTGGGATACTTCGTGTCTTTGGTTGAAATGCTATATCCTTGATAAGCATCGTCGGTCTAAATTTGCTCCTAAAACTCATGAAGGCTTTTTCTTGGTTATGGATCAAACTCCCACCTCCGTGTCTACAATAATTTCACGAAAGGTTGAAGAGGCAGTGAGCGTGAGTTGATGAATCTAATATTTCATAAGAAGCGAATGCCTATTGATGTGGAGACAAGGACCCATCGGAAGCTATCCAAGATTTATCTATTGGAAAGATCCGTCCCATGGAAGTGAAGGAGAGTACCTCATCTACATATGGGAGCCCCTACCTCCGCAGCGAGATGAACCTCAAAGGCAACATGGAGGCCTCCACAAGTGGAACTCACCAAGATGAGGAAGTGCGACAAGAAGATCCACCAACCTCCTTCTCCACAGCCTCAAGACAACACCAACAACAATGAAGAAGAAGAAGAGGAAGATAAAGATGATGATGAAGCTCAGCCACAACCTCAACAAAAGCTATCCAGTCCGAGCAAGAGTCGAAAAAATCATCCCGTGGAACAAATGATGAGCGACATCAACTAAGAATTACCGCTCTAAAACTAGCTTAGCTAACTTTTGTGAGCATTACTCATTATCTCTAGTATTGAACCTATGAAGGTAGAAGAAGCACTTGAAGACCGGATTGGGTGAGCGCTATGCAGAAAAATTATAGAACCGAGAGGAACAAGGTATGGACTTTGGTAGAAAGCCCAAGGATGATCAAAACATCATTGGAACCAAATGGGTGTTTGGAACAAGCAAGATGAAGATGGACAAGTCATCGCAACAAGGCTCGTCTCGTAGCTCAAGGTTACACACAAGTCGAAGGTATGGACTATGGTGAGACCTATGCCCCGTTGCTAGACTTGAGTCCATTCGCATTCTTCTTGCTTATGCCAATCACCATGATATTACTCTCTATCAAATGGATATCAAAAGTGCTTTCCTAAATGGTGAAATTGAGGAGGAAGTATTTGTGAAACAACCTCCGGTTGTGAATCCCAAAAGCCTAATCATGTTTACAAGTTGCACAAAGCTCTTTATGGTCTTAAACAAGCTCCTGGAGCTTGGTACAAATCTTGACTAGCTTTCTTCTTGAAAAGGCTTTGAGATTGGAAAGATAGACTCAGCATATTCACGAAAGGGTTAATGGTGAACTATTTGTGTGCCAAATATATGTTGATGATATTATCTTTGGTTCAACTAACCCTCATTTTAGCAAAGTTTGGAAAGCTCATGTGGGAAGTATGAGATGTCCATGATGAGTGAACTCAAATTCTTCCTTGGGTTGCAAATCAAGCAATCTAAGGAGGTACCTTTGTCTCACAAATAAAGTACACCAAGGATCTCTTCAAGAAGTTCAACATGCAGAAAGCAAAGGTATGAGAACCCCCATGCCTACAAGTGGACATAATGACTTGAAATATTCTCCTCTACAATCAGATCGTAGAAACTTTATTTTCTTGTTATGATGATTTTCCACTTCACTCTGAAATTCTTTGAACTTTTCAAATGTTTCAGACTTATGTTTCATTAAGTAGATATACCCATATCTGCTCAAATCATCTGTGAAGGTGAGAAATTAATGATACCCGCCGCGAGCCTCAATATTCATTGGACGACATACATCAGTATGTATGATTTCCAACAAATCTGTTGCTCGCTCCATTGTTCCGGAGAACGGTGTTTTAGTCATCTTGCCCATGAGGCATGGTTCGCAAGTACCAAGTGATTCATAATCAAGTGATTCCGGAAGTCCATCAGTATGGAGTTTCTTCATGCGCTTTACACCAATGACCAAAACGACAGTGCCACAAATAAGTTGCACTATCATTATCAACTCTGCATCTTTTGGCTTCAACATTATGAATATGTGTATTACTACTATAAAGATTCAACACAAATAGACCACTCTTCAAGGGTGCATGACCATAAAAGATATTACTCATATTAATAGAACAACCATTATTCTCAGATTTAAATGAATAACCATCTCGCATCAAACAAGATACAGATATAATGTTCATGCTTAACGCTGGCACCAAATAACAATTATTCGGGTCTAAAACTAATCCCGAAGGTAGATGTAGAGGTAGCGTGCCGACGGTGATCACATCGACATTGGAACCATTTCCCACGCGCATCGTCACCTCGTCCTTAGCCAATTTTCGCTCAATCCGTAGTCCCTGTTTCGAGTTGCAAATATTAGCAACAGAACCAATATCAAATACCCAAGTGCTACCGCGAGCTTTAGTAAGGTACACATCAATAACGTGTATATCACATATACCTTTGTTCACCTTGCCATCCTTCTTATCCGCCAAATACTTGGGGCAGTTCCGCTTCAAAGGACCGTCTGCTTATGTGAGAAGCACTCAATCTTAGGCTTAGGTCCAGACTTGGGTTTCTTCTCCTGAGCAATAACTTGTTTTTGCCGTTCTTCTTGAAGTTCCCCTCTTATTCCCTTTACCTTTTTTCTTGAAACTGGTGGTCTTGTTGACCATCAACACCTGATGCTCCTTCTTGATTTCTACCTCCGCAGCCTTTAGCATCGCGAAGAGCTCGGGAATTGTTTATCCATCCCTTGCATATTATAGTTCATCACAAACCTCTTGTAGCTTGGTGGCAGTGATTGAAGAATTCTGTCAATGACACTATCATCCGGAAGATTAATGATACGCCTCCAACGTATCTACTTTTCCAAACACTTTTGCCCTTGTTTTGGACTCTAACTTGCATGATTTGAATGAAACTAACCCGGATCGACGTTGTTTTCAGCAGAATCGCTATGATGTTGTTTTATGTGTAGAAAAGAAAAGTTCTCGGAATGTCACGAAAATCCACGGAGGCACTTTTTGGAATTAATAAGAATTATTAGGTGAAAGAAATACACGGGGGGCCACACCTGTCCACAAGATGGCGCCCCTCATAGGGTGCACCCCCCATCTCGTGGGCCCCCTGGACCTCCACCGACCTCAACTCCAACTCCATATATTCATGTTCGGGGAGAAAAAAATCAGAGAGAAAGTTTCATTGCGTTTTACGACACGGAGCCGCCGCCAAGCCCTAATCTCTCGGGAGGCTGATCTGGAGTCCGCTCGGGCTCAGGAGATGGGGATTCGTCGCCGTCGTCATCATCAACCATCCTTCATCACCAATTTCATGATGCTCACCGCCATGCGTGAGTAATTCCATCGTAGGCTTGCTGTACGGTGATGGGTTGGATGAGATTTACCATGTAATCAAGTTAGTTTTGTTAGGGTTTGATCCCTAGTATCCACTATGTTCTGAGATTGATGTTGCTATGACTTTGCTATGCTTAATGCTTGTCACTAGGGCCCGAGTGCCATGATTTCAGATCTGAACCTATTATGTTTTCATGAATATATGTGTGTTCTTGATCCTATCTTGCAAGTCTATAGTCACCTATTATGTGTTATGATCCGACAACCCCGAAGTGACAATAATCGGGATACGCCTCGGTGATGACCGTAGTTTGAGGAGTTCATGTATTCACTATGTGCTAATGTTTTGTTCCGGTTCTCTATTAAAAGGAGGCCTTAATATCCCTTAGTTTTCGCTAGGACCCCGCTGCCACAGGAGGGTAGGACAAAAGATGTCATGCAAGTTCTTTTCCATAAGCACGTATGACTATTTACGGAATACATGCCTACATTACATTAATGAACTGGAGCTAGTTCTGTGTCACCCTATGTTATAGCTATTACATGAGGAATCGCATCCGCATAATTATCCATCATCGATCCATTGCCTACGAGCTTTTCACATATTGTTCTTCGCTTATTTACTTTTCCGTTGCTACTGTTACAACTACTACAAAACCCAAAAACATTACTTTTGCTACCGTTACCTTTATTATCATACCACTTTTGTGAAGGAAATATGCCCTAGAGGCAATAATAAAGTTATTATTTATTTCCTTATTTCATGATAAATGTTTATCATTCATGCTAGAATTGTATTAACCGGAAACATGATACATGTGTGAATGCATAAACAAACAACATGTCACTAGTATGCCTCTACTAGACTAGCTTGTTAATCAAAGATGGTTATGTTTCCTAGCCATGAACAAAGAGTTGTTATTTGATTAACAAGGTCACATCATTAGTAGAATGATCGATTGACATGACCCATTCTATTAACTTAGCACTCGATCGCTTAGTATGTTGCTACCGCTTTTATCCATGACTTATACATGTTCCTCGTAACTATGAGATTATGCAACTCCTGTTTACGGAGGAACACTTTGGTGCTACCAAACGTCACAATGTAATCGGGTGATTATAAAGGAGTACTACAGTGTCTCCAAAGGCGATGTTGGGTTGGCGTATTTCGAGATTAGGTTTTGTCACTCCGATTGTCGAGAGGTATCTTGGGCCCTCTCGGTAATACACATCATGAAGCCTTGCAAGCAATACAACTAATGAGTTAGTTGTGAGATGATGTATTACGGAACGAGTAAAGAGACTTGCCGATAACGAGATTGAACTAGGTATTGGATACCGACGATCGAATCTCGGGCAAGTAACATACCGATGACAAAGGAACAACGATGTTGTTATGCGGTCGACCGATAAAGATCTTCGTAGAATATGTAGGAACCAATATGGGCATCCAGGTCCCGCTGTTGGTTATTGACCGGAGACGTGTCTCGGTCATGTCTACATTGTTCTCGAACCGTAGGGTCCGCACGCTTAAGGTTTCGATGGATGTTATTATGAGTTTATGTATTTTGATGTACGAAGAAGTTCGAGTCCGGATGTGATCACGGACATGACGAGGAGTCTCGAAATGGTCGAGACATAAAGATTGATATATTGGAAGCCTATATTTGGAGTCCGGAATGGTTCCGGGTGAAAACGGGAATTTACCGGAGTACCGGGAGGTTACCGGAACCCCCCCGGGAACTAAATGGGCCTTAGTGGGCCTCGAGGGAGAAGAGGAGGGGCCGGCCAGGGCAGGCCGCGCGCCCCCTCCCCCCTAGTCCGAATAGGACAAGGAGGGGGGCGGCGCCCCCCTTTCCTCTTCCCCCTCCCCCAATCCTACTCCAACTAGGAAAGGGGGGGAGTCCTACTCCCGATGGGAGTAGGACTCCTCCGGCGCGCCTCCTCTAGGCCGACCGCACCTCCCCCCTCCCTCCCTTATATACGGGGGCAGGGGGGCACCCTAGGACACAAGTTTGATCTACGGATCGTTCCTTAGCCGTGCGGTGCCCCCTCCACCATATTCCACCTCGGTCATATCGTCATGAAGCTTAGGCGAAGCCTCGCCGATAGAACATCAAGATCGCCACCACGCCGTCGTCTCGTGGAACTCTCCTCGACACTCGGCTGGATCGAGTACGAGGGACGCCATCGAGCTGCACGTATGTCAAGAACTCGGGCGCCGAGTAACGGCGCCGGATCGGTCGGATCGCGAGGAGAACGTCGACTACTTCTCTACGTTGTGATCGCTTCGCCGGGTCTCACGAGGGTACGAGACAACACTCTCCCTCTCGTTGCTATACATCACCATGATCTTGCGTGTGCGAGGAAATTTTTGAAATTACTAGGTTCCCCAACAAGTGGCATCCGAGCCTAGGTTTTTCTATGGTTTGATGTTTTGCACGAGTAGAACACAAGTGAGTTGTGGGCGATACAAGTCATACTACCTACCAAGCATGTCATACTTTGGTTCAGCGGTATTGTGAGATGAAGCGGCCGGACCGACATTACGCCAGACGCTTACGCGAGACTGGTTTCACCGCCACGAGCACTCGTTGCTTAAAGGTGATTGGCGGGTGTCTGCTCTCTCACTTTAGTTGAACCGAGTGTGGCTACGCCGGTCCTTGAGAAGGTTAAACGGAGTCTATTTGACTAAATATCGTTGTGGTTTTGATGCGAGGTGAGACTGGTTCTTGCTTAAGCCCGTAGCAGCCACGTAAAATTTGCAACAACAAAGTAGAGGACGCCTAACTTGTTTTTGCAGGCATGTTGTGATGTGATATGGTCAAGACGTGATGCTATATTTTATTGTATGAGATGATCATGTTTTGTAACCGGTTATCGGCAATCGGCAGGAGCCATATGGTTGTCGCTTTATTGTATGCAATGCATCGCTTCTGTAATGCTTTACTTTATCACTAAGCGGTAGCGATAGTCGTAGAAGCATAAGTTTGGCGAGACGACAACGATGCTACGATGGAGATCAAGGTGTCGCGCCGGTGGCGATGGTGATCATGGTGGTGCCGCAGAGATGGAGATCACGAAGCACAAGATGATGATGACCATATCATATCACTTATATTGATTTGCATGTGATGTTTATCCTTTATGCATCTTATCTTGCTTTGATCGACGGTAGCATTATAAGATGATCTCTCACTAAATTATCAAGAAGTGTTCTCCCAGTATGCACCGCTGCCAAAGTTCGTCGTGCCCGGATACCACGTGATGATCGGGTGTGATAAGCTCTACGTCCATCTACAACGGTGCAAGCCAGTTTTGCACACGCAGAATACTCGGGTTATACTTGACGAGCCTAGCATATGCAGATATGGCCTCGAACACGGAGACCGAAAGGTCGAGCATGAATCATATAGTAGATATGATCAACATAAGATGTTCACCATTGAAAACTACTCCATTTCACGTGATGATCGGTTATGGTTTAGTTGATTTGGATCACGTAATCACTTAAGATGACTAGAGGATGTCTGTCTAAGTGGGAGTTCTTAAGTAATATGATTAATTGAACTTAAATTTATCATGAACTTAGTACCGATAGTATCTTGCTTGTTTATGTTTGTTTGTAGATAGATGGCTCGTTGTTGTTCCGTTGAATTTTAATGCGTTCCTTGAGAAAGCAAAGTTGAAAGATGATGGTAGCAATAACACGGATCGGGTCCGTAACTCGAGGATTATCCTCATTGCTGCATAGAAGAGTTACGCCTGGATGCACCGCTAGGTGCAGTTCTTCTTTGGAGCAACACCGGATGTTGTGAACGTCTCGCAAAGCAAAGCGATGACTACTCTATAGTTCGATGTGCCATGCTTTACGGCTTAGAACCAGGACTTCAACGACGTTTTGAACGTCATGGAGCATATGAGATGTTCCAGAGTTGAAGTTAATATTCCAAATGTAATGCCCGGATTGAGAGATATGAAGTCTCCAATAAGTTCTATAGCTGCAAGATGGAGGAGAATAGTTACATTAGTGAGCACATACTCGAATGTCCGGGTACTACAATCACTTGACGCAATTGGGAGTTAATCTTCCGGATGATTGTGTCATTGATGTAATTCTTCAATCACGCCACCAAGCTACAAAGGCTTCGTGATGAACTATAATATGCAAGGGTCAATAAAGACTATACAGAGCTCTTCGCAATGCTAAAGGCTGGAGGTAGAAATCAAGAAGGAGCATCAAGTGTTGATGGTCAATAAGACCACTAGTTTCAAGAAGAAAGGTAAAGGGAAGAAGAAGGAACTTCAAGAAGAACAAGCAAGCAAGTTGTTGCTCAGAGAAGAAACCCAAGTCGGACCTAAGCCTGGCGAAAGTGCTTCTACCGCAAGCGGTCGTCCTCGAAGCGGAACTGCCCCAAGTATTTGGCGGATAAGAAGGATGGCAAGGTGAACAAAGGTATATGTGATATACATGTTATTGATGTGTACCTTACTAGAGCTCGTAGTAGCACTGGTATTTGATCTGGTTCATTGCTAATATTTGCAACTCAAACAGGGACTACGGATTGCTTAACTCGCAAAGGACGAGGTGACGATCTTGCGTGGGAAATGGTTCCAAAGTCGATGTGATCGCGGTCGGCACGCTACCTCTACATCTACCTTCGGATTAGTTTTAGACCTAAATAATTGTTATTTGGTGCTGCGTTGAGCATGAACATTATATCTAGATCTTGTTTGATGCGAGACGGTTATTCATTTAAATCGAGAATAATGGTTGTTCTATTTATATGAGTAATATCTTTTATGGTCATGCACCCTTGAAGAGTGGTCTATTTTGATGAATCTCGATAGTAGTGATACACATATTCATAATGTTGAAACCAAAAGATGCAGAGTTGATAATGATAGTGCAACTTATTTGTGGCAATTGCCGTTTAGGTCATATCGTGTAAAGCGCATGAAGAAACTCCATATCGATGGACTTTTGGAGTCACTTGATTATGAATCACTTGGCACTTGCGTAACCGTGCCTCATGGGCAAGATGACTAAAACCCCGTTCTCGGTACTATGGAAAGAGCAACAGATTTGTTGGAGATCATACATACTGATGTATGTGGTCCGATGAATGTTGAGGCTCGTGGCGGATATCGTTATTTTCTCACCTTCACAGATGACTTAAGCGATATGGGTATATCTACTTAACGAAACATAAGTCTGAAACATTTGAAAAGTTCAAAGAATTTCAGAGTGAAGTTGAAAATCATCGTAACAAGAAAATTAAATTTCTACGATCCGATCGTGGAGGTGAATATTTGAGTTACGAGTTTGGTCTACATTTGAAACAATGCGAATAGTTTCAGAACTTCACGCCACCCGAACACCACAGCGTAATGGTGTGTCCGAACGTCAGAATCGTACTTTACTAGATATGGTACGATCTATGATGTCTCTTCTGATTTACCGCTATCGTTTTGGGGTTATGCTCTAGAGACGGCCGATTCACACCGAATAGAACACCGTCAAATCTGCTGAGACGACACCTTATGAACTGTGGTTTGGCAAGAAACCAAAGTTGTCGTTTCTTAAAGTTTGGGGATGCGATGCTTATGTGAAAAAGCTTCAACCTGATAAGCTCGAACCCAAATCGAGAATGTGTCTTCATAGGATACCCAAAGGAGACAGTTGGGTACACCTTCTATCACAGATCCAAGGCAAGACATTCGTTGTTAAGAATGGATCCTTTCTAGAGAAGGAGTTTCTCTCGAAAGAAGTGAGTGGGAGGAAAGTAGAACTTGATGAGGTAATTGTACCTTCTCCCTTACTTGAAAGTAGTTTGTCGCAGAAACGGTTTTCGAGACACCTACACCAAGTAGTAAGGAAGTTGATGATGTTGATCATGAAACTTCGATCAAGTTACTCTGAGTAACCTCGTCGATCAACAGAGTAAGATCCGCACTGAGTGGTACGGTAATCCTGTTCGGAAATCATGCTACTAGATCATGATGAACCCACGAACTATGAAGAAGCGATGGTGAGCCCAGATTCGCAAAATGGCTTGAGGCCATGAAATCGAGATGGGATCCATGTATGAAAACAAAGTATGGACTTTGGTTGACTTGCCGAGGGTAGGCAAGCAATAGAAAACAAGTGGATCTTCAAGAAGAAGACCGACGCCGACGGTAATGTTATCGTCTATAAAGCTCGACTTGTCGCAAAGGGTTTTCGACAAGTTCAAGGGATTGACTACGATGAGACCTTCTCACCAGAAGCGATGCTTAAGTCTGTCCGAATCATGTTAGCAATTGCGCATTTTATGATTATGAAATTTGGCAAATGGATGTAAAGACTGCATTCTGAATGGATTTACGGAAGAAGAGTTGTATATGATGCAACCGAAGGTTTTATCGATCCAAAGGAGCTAACAAAGTGTGCAAGCTCCAGCGATCCATTATGGACTGGTGCAAGCATCTCGAGTTGGAATAAACGCTTTGATAGTGTGATCAAAGCATTTGGGTTTATCTGAGACTTTTGGAGAAGCTGTATTTACAAGAAAGTGAGTGGGAGCTCAGAGCATTTACGATATTATATGTAGATGACATATTGCTGATTGGAAATGATATAGAATTTCTGGATTGCATAAAGGATACTTGAATAAGAGTTTTTCAACGAAAGACCTCGGTGAAGCTGTTACATATTGGGCATCAAGATCTATAGGGATAGATCAAGACGCTTAATTGGACTTTCACAAAGCACATACCTTGACAAAATTTTGAAGAAGTTCAAAATGGATCAAGCAAAGAAAGGGTTCTTGCGGTGTTACAAGGTGTGAAGTTGAGTAAGACTCAATGCCGACCACCGCAGAAGATAGAGAGAAAATGAAAGATGTTCCTATGCTTCAGCCATAGGCTCTATCATGTATGCAATCTTGTGTACGGACTGATGTGTGCCTTGCTATAAGCCTAGCAGGAGGTACCAAAGTAATCCAGAGTGGATCATCGACAGCGGTCAAGAACATCTGAAATACCGAAAAGGACTAAGGATATGTTTCTCGATATGGAGGTGACAAAGAGCTCATCGTAAATGGTTACGTTGATGCAAGCTTTGACACCGATCCAGACGATTCTAAATCGCAGACCGGATAAGTATTTACACTAAACGGAGGAGCTGTCGGTTAGTGCGAGTTCTAAACAAAGCGTCAGAAGGGATCTACATGTGAAGCGGAGTACATTGCAGCGGAAGCAGCTAATGAAGGAGTGCGGATGAAGGAGTTCATATCCGATCTAGGTGTCATACCTAGTGCATCGGGTCCAATGAAAATCTTCGTGACAATACCGAGCAATTGCCTTAGCGAAGGAATCCAGATTTCACAAGAGGACCAAACACATCAAGAGACGCTTCAATTCCATCCGGGACTTAGTCCGGTGGGAGACATAGAGATTTGCAAGATACATACGGATCTGAATTTTGCGCACCGTTGACTAAGCCTCTTCCACGAGCAAAACATGATCAGCACCAAGACTCCATGGGTGTTAGAATCATTACTATGTAATCTAGATTATTGACTCTAGTGCAAGTGGGAGACTGAAGGAAATATGCCCTAGAGGCAATAATAAAGTTATTATTTATTTCCTTATTTCATGATAAATGTTTATTATTCATGCTAGAATTGTATTAACCGGAAACATGATACATGTGTGAATACATAAACAAACAACATGTCACTAGTATGCCTCTACTTGACTAGCTCGTTAATCAAAGATGGTTAAGTTTCCTAACCATAGACATGAGTTGTCATTTTATTAACGGGATCACATCATTAGAAGAATGATGTGATTGACTTGACCCATTCCGTTAGCCTAGCACTTGATCGTTTAGTATGTTGATATTCCTTTCTTCATGACTTATACAATGTTCCTACAACTATGAGATTATGCAACTCCGGTTTACCGGAGGAACACTTTGTGTGCTACCAAACGTCACAACGTAACTGGGTGATTATAAAGGTGCTCTACAGGTGTCTCCGAAGGTACATGTTGGGTTGGCGTATTTCGAGATTAGGTTTTGTCACTCCGATTGTCGGAGAGGTATCTCTGGGCCCTCTCGGTAATACACATCACTTAAGCCTTGAGGGCGTTATAACTAATGAGTTAGTTACGTGATGAAGTATTACGGAACGAGTAAAGGGACTTGCCGGTAACGAGATTGAACTAGGTATTGGATACCGACGATCGAATCTCGGGCAAGTAACATACCGATGACAAAGGGAACAACGTATGTTGTTATGCGGTTTGACCGATAAATATCTTCGTAGAATATGTAGGAGCCAATATGGACATCCAGGTTCCGCTATTGGTTATTGACCACGAATAGTTCTAGGTCATGTCTACATAGTTCTCGAACCCGTAGGGTCCGCACGCTTAAGGTTTCGATGACAGTTATATTATGATTTTATGAGTTTTGATGTACCGAAGGAGTTTGGAGTCCCGGATGAGATCGGGGACATGACGAGGAGTCTCGAAATGGTCGAGACGTAAACATCGATATATTGGACGACTATATTCGGAGTTGGAAAGGTTCCAAGTGATTCGGTATTTATCGAGTACCGGAGAGTTACGGAATTCGCCGGGAGAAGTATTGGGCCTTATTGGGCCATACGGGAAAGAGAGAGGGCTGCCTAGGGCAGGCCGCGTGCCCCATGGCCTAGTCCGAATTGGACTAGGGGAGGCCGCACCCCTCCTTCCTTCCTTCTCTCTTCCCTTCCTTGTCTCCTACTCCTAATACATGGAAGGACTCCTAGTTGGACTAGGAAGGGGGAATCCTACTCCGGTGGGAGTAGGACTCCCCTAAGGGCGCCATAGAAGAGGGCCGCCCTCCCTCCTCCACTCCTTTATATACGGGGTAGGGGGCACCCCATAGACACACAAGTTGATCTACGGATCATTCCTTAGCCGTGTGCGGTGCCCCCCTCCACCATATTCCACCTCGGTCATATCATCGCGGAGTTTAGGCGAAGCCCTATGCCGGTAGAACATCATCATCGTCACCACGCCGTCATGCTGACGGATTTCATCTCCAGAGCTTTGCTGGATCGGAGGCCGGAGATCGTCATCGAGCTGAACTTGTGCTGAACTCGGAGGCCCCGTACGTTCGGTGCTTGGATCGGTCGGGTCGTGAAGACGTACGACTACATCAACCGCGTTGTGCTAACGCTTCCGCTTATGGTTTACGAGGGTACGTGGACGAACACTCTCCCCTCTCGTTGCTATGCCATCACCATGATCTTGCGTGTGCGTAGGAAATTTTTTGAAATTACTACGCTCCCCAACAGTGGTATCCGAGCCAGGTTTTATGCGTTGATGTTATATGCACGAGTAGAACACAAGTGAGTTGTGGGCGGTACAAGTCATACTGCTTACCAGCATGTCATACTTTGGTTCGGCGGTATTGTGAGATGAAGCGGCCCGGACCGACATTACGCGTACGCTTATGCGAGACTGGTTTCACCGTTACGAGCAGTCGTGCTTAAAGGTGACTAGCGGGTGTCTGTCTCTCTCACTTTAGCCGAATCGAGTGTGGCTACGCCCGGTCCTTGCGAAGGTTAAAACAGCACCAACTTGACGAACTATCGTTGTGGTTTTTGATGCGTAGGTAAGAACGGTTCTTGCTCAGCCCGTAGCAGCCACGTAAAACTTGCAACAACAAAGTAGAGGACGTCTAACTTGTTTTTGCAGGGCATGTTGTGATGTGATATGGTCAAGACGTGATGCTATATTTTATTGTATGAGATGATCATGTTTTGTAACCGAAGTTATCGGCAACTGGCAGGAGCCATATGGTTGTCGCTTTATTGTATGAAATGCAAACGCCCTGTAATTGCTTTACTTTATCACTAAGCGGTAGCGATAGTCGTAGAATCAATAGATGGCGTAACGACAACGATGCTACGATGGAGATCAAGGTGTCGCGCCGGTGACGATGGTGATCACAATGGTGCTTCGGAGATGGAGATCACAAGCACAAGATGATGATGGCCATATCATATCACTTATATTGATTGCATGTGATGTTTATCCTTTATGCATCTTATCTTGCTTTGATTGACGGTAATATTTTAAGATGATCTCTCACTAAAAATTATCAAGAAGTGTTCTCCCTGAGTATGCACCGTTGCCAAAGTTCGTCGTGCCCAGACACCACGTGATGATCGGGTGTGATAAGCTCTCGTCCATCTACAACGGGTGCAAGCCAGACCGCACACATAAAATACTCGAGTTAAACTAGACGAGCCTAGCATATGCGAGATATGGCCTCGGAACACGGAGACCGAAAGGTCGGCGTGAATCATATAGTAGATATGATCAACATAGTGATGTTCACCATTGAAAACTACTCCATCTCACGTGATGATCGGTTATGGTTTAGTTGATTTGGATCACGTGATCACTTAGATGACTAGAGAGATGTCTGTCTAAGTGGGAGTTCTTAAGTAATATGGTTAATTGAACTTAAATTTATCATGAACTTAGTCCTGGTAGTATTTTGCAAATTATGTTGTAAGATCAATAGCTTGCGTTGTTGCTTTCATATGTTTATTTTGATATGTTCCTAGAGAATCTGTGTTGAAAGATGTTAGTAGCAATGATGCGGATTGAATCCGTGATCTGAGGTTTATCCTCATTGCTGCACAGAAGAATTATGTTCTTAATGCACCGCTAGGTGACAGACCTATTGCAGGAGCAGATGCAGACATTATGAACGTTTGGCTAAGCTCATTATGATGACTACTTAATAGTTTAGTGCACCATGCTTAACAGCTTAGAATCGGGACTTCAAAGACGTTTTGAACGTCATGGACCATATGAGATGTTCCAGGAGTTGAAGTTAATATTTCAAGCAAATACCCGAGTTGAGAGATATAATGTCTCCAACAAGTTCTATAGCTAAAAGATGGAGGAGAATCGCTCAACTAGTGAGCATGTGCTCAGATTGTTTGGGTACTTCAATCGCTTGAATTAAGTGGGAGTTAATCTTCCAGATAAGA
Source organism: Aegilops speltoides (assembly GCA_021437245.1). Taxonomy (NCBI): domain Eukaryota; kingdom Viridiplantae; phylum Streptophyta; class Magnoliopsida; order Poales; family Poaceae; genus Aegilops; species Aegilops speltoides. The sequence goes on along the minus strand of CM038142.1, from coordinate 127,742,304 downwards.
TAGTGATTGATAGAATTCTCTAGTCACCATCACTAAGTTACTAGAACTTCGTGATGAACTATAGTATGCAAGGGATGGAAAACGACTCCGAGCTCTTCGTGATGTTGAAATAGCGAAGGTAGAAATCAAGAAAGAGCATCAAGTGTTGATGATTGACAAGACCACTAGTTTCAAGAGAAGGGCAAAGGAAAGAAAGGGAACTTCAAGTAGAATGACAAGAAAGTTGTCACTCCGTGAAGAAGACCAAAGCTGGACCAAAGCACAGGCGAGTGCTTATAATCGCAAAGAAAATGGTCCACCGAAGCGGAAATGCCCTGAATATTTGATGGATAAGAAGGATGGCAAAGTGAACAAGGGTATATTTGATATACAGATTATTGATGTGTGCCTTACTAGTGTTTATAGTAGCCCCTGAGTATTTGATACTTCTTCGGTTGCTAAGATTAGCAACTCGAAACAGGAGTTACAGAATAAATAGAGACTAGTTGAAGGGAAAGTGAGAGTGTTGGAAGTAGTTCCAAGATTGATATGATCATCATCGCACACTCCCTATACTTTCAGGATTAGTGTTAAACCTAAATAAATGTTATTTGGCGTTTGCGTTGAGCATGAATATGATTTGATCGTGTTTATTGCAATACGATTATTCATTTAAAATCAGAGAATAATTGTTGTTCTGTTTACATGAATAAAACCTTCAATGGTCATACACCCAATGAAAATAGTTTGTTGGATCTCGATCGTAGTGATACACATATTCATAATATTGAGGCCAAAAGATGCAAAGTGATAATGATAGTGCAACTTATTTGTGGCACTGCCGTTTGGGTCATATCGGTGTAAAGCGCATGAAGAAACTCCATAAAGATGGATTTTCGGAATCACTTGGTTATGAATCATTTGATGCTTGCGAACCATGCCTTTTGGGCAGGATGACTAAAACTCCGTTCTTGGAACAACGAGCGAGCTCTTGACTTATTGGAAATAATACATCGATGTATGCGAGACCAATGAGTATGAAGGCTCGTGGCAAAGTATCGTTATTTTCTTACCTTCACAAGATGATTTAGCGAGATATGGGTATATCTACTTGATGAAACATAAGTGCAGAAATAGTTGAAAGGTTCAAAGAATTTTAGAGTGAAGTGAAAAATCATCGTAACAAGAAAATAAAGTTTCGCGATCGATCGCGGAGACAAATATTTGAGTTACAAGTTTGGTCTTCAATTAAAACAATGTGGAATATTTTCACAGCCCACGCCACCTGGAACACCACAACGTTATGGTGTGTCCGAACGTCGTAACCACACTTTATTGGATATGGTGCGATCTATGATGTCTCTTACTGATTTACCAATATTGTTTTGGGGTTATGCATTAGAGACAGCTGCATTCACATTAAAAGGGCACCATCAATCCGTTGAGACAACAACATATGAACTGTGGTTTAGCAAGAAACCCAAGTTGTCGTTTCTTAAAGTTTGGGGCTGCAATGCTTATGTGAAAAAGTTTCATCCTGATAAGCTCGAACCCAAATCGGAGAAGTACGTCTTCATAGAATACCCAAAGGAAATTCTTGGGTACACCTTCTACTACAGATCTGAAAGCAAGATATTCGTTGCTAAAAATGGATCCTTTCTAGAGAAGGAGTTTCTCTCGAAAGAAGTGAGTGGGAGGAAAGTAGAACTTGATAAGGTAACTGTACCTTCTCCCGAATTGGAAAATAGTTCATCATGAAATCAGTTCAAAGTGATTCCTACACCAATTAGTGAGGAAGCTAATGATGATGATCATGAAACTTCAGATCAAGTTACTACAGAACCTCGTAGGTATTCCAGAGTACGGTCCGCACCAGACCGATACGGTAATCTTGTTTTGGAAGTCATGTTACTAGACCATGATGAACCTACGAACTATGAAGAAGCGATGGTGAGCCCAGATTCCGCAAAATGGCTTGAGGCCATGAAATCTGAGATGGGATCCATGTACGAGAACAAAGTGTGGACTTTGGTGGACTTGCCCGATGATCGGCAAGCCGTAGAAAATAAATGGATCTTCAAGAGGAAGACGGACGTTGATAGTACTGTTACTATCTACAAAGCTCGAATTGTTGCAAAAGGTTTTTGACAAGTTCAAGGTGTTGAATACAATGAGGTTTTCTCACTCGTATCGATGCTTAAAAGTCTGTCCGAATCATGTTAGCAATTGCCACATTTTATGAAATCTGGCAAATGGATGTAAAACCTGCATTCCTTAATGGGTTTTTTAAAGAAGAGTTGTATATGATGCAACCAGAAGGTTTTGTCAATCCTAAAGGTGCTAACAAAATATGCATGCTCCAGCGGTCCATCTATGGACTGGTATAAGCATCTCAGAGTTGGAATATACGCTTTGATAAGTTGATCAAAGCATATAGTTTTGTACAGATTTACGGTGAAGCCTGTATTTACAAGAAAGTGAGTGGGAGCACTACAACATTTCTGATAAGTGTATGTGAATGACATATTATTGATCGGAAAAAATATAGAATTATTCTGCAAAGCATAAAGGAGTGTTTGAAAGGAGTTCTTTAAAAGAAAGACCTCAGTAAAGCTACTTACATATTGAGCATCATGATCTATTGAGATAGATCAAGACGCTTGATAAGATTTTCAATGAGTACATACCTTGACATGATTTTGAAGTAGTTCAAAATGGAACAGTCAAAGAAAGAGTTCTTGCCTGTGTTGCAAAGGTATGAAATTGAGTAAGACTCGAATCCCGACCACGATAGAAAATAGAAAGAGAATGAAAGTCATTCCCTATGCATCAGTCATAGGTTCTATAAAAGTATGCCATGCTATGGACCAGACCTATTGTATACTCTGCCCTGGTTTGGCAAGGGAGTACAATAGTGATCTAGGAGTAGATCACTGGGCATTGGTCAAAATTATCCTTAGTGGAATAAGGATATGTTTCTCGATTATGGAGATGACAAAAAGGTTCATCGTAAAGGGTTACGTCGATACAAGTTTTGGCACTGATCCAGATGACTCTAAGTCTCAATCTGGATACATATTGAAAGTGGGAGCAATTAGCTAGAGTAGCCCCGAGCAGAGCATTGTAGACATAGAATATTTGCAAAATACATACGGCTCTGAATGTGACAGACCCGTTGACTAAATTTCTCTCACGAACAAAACATGATCATACCTTTGTACTCTTTGGGTGTTAATCACATAGTGATATGAGCTAGATTATTGACTCTAGTAAACCCTTCGAGTGTTGATCACATGAAGATGTGAACTATGGGTATTAATCACATACAGATGTGAATATTGGTGTTAAATCACATGGCGATGTGAACTAGATTATTGACTCTAGTGCAAGTGGGAGGATGAAGGAAATATGCCTAGAGGCAATAATAAAGTTATTATTTATTTCCTTATATCATGATTAATGTTTATTATTCATGCTAGAATTGTATTAAGGAAACATAATACATGTGTGAATACATAGACAAACATAGTGTCACTAGTATGCCTCTACTTGACTAGCTCGTTAATCAAAGATGGTTAAGTTTCCTAACCATAGACATGAGTTGTCATTTGATTAACGGGATCACATCATTAGAAGAATGATGTGATTGACTTGACCCATTCCGTTAGCCTAGCACTTGATCGTTTAGTATGTTGCTATTGCTTTCTTCATGACTTATACAATGTTCCTACAACTATGAGATTATGCAACTCCCGTTTACCGGAGGAACACTTTGTGTGCTACCAAATGTCACAATATAACGGGGTGATTATAAAGGTGCTCTACAGGTGTCTCCGAAGGTACATGTTGGGTTGGCGTATTTCGAGATTAGGTTTTGTCACTCCGATTGTCGGAGAGGTATCCCTGGGCCCTCTCGGTAATACACATCACTTAAGCCTTGCAAGCATTGTAACTAATGAGTTAGTTACGGGATGAAGTATTACGGAACGAGTAAAGAGACTTGCCGGTAACGAGATTGAACTAGGTATTGGATACCGACGATCGAATCTCGGGCAAGTAACATACCGATGACAAAGGGAACAACGTATGTTGTTATGCGGTTTGACCGATAAAGATCTTCATAGAATATGTAGGAGCCAATATGGACATCCAAGTTCCGCTATTGGTTATTGACCACGAATAGTTCTAGGTCATGTCTACATAGTTCTCAAACCCGTAGGGTCCGCACGCTTAAGGTTTCGATGACAGTTATATTATGAGTTTATGAGTTTCTATGTACCGAAGGAGTTCGGAGTCCCGGATGAGATCGGGGACATGACGAGGAGTCTCGAAATGGTCGAGACGTAAACATCGATATATTGGACGACTATATTCGGAGTTGGAAAGGTTCCAAGTGATTCGGTATTTATCGGAGTCTGGGAGAGTTACGGAATTCGCCGGGAGAAGTATTGGGCCTTATTGGGCCATACGGGAAAGAGAGAGGGCTGCCTAGGGCAGGCGCGCGCCCCATGGCCTAGTCCGAATTGGACTAGGGGCGCACCCTCCTTCCTTCCTTCTCTCTTCCCTTCCTTGTCTCCTACTCCTAATACATGGAAGGACTCCTAGTTGGACTAGGAAGGGGAATCCTACTCCGGTGGGAGTAGGACTCCCCTAGGGCGCGCCATAGAAGAGGGCCGGCCCTCCCCTCCTCCACTCCTTTATATACGGGGGTAGGGGGCACCCCATAGACACAAAAGTTGATCTACGGATCGTTCTTTAGCCGTGTGCGGTGCCCCCCTCCACCATATTCCACCTCGGTCATATCGTAGCGGAGTTTAGGTGAAGCCCTACGCCGGTAGAACATCATCATCATCACCTGCCGTCGTCTTGTGGAACTCATCTCCGGAGCTTTGCTGGATCGGAGGCGGAGATCGTCATCGAGCTGAAGCGTGTCTGAACTCGGAGGCCCGTACATTCGGTGCTTGGATCGGTCGGATCGTGAAGGCGTCGACTACATCAACCGCGTTGTGCTAACGCTTCGCCACGGTCCACGAGGGTACGTGGACGAACACTCTCCCCTCTCGTTGATATTCCATCACCATGATCTTGCGTGTGCGTAGGAATTTTTTTGAAATTACTACGCTCCCCAACATGTGTTGATGAAGTTACCGATGCAGGGCTTCGCCTAACACCGCTACAATATGACCGAGGTGGATTATGGTGGAGGGGGGCACCGCACACGGTTAAGAGAGATCAATGATCAACTTGTGTCTACGGGGTGGCCCCTTCCCCCGTATATAAAGGAGTGGAGGAGGGGGAGGGCCGGCCCTCTATGGCGTGCCCTGGAGGAGTCCTACTCCCACCGGGAGTAGGATTCCCCCCCCCCTTCCCTAGTTGGACTAGGAGAGAAGGAAGGGGGAGAGAGGGAGGAAGGAAAGGGGGCGCCGTCCCCCTCCTAGTCCAATTTGGACCACAGGGGGAGGGGGCGTGCGGCCTGCCCTGGCCTCTCTCTCTCTCTCTCTCTCTCTCTCCACTATGGCTCAATAAGGCCCATACATTTATCGGGGGGGTGGGGGGGGGGGGTCCGGTAACCTCCCGGTACTCCGGTAAATTCCCGATTTCACCCGGAACCATTCCGATGTCCAAATATAGTCGTCCAATATGTCGATCTTTATGTCTCGACCATTTCGAGACTTCTCATCATGTCCGTGATCATATCCGGGACTCCGAACTACCTTCGGTACATCAAAACACATAAACTCGTAATACCGATCGTCACCGAACATTAAGCGTGCGGACCCTATGGGTTCGAGAACTATGTAGACATGACCGAGACATGTCTCCGGTTAATAACCAATAACGGAACCTGGATGCTCATATTGGCTCCTACATATTCTACCAAGATCTTTATCGGTCAAACCGCATAACAGCATACGTTATTCCCTTTGTCATCGGTATGTTACTTGCCCGAGATTCGATCGTCGGTATCTCAATACCTAGCTCAATCTCGTTACCGACAAGTCTCTTTACTCGTTCCGTAATGCATCATCCCGCAACTAACTCGTTAGTCATATTGCTTGCAAGGCTTATATTGATGTGCATTACCGAGAGGGCCCAAAGATACTTCTCCGACAATCGGAGTGACAAATCCTAATCTCGATCTATGCCAACTCAACAAGTACCATTGGAGACACCTGTAGAGCACCTTTATAATCACTCAGTTACGTTGTGATGTTTGGTAGCACACAAAGTTTTCCTCCGGTAATCGGGAGTTGCATAATCTCATAGTCATAGGAACATGTATAAGTCATGAAGGAAGCAATAGCAGTAAACTAAAACGATCAAGTGCTAAGCTAACAAAATGGGTCAAGTCAATCACATCATTCTCTTAATGATGTGATCCCTTTAATCAAATGACAACTCATGTCTATGGCTAGGAAACTCAATCATCTTTGATCAACGAGCTAGTCAAGTAGAGGCATACTAGTGACACTATGTTTGTCTATGTATTCACACATGTATTATGTTTCCGGTTAATACAATTCTAGCATGAATAATAAACATTTATCATGATATGAGGAAATAAATAATAACTTTATTATTGCCTCTAGGGCATATTTCCTTCATCAAGAACCTCAAATCCCTCTTTTCCATTTCAGAGCACATCACAATTTACTGATCTTTTAATGTTCTGCTTTAGCTTTTTTGAATACATTAGGACAAATGGTCCCTTCCCATTTCTCAGATTTAATTCTCTCTGCTCAGTCTCCCTCTTCTCAATCTGCTCCTCAATTGGTGCCTCAATGTGCACTTCAGTCTCATCTACACGCTTCTCAAATTCTTCCGCATAAATGTCAGCAAAAGCACCATCCATAGTGCCACTGTCCATGCTTGCAACTAAACCATTGTCATGCAGAAAAAGAAGTCCATCAGCCAGGAATTTCCCTGGAACTAACCAATGTAGCTTGTAGGTGTAGTCTCCTTTGCAATGCCCTCTTTCAATATGATACAAATCCTCAGCATAAGCACACAATTCTGCATAACTAAGCATGTCTCTTGGAATAAGCATCTCTGTCTTTAGCTCTCCTGAGTAATGAACATGTCCATTCTTGCTCTCAAATGAGCCAAAATAATGATATGTGGCCAAGAAGTAATCAAGTGGATCGGGCTGATACGAACGAGCTGAAAAATGAATGAAATTTATCGTTACTTATACTTACAAAGTAAATAATTGCTGTCATGATTCAGTCCATATTCTGTCCAAATGCACTAGTAGAATTACTAAAACCACACTACTCTGTAGTCAAAACTGCACTAACAAATGCACTACTAAATTCACTACTGAAGTTGCAGTCAAAACTGAAGTCAAAACTACTAAAACTACTGAAAATACACTGCAGTCAAAACTACAAAAACTGCAGTCAAATACAAATGCAGCACTAAAACTGCAGCCAAAACTAGTACACCTATTCTGAATTCGGTCCAAATTCAGAGTAGTTGTACCGCAATACTAAAACTGCAGTAAAAGTTCAGTACAAATGCAGTCACAATACAGAGGTACTTATACTGCACTACTAAAACTGGAGTCAAAATTCAGTCCAAATGCATCAAAATTCAGAGTTAGCACTCTTCAGCAGTCAAATTCAGTCAAAACCATTATGCTTTGTTTCTATCAAGACAATCACTACAAACACAGTGCAAATTAATATGCTTTTCTCAGAAAACAACATGTCAATCATCCGCAATTTAACACCTTTTAATATCAAAGCAACAGAGCTATCATGAACACACTATGCGATCAAGCCTTTTCCCATAACAAGTACATTATCTGTTCCTATGTCCAACGAACATACCTGATGCCATCACTTGATTCCGACGGAGACAGATTCACGATGGTCGACAGCGGTGTAGCCCTAGCCGCGGAAGACGTGAGACCTTGTGCTCCCTCTATCCAATGCCAAGGCGACGTCCGGCGAGACAGGCGATGGCCGACAATGGCGGCGACAGTTGTAGCAGGCGTGGACGGCGGCGCTGCGGCCCTTGCGGTTTCCACTCCGAAACAGAAGTGAGAATAATAGAGACCCACTTTTTTCAGCGACCTGATGCCACATCAGCATGCCAAGTAAGGACAAATTAGTGCCTGATCACGAAATCAGATGCAAAACCACTCCTGATGTGACACTACGATGACCGGCCGCAGGTAGCCCGTTCGGTGATCTTCCGCGGCGCAAGCCGTGTCTGGATTTGTCTTTCAGAGCTCTTGGTCAGAGTCGGAGCTGCATTGTCTGTCCGTGGGTGGCTGAGCTTGGGCAAATCTTCATGCAGCTTCACGAGTCCGCTACAGTGTGGGTTGAGTCGACGATCGCATGAGGTGAAGTCGGAATTGTTTGCTCAGAGTGTAGGGATGGCGATGACGCCTCTAGGGGAGGAGTGAAGACGATGACGCATGTGTGCTGTCTGGCTGTGGCCCTCTTAGGAGTGATGTGTGTGGGGTATCTTATGTGTGCCGCCCAACGGTTGTGATGGTTTTCACCCGGTTCTCCATAATTAACTGGGCAATCTGGTTTTCGCTCGGTTTTCCCTAATTAACCGAGCAACTCTCTTCTCCTTATTTAATCGATGATGCAAAACTTTTGTCTCCGTTTCAAAAAAAAACCCGCTCAAGGCTAGATTAAACCGGTATTGACATTTTTGGGGTTTAAATGAGACCAAAATTGAGTTTGGAGGGTTATGAAGACATTGGAATGGATTTGAGGTGAAAACTGTACTTGTTTCCGCCCGATTTCCCTGAAATTGTTCTCTATTAGTATATTTTAAAAAGTTTACTGTTCACCAACTAGGCGCGGAAGTTGCAGCACCTAAACCGTGCCGTGCAGTAGCAAAGCTACTTGATATCTACCCCACACCAAATTCCAACCCTCCTGTCCAAACGACCCTCGTATCGCTTTAAAAAGTACGGAGTACTAGTGTCCTCGACCACCGATGCAGGATCAGAAAAGTGGTACTAGTACGAGGCGGGTGTGGCAGACGACGAGCTTCGTTCGACGGCAAGCACCCGCCGCGGTGGAGGTGGAGCAGAATGTGAGTCCCTGGTCGCCTAGCTTACTGATCGCGTACACATGTTAATAGCCGAGGTTTTTGCTTTGTGACGATCTAGTTTAAGGATATGTGTGATCTCGTTAGAAGTAAGTTTTGTTTTCCTTACCTGGATGTCCCAATTCAGCTTGTAGCGTCATTTACATTTGATAAAAGTACGTTTTTGATCCTCAAATTTTCCAACAGCATATAACTGGTCCCTCCAAAAAAATTAGGCAACATTTCATCACTCAAGTCTCAAAACCGGACGCCTTTGACCCAAAACAAGAAATGTGGAATAAAACGCCGACGTGTCACTAGCCTTTTCTCTCCTTCTTCACTATCTGTCTCATACATACGCCGGCAGCAAGCTCGCCGGCAACACGCACACACAGGCCACCAGTACTCTAGTAGCACGTTGGCACACAGCAAGCACGCCGCCGCACACCAGGCCGGCACACAACACACCCATGCTCGCCGTTGAACGCCAGTACGCACTTTGAGCTTTGTATATTCGCACTGCCTTTTTATATTCGCACTAAGCTGCTGTTTATAATTTTGTGTGCGAGCAGCTCCCTCGATGGCCTCTTGCCTGAAACTTGGATCCGTGCACCTGAGGATGATCGTCCTAGCATGCCTTTTGCATGCGGCGTTACCTCAAGCGTAAGCAAACACTCACTGTGATTGATATTCAGTTTTTTTTTTTTTTTGAATTGAGGCTCAAATGTGACTTGTTATTTTGTTTGCTTGCAGGCCGCCCAACCCACCAAGGCACTGGTCGTACCCGCGAACACTAGTCAATATGCAAGTGACAAGCGGGAATTACCTGACATTCCACTGGTACCTTCATCAGCGTGTGCCTCCGGCTTCACCGCACCAAATACAGGGGAATCCACTCCTTCCGATCCAGCTCGTGCCCGACAGGCCCGACGAGTGGATCATGGCGGACCTCCATGGCTGGAACCGGGACTTTGCGCGCCTGGCTATAAGGATGGATAATTTTTACCTTGTGGGTTTCCGGAATTGGACAGGTCACTGGTTCGTGTTTAAAGGGTACGAGCACCTAATACCAGGTGCGACGCCTTTGAGCTTTGACAACACGTACCTTGGCTTACTCGGACCGAGTGCACACCACATGGTTCGGCAACTGCGACTTGGGAGGGACGCCATGCTGCGCGCTCTCAACACACTCTCAAATTATCCCTTCAGAACAGACGAAGAGCTCCAGGTGGCCCTTGCAGTTATGGTTGTGAGCATATGTGAAGCCGCACGGTTCGCTCCAATTCGTGAGGCCATCAACGCCGGATGGAATGGTAAGGCGCCTTGGGTCCAACTCAGCAGGGTGCTTACCAAACACTTGGTGAACTGGCGTGTAATGTCATGCGCGCTGTTAATCTGGGAGGCAACCAACCAATGGACTTCTAGGGAAGCTCAATTACTGACGGACATTAATGTATTCAGCCCGTCCGACGCACTTCGCACCATTGATTTGATTCTCCAGCCCAAGAAAGCCAGGGGGCAGCTCAATGCATGCACTCAGCCAACTACTGAGTATATAATTAATTAGCGCTAATCACACTTGTAATGGAGTATAGGGCCGGAGTAGTAGTACGTTATGATTTTGAGTAATTTTCGTAGAATACTTATTGCTATGTACTACTGCAGATACTGGTAGTACTACTACTACTTCTATTTGTAATACAGATACTACTTACGTAATAAAGATACTTCTGTTTACTTTTTACTTTAGTATATGTACACGGAGTACTACTCTCTGGTTTCCCTCAAAAAAAAAAAAAACGAACAACCTATACCTGCTGTCTGTTTTGCGAAAATCACCTTTCCATACATATTAATCTCACGTCCGTAACTTCCCCAATTATCCACCGAATTGGCCGCCACACCTACCGCCGCCGCGAGAGGGCTGGACTACTGTACGAGCCGTCTCCGCAGACTGCCGGCTGGCCATCGTGAAGGGCGGCGCGCTGGGTTTACCGAGGAGAAGGTAGGCGCTTTCCAGGCCAGCTTCGACTGGCTCGTGTTGGAGCTGGGGCGCTGCTGTAGTGACGGCGCGGAGGGCGAAGTAGAGCGGCGGCGGCTGATGCTCCGAGCTACTTCAGCGCGCCATGCACGTCTACGCCAACAGCGGCGCGAACATGCGATTGCTGTCGTGGGCGCCGTCGGCGGTCCTCGGCACTGGAGCACTAGGCCCCCACGGGGCTCTCCTCCGCTCGGGCTGTCGAGATGGCCAACGCGCCGCACTTGCTGATGAGGCTGCGGAACTACGACGCTTTGGACGAGGTGTGGGGGCTCCCTTCTCCCGGCGCCGCCGCACTGCACACGCCGGCCTCGTCACCGGCTGCACAAGCGCCCGTCTCGGCTCCGGCCGTACCCGCGCGCTTCTCCGGACGGTGCCCGCCTACGCGGCCTCGTCCGCCCCGGCCGCGGAAACACCACCATCGTCGGCGTGCCTCGACTCCCTCCAGTACTGACCGCACAGCACGACGAAGCCCACGGTGACGCGCCATCCGTCGGGCGCGACCACCTGACCGAAGAAGCCGTGCAGCGGGACGCGCGTCCCGGCCTCCTGCTCGTGCGCATACACGCAGACGGGCCCTGGCGGTGGTGTCGAGCTCGCGCGCATGCTATCGCCGGGGGGGCGGGGACGTTAGGAGGATGCGGGCTCGCCGGGGTCTTCGACACGCCGATGGGCTGGCGGAGTTCGTCAACTGGGCCGGCGCGCATGGTGATGCGCGCAGAGGCGACACACAGCACGGCGCGTGGCCCGTGCACAGGGTGGCTCTGGAGCGGCGCCGTGGATCGATGCGGGCGGCGCGGGAGTGACTCAGCGCAGAGGGGGCGAATGGCGGCCAGCACGACAGCGGCGCCGAGGAGCTGAGGGGGCCGGCTGAAGTGTGATAGGGTGCAGCGGCGGGCTGGTCGGCCGCGGTGGGGTTTGCGGATTGCAGCGGCACGTAGGGGGCACCTAACGTGGTATGGTGTGCAGCGGGGACGTGGATTTTGTCTAACGCATTGCGCGCACAGCGCATATCCTGTCCACCCATCTACAGCATGCATGTCATGTCAACAGACCTCCTGGGCCCACAAAGATGCCCCACGGTCTGGCGCATGGAACCTCTGGGTCTAGTCTATACGAGTCCAATATGGAATACAAATGTCAAAGTACATCTGACACAACATTAATTAGATGGTTAATTAATTATTTTAATCACATTTAACTAACTGAGATTAGTTATTTGCTAGAAAATTAATGAAATTGTTCTAAAAAACAAATGAAATCAACTATAGGTGGAAACTCAAGAGAAATTATGAGCCATTACAAAATCTCTTAAAAAGTTCTTCTGATTCTATAGCAAAGTTCTTCACAGGATATACATGATACGAAAATCCCACTAGGAAGGACTTTATGATTACCATCCGAGGACTTCTTTGAGACAATTGAAGAACTTTATAATTTTATTGGGGGCTGTAAAAAGTTCTTTGTTTCCTGTAAGGAAGTGCGGAGAGTGTATCCAGAGAGTTCTCTGTCATGTCCATGGATTCCCAAACAGTACAAAACTGAAGCAACCTAGCCCGCTCCATCTTACCTCCATGGCAACGGATCTGGCGACAGAGGGAGCAGCGCAAGGACGGAGAGCAGTCACCCGGATCTGGTGGGTACCGGTGGAGAAGCACTGCTCTGGGAGGGAGGGGAATGGGAGGGCTCGCGACCATGGGAGGAGGAGTAACCCGGCGGTGTGTGGCCGTGGTGGGTAGCCGGCGGTGAGCACGAGATGGGAGGGGAACGAGGGAGAGAGAGAGGGGGGATAGGTACGGGTGGGCACGGGTAGGATAATGACGGGGAGAGGGATAGGTAGGGGTGACTGTATTTCAGAGGGATGGGCAAGGGACAGGTGGGCCAGGGGGCGCGCATCCTCACGAAGCAGCGACGGCGACGATTCGCGTTGCGCGCACAACGGGTTAGGATTCGCCATATTCGGTGCAGCGGCAGGTTCGGTGGCCGCGATGGGTACTGCAGCGGCGACGGACAACGGCAACGGATTTGGGGATTTTACAGGCCCAGGGCTTCATGTTATCAATTCTTTAGTTTTAGGGGGGCTAATTGAAAAGGTAACAACATCACCACATGCGTGTCTCATGCGCTCGAAGTACTACGCTCGGATCGCGCCCGCGGTGTGCCCAGTTTGGTTCGATACCAGGGTTCCATGGTAAAATTGCAGCGTGGTGTGCGCTTCGAAAGTTCAAAGTATATCTCTTTTAGAGCATCTACTGCAGCCGGACTTTGCAAATCCAGGTCCGACCCCTCAAACGGCCGCGGATGCAATCGGACGCGTCCACAAACGGTGACCGGTTACGTCTCAGATTATCCACTCTGCATTCATCTCTCTCATATTTCATCCCCTAAATCCATACAAACCATGCAAAATAAATCCTACGTACTACCCTAGCTAGCAGGTCTTTGTCGTTGGAGATGTCCACGACGGCGGTGCCGGCCGCCGGCTAGACAGGGGGTAGGAGGGCTCCGGCTCATCCTCCTCCTGCTCGACCTCATCCATGTAGGCGAACATCTCCGCCACCTCCGCGGCCTCTTGCGCCTCCATCTCCTGCCAGTGACAGCATCTGGCCTCTGCAGTCGACTCCGATCGAAGGAAATTGATGATGGCATGCTGCTCCGCCTGCATATCGGCGTCGCCAGCGTCCCCCACATCCTCCTCCTCCTCCTCCTCAACCTCCTCCTTCGGATCCATTGCATCCAGAGGTAGCTGTTGGTGTCAAAACCGGCAGATCTCGGGTAGGGGGTCCCGAACCGTGCGTGTAAGATCGATGGTAACAGGAGGCGGGGGACACGATGTTTACCCAGGTTCAGGCCATCTTAATGGAGGTAATACCCTACTTCCTGCTTGACTAATCTTGATGAATACGAGGATTACAAGAGTTGATCTACCACGAGATCGTAGTGGATAAACCCTAGATGTCTAGCCTGTATGATTATGATTGTCCTTCTACGAACTAAACCCTCTGGTTTATATAGACACCGGATGGGCATAGGGTTGTACAGAGTCGGTTTACAGAGGAAGAGATCTTCATATCTGAACGCCAAGCTTGCCACCCACGCAAAGGAGAGTCCCATCCGGACACGGGAGGAAGTCTTCTGTCTTGTATCTTCATGGCCCATCAGTCTCGCCCACGTTACACAGCCCGGACGCCGAGGACCCCATAATCCAGGACTCCCTCAGTAGCCCCTGAACCAGGCTTCAATGACGATGTGTCCGGCGCGTAGATTGTCTTCGACATTGCAAGGCGGGTTCCTCCTCCGAATACCCCAAAGTAGTCCTCGAACACAGAAACCATGTTCGGCTCTGCAAAACAGGCACGGCCGCAAAGAGTATAATATTTAACAAGTCTCATCTACTGACAACTTTTTTGGCGAGACGTTACACCCCTGCCTGGTCATTATTTCGAACCATCTTTCAGCCTCTCGATCCATGTTACGAGACACGATTTTTTATTGGCACATCTTGTCAAAGCAAAGATCATGCCCCTTATTACGGGATTCTTATCAATATGGGCGTGGGTAATCCAACCATGTTGTTTGCGATCCCTTGGGAATAGGCGAGCTTTAAGGCCCATGAGGAGGCGTTCGATATTCATCGCCTTTATAAAGGGGTACAAACCTGTCTTTCTCCCCCCACGCCTACCTCTTCCCCAGCCTTCGCAACCTCAAGCTCCAGCGCCCAGGACTCGATTTCTTCCATTGTTACCAGACCCTCTAGTTATGTCCGGATCCACCTCCCAAGGCAGGTGGGCGGCCTCTGTCGTGGTTCTAAGTCTGACAGTAGAGTGGGGGGTAAGTAAGGAGAGGCAAGGTCCTAGCTATGGAGTAGTTGTGAAGACAAGGGATGTACGAGTTCAGGCCCTTCTCGGAAGAAGTAACAACCCTACGTCTCGGAGCCCTGAGGCGGTCGAGTGGATTATGAATGTAGGTATTACAAGAGTGCGAACCCCTCTATACGTGGAGGGGTGGCTTATATAAGTCTTGCCGGGACCCCAGCCAGCCCACATAATGGAGAGGTTAAAGTACATTAAGCACAGGGGCGTTCTTGTAGCGCCCTCATAAAGCGCCTTAACTATCATTAAGTCTATTCAATAGCAAGCCGTTGCGTTGTAGAGTGCCTTCGACCTTACGGTGGTGAGTGAGTCTTCATGGTCGAGTGAGTCTTCCATGGTCGAGTCCTTCGATCGGTCAGTGGATTCCTCTTTGGTCATTGGAAGATGATCTCTTCTAAGAGTGTCCTTGGGTAGGGCGTTTAGGTCAGGCCTATGACCCTACCCTAGGTACATGAATCCATCATTAGCCCCCGAATGGATTGAGGCTTGAGTGAAGGAGGAGTTGACATTGTTCCCGATTGTCTTTTGCATACTGGCTAAGTGTTGTCTTGGATCAAGATCTTCTCTGTTGATGACAAGTGACTTTTCTTCATCGACTCGATCCATTCTTGTTCTTTAGTCGAGTGCCCTTCTTTTACTTTGCTATTCGGCGGCGGATCGCGAAATCTCGCACTTGCAGACCGATCTGTCGCTCGCGGATCTCGCGGGATCTGAAATTTGGGGAAGCCTTGAAGCGAACGGACTGCTGGCGCTTCGGATGGGGCGTAACGAGGGCGCCTCGATCTCCGCTGCGCTTTTTCCGCCACGTATCGCGCGATGCAACTGTTTGGGATATGATTAGATTGTTGGGTCCACTGTCATCCACTCGGAAGGATGCTATCATCGACTCATGGGGCTTCTGCCTGATACCCGTTCTTCCTCCTTTGCTCTCTTCATCTTCGCCCTCTGCAACGCTGCCGCTCTGCTACTTCCTCTCCTGCGCATTCCGCCGGCAGCCATGGGCAAAGAGAAGGCGGCGGTCTTTGGAAGCGTCTGAAGAAAGCGTCGGCGGCGGAGAAAGCGTCGGCGGCGAGAAAGCGAAGGGAGATCTACCACCGCATGGCGGTTCCTCGTCGAGATCTCGCTTTGCGAAGGCTGGGTCGAGGAGATTGGATCGATCGACCATCAAGGAGAAGGATCTCCTCGATATGGCCGATGACGGGTTGATCCCCACGGCGCCATGAGCTTCACGGCAAAGTGGCAGCCTCGGTAGGAAGAGGGTGAGTGTGTGCTCCTGGCCACCCATGTCGACCGAGGATTTTCGTTGCCGCCGAGTGTTTTCTTCGGGGTTTTCTGAATTTCTTGAACCCAGCTCCACCATTTTACTCAAACTCCATCAGCGTATCTTGCTGCATTTGTGTCTATGTGCGAAAACTTCTGGGCTGTCGACCGCCTTTGGGGCTTGTTCAAGTATATCTTCACATGTCGCTCTCGGTGTGAAGAAGGCAAGCTCCCCAGTGACGAAGACCCAAGTAGTTCAGATGTGTGGTGGCTTAGGGGTCGATTGAGGAACAAAAGCACCTTCCAGCTATGTCTTTTCCGAGTCGGTCGGGTGGCGATCGACCTGGTTCTACTACCGGAGCGAGGAGGCGCCGGAGACGATCGACCCGGTCTTCTGCATTCACCATGAGTCGAGTGAGCAGACCCTCCTCCACGAAGGTGGTTCGGAGGAGAGCTGAGGTGAAGATGTTGATGGATCGCGTGGTGCGGCTGGTTCGGGATGGCGTGGTGGCATGGACCTCTTGGAGGTTTTTCTTGGGCGAATCCAGCCTCTTGATTCGAACCCTTGCATGTGGCTGTCTTGCTGGCACCGAAGGCGAGACTCGCGTCCACCGGAGGCGGTCGGCGATGCCATAGTGGAAAGATGGATGGCTGCGATCACTTTGGGAACAAGGACAACCCTCGCGGATCCGGAGGATTTCCCACTTGATCACAACAGCGTTCGGAAAAGGTACATTGCTCTGTTTTCCATTGTACATCCGTTGAGTGTGTTTACGTGACTTGGTCGTTGAACTCTGCTTTGATATTTCGAGGCCCTTACGAGCTATACTCAATGCCCAATGGCGCTCGGACTCCGGCGAGGAGGGGGGAAGCCAGTGAGGCGAGCCGGAAGAGTGGGATTGAGACGCTGCGAGAAGATGGCGGCGGCAGCGATGATGATGGCGAGGATGATGATGGCGAGGATGAAGAGGAGGAGGTTGCACCACGCGCTCGGAAAGGCGGTCAAAACTTGTGCACGACCCTTGTTGAGCAGCGGTAAGGGAGTTGCGACCGTCTCGCGATCGACCAAGCGCCCTCGGACCGCTTCTCGGTGCCGGCGAGAAAGCGCCGAAGCGATCGAAGGTAGCTCCGTCGAGGACAACCAAGCCTCTGCCAAAAATGAAGGTGTCCATCCCCACCATCTCGGGGTAAACATATTGCTTAAGTCTTCTGTTCTATATAAGTTTTATCTCTGGTTGATACTTGAATCGGTCGGTGATTCTTTGGAACTTCAACCTGCGACTTCGAAACCTCGAGGCAAGGCCGAGGACCATGAGATGGAGGGCGCCGCGACCTCAAATCCTGATCTTGTATCCTTAATTCTGTTCTTAGTCGGTGACTCATAGTTTCGACTTTGACTCTTTTCGAAGCTCCAATCAATGACATTATCACTCTTCCGGCGGCGATGATGAGGATGAGGAGCCATTGAAGACTAGGAGGAGCAGGAAGGCATCTCTTGGCAAAGTAGCCCAAGATGTGGCGGCGCCGAGACCGTTGTGGCGGAAGGAGAGGTCGGCACTTTCGACATACCGTGTCCTTTGCGGTGCGGCGGCGAGTGCTCGACCCACTTCGTCGAGTGCCGGGCAGCCTTCGATCTTCGCCACGCACCACGTCCGGAGGACCAGGCCAATGCTGCTAAGGAGGCGATCCGTCAGCGAGGATCATGATGGAGCGGTGAAGATCGTTCGGGATCGAGTCAAGCGACTGACGGCGCTTGACTCGCCCTTGAGCAATGTTGGTCATCGACCACCGCTGATTACTGTTAGGATATGCTATCAAAACTTTTCTTTCGGAATTCATAGCAGTCACCCACTGGGTGTGTTGGTAAAAACTCCGTATTAGCGGGGCACGCTGAGTGCACCCGTGGGTGTAATCCCCAAGGCTAAGGTCATTGCTGGCGATCGGTCTTAAACTTCATAAGTAAATATTGATCATCACTCGAATGAAGCGAATGGGTTTACGAGACCCGGGGGAACACGCTGAGTGCACCCAGGTGTAATCCCGAGGCGTGGTCATTGCTGGCGATTGATTACGATCTGAAGAAGTTTTAGTCGATTGGTCGACTTTTTTTTTTGGTGGTGGTGGTGACTCTGTCTTGAATAAGACCGGTGGGGGCACGCTGAGTGCACCCAGGTGTAATCCGAGACTACGGTCGAATGCTTGCATTATTTGTAGTCTTAAACGCATCATTTTCTTTATTCACTCGGAAGTGGATCATCTTTGACATTTTGTCGATTGACTCTTCGTAGAAATCCTGCGATCTTGCGGCGCTATCTTGAAGCTGGGCGAAGCATATTCAGCTCGAGTTGGACTTGAAGCTAGTGCGGAGAGAACTGCGAAGGCAAAGGAGGAGACCAAAGGTATGTTTGGTGAGACTTGACGACTCTTTTCTCCTCTCATTTGCTTCAAACCTGACTTTGCTGTAATTTCTGAGGCAAGGTGAAGGAGGCCCAGAGGAAGAAGGAGCTTGAGCTATGCGAGAAGATCAAGCTCGTGATGAAAAGCTAGCCGGTCACCAAGCTCGAGCAGGACAACACCAATCGAAGGCTGCTCGGCCATTGCCACCAAGGATGTTGATCGATTGAAAGTGACAAGACTACTCTGGTGAGAGGATCAACCAGTTGACGGGAAAAAGAATGACTGGAAGGCTTCTTGGGTGGTCTTGCTAAAAATTGTTCCTTATGCTCAAAGGTAATCTTCTTCACTCGACCAATTCTTCCAACTGTTATGTTCCCATTCGACTATTTTCTGATTAGGGTTTTGTCTTTGCGAGTTACGCGCAACTTTGAAGAAGAAACCAGCCACGGTGGAGCGAACCTTGACCTGTCAATTCTCCGGTGAATGATGAAACTGCCATGAACATCTTCCATTTGGAGTCCGTGTTCTTTGCCGTCGTGGATTATCTCGCAAGGCGAAGGTTGCTCGTCCGCATCGACTCGGCCGCTCGGCGGGGAGACACTCCAAAATGACCTCGAGTCGTTGATGGCTCGACTAAACGCCGTCCTGACCGAGTGCAAGAGTGGAAGAAGTCTTGACTCGGTGTGGCGCAGAGCGTCGCATACAATAATCTGCGCGAGTCCATTGCAAGGATGCCGAGAAGATAAGTGGCGGCTCTCCGGCGGCCAATACCAAGAAACACGACTTCATGTCCTTCATGGAGACTTTCATCGCTGCTGCTACGGATTGCAGATGGGATTGACCTTGGCGAGTTCGTTGCTCCATCCAGCCCTCCACGGGAGGGTAAAAACTTTCCTTGACTTTAAATTTGCCTCGGTATGCGAGTGGAGTTATAACCGATAAAACCTTAACGGGCTTAGTGCACGAGCACTCTCGGTTCTTTTAGGTATCGACCTAAATTTGGATTGGATGTTTGGATATGATTGCTCTTGGCTTGAATTGCTCTTTGCAGGTTAACGGCGAGATGCCATTGCCGTCGACTTATTCCTTAGGCGAGCACTGGGCTGCAGCTAAGCCCCAGTGAGAGGTTTGCTCTTCACTCGGTAGGATTTCTTATACCTTAGGCGAGCTTTGGGCTGCAGCTAAGCCCCAGTGAGAGGTTTGCTCTTCACTCGGTAGGATTTCTTATACCTTAGGCGAGCACTTGGGCTGCAGCTAAGCCCCAGTGAGAGGTTTGCTCTTCACTCGGTAGGATTCTTATACCTTAGGCGAGCATTGTGCTGCAGCTAAGCCCCAGTGAGAGGTTTGCTCTTCACTCGGTAGGATTTTTATACCTTAGGCGAGCACTGGGCTGCAGCTAAGCCCCAGTGAGAGGTTTGCTCTTCACTCGGTAGGATTTTTATACCTTAGGCGAGCACTGGGCTGCAGCTAAGCCCCAGTGAGAGGTTTGCTCTTCACTCGGTAGGATTTCCGTTGTATTTGTGTCGAAGCTCGGAGGAGAGGGTAGCGATCGACCTGCACCTCGTCTTCCTTCTTGACGCACATCATACTTATGGTGTAGCTCGGAGGAGAGGGTCGCGATCGACCTGCACCTCGTCCTCCTTCTTGGTACATATTGCACTTATGGTGTAGCTCGGAGGAGAGGGTCATGATCGACCTGCACCTCGTCCTCCTTCTTGGTACACATTATACTTAGGCGAGTCCTTGGACTGCAGCTAAGCCTCAAGTGGAAGTCGGCTTACCACTCGGTGGGATTTTTAATAACTTAGGCGAGCACTGGGCTGCAGCTAAGCCCCAGTGGAAGTCGGCTTGCCACTCGGTAGGATTTCTTATATCTTAGGTAGTCTTGGACTGCAGCTAAGCCCCGAGTGGTGCGGCTTGCCACTCGGTAGGATTTCTTGGTTACTTAGGCGAAAGCGGATTCGCGGCTAAGCCTCCGAGTGGAAGTCGGCTTACCACTCGGTAGGATTTAATACAAACTTAGGCGAAGCGGATTCGCGACTAAGCCACCATGGGGGAAATTTTACTGGACAAAAAAAAGTGACAAAAATTATGAAGGAACTATGACACTATTATTTCGAAGCCAATGAACTACAGAAGTATTTTATTACAGCTCTTCCGAGTGAAAAACTTGCTCTTCCGAGTGAAAAACTTTAAGTATAAAACGGGCGGAGCAGATCCGCGTTCCAAGCTCGGGGCTCTTCAATATTGTGTTCGATGTTATAGAGACGATATGCCCCATTGTGGAGAACCTTTGTGACGATGAAGGGCCCTTCCCAGGAGGGGGCCAGCTTATGTTGTTTCTGCTGATCCACTCGAAGGACCAGATCCCTTCTGGAAGCTCGACCTCTCACATTTACGGCGTAAAAGCGGCGCAAGTCTTCTTTGGTAGATGGTCGGCGGATCGAGCCATCTCCCTTTCCTCTTCTAGGAGGTCATTGCATCTTGGCGCTTGCTCAACTACGCTTCATTGTATAGTTCAATTCGAGGAGCATTGTGAAGGAGATCACTTTCGGAAGGACTATACGCTCCATAGACCGGGAAGAAGGGGTTCTTCGGTCGACCGATTAGGCGTGGTTCGCAAACCCCAAAGCTTTGAAGGAGTTCGTCAACCCAAGCTCGGCCGCATGCTTGAGATCTCGCATCGATCGGGGCTTGGACCTTTGAGGATTAATCCGTTGGCTCGTTACGCTGTCCATTCATTGTGGATGGGCGGTGAAGCGTAGTCGACTTCGTGTGCCTTAGGCGTTGCGAAATCCTTGAATTCTTCGAGTCAAAATTCGACCCATTGTCGTAATAATCTTGTGCGGGACCCCATATCGAGCGTCAGCCCTCGATGAAGGAAAAGCAGCGATACCGGCGTCAAGTTTTTGATTGGTTTAGCTTCAATCCACTTGGTGAACTTGTCATTGCTACCGGTACATCGTGAAACCGCTCCGACCTGTTCGCAAGGACGATCATGTCCAACCCCATCTGCGAAAGGCGGACGAGTGGAATGGTCTTGAGGCTGGCGCGGTTTGTGTGACATATTGGAGTAGAAGCGGCATCCTTCGCACTTGTCCACTATTTCTTCGCCATCTCATTTGCCTTTGGCGATAAAATCCGGCTCGGTATGCTTTGGCTACAATGGTCGAGAAGGGCGCATGGTGACCACAGGTCCCAGTGGATGTCATTGAGTATGACTCGACCTTCTTACGGCGTTATGCATTTTGTCCGACTCGTCGGCTTTCTCTCTCTAGCTGCCCATTGATAGCGGTAAAGGCTTTGGATCGACGGACGATCTGCGAGCCTCTTCCTCATCCTCGGGAGTTCCTTTCTCGAGAATATCTGCGATGTATGGAATTGTCCAATCGGGAGTGACCACTAAAACTTCCATGACCAAGTCGACCCTTGCGGGACCTCAACCTCGGTCGAGTCCGTGGCACTCTTGGGTTGTGGAGCTTCCTCTGTGAAGGATCTTCTTTGGTGACGGAGTGTGTATATGCTCCAAAAATACACCACTCGGAATGGCTTCTCTTTTGGAGCCTATCTTTGCGGATCATCTGCTGCTTGATTTTTCGATCGGGGATGTGATGGAGTTCAACCCTCAAACTTCTTTTCTAGCTTCCTCTTTGCATTGCAGTATCCGATCATATTTGGGCTTCTCCGTCCCTCCTTCATCACTTGATTGACCACTAGATCTGAGTCGCCATAGACCATCGAAGTGACGGACGCCGAGTGAGATGGCCATCGCAATCCATATAGGAGGGCCTCGTACTCTGCCTCATTGTTGGAGGAATCAAAGTGAATCTGGAGCACATACCTAAGCTTATCTCCTCTGGGGAAACAGAACAACCCTGACACTAGAACCATTCAGCATCTTGGAGCCGTCAAAGAACATGGTCCAATGCTCGAGTGAACTTCGATCGGCTGCTGTTGTTCAATCCACTCGGCGAGAAATCCGCTATAGCACAGGACTTAATGGCTTTCTTTGCCTCGAATTTGATATCAAGGGTAAGAAGTTCAATCGCCCATTTAGCCACTCGACCGGTTGCGTCTCTATTATGCAAGATCTACGATAAAGGGCGTCGGCGGCGATGTGATAGAATGATCGGAGAAATAATGAGCAACCTTCTTTGTGGTCATGTATATACCATACACAAGCTTACGATAATGAGGATATCTCTGCTTGGATGGAGTCAAGACTTGGACAAATAATACACCGGCGCTGAACTTTGAAGGCCTTTCCTTCCTCTTCCCGCTCGACCGTAAGCCGCATCCCGACAACTTGTCCGGTGGCTGCAATGTAAAGCAACAGAGGCTCTTTGCTGATTGGAGCAGCAAGCACCGGCTGGGTGGAGAAGCGAGCTTTTAGCTCGGCAAGCGCTGCATCGACTTCGGAGTCCACTCGAACTTGTCGACCTTCTTCATCGATCGGTAAAGAGGTAATGCCTTTTCACCGAGTCGTGAGATGAATCGACTTAAGCGGCCAAGCATCGATAAGCTTCGGATGTCGTGCACTTTCGCCTGAGGCGTTTCATTAGGAGAATAGTGCCGATTTTTTCAGGGTTAGCGTCGATCCTCGTTCGGAAGCGAAAACCGAGTAATTTTCCACGGGAACTCGAGCGTGCATTTTGACGGATTGAGCTTGATATCGTACCTTACGAGGTTGGCAAACTTTTGGCGAGGTCGCAAGCAGGTCGGAACCTTTTCGCGACTTAACGGCGATATCATCCATATCGCTTCCACATTTCGGTGATTTGGTGAAGACACTACGAATCATTCGCATAAATGTGGCTCCGGCATTCTTGAGGCGAATGGCATGGTGATATAGCGAAGCACCGAATGGAGTGATGAAAGCTGTTTTTATTTCATCGGGTCCATCTGAGCGGATCGATGATACCCGAATATGCATCTAGAAAAGACAATCTCTCATCCCGCGATCGAGTCAACAATCGATCTATGCGGGGAGAGGAAAATGATCGCCGGGCAGGCCGATTGATGTGCTTAAAATCAATGCACATGCGGAGTGAGTTGTCCTTCTTGGGAACCATGGCGACGTTAGCAAGCCACTCGGGTGATATATCTCTCGGATGAATCCAGCGCCAGCGATCGAGCCACTTCTTCACCAATAGCTTTTCTCTTACGGGCGGCGGACCGCCAAGATGCTCTTTGACTGGTTTTGCGGACTTGTCGACTCGTGGCGATGCTCGGCCAGTTCCACAGGAACACACGGCATGTCGGTGGCTTCCATGCGAAAATGTCGATTCTCACGGAGGAACTGGATGGCGCTTCTTCCTATTTTGGGTCGAGTGTCGTGGAGATGTGGGTCGGGGCTGCATTGGGATCGGTCGGGTGAATATGGATTGGCCGTCTCACGGACGGTGAAATCTGGACTCGTGGCTGGCTTCTTGGATCGTAACAAATCACTCGGATCTGCGTTTTGCTTGTATTCGTCGAATTCGACCGCTGTCACTTGGGAGTCGGCAATCTTGAGCCCTTTTGAAAGCACTCTTACGCCTTCTTCCGATCGCGGTGGCGGTGATCACTCCTTTGGGCCTGGCATTTTCAGTTTGAGGTACCGTAGCATGGTCGAGCCATGAATGCGATGCGTGGCGAGCCTCCCAAAATGGCGTGGTATGCACTCGAAAATCCACAACCTCAAAGGTCGACTTTTCCTTGCGAAAGTGCTTGGAATCACCAAAAACCACGTCCGAGGCGATTTGGCGAGTGAGTTGGCCTTCTTCCTGGTATGACTCCGTGGAAACTCATATTCTTTGGTGCTCAATCGGGACATCGGAATGCCCATCCCTTTCAATGTATCCGCATATAACAAATTCAGCCCACTACCACCATCCATTAGCACTTTTGTCGATCGAGTGCCTTCGACAATGGATCGACCACCAGCGCTTGCCGCCCGGGGTAGCAACGTGAGTCGGGTGATCAGTTGGTCGAATGTGATGGGTGTCTGGGACCACTTCACATAACTTGGCTTCTTGGGGCAACCATGTTCACCTCACGGTTGATGACTTTCAATCGACTCTTGCTTTCCACATCCGCGAAGATCATCAGTGGAGTTGACATGCGGATATTCATCCTCCTTGTCCTCTTTGTCTCCGGCCTTGTCGGCTCCTTCTCCTTGTCCTTAGACTGTTTTCCCTGGCCGCTGGATCGAGAGTCGACCTTTGGCGAGTGGTGTGCTTTGGGTAAATGATGTTGCCCTCTTCGTCCTTCTTCGTGTGAATATGGCATGGCATATCCATCACGTCATTGCCTTCTTTATCTTTTACTTTCTTTGGATTCGGGATCCTTCGGCTTCCCTTGAACTTCCCACGAGTCACGGCTAGGGCCTCTCCGAGAGCTGCTGGCTCGGCTTTTCGTTCTGCTTCCATTGGAATTTCCCTTCTCCGTGACTTGGCTTGTATTTGCAGCTTGGTCGGTCTTCTTCCTCGCCGTTAGGCGTGTTGCTAACAATTTCCATCATTCGACTCGGGGTCATGTCCCGGTTCGACCAAACTTGAGACTCAATTCTCTGTTTTTGGCGCCATCTTTGAAGGCATAAACCGCTGATGGTCGGACACATTTTCCACGATATGGTGCAAAGTAATCCACCTCTGAATGTACTCTCGGAGAGTTTCATTGGTCTTACGCACACAAACTTGCAGCTCTGTCAAACCAGCCGTTCGCTTGCAAGTCCCTTCAAAAGTCTGACGAACACTCGGGACAAATCTTCCCAAGTGTATATCTTGCTAGGAGGTGGCGATTCAGCCATGCTCTGGCAGAACCTTCCAACATGAGGGCAAATGCTTCATGGCCACCTCATCATTCCCACCTCCGATCTGAACAGCCACTCGGTAATCTTCAAGCCAAGTTTGGGCTTGGATTCCCCGATGAACTTGCGACTCTGTTGCCAACCTGAAATTGGGGAATTCTGCGGCTCGATAGCCTGCTAAAACATTCGGACGAGAGATGTGCACTCATTGCTGGTGGGTGCATCTCTCTCGGTCCACCTCGATGGGCTCTGTTCGGTCGACCAAGCCTTGCACGATAATGGATCGTAGCGTCAAAGCCTGGTTCCACAGGGTCGTTGGAACTCGTCGCCCGTCTTGAAGCAGCGTCTGTCATCTTGCCGCCGAGGCGTATGACCCTTCCCTCGGAGGAAAGGGGCACTCGGCGCTGTCATCTCGGTCGAATCGGTCTCTGTCTGCTCTTGCGGTTGTCGCGCCCTTCTCGCCTTGGAGGCGATCTGGGGCTGTGAGCGCCGGGCGATATTTGCAGCGATGGATCGATTGTGAATTTGCATTCTTGGCTGCGACACGGCTGAGTTCTGGTCTCCTCTGCTCGGAGTAAATCTACGATCTGCTGCAAGCCTCTCCCGGCTTCCGATGGGGCGGCTGGATAGACTACGCTATCTGAGTTGCAGTTGCTAAATTCTGAATTGGCGTGCGGTATACGAGTCGGTGGGAAGAGTCGCGTCGCTTGGCCGAGGATTCGTTGCGCGCTCGTCGAGAGTGCTCGCTGAAGATTCTCGGCGGCGCGTTCAGCCACATTAATAGCGTGCTTCCTCAAAGCGCGAGCCTCGGGGTTTCTCGGCAATGGGAGTATGCGGGGCATCCATGTTCTCTGGGTGGCTCTTCTCTCTGCAGAGAGTCGAGTGTCTCGGGCTGGTACTCTTCATGCTCTTGCAGGGGTCTCCTCCTCGGCGGCTCCACCGCCGTGGCGGCAGGGAGGACTGCGAGGGCCGTCGACCATGAGAATCTCCGCCGTTGGATCACTGCTATCACACTCGGATCAGTCTCTCTGAACCGGTCGGCAGATCGAGCAGTAGTAGAGGGAATCGTCGGGCTCAATGGCGCGACACAGGCGATGGCTGTCTGGCGAGCCACGCGTGCTTCACCCACCGCTGGAGTCTCGACCGACCAGGCGCTTGCCTTTGGTGGGAAACTGGGTGGGCGACCGATAAAGGAGTCGACCGATACGGGGTCGACGGTTGTCGCAGCAGAACGCCGTGAACACACGCGCGAAAGTGCGTCGCCCCGCGGACGGGGAGCGCCTCGATGTCAAGTGGAGCCTCCTGGAGCCACGCGGAGTCGTCGGCGACAAAGGTGAGAGCACCGAGACGGATCTCGCGCCCCTCAACCAAAACTCCAGCAGTCATCATGATGAAGGTACTCGGAAGTACTGCAACTCCTCCACAAATCGCTAAAACACCTGCCTTACGGTGGCGCCAAGCTGTCGTGGTTCTAAGTCGGCGGTAGAGTGGGGGGTAAGTAAGGAGAGGCAAGGTCCTAGCTATGGAGTAGTTGTGAAGACAAGGGATGTCGAGTTCAGGCCCTTCTCGGAAGAAGTAATGACCCTCGTCTCGAGCCACGAGGCGGTCAGTGGATTATGAATGTAGGTATTACAAGAGTGCGAACCCCTCTATCGTGGGGGGTGGCTTATATAAGTCTTGGGGACCCCAGCCAGCCCACATAATGGAGAGGTTAAAGTACATTAAGCACAGGGCGTTCTTGTGCGCCCTCATAAAGCGCCTTAACTATCATTAAGTCTATTCAATAGCAAGCCGTTGCGTTGTAGAGTGCCTTGACCTTACGGTGGTCGAGTGAGTCTTCATGGTGAGTGAGTCTTCCATGGTCGAGTCCTTCGATCGGTCGAGTGGATTCCTCTTTGGTCGACTGGAAGATGATCTCTTCTAAGAGTGTCCTTGGGTAGGACGTTTAGGTCAGGCCTATGACCCTACCCTAGGTACATGAATCCATCAGCCTCCTCAGTCACCGAGGAGGATATCGTGAAGCTCCGGAAGGCGAGGTACCTGACTGCGGAAATCCCCCACAGGCTCCCTGCTAAGGGGCAGGTTATCCCTACACCAAAATCTGGCAAGAGGGTTGTATTCATCTCTCACTTCCTCCGCGGGCTAGGGTTCGCTCTGAAGGAAATATGCCCTAGAGGCAATAATAAAGTTATTATTTATTTCCTTACATCATGATAAATGTTTATTATTCATGCTAGAATTGTATTAACTGGAAACTTAGTACATCTGTGAATACATAGACAAACAGAGTGTCACTAGTATGCCTCTACTTGACTAGCTCGTTAACCAAAGATGGTTAAGTTTCCTAGCCATAGACATGAGTTGTCATTTGATGAACGGGATCACATCATTAGAGAATGATGTGATTGACTTGACCCATTCCGTTAGCTTAGCACTTGATCATTTAGTATGTTGGTATTGCTTTCTTCATGACTTATACATGTTCCTATGACTATGAGATTATGCAACTCCCGAATACCGGAGGAACACTTTGTTTGCTACCAAACGTCACAATGTAACTGGGTGATTATAAAGGTGCTCTGCAGGTGTCTCCGATGGTGTTTATTGAGTTGGCATAGATCAAGATTAGGATTTGTCACTCCAATTGTCAGAGAGGTATCTCCGGGCCCTCTCGGTAATGCACATCACCATAAGCCTTGCAAGCAATGTGACTAATGAGTTAGTTGCGGGATGATGCATTACGGAACGAGTAAAGAGACTTGCCCATAACGAGATTGAACTAGGTATTGAGATACCGACGATCGAATCTCGGGCAAGTAACATATCAATGACAAAGGGAACAACGTATGTTATTATGCGGTTTGACCGATAAAGTCCTTCGTAGAATATGTAGGAGCCAATATGAGCATCCAGGTTCCGCTATTGGTTATTAATCGGAGATGTGTCTCGGTCATGTCTACATAGTTCTCGAACCCGTAGGGTCCGCACGCTTAACGTTTGATGACGATTTGTATTATGAGTTATGTGATTTGATGACTGAAGTTTGTTCGGAGTCCCGGATGAGATCGGGGACATGGCAAGGAGTCTCGAAATGTTCGAGATGTAAAGATCGATATATTGGAAGGCTATATTCTAACATCGGAAAGGTTCTGAGTGATTGGGGTATTTATCGGAGTACCGGAGAGTTACGGGAATTCACCGAGGAGTATATGGGCCTTATTGGGCTTTAAGGGAAAGAGAGGGGCTGCCTAGGGCAGGCCGCGCCCCCCAAGGCCTAGTCCGAATTGGACTAGGGGGAGGGGCGGCACCCCCTCCTTCCTTCTCTTCTCTCTTCCCCTTCCTTCTCTCCTACTCCTACTACTTGGAAGGGGGGAATCCTACTCCCGGTGGGAGTAGGACTCCCCAGGGCGCGCCATAGTAGAGGGCCGGACCTCCCCCTCCTCCACTCCTTTATATACGGGGGAGGGGGGCACCCCATAGACACACAAGTTGATAATTGATCTGTTAGCCGTGTGCGGTGCCCCCCTCCACCATAATCCACCTCGGTCATATCGTAGCGGTGCTTAGGCGAAGCCCTGCGTCGGTAACTTCATCATCACCATCATCACGCCGTCGTGCTGACGAAGCTCTCCCTCGAAGCTCTACTGGATCGTGAGTTTGTGGGACGTCGCCGAGCTGAACGTGTGCAGTCCGCGGAGGTGATGTACCTTCGGTGCTAGGATTGGTCAATCGTGAAGACGTATGACTACATCCATTGCATTGTCATAACGCTTCCGCTTACGGTCTACGAGGGTACGTAGACAACACTCTCCCTTCTCGTTGCTATACATCACCTTGATCTTGCGTGTGCGTAGGAATTTTTTTGAAATTACTACGTTCCCCAATAGTGGCATCAGAGCCAGGTTTATGCGTAGATGTTATATGCACGAGTAGAACACAAGTGAGTTGTGGGCGATAATAGTCATACTGCTTACCAGCATGTAATACTTTGATTCAGCGGTATAGTTGGATGAAGCGGCCCGGACCGACATTACGCGTACGCTTGCGCGATACTGGTTCTACCGACGTGCTTCGCACATAGGTAGCTAGCGGGTGTCAGTTTCTCCAACTTAAGTTGAATCGAGTGTGGCTACGCCCGGTCCGTGTTGAAGGTTAAAACAACACATACTTGACAAAAAATCCTTGTGGTTTTGGTGCATAGGTAAGAACGGTTCTTGCTAGAAGCCCGTAGCAGCCACGTAAAACTTGCAACAACAAAGTAGAGGACGTCTAACTTGTTTTTGCAGGGCATTTTGTGATGTGATATGGTCAAGGCATGATGCTATATTTTATTGTATGAGATGATCATGTTTTGTAAGTTATTGGCAACTGGAATGAGCCATATGGTTGTCGCTTTATTGTATGCAATGCAATCACCCTGTAATTGCTTTACTTTATCACTAGGCGGTAGCGATAGTCATAGTAGCAATAGTTGGCGTGATGACAACGATGCTTCGATGGATATCAAGGTGTCAAGCCGGTGATGATGGTGATCATGACGGTGCTTTGGAGATGGAGATCAAAGGCACAAGATGATGATGGCCATATCATATCACTTATATTGATTGCATGTGATGTTTATCCTTTATGCATCTTATTCTTCTTTGATTAACGATAGCATTATAAGATGATCTCTCACTAACAAAATTCAAGGTACAAGTGTTCTCCCTGAGTATGCACCGTTGCCGAAGTTCGTCGTGCTGAGACACCACGTGATGATCGGGTGTGATAAGCTCAACGTTCACATACAACGGGTGCAAGCCAGTTTTGCACATGCAGAATATTCGGGTTAAACTTGACGAGCCTAGCATATGCATATATGGCCTCGGGACACTGGAGATCGAAAGGTCGAGCGTGAATCATCTAGTAGATATGATCAACATAGTGATGTTCACCATTGAAAACTACTCCATCTCACGTGATGATCAGACATGGTTTAGTTGATTCGGATCACGTGATCATTTAGATGACTAGAGGGATGTCCATCTAAGTGGGAGTTCTTAAGTAATATGATTAATTGAACTTTAATTTATCATGAACTTAGTCCTGATAGTATTTTGCAAATTATGTTGTAGATCAATAGCTCGCGATGTTGCTCCTCGTTTATTTTTATATGTTCCTAGAGAAAAATAAAGTTGATAGTTGATAGTAGCAATGATGCGGACTGGGTCCATAATCTGAGGTGTATCCTCATTGCCGCACAAAAGTATTATGTTCTTGATACACCGCTAGGTGACAGAACTATTGCAGGAGCAGATGCGGACATTATGAACATTTGACAAAGCTCGGTATGATGACTACTTGATAGTTTAGTGCACCATGCTTTGCGGCTTAGAGCCAGGACTTGAAAAATGTTTTGAATGCAATAGAGCATATGAGATGTTCCAAGAGTTGAAATTGGTATTTCATACTCATGCCCGTGTCAAGAGGTATGAGACCTCTGACAGTACTTTGCCTACAAGATGGAGGAGAATAGCTTAACCGGTGAGCATGTGCTCAGATTGTCTGGGTACTACAATTGCTTGAGTCAAGTGGGAGTTAATCTTCCAGATAAGATAGTAATTGACAAAGTTCTCTAGTCACTATCACCAAGTTACTAGAACTTCATGATGAACTATAATATGCAAGGGATGACAAAAGTAATTCCCGAGCTCTTCGTGATGCTGAAATCAGCGAAGGTAGAAATCAAGAAATAGCATCAAGTGTTGACGGTTAACAAGACCACTAGTTTCAAATAGGGGCAAAAGGATAGAAAGGGAACTTCAAGAAGAACGGCAAGCAAGTTGCTGCTCCCGT
Organism: Aegilops speltoides; assembly: GCA_021437245.1. NCBI lineage: Eukaryota > Viridiplantae > Streptophyta > Magnoliopsida > Poales > Poaceae > Aegilops > Aegilops speltoides. Next base: position 127,711,079 of record CM038142.1, on the reverse strand, counting down.
GAAGAAACCCAAAGCTAGACTTAAGCCTAAAACTGAGTGCTTCTACTGCAAGGGATTAATCACTGGAAGCGGAACTACCCCAAATAATTGGCAGATAAGAAGGATGGCAAAGTGAACAAAGGTATATTTGATATACATGTTATTTATGTGTACTTTACTAGTTTTTATAGCAACCCCTCGGCATTTGATACTGGTTCAGTTGCTAAGAGTAGTAATTCGAAACGGGAGTTGTAGAATAAACAGAAACTAGTTAAGGGTGAAGTGACGATGTGTGTTGGAAGTGGTTCCAAGATTGATATGATCATCATCGCACACTCCCTATATTTTCGGGATCAGTGTTGAACCTAAATAAATGTTATTTGGTGTTTGCGTTGAGCATGAATATGATTTGATCATGTTTATTACAATACGGTTATTCATTTAAAGTCAAAGAATAAGTGTTGTCCTGTTTACATGAATAAAACCTTCGATGGTCATTCACCCAATGAAAATGGTTTGTAGGATCTCGATCGTAGTGATACACATATTCATAATATTGAAACCAAAAGATGCAAAGTTAATAATGATAGTGCAACTTATTTGTGGCACTGTCGTTTAGGTCATATTGGTGTAAAACGCATGAAGAAACTCCATGCCGATGGGCTTTTTGAATCACTTGATTATGAATCACTTGATGCTTGTGAACCATGCCTCATGGGTAAGATGACTAAGGCTCCGTTCTCTAGAACAATGGAGCAAGCAACTGACTTATTGGAAATAATACATACTGATGTATGCGGTCCGATGAGTGTTGAGGCTCACGGCAGGTATTGTTATTTTCTGACCTTCACAAATGATTTGAGCAGATATGGGTATATCTAATTGATGAAACATAAGTCTGAAACATTTGAAAAGTTCAAAGAATTTCAGAGTGAAGTGGAGAATCATCGTAACAAGAAAATAAAGTTTTTATGATCTGATCGTGGAGGAGAATATTTGAGTTACGAGTTTGACCTTCATTTAAAACAATGTGGAATAGTTTCACAGTTCACGCCACCTGGAACAGCACAGCGTAACAGTGTGTCCGAATAACATAACCGCACTTTATTGGATATGGTGCGATCTATGATGTCTCTTACCGATTAACCACTATCGTTTTGGGGTTATGCATTAGAGAAAACTACATTCACGTTAAACAGGGCACCATCGAAATCCGTTGAGACGACGCCTTATGAACTGTGGTTTAGCAAGAAACCAAAGTTGTCGTTTCTTAAAGTTTGGGGCTGGGATGCTTATGTGAAAAAGCTTCAAGCTGATAAGCTCGAACCCAAATCGGAGAAATGTGTCTTCATAGGATACCCGAAGGAGACTGTTGGGTACACCTTCTATCACAGATCCGAAGGCAAGATATTCGTTGCTAAGAATGGATCCTTTCTAGAGAAGGAGTTTCTCTTGAAAGAAGTGAGTGGGAGGAAAGTAGAACTTGATAAGGTAATTGTACCTTCTCCCGAATTGGAAAGTAGTTCATCACAAAAATCAGTTCAAGTGATGCCTACACCAATTAGTGACGAAGTTAATGATGATGATCATGAAGCTTCAGATCAAGTTACTACCAAACCTCTTAGGTCAACCAGAACACGTTCCGCACCAGAGTGCTACGGTAATCTTGTCCTAGAAATCATGTTAGTATACCATGACAAACCTACGAACTATGAGGAAGCGATGATGAGCCCAGATTCCGCGAAATGGCTTGAGGCCATGAAATCTGAGATGGGATCCATGTATAAGAACAAAGTATGGACTTTGGTTGACTAGCCCGATGATCGGCAAGCAATAAAGAATAAATGGATCTTCAAGAGGAACACAGACGCTGATAGTAGTGTTACTATCTACAAATCTCGACTTGTCGTGAAAGGTTTTCGACAAGTTGAAGGAGTTGACTACGATGAGACTTTCTCACCCATAGCGATGCTTAAGTCTGTCCGAATCATGTTAGCAATTGCCGCATTTTATGAAATTTGGCAAATGGATGTCAAACCTACATTCCTTAATGGACTTCTTAAAGAAGAGTTGTATGTGATGCAACCAGAAGGTTTTGTCGATCCTAAAGGTGCTAACAAAGTGTGCAAAGCTCCAGCGATCCATCTATGGACTGGTGCAAGCATCTCGGAGTTGGAATATACACTTTGATGAGTTGATCAAAGCATATAGTTTTATACAGACTTGCGGTGAAGCCTGTATTTACAAAAAGCTAGTGGGAGCACTACAACCTTTCTATAAGTATATGTGAATGACATATTGTTGATCGGAAATAAATGTAGAATTTTCTGGAAAGCATAAAGGAGTATTTGAAAGGAGTTTTTCAAAGAAAGACATCGGTGAAGCTGCTTACATATTAAGCATCAAGATCTATAGAGATAGATCAAGACGCTTGATAAGTTTTTTCAATGAATACATACCTTGACAAGATTTTGAAGTAGTTCAAAATGGAACAGTCAAAGAAGGAGTTCTTGCTTGTGTTGCAAGGTGTGAAATTGAGTAAGACTCAAAGCCCGACCATGACAGAAGATAGAAAGAGAATGAAAGTCATTCCCTATGCCTCAGCCGTAGGTTCTATAAAGTATGATGTGCTGTGTACTAGACCTATTGTGTACATACCAGACCTATTGTGTATCCTGCCCTGAGTTTGGCAAGGGAGTACAATTTTTATCTAGGAGTAGATCACTGGACATCGGTCAAGATTATCCTTAGTGACTAAGGAAATATTTCTCGATTATGGAGGTGATAAAAGAGCTCGTCGTAAAGAATTACATCGATACAAGCTTTTACACCATCCAGATGACTCTAAGTCTCAATATAGATACATATTAAAAGTGGGAGCAATTAGCTAGAGTAACTCTATGCATAGCATTGTAGACATAGAATATTTGCAAAATACATACGGCTCTGAATGTGACAGACTCGTTGACTAAACTTCTCTCACAAGCAAAACATGATCACACCTTAGTACTCTTTGGGTGTTAATCACATGGCGATGTGAACTAGATTACTGACTCTACTAAACCCTTTGGGTGTTGGTCACATAGCGATGTGAACTATGGGTGTTAATCACGTGATGATGTGAACTATTGGTGTTGAATTACATGGCGATGTGATCTATATTATTGACTCTAGTGCAAGTGGGAGACTGAAAGAAATATGCCCTAGAGGCAATAATAAAGTTATTATTTATTTCCTTATATCATGATAAATGTTTATTATTCATCCTAGGATTGTATTAACCGGAAACTTAGTACATGTGTGAATACATAGACAAATAGAGTGTCACTAGTATGCCTCTACTTGACTAGCTTGTTAATCAAAGATGGTAAGTTTCCTAGCCATAGACATGAGTTGTCATTTGATGAACGGGATCACATCATTAGAGAATGATGTGATTGACTTGACCCATTCCGTTAGCTTAGCAATTGATCGTTTAGTATGTTGCTATTGCTTTCTTCATGACTTATACATGTTCCTATGACTATGAGATTATGCAACTCCCGAATACCGGAGGAACACTTTGTGTGCTACCAAACATCACAATGTAACTGGGTGATTATAAAGGTGCTCTACAGTTGTCTCCGATGGTGTTTGTTGAGTTGGCATAGATCGAGATTAGGATTTGTCACTCCAATTGTTGGAGAGGTATCTCTGGGCCCTCTTGGTAATGCACATCACTATACACCTTGCAAGCAATGTGACTAATGAGTTAGTTGCGGGATGATGCATTATGGAACGAGTAAAGAGACTTGCCGGTAACGAGATTGAACTAGGTATTGAGATACCTGATACGTCTCCAACGTATCTATAATTTTTGATTGCTCCATGCTACTTTATCTACTGTTTTGGACTATATTGGGCTTTATTTTCCACTTTTATATTACTTTTGGGACTAACCTATTAACAGAGGCCCAGCCTGAATGCTTGTTTTTGCCTATTTCAGTGTTTCAAGAAAGCGGAATATCAAACGGAGTCCAAATGGAATAAAACCTTGGGATCATGATTTTCCAACGAGCGTGATCCAGAGACTTGGACCCTACTCCAACAAGTGCGAGGCGGTCACGAGGTGGGCGGCCTAAGCGCGCCCCTACCTCGTGGCCCCCGATGCTCGACCGACGTACTCCTTCCTCCTATATATACCTACGTATCCCCGAACGATCAGAACAAGAGTCAAAAAGCTAATTCCACCGCCGCAACCTTCTGTATCCACGAGATCCCATCTTGGGGCCTATTCCGGAGCTCCGCCGGAGGGGCATCCACCACGGAGGGCTTCTACATCATCACCATAGCCCATCCGATGAAGTGTGAGTAGTTTACTTCAGACCTTCGGGTCCATAGCTAGTAGCTAGATGGCTTCTTCTCTCTCTTTGGATCTCAATACAATGTTCTCCCCCTCTCTCATGGAGATCTATTCGATGTAATCTTCTTTTTGCGGTGTGTTTGTTGAGACCGATGAATTGTGGGTTTATGATCCAGTATTATCTATGGAAAATATTTGATTCTTCTCTGAATTCTTTTATGTATGATTGAGTTATCTTTGCAAGTCTCTTCGATTATACTTTTTAGTTTGGCCAACTAGATTGGTAGTTCTTGCAATGGGAGAAGTGCTTAGCTTTGGGTTCAATCTTGCGGTGTCCTTACCCAGTGACAGAAAGGGTTGCAAGGCACGTATTGTATTGTTGCCATCGAGGATAACAAGATGGTTTTTTATCATATTGCATGAATTTATCCCTCTACATCATGTCATCTTGCTTAAGGCGTTACTCTGTTTTTACTTAATACTCTAGATGCATGCTGGATAGCGGTCGATGAGTGGAGTAATAGTAGTAGATGCAGAATCGTTTTGATGTACTTGTTTTGGACGTGATGCCTATATACATGATCATTGCCTAGATATACTCATAACTATGCTCAATTCTGTCAATTGCTCAACAGTAATTTGTTCACCCACCGTAGAATACTTATGCTCTCGAGAGAAGCCACTAGTGAAACCAATGGCCCTGGGTCTATTCTCATCATATCAATCTCTACCACTTTATTTACTTGCTTTGTTTTTACTTTGCCTTTTATTTTTCACTTTGCATCTATCTATCAAAAATACCAAAAATATTATCTATCAGATCTCACTATCGTAAGTGACCGTGAAGGGATTGACAACCCCTAATCGCGTTGGTTGCGAGTTGCTATCGTTTTGTGTAGGTACGAGGGACTTGTGCGTGGTCTCCTACTGGATTGATACCTTGGTTCTCAAAAACTGAGGGAAATACTTACACTACTTTGCTCCATCATCCTCTCCTCTTCGGGGAAATCCAACGCAGTGCTCAAGAGGTAGCAAGAAGAATTTCTGGCGTCATTGCCGGGGAGGCTCACGCAAGCAAGTCAACCATACCAAGTACCCATCGCAATCCCTATCTCTCACATTACATTATTTGCCATTTGCCTCTCGTTTTCCTCTCCCCCACTTCACCCTTGCCGTTTTATTTGCCCTCTCTTTCCCAATCTCCTCCTCTCTTTTCCATTTGCCTTTTTCCCGTTGCCTTTATGTTTGCTCGTGTGTTAGTTTGCTTATTTGTCATGATGGCTTTACCTAGATTTTGTGACCTTCACCTTAAAAGGCTAGAGGAGATCGAAAGCAATGTTAGAAAGTTTATGGTTTTGCAATTTGAGCACAATAATTTCTTTAGAAACGAGCTTAAAGAACAAAAAAGTTTTATGAGTTATATGAATAAAGAACTCGATGATATGTCTAAGGAATTTGATGGTATAAGGGCCCAAATTGCTCGTCTTGAAAAAATGACCACCGAAATTTCGGATATGCAAGCTACCTTAGTCAATAAGATGGCCGCTAAACCGAATTCCTATGAAAATCAAGATGAAGATCTAAAAGTTATTGATGTGTTCCCCATTAAATCTTTGTTTTGCAATATGAATCCTGATGAAACTGAATATGATCTTCCTTTACCTAGAAGGCGTTCTAAGAATTCGGAGTTTCTAGATCTTGATGATGAATTTGATGATAGTGGGATTGAAATAAATAAAAATCGTGATGTTGCTAAACCCACTATTTTGGATCTCAAGGAGTTTAATTATGAAAATTGCTCTTTGATTGGTTGTATCTCCTTGTTGCAATCCGTGCTAGATTCTCCTCATGCTTATAGTCAAAATAAGGCCTTTACCGAACACATTGCTGATGCCTTGATGCAATCTTATGAAGAAAAACTTGAGTTGAAAGTTTCTATCCCTAGAAAACTCTATGATGAGTGGGAACCTACTATTAAAATTAAAATTAAAGATTTTGAGTTTCATGCTTTGTGTGATTTGGGTGTTAGTGTCTCTACTATTCCCAAAACTTTATGTGATTTGCTAGATTTCCGTGATTTTGATGATTGCTCTCTAAACTTGCATCTTGCGGATTCCACTATTAAAAAGCCTATGGGAAGAATTAATGATGTTCTTATTGTTGCAAATAGGAATTATGTTCCTGTAGATTTTATCATTCTTGATATAGATTGCAATCCTTCATGTCCTATTATTCTTGGTAGACCTTTCCTTAGAACGATTGGTGCAATTATTGATATGAAGGAAGGGAATATTCGATTCCAATTTCCCTTAAAGAAAGGCATGGAACACTTCCCTAGAAAGAAAATAAAATTACCATATGAATCTATCATGAGAGCCACTTATGGATTGCCTACCAAAGATGGCAATACCTAGATCTATCCTTGCTTTTATGCCTAGCTAGGGGCGTTAAACGATGGCGCTTGTTGGGAGGCAACCCAATTTTATTTTGTGTTTTTTGTTTTTGCTTCTGTTTAGGAATAAATAATCCATCTACATTCTGTTTGGATGTGGTTTCATGTTTTAATTAGTGTTTGTGCCAAGTAGAACCTATAGGATAACCTACGATGATAGTTGATTTGATTCTGCTGAAAAACAGAAACTTTGCATGCACGAATATAATTTTGTTAACTCACAGGAACGTGATTTTGCATTGATTATTTTTGCTTCTGTTAAATAAATAAATTGTCCAGGAATTCCTATTTTGGTAGAATTTTTAGAGTTCTAGAAGTTTGCATTAGTTACAGATTGCTACAGACTGTTCTGTTTTTGACAGATTCTGTTTTTCATGTGTTGTTTGCTTATTTTGATGAATCTATGGCTAGTAAAATAGTTTATAAACCATAGAGAAGTTGGAATACAGTAGGTTTAGCACCAATATAAATAAATAATGAGTTCATTACAGTACCTTGAAGTAGTTCTTTGTTTTCTTTCTCTAAGGGAGCTCACGAAATTTCTGTTGAGTTTTGTGTTGTGAAGTTTTCAAGTTTTGGGTGAATTCTTTTGATGGATTATGGAACAAGGAGTGGCAAGAGCCTAAGATTGGGGATGCCCATGGAACCCCCAAGATAATCCAAGGACACCAAAAATTCAAAGCTTGGGGATGCCCCAGAAGGCATCCCCTCTTTCATCTACTTCCATCGGTAATTTACTTGGAGCTATATTTTTATTCACCACATGATATGTGTTTTGCTTGGAGCGTCTTGTATTATTTGCATATTTGCTTGTCAGTTTACCACAATCATCCTTGCTGTACACATCTTTTGAGAGAGCCATACATGAATTGGAATTTGTTAGAATACTCTATGTGCTTCACTTATATCTTTTGAGCTTGATAGTTTTGCTCATAGTTCTTCACTTATATCTTTTGAGCATGATAATTTTTGCTCTAGTGCTTCACTTATATCTTTTAGAGCACGGTGGTGGATTTGTTTTAAAGAAACTATTGATCTCTCATGCTTCACTTAGATTATTTTGAGAGTCGTTAATAGCATGGTAATCTATTTATATATAAAAAGTACTTGACGGGTTAACAAGAAATTAGATAATTAGTCTAGAAAATACCACAATAATTAGAAACATCAAACCTTTAATTCGGTGGGCCTAATTTCATTGATCAATCTAGAACTGTTAGATCTTCGTAAAACGGGTGGACCCATATACCTTACGTACCAAATCAGAAACCATCTCTTAATTCTGTTAAAAAGTGACCCATATGTGCACGTGAGTTGACATATACACGTACATAGATATTTTTTTAAAGCACACACCATAGATCGATCTCTACATATGCAACAAAAAAAGGGCAGGCCTGTTCGTGGATAGATGCAATCTCTCAAAGAACAAATTACATGCACGCTACATAGATCGATGCAATTTCTCAGGATCCACATGATTTCACAAACACAAATTAAGAGGAAAAGAGCCCTCGCCTAGATTATCAACTCCTTTTTCCTCACGCGCCACCATGCCCTGTGGAGGGAGCTTGCATGGGGATAGAGTTTTCCACAGGACTCCCAACGACCGCTCCAAGTGGTGGTGCGCGCAGATTGAGAAGCAAGCAGATGCTTACGACGCCATGGCAGCAGCAAAGAGCCGAGAGTCGACGCCGGGGCCATGCTGCAGCAAGGGTGCGAGATGGAGGTAAGCGAGGCACTAAGCAACCATGGAGATTGGAGAGTGCATACTTATTCCGTCTAATTTTAGTATAATCGCCGATCATCGGTCTGCAGATGACCGCAGCCTGCGACCAAGCGTGTAAGACACCAGCGATACACCAACGACATATAAAGAGGAAATTGTGGTTGGAAGTGAAAAGACCCGACATGGATGTATACACTTTGGCGAGGATGGTGATGAGGTGAAGGTGATAATGTCTAATACACGCATGCATGCGCCTGGTCAGCCCCTTGTCATGCATGTTATCTCTCACATTAATTCTACAACTAAACATCACCCTTTGATTACATACCTTGATGATTAAGTTTTGGTTTACTAATGTTTACACATGACGGTGCTGAGTTCAACACGAGATCAATGCTCTACAACTATAAAGGGATGAACTGAAAACGGTGAGAAAGCAATTTGCATGTTGCTAACTTCTATGTAACCCATATGTTCTCAGCTAGCACATGACCTCATCTAGGAATTTGAATGGTTGTGATTTAAGAGTGTCGGATTATTTTATGCCCACTATTCACGGTCATGTTAACACCAAACACAAAAGCAAGCTTGCATCAAGACTATTTGGTAATACGACAGTTTGATCAATCTTCTATTTCCTAAGCAAGCTAACGGGGAATCCAACAAGTGGCACTTCAAACATTGTCTTCTGCATGGGTCACGAGCCCCAATCTTCTGTTGACTATCCTTGATCATAAGCAGCTCCCTCGAGAGATCAGACCACCTCCGGTAAGTACCATCTCACAGAATTATAGCGTGCTTCTCTATTATAATTTTTGGGTCGTGGAACGTCTTCCATAGCTCTAAAGTCCATTAAGAAGCAAAGGGGACTGTAGTATGGTATCTGTCGGTGTCAAAACCGGCGGATCTCGGGTAGGGGGTCCCGCACTGTGCGTCTAGGCGGATGGTAACAGGAGACGAGGGACACGATGTTTTACCCAGGTTCGGGCCCTCTTGATGGAGGTAAAACCCACGTCTGCTTGATTAATATTGATGATATGGGTAGTACAAGAGTGGATCTACCACGAGATCAAGGAGGCTAAACCCTAAAGCTAGCCTATGGTATGATTGTTGTAATGTATGTTGTGTCCTACGGACTAAAGCCCTCCGGTTTATATAGACACCGGAGGAGGCTAGGGTTACACAGAGTCGGTTACAATGGTAGGAGATCTACATATCCGTATCGCCAAGCTTGCCTTCCACGCCAAGGAAAGTCCCCTCCGGACACGGGACGGAGTCTTCAATCTTGTATCTTCGTAGTCTTGGAGTCCGGCGGACGATGATAGTCCAGCTGTCCGGACACCCCCTAGTCCAGGACTCCCTCAGTAGCCCCCGAACCAGGCTTCAATGACGATAAGTCCAGCGCGTATATAATATTCGACGTTGCAAGGCGGGTTCTCCCTTCAAGTTCCATGTACCTGCCGAACAGTGTCCAGCTTCACCATAAATACTGTGTTTCTCGGCTTCTACGCCCAATAATGGTATTTTTCCACGCGTCGCACGAATGCGAAAAGCCAGGGCGTTTTTTACGTTTCACCCCCTAGTTGTGCGAGTCGTCCGCCTACAGGAGAGGCAAGAATCCAGATCCAAACCACACCGTCTTCCTCCCGCGAATACTTAATCGAAGCGCCTTTGACCTAAAAATCCATTCCATTATGGACCGTCGACGCGGCTCTTCTTCTCGCGCTCCCAGCCCACCGCCAGGGGATTGGAGGAGGTGCTCTGTTCCGCACAAGGAGCTAGTGAAGCTCCAAGCGGGGGATATCTCCCTCCGGCCTTCATGATCCCAGTTCGAGCCGGGCTGGTTACTTATCAAGGTGGGAGGCAAGCGGAGGCTACCCCAAGCCCCAATAAGGGGGAGCGAGTATGCTTCATCCCCTATCTAATAAGGGGACTCGGATTCCCAATACATCCGTTCCTCCGCGGGCTCCTGGAGTTCTACGGACTCCAGCTCCACCACCTCACACCCGCCTCTGTGCTGCATATCGCGGGCTACGTAGCTCTTTGCGAGCTATTCCTGGGCATTGAGCCCCATTTCACATTGTGGAAGAGGCTGTTCTGCCTCGTACCCCGTTCTCACGAGGGGTCCATATATCAAGTGGGCGGCGCCGAAATATGGCGCATCGCCGGGACCGGATACCCATCGGGTACTCCCAAGAAGGTGTCCGAAGACTGGCCCTCAGAGTGGTTTTACATAGGAGATGCTCCGTTGCCGGACCCAGTCCGGATTGGCCTCCCAGAGTTTAGTGCTGCTCCCCTGAAGAAACGCCTCAGCTGGCGCCCACGGAGCCCCCGATTGGAGGAAGACAAGAGCGTCCATTACTTGATGGGCCGAATAAGATTACTGGCCCATTCCGGGTTGACCATGATTGGAGTTATGACGACATGCATCATGCGGGGGGTACAACCATTGCAATACAGAGGCCACCCTATGTGGGATTTCAACGGGGAGGACGATGCCACCCGTCATGGCCGCAAAGGGCCGGATTCGACCGAGGATCTGGTAGAGTGTCCTTTCCGGCTGTATAAGGGGAAAAGGAGGACTTCCTTGAGCGAACCCTTTGAATGGGTTTTCCATGATCAACCCTAGAGGATGGGTAGCGAACACCTTTAAAGGCTCAACCCATTCTCTCGAAGTTTAGGCTTCTTACATTATGTCTTGGCGCGGGATCTCGCCGGATGTGGAGGACATGGTAAGTCTGCTCGCAACCCGAGGATCCGGAAAGATCCTAGATCCGCCTCCAAGAGGATCCAACATCGAGGTGGAGCTGATCGACGGGGTATTTCACCAGCTCAGCATGGACAATGCTTTGGTTGCCATTACGGCGGACTACCCGGATGTGTCCGCTTCCAGTGATGTGGCGAAGCCGGGCACCATTATCCCTTCCTTGCCCATTTCTAACCTTCGCGAACGATGGTATTTTGCAGGAAGCGCCTTCACGGCGGGAAGCCGAGTCTGCGGCGGTCCAGGACTCCCTCAGTATCCATTTAGAGTTTGTAGAACAGATAATGGTTCAAATAATATTCTGACTGGTACCTCAGTAATGATGTCTAAAAGAAGTACCTCATTAATCAGGTAGAGATGGCTTCAGCCGGCTGCTACTCAAAATTACTCAATATTTGTGTCTTCGTGTGATGATTGGAACTTAAGATCCTCTTTAACATTAAAGATTTCAGCACAAAGTTGATCACCTTTACTTCTACGAAAAAACAAATATTTATAAGGTAAAAAATAATAAAAATAACGGATCTTCCTAAACTTGAGGAGTAATATGTAATCATTGATCGGCCCATCATTTGGACGAGAAAGGCCAGCCCAGTCTCAAGGGGCAAAGCAAGGTACTCTCCCAAAGACCGGAAGGTGCATCACCATTGCTCTTTGTAGTCGTCTGTCTTTGCCACTTTACGTAATAATATTTCATATGGTCCTCTTTAACTTTATATTTGCATTCTCTATAAAGAACGAAAACAAAAGGTGGTCCACATAGCAAGGAATTTGAGAAACCTGCCAAGGTGGTTAAAACAAATCAAATATGCAATCCAACAAGGTGATCCGTTACTAATTGTGAATCTTTTATATCTGATACCACAAGAATGGTACTACTAAAAGGCAACAATTCCAATTAGGCACAAGAGGTTCCTAATTGATTTCAGCTTGGACAAAAATAGTCAGCCTTTGATCATACATGGGGACGCCCCGCATCACAAGCAGCTACACCAAAAGGACAACCTTTGATACAAGTGAGGTAAGAAAATCTTCACAAGGTTCTACTCGCATGTGTATTATCATCAATTTGGTTCTAAACTTTACCACTAATGATGCATGGCCGGTAGTAGTATACATGAAGCAACATTGTGTACGCCTATACAACATAAATCTCTTGGTAAAATATCAAGCACATATAAATGAAGAGGTGTGCAGCAGATCTTTATCAAGAAAGTACCTTTTTAAATACATAAATAAAGGTGATGACCAATCCACGGTGCTAATAAGAAATAATGAGATCAAGAGATGGCGTGTGTTGGAGAATATTCCAATTTGAAATGCACTTCAGAGATCCCTGCAATGGAAGATTGACTTTCCCTTTGGAAAATGAGCAACAAGTCATTTTATCGATTCTCTTGATTTAACAAAGATAGTAAAGAAAGGGAGGAGAATCACTAAATTTACAGTGGATGGAGACACACAAGATGTGTGAGGAAGCCAGAGAATTAATATATGCAGAGTTCCGTCAAAATGGGTATGGAAGAAGAAAGACACGAAGTGAAGCAAACGGAAGAAATGAAGATCGGTGGAAGGATATATTATGCCCATCCGCAATCGAAAAAATAGTAAATGTGAATACTACTAAGCGTCAAGAAAGGATGCACATATTTCTAAGACATAAGAATAGTAAATGGAGTTGTCCACACATCATACATATCTGCTGCGAAGCACTAGGTTTCTCGATGACAACAGAGTGGCTTCGATTATTGGCGATTGGCGGCACCTAGGACAACTATTCACAACAATATTATGCCACTTGCCAAATTAGAGGACCAATCTATGGCACAAATTCACGAAGCAAGGACACACCTTGGTGGAATTAGAGACAAGCTTGAAAAGTCACTTAAGGTAAACCCCACATTGAGCTTCCGGTTTCTCGAAATAATTGAACTTGGAAACAGGCTATTGAATGAAGAGATTAATTACAACAAAGTGGAGCAAAAAGAAGAACACTCGATGATCTTTGGTAGTTTGAACTCCGAACAACGTCTGAATAAAGAGGAGCCAAAATATTCGATGGCCAAGCCAGGCTGCCTCTGCCGTTGACTAAGACAAAATTTTGAGCTGTCTCGCTTTGGGATAGTGACTACACGTCCGAGTCGGACTTGGGACAACAACGCCCCACCAACCTCACTTTGTTCGGTTATCATGTGTGCGAGAAATATACTTACATTCTTTTGATTTTCAATCACTAATTATTATCCACCTCATCCTTAAAAAAGAACAACATGTTTTTCTATGATTTCAAGAAAATGGAAAAATAATTTTCACTAACAAGCATTCCCTTAATTACGTTATATTGGTTCGACCACACAAACAAAGGAACCGTTCTGAAAAAAAATGACAAAGTACCTTGAAGAATGTTGCCGATGTGTAGGATGCGTCGGCTGGCGCTCTAGGGAAGAAAACGCTCCACCATCCTCATGCTAAAGATGGTTCAAAGCTGACTACGGGGACGAAATCCATGCCCACATCACTGCACTGACGCTGGCAGTAACAACACCAGCAGACCGATGATCTCGCCTCCTCCCTTGCGCAGCTCCACCTTGCACCGTGCTACCCCTCCATTGCCGTTTACCATCATAGGAGACCGAGGATGCGCACGAGGAGACAAATCAGCCGCCGTCGAAGGTCACCCTGTGGCTGTAATAGCGAATCGAGCGGTGGGGCACCCTGTGGCTGCAACAGCGAATTGAGCTGTTAGGGTGACTGCAGGTGAGGACGAGCAAGCTCAACGCACAGAATCAAGGAAGAAAGCTAATGGGAGCTACTCGGCACCGGCGGCAGAAATTTTGGAGTGACCGGAGAGAGCAAGGAAGACTGAAAGAGGGAAAGGGGATCGGGCAAGAGGAACATGTGACTGTGAAAGTGTGAATGGGAAAGATGATATGTCTTTTTAGTGTGGTAGGAAAGACGTGTGGTCGCTATGAGCTTTTTTTTGCTAAATATCATAATATTCCACCAGCAGAAGAAAGAAATAGGCAAAATAGACGATAACCCCCCCCCCAGTTTGCACGCCTTTGATCATAACCCCCCTTTGTGTCACTGACATGTGGGGTCATCAAATCCCCCGAAGAAATAAACTTTTTCAGAAACAAGAGAAAAAAATCTACTCATAAGTTGAGAAGGCTACATAAAAGGGAAGGTGAACAATTAGCACCACTATTTACTGAAACAAATAAGTACCAATCTTGTACATCCTTAGCAAATCTACCCACGCGTACACAAAAACAAATGATAACTTTTAAATGTGTGTTCACAGAAAAAATATAACTAAACAACATGATAAAAAAACTAAAAAAAATATATAAATACAATTTGAACAACGGAACTGATCATAAAAAATAAGTTGCTACATCATGCATAATTACATGTAAATGACAAAGGGATAACACAATATTTATATATTAGTAAAAAAACAAATATACAAAAGATAAACTATGTTCACAAAAGTCTAATATTTAAAAATGGCATCACATGAGATTCCAATTTTTCTTTAGAAAAATGAAATCATATGTTATCATCAATCAAATTTATAAATTTCTAGCCCGCGCATCGAGTGGGCCACTTTTCTAGTTTGCTTAATGTTAATATACTTGGTGTTCAAGATATGTGAAACTTTCTTTTGAGTGAATTGAATAGTAAGATAAGTTTGATGCTTGATAATTGTTTTGAGATATGGAGGTGATAATATCAAAGTCGTGCTAGTTGATAATTGTGAATTTGAGAAATACTTGTGTTGAAGTTTGCAAGTCCCGTAGCATGCACATATGGGTAAAGTTGTGTAACAAATTTGAAACATGAAGTGTACCTGGCTTGTGCATCCTTATGATTGGCGGTCGGGGACGAGCGATGGTCTTTTCCCACCAATCTATACCCCTAGGAGCACGCACATAGTACTTGATTTTTGATGGCTTCTAAATTTTTGGAATAAGTATATGAGTTCTTTTGACTAATGTTGAGTCCATGGATTATACGCACTCTCACCTTTCCACCTTTGCTAGCCTCTTCGGTACCGTGCATTGCCCTTTCTCACCTTGAGAGTTGGTGCAAACTCGCCGGTGCATCAAACCCCGTGATACGATCGCTCTATCACACATAAACCTCCTTATATCTTCCTCAAAACAGCCACCATACCTACCTATCATGGCATTTCCATAGCCATTCCGAGATATATTGCCATGCAACTTCCATCATCATTATTATGACATACATTACTTTTGTCATATTGCCATTGCATGATCATGTAGTTGACATCATATTTGTGGCAAAGCCACCATCCATTATTTTCCACACATGTCACTCTTGATTCATTGCACCATCCCGGTACACCGCCGGAGGCATTCATATAGAGTCATATTTTGTTCTAAGTTTCGAGTTGTAATTGTTGAGTTGTAAGAAAAATAAAAGTGTGATGATCATCATTATTAAAGCATTGTCCCAAGTGAGGAAAGGATGATGGAGACTATGATTCCCCCATAAGTCGGGATGAGACTCCGGACGAAAAAATAAAAAAATAAAACAAAGAAAAAAAAAGCAAGGCCAAAAAAAAGAGAAAGGCCCAAAAAGAAAAAAATGAGAGAAAAAGAGAGAAGGGACAATGCTACTATCCTTTTACCACACTTGTGCTTCAAAGTAGCACCAAGATCTTCATGATAGAGAGTCTCTCATTTTGCCACTTTCATATTCTAGTGGGAATTTTTCATTATAGAACTTGGCTTGTATATTCCAATGATGGGCTTCCTCAAAATGCCCTAGGTCTTCGTGAGCAAGCAAGTTGGATGCACACCCACTTAGTTTCTTTTGTAGAGCTTTCATATACTTATAGCTCTAGTGCATCCGTTGCATGGCAATCCCTACTCCTCATGTTGACATCAATTGATGGGCATCTCCATAGCCCGTTGATTAGCCTCGTCAATGTGAGACTTTCTCCTTTTTTGTCTTCTCCACACAATCCCCATCACCATATTCTATTCCACCCATAGTGCTATATCCATGGCTCGCGCTCATGTATTGCGTGAAGGTTGAAAAAGTTTGAGATTATTTGAGTATGAAACAATTGCTTGGCTTGTCATCAGGGGTATAGAAGTTGGGAACCTTTGTGTGACAAAAATGAAGCATAGTCTAACTATATGATTTTGTAGGGATGAACTTTCTTTTGCCATGATATTTTGAGAAGACATGATTGCTTTGATTAGTATGCTTGAAGTATTATCATTTTTGTGTCAATATGAACTTTTGTCTTAAATCTTTTGGATCTGAATATTCATATCACAAGTAAGAAGATTTATATTGAAATTATGCCAAAGTATTACTCCGCATCAAAAATTCTTTTTTATCATTTACCTACTCGAGGAAGAGCAGGAATTAAGCTTGGGGATGCTTGATACGTCTCCAACGTATCTATAATTTTTGATTGCTCCATGCTACTTTATCTATTGTTTTGGACTATATTGGGCTTTATTTTCCACTTTTATATTAATTTTGGGACTAACCTATTAACCGGAGGCCCAGCCCAGAATTGCTATTTTTTTTTCCTATTTCAGTGTTTCGAAGAAACGGAATATCAAACGGAGTCCAAACGGAATGAAACCTTCGGGATCGTGATTTTCCAACCGAACGTGATCCAGGAGACTTGGACCCTACTCCAAGAAGTGCCAGAGGCGGTCACGAGGGTGGAGGGTGTGCCCCCCTAGGCGCGCCCCCTACCTCGTGGCCCCCCTGATGCTCCACCGACCTACTCCTTCCTCCTATATATACCTACGTATCCCCGAATGATCAGACCAGGAGCCAAAAACCTAATTCCACCGCCGCAACCTTCTGTATCCACGAGATCCCATCTTGGGGCATGTTCCGAGCTCATGGGGGGCATCCACCACGGAGGGCTTCTACATCATCACCATAGCCCCTCCGATAAAGTGTGAGTAGTTTACTTCAGACCTTCGGGTCCATAGCTAGTAGCTAGATGGCTTCTTCTCTCTTTTTGGATCTCAATACAATGTTCTCCCCCTCTCTCTTGGAGATCTATTCGATGTAATCTTATTTTTGCGGTGTGTTTGTTGAGACTGATGAATTGTGGGTTTATGATCCAGTATTATCTATGGAAAATATTTGATTCTTCTCTGAATTCTTTTATGTATGATTGAGTTATCTTTGCAAGTCTCTTCGAATTATCCTTTTGGTTTGGCCAACTAGATTGGTAGTTCTTGCAATGGGAGAAGTGCTTAGCTTTGGGTTCAATCTTGCGGTGTCCTTACCCAGTGACAGAAAGGGTTGCAAGGCACGTATTGTATTGTTGCCATCAAGGATAACAAGATGGGGTTTTTACCATATTGCATGAATTTATCCCTCTACATCATGTCATCTAGCTTAAGGTGTTACTCTATTTTTATTTAATACTCTAGATGCATGCTGGATAGCGGTCGATGAGTGGAGTAATAGTAGTTGATGCAGAATCATTTCGATCTATTAGTTTTGTACGTGATGCCTATATACATGATCATTGCCTAGATATACTCATAACTATGCTCAATTCTGTCAATTGCTCAACAGTAATTTGTTCACCCACCGTAGAATACTTATGCTCTCGAGAGAAGCCACTAGTGAAACCTATGGCCCCCGGGTCTATTCTCATCATATCAATCTCTACCACTTTATTTACTTGCTTTGTTTTTACTTTGCCTTTTACTTTTCATTTTGCATCTATCTATCAAAAATACCAAAAATATTATCTATCAGATCTCACTATCGTAAGTGACCGTGAAGGGATTGACAACCCCTAATCGCGTTGGTTGCGAGTTGCTATCGTTTTGTGTAGGTACGAGGGACTTGTGCATGGTCTCCTACTAGATTGATACCTTGGTTCTCAAAAACGAGAGAAATACTTACGCTACTTTGCTGCATCATCCTCTCCTCTTCGGGGAAATCCAACGCAGTGCTCAAGAGGTAGCAATACAGACGATCGAATCTCAGGCAAGTAACATACCGATGACAAAGGGAACAACATATGTTGTTATGTGGTTTGACCGATAAAGATCTTCGTAGAGTATGTAGGAGTCAATATGAGCATCCAGGTTCCGCTATTGGTTATTGATCGGAGATGTGTCTCGGTCACGTCTACATAGTTCTCGAACCCGTAGGGTCCGCACGCTTAACGTTCGTTGACGATTTGTATTATGAGTTATGTGAGTTGATGACCGAAGTTTGTTCGGAGTCCCGGATGAGACCAGGGACATGACGAGGAGTCTCGAAATGTTCGAGACATAAAGATCGATATATTGGAAGGCTATATTCGGACATCGGAAAGGTTCTGAATGGTTCGGGTATTTATTGGAGTACCGGAAAGTTACGGGAATTCGCCGGGGAGTATATGGGCCTTATTGGGCTTTAAGGGAGAGAGAGAGGGGCTGCCTAGGGCAGGCCGCCCCCCCCCCCCAAGGCCTAGTCCAAATTGGACTAGGGGGAGGGGCGGCGCCCCTCCTTCCTTCTCTTCTCTCTCCCCCTTCCTTCTCTCCTACTCCTACTACTTGGAAGGGGGAATCCTACTCCCGGTGGGAGTAGGACTCCCCAGGGCGTGCCATAGTAGAGGGCCGGCCCTCCCCCTCCTCCAGTCCGTTATATACGGGGGAGGGGGGCACCCCATAGACACACAAGTTGATCATTGATCTGTTAGCCGTGTGCGGTGCACCCCTCCACCATAATCCACCTCGGTCATATCGTAGCGGTGCTTAGGCGAAGCCCTGCGTCGGTAACTTCATCATAACCATCATCATGCCGTCATGCTGACGAAGCTCTCCCTCGAAGCTCTACTGGATCGTGAGTTCATGGGACTTCGCCGAGCTGAACGTGTGTAGTCCGCGGAGGTGCCGTACCTTCGGTGCTAGGATCAGTCGATCGTGAAGACGTACGACTACATCAACCGCGTTGTCATAACACTTCCGCTTACGGTCTATGAGGGTACGTAGACAACACTCTCCCCTCTTGTTGCTTTACATCACCATGATCTGGCGTCTGCGTAGGATTTTTTTTGAAATTACAATGTTCCCCAACACGCTCTTCACCCCTTTGTTCGTGGCCTCATGTTCTATTATGGGCTAGATTTTCACGATCTAGCTCCGGACTCCTTTATCCACATCTCAGCGTTCATCGTCATGTGTGAAGCTTTTCTCCGCATCCCCCCACACTTTGGCCTATGGCTCAAGACTTTTAATGTGAAGCCGAAGGTAGTTAACGGGGAGCAGGCGGAGTGCGGCGGTGCTATGGTGAGCAAGCTTGCCAATACTATCTGGCCAAAAGGCTCCTTCATGGAAAGCTCCAACATATGGCAACAGGGGTGGTTCTATATCACCGAACCCCGCGGTACCAAATGGGCAACCGCACCTGTGTTCCGATCTGGCCCTCCATTGCGGCTCGCATTGTGGATAAAAAAGGGGCTAGACTGGGGATCAACTGATGAAGTGCAGACGCTGCAAAGTCATATCCGTAGTATCCTCGAAAGGGACATCGGCCTTATTAACGTGATCCAGGTGATGCTAGTCCGCCGGATCCTCCTGTGCCAGCGACAGCCTCTTCTCATGTGGGAGTTCAATCCGGAAGTACCGCAGACCCTTCAGCAATTCTTCGACACAATGCACAGAGGGGTGTGGAAACTATTCTTCCCGACTCAAAAGCAGTGGCCGGACAAATCCGAGGACATCGGTCTCGACTCCGACCATCCGGATACCTCGGTAAGCACCCAATTTCTAAATGCAACTTGGTTGATTATCCCATAGTGATGTACTTAGAGATCTATCTTTGACCAGGGCTGGATAAATAAGGTGGAGCGAATTAGGTGTTCAGCTCCACTTCCCAAAGACTCAGCTGATCCTGTGTTGACGAGGATGCTGGCCCCGGCACCGTATCAAGTGCCAGCTGTCGGTGTCAAAACCGGCGGATCTCCGGTAGGGGGTCCCGAACTGTGCGTCTAGGATCGATGGTAACAGGAGATGGGGGACACAATGTTTAGCCAGGTTCGGGCCCTCTCTATGGAGGTAATACCCTACTTCCTGCTTGATTGATCTTGATAAATATGAGTATTATAAGAGTTGATCTACCACAAGATCGTAATGGCTAAACCCTAGAAGTCTAGCCTGTATGACTATGGTTATATATCTCCCGATCCGGACTAAGCCCTTCGGTTTATATAGACACCGGAGGGATCTAGGGTTACATCCAGTCGGTTATAGAGAAAGGAATCTTCATATTCCGTCGCCAAGCTTGCCTTCCACGCCAAGGAGAGTCCCGTCCGGACATGGGTGGAGTCTTCGGTCTTTGTATCTTCACAGACCATCAGTCCGGCCCATGTATAACAGGTTAGACGCCCGAGGACCCCCTAGTCCAGGACTCCCTCAGTAGCCCCTGAACCAGGCTTCAATGACGAGGTGTCCGACGTGCAGACTGTCTTCGGCATTGCATGGCGGGTTCCCTTCTCCAAAATAGTCTTCGGACACAAAGAATATATCCGGAACTGTAACATAAGAACCACACACAGCCGCAGGGAGTATAATATTTCACGAGTCTAATCTGCCAACAACTTTTTGTAATGTGACATCACATCTACCTGGTCATTATTTCGAACCGTTTTTGTCTGCTGTTCCACGTTTTGAGATGCGGTTTCCACTGGCACGTCTTGTCAAAGCAGAGATCATGTCCCCTTATTGCGGGATTCTCATCAATACGGGCGTGGTTAATCCAACCGTGCCGTTTTCACAACCCTTAGGAATAGGCGAGTTTTAAGGCGAGTGGGGAGGCGTTTGATATTCACTGCCTTTATAAGGGGATAAGGATTCCCTCTCTTCACCCACGCCTTCTCTCTCTGCCCTTCCATTCTCGAGCTCCAGCACGCAAGTTCTTGCCTTTTCCTCCCCAAGAAAGCATTCCACCATGTCCGGATCTAGAGGGCAAGGCAAATGAATGGCCTCCTCCGTCAAGGAGAAGGACATCGCCGAGCTTGGGAGGCCGGGTAACTGGCGAAAGAAATCGCCCACCGGCTTCCAGCCAAGGGGCAAGTCGTCCCCACACCGAAGCCCAATGAGAGGGTGGTGTTCCTCCCTCATTTCGTCCACGGGTTTAGGGTTTCCACTTCACCCTTTCGTCCACGGACTAATGTTCTATTACGGGCTAGACTTTCACGATCTAGCCCAAACTCCTTCCTCAACACCTCGGCATTCATCGTCGTGTGCGAGGCTTTCCTTCGCATCCAGCCCCACTTTAGGCTATGGCTCAAGATCTTCAACGTGAAGCCGAAGGTGGTGGATGAGCAACACGCGGAGTGTGGAGGAGCCATGGTGATCAAGATGCCCAATGTCTCATGGACCAAAGGCACTTTTGTGGAGACTGTCAAGGAGTGGCAGAAACTGTGGTTCTATATCACAGAGCCCCGCGATGCCACATGGGCCGCGGCTTCCAAATTCAAGTTTGGAGCCCCAATGCGGCTCACATCCTGGCTAGAGAAAGGCCTAAATTGGGCTGCATCGGACGAGCTGGCTGTACTGCAGACGCGCATCCAGAGCATGGTGGACAAGAACATCAAGCTTGTCAACGTGATCCAAGTGATGCTAGTTCGCCGGATCCTTTCATGCCAGAGCCGGACCTGTAATTTGTGGGAGTTCGATCCGGCCGAGCACCAGACCCTGCAACATTTCTTCGGCATCATGCATGAAGGCATTTAGAAGGTTCTCTTCAAGGCCAATGAGACGTGGTCAAAGGAAACCGAAGACCGTGGGTACAACCTGACCCATCCCGCCAGTCCGGTAAGTTTTTCGCATTTCAAGGTGAATCCTTTACTTGCTTATTCAGGGAAGATGCCTGAGCCTCCTATTTATTTTTGCAAGGCTAGACAAAGAAAGCGGAGCGGATTAAGTGTCCGGCTCTGCTGCCCAAGGAACCGGCCATCCCGCTTCTTACGAAGATGCTAGTTCCGCTGCCCTACCAGGCGCCAGAGAAGAAGGCCAAGAAGAAGGCCAAGGACACCAGAAGTGGTCTCTGTCGCAAGGGAGCTTCGGACATGTCGTCCGAAGACCAAACTCACTCCTCAGCCGCTGAAGACAACGACGATGAGGAGGAAGAAAGCAACCCCTCCCCCCTGAGGGAGGAGGAAGAAGAGGGCGGCCTCTGCAACTTTGGAGGCGGAGGCGTCCAAGAAGGGGAAGGGCCCCCTCGTGGATAACTCCGCGTGGGATGTCGACAGCAGCCCAGAGCGGCGCCCCCGAAACAAGCCCCTGGCCGCATCGTAAGTACTGAAAACCTGTATACGTCCATGTGTCTGCTTCATGGCATTAATATGTTGAATTATGCTATTACAGTCCGGCCCATGGCAGCGCCCCGCGATCCTCATCGGGAGGTTTGCTAGATTCAAAGGCGATGGCCAGTGAGTCACCACCGACCGCTCACTCTCCCCCGGCCAAGGGCAATGATGAGGTGGTGTCCCAAAGGATCTTCCCAGGCCAGGGAGAGGTTTAGGAGGCCGTCAGGGTGGCGCCAGAGGATGACTCTTCGGCCGCCGGACATGTGGGGGAAGAAGCCCCCAAGGAGACTGGCAATGGGGGCCATATCCAATTCGGCCCCCAGCCGAATACCATTCCGGAGACCTACATGGCTCAGGAGTCAGGCGAGCAGCCTTCCCCAAAAGAAGGAGGTGTGCCTGTTCCACTGGTGACCTCTATCCATCCAGAGGCACTGGATAATCTACTGGAAGTGCTACGAGGCGCTTCATTGTGGATGAACACCGTATCCTTATGGGCACGGTGATTGAGAAGGTTCAGTCCGCCAAGAGCGGACTGACCGAAGCCTGCAGCAATCTGCTGACCGGCTTTGAGGTAAGCGACACAAAAGAAAAAAAATCCCAATATAGACAGTAGCCCCTGAGACACTGTCCGGTGTTCGAAAAGAAAAAGTCGGACAGAGGATCAATTAAACCTCACATGAAACTAACTAAACATGTCTTATGTGACTAAGTAGGCGTCGTTGCTGGCCACGACCTCACACACTGCCGAAGTCTCCGGACTAAAGCAGAAACTGGAGCGGGCCGAGGAGGAGCTCGGCCAAGCGAGAAAGCAGCTGGAAGACCAGCAAGGTATGTAATGACTTGCTATATATTCAGAAAGAATAAATGATGTTTATTGACCATAGTCTCATGATATGTGTAGGAGCGACGACCGAGGTCGAGGCCCTTAAGAAGGCCCTGGCCAAAGCCATGGGGAAAGCAGTCAAGGAGCAAGCCACCCGTAAGAATCTCAAGGCTAGGCTTAACAAGGTCCAGCAAGAGCTCCAGGACGCTGTGAAAAAATGTGAGACCTTGGAGGTGATGTTTCGGCTCGAGACACAGAACTTGCCAAGGCTCGCCAAAGCGCAGAAGAGGCCCGGGTTGAAGCCCAGGGCGCTCTCCAGGAGATCTAGGAGGCCAAGAAGATTGCGGCGGGTATTTAGTATGTAAACCAAGTATGCAAAGAAGAACTATTTCTTACTAACCTGGATTCGGAGTTCTCTAGGAGCGTTTGCGGATCTGCCGTGTAGTGTGTCAGACGCTGCAAAATTCTTCTGAGCCGAAGAAGGGAGCTCAACGGAGAAGCTTTTCTGGTCGCAATACCTTGCGCCGGAACATCCGGTGGCCTTTGATGTCTACTACACAACCTTCTCCTTGTAGACGTTGTTGGGCCTCCAAGTGCAGAGGTTTGTAGGACAGTAGCAAATTTCCCTCAAGTGGATGACCTAAGGTTTATCAATCCGTGGGAGGCGTAGGATGAAGATGGTCTCTCTCAAGCAACCCTGCAACCAAATAACAAAGAGTCTCTTGTGTCCACAACACACCCAATACAATGGTAAATTGTATAGGTGCACTAGTTCGGCTAAGAGATGGTGATACAAGTGCAATATGGATGGTAGATATAGGTTTTTGTAATATGAAAATATAAAAACAGCAAGGTAACTAATGATAAAAGTGAGCGTAAACTGTATTGCAATTCTTTGAAACAAGGCCTAAGGTTCACACTTTCACTAGTGCAAGTTCTCTCAACATTAATAACATAATTGGATCATATAACTATCCCTCAACATGCAACAAAGAGTCACTCCAAAGCTACTAATAGCGGAGAATAAACGAAGAGATTATGGTGGTACGAAACCACCTCAAAGTTATCTGTTCTGTTCTATCTATTCAAGAGTCTATAGTAAAATAACATGAAGCTATTCTTTCCGTTCAATCTATCATAAAGTTCATACTAGAATAACACCTTAAGACACAAATCAACCAAAACCCTAATGTCACCTAGATACTCCATTGTCACCTCAAGTATCCGTGGGCATGATTATACGATATGCATCACACAATCTCAGATTCATCTATTCAACCAACACAAAGTACTTCAAAGAGTGCCCCAAAGTTTCTCTGGGAGAGTCAAGGCAGCGTGTGCCAACCCCTATGCATAGGTTCATGGGCGGAACCCTCAAGTTGATCACCAAAACATACATCAAGTGGATCACGTGATATCCCATTGTCACCATAGATAAGCACGACAAGACATACATCAAGTGTTCTCAAATCCTTAAAGACTCAATCTGATAAGATAACTTCAAAGGGAAAACTCTATCCATTACAAGAGAGTAGAGTGGGAGAAACATCATAAGATCCAACTATAATAGCAAAGCTCGTGATACATCAAGATCGTGTGAAGTCAAGAACACAAGAGAGAGAGAGAGATCAAACACATACCTACTGGTACATACCCTCAGCCCCGAGGGTGAACTACTCCCTCCTCGTCATGGAGAGTGCCGGGATGATGAAGAAGGCCACGGTGAGAATCCCCCTCCGCAGGTGCTTGAACGGGCTCCCGAGAGGTTTTGGTGGCTCTGAGAGGCTTGCGGTGGTGGAACTCTGATCTATTGTTCGCTTCGATGTTTTTAGGGTATATGGGAATATATAGGTGAAAGAAGTCGGTCGGGGGATGCTCGAGGGGCCCACGAGACAGGGGGGCATGCCCAATAGGGGGGGGGGGTAAAGGAAGTATGCCCTAGAGGCAATAATAAAGTTATTATTTATTTCCTTATATCATGATAAATGCTTATTATTCATGATAGAATTGTATTAACCGGAAACATGATACATGTGTGAATACATAGACAAACATATAGTCACTAGTATGCCTCTACTTGACTAGCTCATTAATCAAAGATGGCTATGTTTCCTAACCATAGACATGTGTTGTCATTTGATTAATGGGATCACATCATTAGGAGAATGATGTGATTGACATGACCCATTCCGTTAGCCTAGCACTTGATCGTTTAGTATATTGCTATTGCTTTCTTCATGACTTATACATGTTCCGGTAACTATGAGATTATGCAACTCCCGTTTACCGGAGGAACACTTTGGGTACTACCAAATGTCACAACGTAACTAGGTGATTATAAAGGAGTACTACAGGTGTCTCCAAAGGTACATGTTGGGTTGGCGTATTTCGAGATTAGGTTTTGTCACTCCGATTGTCGGAGAGGTATCTCTGGGCCCTCTCGGTAATGCACATCACTATAAGCCTTGCAAGCAATGTAACTAATGAGTTAGTTACAGAATGATGCATTACGTAACGAGTAAAGAGACTTGCCGGTAACGAGATTGAACTAGGTATTGGATACCGACGATCGAATCTTGGGCAAGTAACATACCGATGACAAAGGGAACAACGTATGTTGTTATGCGGTTTTGACCGATAAAGATCTTCATAGAATATGTAGGAACCAATATGGGCATCCAGGTTCCGCTATTGTTTATTGACCGAGAATAGTTCTAGGTCATGTCTACATAGTTCTCGAACCCGTAGGGTCCGCACGCTTAACGTTACGATGACAATTTTATTATGAGTTTATAAGTTTTGATGTACCGAAGTTTGTTTGGAGTCCCGGATGTGATCACGAACATGACGAGGAGTCTCAAAATGGTCGAGACATAAAGATTGATATATTGGACGACTATATTCGAGGACAGGAAGTGTTAGGACGTTTTGGAGAAAACCGAGTCTTGGGAGGTTCTGGAACCCCGGAGAAGTAATGGGCCCTATGGGCCTTAGTAGAGAGAGAGGGCAGCCAGCATGGGCTCGTGCCCCCTCCCCCTTTGGTCCGAATTGGACTAGGAGGGGGGGTGGCGCCCCCCTCTTTCCCTCTCCCTCTCCCCTTCCTTTCCCTCCTAGTAGGAGTAGGAAAGGGGAGTCCCATCTACTAGGAGGAGGACTCCTCCTCCTGGCGCGCCCTCTAGGGCCGGCCGGCCTCCCCGCTTGCTCCTTTATATACGGGGGCGGGGGGGGCACCCTAGGACACACTAGTTGATGATCATTCCTTAGCCGTCTGCGGTGCCCCCTTCCACCATATTCCACCTCGATCATATCGTCGCGGAGTTTAGGCGAAGCCCTGCGCCGGTAGAACATCATCATTGTCACCACGCCGTCGTGCTGACGGAACTCATCCCCGACGCTTTGCTGGATCGGAGCCCGGGGATCGTCATCGAGCTGAATGTGTGCTGAACTCAGAGGTGCCGTATGTTCGGTGCTTGGATCGGTCGGATCGTGAAGATGTACGACTACATCAACCGCGTTGTCATAACGCTTCCGCTTACGGTCTACGAGGGTACGTGGACAACACTCTCCCCTCTCGTTGCTATGCCATCACCATGATCTTGCGTGTGCGTAGGATTTTTTTTTAAATTACTACGTTCCCCGAAAGTGGTATCAGAGCCAGATTTTATGCGTTGATGTTATATGCACGAGTAGAACACAAGTGAGTTGTGGGCGATACAAGTCATCTTGCTTACCGACATGTCATACTTTGGTTGGCGGTATTGTTGGATGAAGCGGCCGGACCGACATTACGCCAGACGCTTACGCGAGACCGGTTCTACCGGCGTGCTTTGCACACGGTGGTGGCGGTGTCGGTTTCTCCAACTTTAGTTGAACCAAGTGTGACTACGCCCGGTCCTTGCGAAGGTTAAAACAGCACCAACTTGACAAACTATCGTTGTGGTTTTGATGCGTAGGTAAGAACGGTTCTTGCTCAGCCCGTAGCAGCCACGTAAAACTTGCAACAACAAAGTAGAGGACGTCTAACTTGTTTTTGCAGGGCTTGTTGTGATGTGATATGGTCAAGACGTGATGAGATATAAATTGTTGTATGAGATGATCATGTTTTGTTGAAGTTATCGGCAACTGGCAGAAGCCTTATGGTTGTCTCTTTATTGCATAAGATGCAAGCGCCAAATAATTGCTTTACTTTATCGCTATGCAATAGCAATAGTTGCAAGAGCAATAGTTGGCGAGACGACCATGTGACGACACATTGATATAGATCAAGATGATGGAGATCATGGTGTCATGCCGGTGACGATAGAGATCATGACAGTACTTTGGAGATGGAGATCAAAGGCGCAAGATGATCATGGCCATATCATGTCACATATTTTGATTGCATATGATGTTTATCTTTTATGCATCTTATCTTGCTTTGATTGACGGTAGCATTTTAAGATGATCTCTCACTAAATTATCAAGAAGTATTCTCCCTGAGTATGCACCGTTGCCAAAGTTCGTCGTGCCCAGACACCACGTGATGATCGGGTGTGATAAGCTCTACGTCCATCTACAACGGGTGCAAGCCAGTTTTGCACACGCGAATACTCGAGTTAAACTTGACGAGCCTAGCATATGCGAGATATGGCCTCGGAACACGGAGACCGAAAGGTCGAGCGTGAATCATATAGTAGATATGATCAACATAATGATGTTCACCATTGAAAACTACTCCATCTCACGTGATGATCGGTTATGGTTTAGTTGATTTGGATCACGTGATCACTTAAATGACTAGAGAGATGTCTGTCTAAGTGGGAGTTCTTAAGTAATATGATTAATTGAACTTTAATTTATCATGAACTTAGTCCTGGTAGTATTTTGCAAATTATGTTGTAGATCAATAGCTCGCGTTGTTGCTTTCATATGTTTATTTTGATATGTTCCTAGAGAAAATTGTGTTGAAAGATGTTAGTAGCAATGATGCGGATTGGATCCGTGATCTGAGGTTTATCCTCATTGCTGCATAGAAGAATTATGTCCTTAATGCACCGCTAGGTGACGGACCTATTGCGAGAGCGAGATGCGAGGCGTTATGAGCGTTTGGCTAGCTCAATATGATGACTACTTGATAGTTTAGTGCACCATGCTTAACGGCTTAGAATCGGGACTTCAAAGGCGTTTTGAGCGTCATGGACCATATGAGATGTTCCAGGAATTGAAGTTAATATTTCAAGCAAATACCCGAGTTGAGAGATAGGAAATCTCCAACAAGTTTTATAGCTAAAAGATGGAGGAGAATCGCTTAACTAGTGAGCATGTGCTCAGATTGTCTGGGTACTACAATCGCTTGAATCAAGTGGGAGTTAATCTTCCAGATAAGATAGTGATTGGCAGAGTTCTCTAGTCACCATCAGCAAGTTACTGGAACTTCGTGATGAACTATAATGCAAGGGATGACAAAAAAGATTCCTGAGCTCTTCGTGATGCTGAAATCGACGAATGTAGAAATCAAGAAAAGAGCATCAAGTGTTGATGATTGACAAGACCACCAGTTTCAAGAAAAGGGCAAAGGGAAAGAAAGAGGAAACTTCAAGTAGAATGACAAGCAAGTTCTCACTCCCGCAAAGAAGCCCCAAAGCTGGACCAAAGCCTGAAACTGAGTACTTCTACTGCAAAGGAAATGGTCACTGGAAGCAGAAATGCCCTGAATATTTGGTGGATAAGAAGGATGGCAAAGTGAACAAGGGTATATTTGGTATACATGTGTTTGATGTGTGCCTTACTAGTGTTTATAGTAGCCCCTGAGTATTTGATACTTGTTCGGTTGCGAAGATTAGTAACTCGAAATAGGAGTTACATAATAAACAGAGACTAGTTGAGGGGAAGTGACGATGAGTGTTGGAAATAGTTCCAAGATTGATATGATCATCATCACACACTCCCTATATTTTCGAGATTAGTGTTAAAACTAAATAAATGTTATTTAGCGTTTGCGTTGAACATGAATATGATTTGATCATGTTTATTGCGATCTGATTATTCATTTGAAGTTAAAGAATAAGCTGTTATTATTACTTACATGACTAAGACCTTCGATGGTTATACACCGAATGAAAATAGTTTGTTGGATCTCGATCGTAGTGATACACATATTCATAATATTGATGCCAAAATATGCAAAGTTAATAATGATAGTGCAACTTATTTGTGGCACTGCCGTTTGGGTCATATCGGCATAAAGCGCATGAAGAAACTCCATAAAGATGGATTTTCGGAATCACTTGGTTATGAATCATTTGATGCTTGCGAACCGTGCCTTTTGGGCAAGATGACTAAAACTCCGTTCTCGGAACAATGGAACAAGCTCTTGACTTATTGGAAATAATACATACCGATGTATGCAATCCAATGAGTGTTGATGCTCGTGGCAAGTATCGTTATTTTCTGACCTTCACAAGATGATTTGAGCAGATATGGGTATATCTACTTGATGAAACATAAGTCTAAAATAGTTGAAAGGTTCAAAGAATTTCAGAGTGAAGTGGAAAAATCATCGTAACAAGAAAATAAAGTTTCTGCAATCTGATCACGGAGACGAATATTTGAGTTACGAGTTTGGTCTTCAATTAAAACAATGTGGAATAGTTTCACAGCTCACGCCACCTGGAACACCACAACGTTATGGTGTGTCCGAACGTCGTAACCACACTTTATTGGATATGGTGCAATCTATGATGTCTCTTATTGATTTACCATTGTCGTTTTGGGGTTATGCATTAGAGACAGCTGCATTCACGTTAAAAGGGCACCATCTAAATCCGTTGAGACGACACCATATGAACTGTGGTTTAGCAAGAAACCCAAGTTGTCATTTCTTAAAGTTTGGGGCTACGATGCTTATGTGAAAAAGTTTCATCCTGATAAGCTCAAACCCGAATCGGAGAAGTGTGTCTTCATAGAATACCCAAAGGAAACTGTTGGGTACACATTCTATCACAGATCCGAAGGCAAGATATTCGTTGCTAAAAATGGATCCTTTCTAGAGAAGGAGTTTCTCTCGAAAGAAGTGAGTGGGAGGAAAGTAGAGCTTGATAAGGTAATTTGTACCTTCTCCTGAATTGGAAAGTAGTTCATCACAAAAATCAGTTCCAGTGATTCCTACACCAATAAGTGAGGAAGCTAATGATGATGATCATGAAACTTCAGATCAAGTTACTACAGAACCTCGTAGGTCTTCCAGAGTACGATCCACACCAGAGTGGTACGGTAATCCTGTTCTGAAAGTCATGTTACTAGACCATGATAAACCTACGAACTATGAGGAAGCGATGATGAGCCCAGATTCCGCGAAATGGTGGAGGCCATGAAATCTGAGATAGGATCCATGTATGAGAACAAAGTGTGGACTTTGGTGGACTTGCCCGATGAACGGCAAGCCATAGAAAATAAATGGATCTTCAAGAGGAGGACGGACGTTGATAGTAGTGTTACTATCTACAAAGCTCGACTTGTCGCAAAAAAAAAGGTTTTTCGACAAGTTCAAGATGTTGAATACAATGAGATTTTCTCACTCGTATCGATGCTTAAGTCTGTCCGAATCATGTTAGCAATTGCCACATTTTATGAAATCTGGCAAATGGATGTCAAAAATGCATTCCTTAATGGATTTATTAAAGAAGAGTTGTATATGATGCAACCAGAAGGTTTTGTCAATCCTAAAGATGCTAACAAAGTGTGCAAGCTCCAGAAATCCATCAATGGACTGGTGCAAGCATCTCGGAGTTGGAATATGCGCTTTGATGAGTTGATCAAAGCATATGGTTTTATACAGACTTTTGGAAAGGCATGTATTTACAAGAAAGTGAGTGGGAGCACTACAGCATTTCTGATAAGTATATGTGAATGACATATTGTTGATCGGAAATAATGTAGAATTATTCTGCAAAGCATAAAGGAGTGTTTGACAGGAGTTTTTCAAAGAAAGACCTCGGTGTAGCTGCTTACATATTGAGCATCAAGATCTATAGAGATAGATCGAGACGCTTGATAAGCTTTTTCAATAAGTACATACCTTGACAAAGATTTTGAAGTAGTTCAAAATGGAACAGTCAAAGAAAGAGTTCTTGCATGTGTTACAAGGTGTGAAACTGAGTAAGACTCAAAGCCCGACCACGACAGAAAATAGAAAAGAGAATGAAAGTCATTCCCTATGCATCAGTCATAGGTTCTATAAAGTATGCTATGATATGTACCAGACCTATTGTATACCTTGCTCTGAATTTGGCAAGGGAGTACAATAGTGATCTAGGAGTGGATCACTGGACATTGGTCAAGAATATCCTTAGTGAGGATTGATGAAATATTTCTCGGTTATGGAGGTGATAAAAGAGCCCGTCGTAAAGAGTTACATCGATGCAAGCTTTTACACCGATCCAGATGACTCTAAGTCTCAATCTGGATACATATTGAAAGTGGGAGCAATTAGCTAGAGTAGCTCCGTACAGAGCATTGTAGACATAGAATATTTGCAAAATACATACGGCTCTGAATGTGACAGACCCGTTGACTAAGCTTCTCTCACGAGCAAAACATGATCACACCTTAGTACTCTTTGGGTGTTAATCACATAAGCGATGTGAACTAGATTATTGACTCTAGTAAACCCTTTGGGTGGTGGTCACATGACGATGTGAACTATGGGTATTAATCACATACATATGTGAATATTGGTGTTAAATCACATGGCGATGTGAACTAGATTATTGACTCTAGTGCAAGTGGGAGACTGAAGGAAGTATGCCCTAGAGGCAATAATAAAGTTATTATTTATTTCCTTATATCATGATAAATGTTTATTATTCATGCTAGAATTGTATTAACCGGAAACATGATACATGTGTGAATACATAGACAAACATATAGTCACTAGTATGCCTCTACTTGACTAGCTCATTAATCAAAGATGGTTATGTTTCCTAACCATCGACATGTGTTGTCATTTGATTAATGGGATCACATCATTAGGAGAATGATGTGATTGACATGACCCATTCCGTTAGCCTAGCACTTGATCGTTTAGTATATTGCTATTGCTTTCTTCATGACTTGTACATGTTCCTGTAACTATGAGATTATGCAACTCCCGTTTACCGGAGGAACACTTTGGGTACTACCAAACGTCACAACGTAACTAGGTGATTATAAAGGAGTACTACAGGTGTCTCCAAAGGTACATGTTGGGTTGGCGTATTTCGAGATTAGGTTTTGTCACTCCGATTGTCGGAGAGGTATCTCTAGGCCCTCTCGGTAATGCACATAACAAAAAGCCTTGCAAGCAATGTAACTAATGAGTTAGTTACGGAATGATGCATTACGTAATGAGTAAAGAGACTTGCCGGTGACGAGATTGAACTAGGTATTGGATACCGATGATCGAATCTCGGGCAAGTAACATACCGATGACAAAGGGAACAACGTATGTTGTTATGCAGTTTTGACCGATAGAGATCTTCGTAGAATATGTAGGAACCAATATGGGCATCCAGGTTCCGCTATTGGTTATTGACCGAGAATAGTTCTAGGTCATGTCTACATAGTTCTCGAACCCGTAGGGTCCGCACGCTTAACGGTATGATGATAGTTTTACTATGAGTTTATAAGTTTTGATGTACCGAAGTTTGTTCGGAGTCCCGGATGTGATCACGGACATGACAAGGAGTCTCGAAATGGTCGAGACATAAAGATTGATATATTGGACGACTATATTCGGACAGGAAGTGTTCCGGACGTTTTGGAGAAAACGGAGTCTTGGGAGGTTACGGAACCCCCCGGGAGAAGTAATGGGCCCTATGGGCCTCGGAGAGAGAGAGGGCAGCCGGCATGGGCGCGTGCCCCCCTCTGGTCCGGGTGGACTAGGAGGCGGGCCTCTTTCCCTCTCCCTCTCCCCCTTCCTTTCCCCCTCCTAGTAGGAGTAGGAAAGGGGGAGTCCTACTCCTACTAGGAGGAGGACTCCTCCTGGCGCGCCCTCTAGGGCCGGCCAGCCTCCTCCCTTGCTCCTTTATATACGGCGGCGGGGGGGGGGCACCCTAGGACACACAAGTTGATCTACGGATCGTTCCTTAGCCGTGTGCGGTGCCCCCTTCCACCATATTCCACCTCGGTCATATCGTCGCGGAGTTTAGGCGAAGCCCTGCGCCGTAGAACATCATCATCGCCACCACGCCGTCGTCTTGAGGAACTCATCCCGACGCTTTCTTTGGATCGGAGCCGGGGATCGTCATCGAGTGAACGTGTCTTGAACTCGGAGGTGTTGTGCGTTCGGTGCTTGGATCGGTCGAATCGTGAAGACGTACGACTACATCAACCGCGTTGTCATAATGCTTCCGCTTATGGTCTACGAGGGTACGTGGACAACACTCTCCCCTCTCGTTGCTATGCCATCACCATGATATTGCGTGTGCGTAGGATTTTTTTGAAATTACTACGTTCCCCAACAGGGGGGCGACACCCACCCTCATGGCCACCTCGAAGCTTCCTTGACTTCAACTCCAAGTCTCCTGGATCACGTTCGTTCCAAAAATCACGCTCCCGAAGGTTTCATTCCGTTGGACTCCGTTTGATATTCCTTTTCTTCGAAACATTGAAATAGGCAATAAAACAACAATATGGGCTGGGCCTCCGGTTAATAGGTTAGTCCCAAAAATAATATAAAAGTGTATAATAAAGCCCATAAACATTCAAAACAGATAATAAAATAGCATGAATGCTTCATAAATTATAGATACGTTGGAGACGTATCAGCATCCCCAAGCTTAATTCCTGCTCGTCCTCGAGTAGGTAAATGATAAAAGAAAGAATTTATGAAGTGTGAATGCTAGCAAGTGCACAAGTTTGATCAATGATAATTTCAATCACCTTTTCTAGCATGATTATATGTCATAACAGTAGTCCATCTCATAAAACTTCTCAAGATCAAGTAACAAGCTATTCACATGTTAAAGCATAGACCATAAACTTTCTTGAAAACTAGCAAACTTCACTCTCAGTCATCAAATAATTACAATTCATCTTATTTTCAGGAAGGGTCTATGTCAGAGCTTTGATTTAGCAAACTCCACATACTCAACTATCATATAGTCTTATACAATTGCTAACACTCACGCAATACTTATGGTTATGGAGTTTTAATCGGACACTGAGAAAGATAGGGGCTTATAATTTCGCCTCCCAACGTATTCACCTTTGGGTGATGTCAACAATAATAGTTCATGCTAACTTGCATCCAATTGGATATATATCAGGATCTTTCCAACACGAGGTGCTTGCCAAAGGATAAAATGAAAAAGGGAAAGGTGAAGATCACCTTGACTCTTGCATAAAGTAAAAGATAGGCCCTTCGCAGAGGGAAGCAGGGATTTGCAGAGGTGCCAGAGCTCGTTTTTAAAATAAAGATGAAAATAAGTTTGAGAGGTATGCTTTCATTGTCAACATAACAACTAGGAGTTCCCAATATCTTCCATACTACATACATTATAGGCGGTTCCTAAACAGAATGGTAAAGATTTTACTCCCCCTCCACCAACAATCACACTCCACGGCCATCCGAAACAACGGGGTACCGTCCATACCAACAACAGTCCTGGGGGAGTTTTGTTTGCAATTATTTTTGATTTGATTTTGATCTTTTGATCATGGATGGGCATCCGGTTACCACCATTTTCTCGTGAATGATGAGCGGAGTCCACTCATCTTGAGAATAACCCACCTAGCATGGAAGATATTGACATCCCCTAGTCGCTACATGAGTGATTCGGGCATACAAAACAGATTATTATTTGAAGGTTTAGAGTTTGGCACATGCAAATTTACTTGGAACGGCGGGTAAATACCGCATATAGGTAGGTATGGTGGACACTCATGGCAAAAACTGGGTTTAAGGATATTTGAAAGCACAAGTAGTATCTCTACTTGGTGCAAGGAATTTTGGCTAGCATGAGGGGGAAAGGCAAGCTCAACATGTTTGAATGATCCATGGCAATATACTTTAACTGAGATGAGAGAAAGCATAACCCATTACGTTGTCTTCCTTGTCCAACATCAACTCTTTAGCATGTCATACTTAATGAGTGCTCACAATTATAAAAGATGTCCAAGATAGCATATTTATATGTGAAATCTCTCCTCCTTCAATATTCTTTCATGAATTGTTCAAACTAGTGGACCCGTTGCGCGAAATGGCGCAGAGGCACGCTAAATCCATGTACACGTTGAAAAGAAAATACATGATTTAGTTGGTTTAGTTGTGGGCAAGCACATATGATGAAAAATTTGACACCCTTTAAAAAAAGAATGGTGACTTCTTGTCCGCAATAAAAAAATGGTGCCTTGTTATCTACAGTGAGATGCACGAATACCCATTTAAAATCATGAATGTGTAGTAACTTTAGCTATGAGCGAACACTTCGAGTGCCAACCCAAACCCTGTTAATCAAAAATCAAGGAGGACTTCCTTTTACAAATATATACTTGAGCATGCGCAATTTGTAATCAATCACATTTTCAAACAAGGGATTGAAACAGCAGTTAACATAGCTAACACTTTGCATTTAAGTGTAGCATATGATAAGATAGGAATAAGGGTTTCGTTCTTTCTTGGAGATGCACCAACTCCAGTAAACACATACATAGACCTAACAAATATTTCTTCACCAGGAACTACGTCACACAGCAGGGCTCCATCATCCGTGAAATCAAACTAATTTAGCTACCCATCAAATGTAGAAAAACCTTTGCTGCTGCAAACTTGCACGTTCATTCTCCCCTGCAACCTTAGCTCACGGAACCCGGCTTCGAGGGCAGATACAGGGGCATGGGGACCTGTCATGATTTTTTGAGAATGCAAAACACACCAGCATGAGATTTATTAGGAAAAACACATTATATCAGTTTCTAATTGGCTCACATTATAGCAGAAATACTGAGAGGTGACAACAGGCCTGGAACACAGACTAACAACATGTTTCCCACGATCAAATTAGCTAGATTAGGATTTCCATATGTACATACCGCCACAACATATTATAGAATCTGTAACCTCACTGGAGAACAAAGTGTTCAGTAAAAAATAACACAATCTGGCCTACATAACTTTGGAATCGCTGCACATGGTTGAAACTTGTAAGCCCTACATTCCTTATTAGCATTGAGCCAAAAGTATTGAAACAATGATGACATAAATAGTGCATCCGGTAGAGAGCATTACCTGGACTGGCCAAATGATGACATGGTCTTCCCTTCCTTGACGCCAAATGATGGAGGCCTTGTTCTTCACCAAATTCTTCCATTGGATCCTTGCGCTGCTTTCCTTTCTAGTAAATTTTATACCAGGAAATCAAAACCAGAGAGACAGAAAAATCAGCAGGTCAAAAGAGAACACCTTATAGTGATTTGGTGAGAACTGCCTCTTGCTGCCTCCACAGGATTGTTTTGCCCATCGCTGTCTCTAGATCCCTTCCTCCTAGATGCACCACTATATTGGTACACAGAGCCGCCAAACGATCAGTAAACTAAGGACCATGAATTAAGATCACTTTAAAAAAAATCATGTGATGCATAAAAATTGCAAAATAAAATAACAACCACGTGGTAAGAACCGGTAACTCATTTTACAGGATAAATATTTGCCTAACCCTTGCTGCAGATGGTCAACACTACAACACAATGACACATAATAGTAGGTTCATACAGAAAGATAAAAAGAAACTAAGATTACAACACAATCAGACAAATCTATATATTCAAGTACCTTAAGATTTGACCTTCGTCTAATGGCATCTATGAGTCTTTCCTTTAGAATGGTGAACCAACAATGATGGATGGATTATAGTGTTGTGGACACAAAAATTGCTAAATATAATTAATTTTAATGTGACAAAAGCAAAGCAAAGTGGTCCATGCCGGAGCTCATGCCCAGCAATCAATTCTACACCTTTTCTCTGTGCATAGCTTTATTTTCATTTCTGTATGTCTGAGATAAGTTACACCTTTTCTCATCCCTCGCTGCTCTGCTCATACCTTGATAATCTGGAAGCACCAAAGTAATAAGCACTTTGTGCATATATAAATATAGCAGTCAGCCAGGCATGGTTAAGCAATGACATGAAAGATAAATATGCCAGTCGACGCTAATAAGGTAGGCTACAATCTTCTGGGAACCACTAACTTGCAAGGCACTGAAAATAAAATAAACACAACGACCTGACCCCAATGATGCTAGCTTATGGAAGTCATAGCCTATCTGATAGACAATCAAAGTGATCAGAAGACCAACAACAATATTGATTTCAGAAAAGGGGTATTTCTTAAGCAATGCTTTTATTAGAAAGATGCATTCACATATATTTTTCTAAAATCCCATGCAAATGTGTTGATCCATTCCAGGGAAATATGGAATCCATACCCAAAAACCTAGAACATAGATGGGGACGGTCTTTAAGGCAAAGCAAGTATTTGCCTAATCAACACAGAAACTTTGCATATTCCACTTCTCTGTAGTAAACATATTTGAGAACAGTTCAAACAGGACCTACATATGTTATACATAAGTAGCCATATGGAGCTGTAAACCAAGACAGAGGCCACCCAAGGCAGAAATCCAAATAGTGACAAAGAAACATCTCGTAATCAGGAGCACTATATGACTATTCAAAAACGAAAGGCACCTCAGGAAGCGTGTAGTCAAATTAGTCTAGCTTAAAAACTAAATAGTAAATAAGGCACCATTCGTTTTCCATGAAAAATAGGCATGCCATATTAGATTTCTGAAATCCTTTACTTGAAAATTCCATATTCAACTGCCCAAATTATTGATGTATAACCCTCAGCTGCATCCAGTTAACTGTTTTTAAGAGAATAGGCAAACAGCAAGAAACCAAAGCAGACCCTCGCTTCTTAAAAAGAGCTTCAATAAACTTAAATTGCTGTCCTATTAATTAATCTATAGAGATGAGACTTATTCACGGGTTTGTCCTCAAGAAAACAACTTTAACTCTTACAAAAATAATAGTTTGACCAGTTCCAAAAAAATCCCATTTGTATGCACATGTTTAACTCTCAAAAAATAACTTTAACTCTCATAAAACAGGTTTAACTATCACAAAACTTATGCACGTGTTTGTTGTCAAGAAAATTTCCATTATCACCCATCCAACAGATGACTCAAGACCATAGATCACAAAACCATATCTTCACACCATGTCCCCAACCTGCATATGAGGCCTTTCTGATTAGAAAATATATGGAAACTAAACAACATTTATCTAATTAGATCTTAAGTAAACATGGCTGCATGTTTGCAGATAATCTAACTGAATTTTAAGGAGGGCAACAAGATGCATGTGTGTGGCCATGACAACCATGTTGCCATGTTGTTCAGTGCGGCCAAGAAGAAAACTTACAAAACTGGAAAGTAGCCGGACCTGGGGCCGTGAGGGAGGTTGAGGATGAAATCTTTGTCGCTGCACGCCAGAGAGCAGTGGGGTAAGACAATGCGAATGTTTATAGAAAATGGGAACTCTTTAAAATGCATGTATAGCCCTTTTTAGGGGATTAAAGGGTACAAAAAAGCAGTAAAAAATGGAGCCAGCTCATAAATACATTTATGGGCAAAAACATATATGCCTAGATGGAACACATAAAGATAAGGAATGCATCTATCAAGTACATGGAAACCCAGATAACGGCAACATTAATAAACAGGTCCAGAAGTGATGTACAAAGCATCAACTTTTCCCTATGGAGTATCCAACTACACAGAAATGGTATTAGAATTCAGAAACAGTATGAGATGTAGCATTCCACACGTGAAATGCTAGGTCACTAACATTGCTTGTATTTGGATGCGCACAACATCAGTACGTAGAGATTTTTCCGCACAATATACTTATCAGCTAAGAATCTTGGAAAATGGAGATCCAATCCCATAACCTAGAAAATCATCAAACAAAATCAGGAAGGAAAATATAGGATAAATGAAAGGATAATACCATAGCTCTAGAGACATTGACCAAACCTGGAATTGTGTAACTGGCAAGCATGAAAAAACCTACATACATCACCAACACCAATCCTGGCTACTGCAGTCGGCGGCGCAACGTCTCTTGCCGACCAAACCAACATGTGAAACAAGAATGAAATTAGATGGAAAAGGGAGCTGAATTAGGCAGGAGGAATTCATGTGGGGAGGTGCATCCAGAAGGGACGAGGGGTGAGGTCCTGGTCCTTCTTCGATGCGGCTTAGCGGCGCGACAATGAACAATGACGGCGCCGTCCGGCACTCTCCCACCCGCATCCGCTGCTTCCGCCCGCTTGCACCAGGCTCGCCTCGAGCCAGTCGCCGCCATGGAGCCTAAGCGACGGGAGGTAGTCCTGGGAGGAGGAGAAACGCGAAGACGGGAGGGATGGGTGCCGCGGCAGGGGTGCGGGCGAGGAGGAAGGAGGGAGGCGTGCGGCGGCTGTGGTGATTAGGGAAGGATTTGCCACCAGCGCAGGGCGCGACGTGCACTGAGACGACGCACGCCTCGCACGAGGGACCCAACGTGTGGCGCTCGCACGTCCAGTTGCCAGCCGTGCATCTGCCACGTGAACCCAGCAGCAAAGGAACACAGAGCAACTGACCACTAGCCCCGCCTCTTGACACGGCCCCAACGTCAGTGGAGTTGCCGGACGACCCGGAGAAAAGGCGGGCGAGCGCACCGGACGACCCAGAGAAAAGACCCGTGAGTGGTTGGACCTGGCACTGAGTAGAGGTCAGCCTCGGCACGACGCGCGCAGGAGTCAGCCGCAATTCTCTCCAACCCCAGCATAACGCGGAGGAGAACAACAGAGAGCCCCTTACACATGGGACCAACGGCCATCCTGGCCCACTCGTCATTGCATGGAAGGGGTAGCAGCGGATATAGATATGTCGTTCCAGCCGGCTGCCGATCCAGGAGGGGTGAACTACGCGAGGCACGCACGCGGCATGCCAGGGGAGGCCGCCCGCGACCCAAAAAAAACTGACCCAACCAATAGCGCAGGAGGCTGAGCCCACAGGTCATCGCCCCAATGAATTCACCAAAAGGTCAAACGAAGAAGGAAAATTACCAGCGCAGATCGAACGGCAACCAATCAATGGAAGACCAGTTTGACCAACATCCGATGGACAAAAGCGACGCAAATCGAGGGACGATCGTGGAGAGGAGTTGGCTAGCAACCTTATATGTTAGAACTAGATCATCGATGGCGCGCGTTGCTGCGCCCGTCTTTCAGCAATAGTAAATGTGAGAGGTTGATGCAATAATGTGGTAGAAGTATTTTATCCAAATATCAAAAGATAGTACTCTAGTATCCAATTATGTGTATATACTTTTGCATAATTCCATTTTAACCAAACATATTTGCGGCAATCATTTTAATGTTAGGGACTTAGTCGAATGCCAAGCGCCTCGCCACATTCAAGCGGAAAAAAACTACTTCCTCCGTCCTGAAATACTTGTCGTAGAAATTGATGAAAATGGATGCATCTAGAACAAAAATACATCTAGATACATCCATCTTCCCGACAAGTATTTCCGGACGGAGGGAGTATATCGTTGATCGATGAGTTTAAAAGTACGTGCGTTAAATGTTGCAGGGACGATCTTCAGTATGATTGTCTATTCTTATAAAATATATTTTTAGCAGGTGACATTCTCATATAACTTTGCATGCTAAGGCAGAAATGTTGCGGCTGATACATTTTAGTCTGATATGGTGCATCAGAATGTGACAGCAAATATAGATATTTATATAGGAAACCGGAGCCATGTACATGGGTAAGTATTGACTGAAGGGATATCATGAATGTATATTTGACACACCAATGTTTTCTCTAAATCTTGCTATAACAGAAATATTGTCTCAATACAATGCATTTGAGCCTAAATGCCCGTTGGGAGCGTTTGACTGAAATAATGCAGGAAATATTTCAGAGGCAGAAAAACAATTTAATACGCAGCACATCAGCAGGACATAATTCTTGCAACAAACGTTTTACTATTCTTTAGCATAATCCCGTGCTTACGTGTCTTGCTAACAATATTTCTGTTGGCATGTGCCTGTAACAGATCTGATCTCCGCGCATGGCAAAAGGCATGAGCACCCCGAGCAAAATGCTGCAAAATAAAATAAGCTGATATTCCTAATAAGATCATGGCGCCCTCTCAAAGTTAAAATTAAAATGACCAAATGAAAATGGACAAATGAGACCTGAAACTTCTAAGTTGTCACCCTCTAACAAGTTCAGGAGTACAACATAATTCAGTAATAATCAGAGCAATTTCAACATTGTTCTTTACTCCAATTTCAACACTCCCAATGGCTCAGTGCATTACATAGAAGACTTCAATGGGCTGACTCAGAAAGGTTAGTGAATATCGGTACTTTCACTGCACAGCAATCAAAGTATTCGGGATTCAGTATCCATTCTTATAGAAAAAACTACATTTCTGAGAGGACAAACCCTGCTGAAGACTGGCTTTCAGAGTAGTCCATACCAAAAACACCAGCCATCTCGCCTTCAATCTAGCAGAATTGGCTTGGTTGCCGGAGGAAAAAACCATTGATCGCCTTTTGTGACGTATTGTCGCTATAACGCTATTAACGCAAATGCAAACCACTATAGGGCCAGCCCATGTAGCTGTTGTTTTCCCTTTTGTGTGAATTAAATTATTCTCTATTGTGTTAAACTCAAATGTGGCATGCCTCAAAATAAAATCTCTGGTACAATAAACCTCTGAGAGGTATTTTTTAAGCATCCAAAAATACCTGGAGAAAAATAATGTGGGCATGCAATAACATGGATCAT
Source organism: Aegilops speltoides (assembly GCA_021437245.1). NCBI lineage: Eukaryota > Viridiplantae > Streptophyta > Magnoliopsida > Poales > Poaceae > Aegilops > Aegilops speltoides. The sequence goes on along the minus strand of CM038142.1, from coordinate 127,668,796 downwards.
GGAACAAAATTACAAATCTTTGTAAATTCTAGTACAATACTAACACATGATTTATAGGAGTTAGTATTGCTCCACGTACCTAACAAAGTTAATTATATTTTCTTGTTTAGCTTCGTGCCAGTAAAATTATAATCGTATATTGGCAGACTGCTCAAGTGCTCAACTATATGGTAACAAATTGATTGACCATTGAGAAATCCAGACATATAGAAACTTCAGTACTCAGTGGTTGCAGAAGTCAAAGGTTCTTATGTCCAAATAAAAATGTTATGATCAGGAGAAGCCAAAGATTTCTTATGTTAACAAATAAAAATGTATGATCAGCTGTGAACTGATACAAAATTATATCCAGAACAAGTAGGCATTGCTATTTCTTTGCAATATATATATCAAATCACACTTCATAATATATATATATCAGTGGTCGGACCCTTCCCCGGACCCTGCGCAAGCGGGAGCTACATGCACCGGGCTGCCCTTTTTTACACTTCATAATATATGTAGGTGCCATATGTTTAAAACTCATCTTACAGCAACTATTATATAGTAATTGTGATCATCAAAGGGTAAAATAGGCAGGCACCTAGGAATAGTCAAGACAGCATGTGTATTTCCAAAGCCAAGGGTCATAGATTTTGAGAAGAGCTAATCACAAATCCATATAACCTGCACCGGCTCAACATTATTTGAATAATATTCAGATACAATTAACTGAATAGGTGGTATAAAGGAAAAAAAGAAAGATGTGTAAGCAAACAACATGGGCGATTATACCTAGGTTTTTCCATCTTAGGAACTGAGCAAATACTCAGAATCATTAGAGGTGTATAATTCGTGGTTGAACGTATGCATTCACTTAGTTACCAATTCAGTTGTTCAATTAAACAAAGGTCAAGTGCTCCAGACAATTGACTTCATGTACACATGCTGATCTGTAGCAGGTGACATGATCAAACAAGATATTTAATGCATAACTGCTGCACATATCAAAAAAGAAGTGTCCATCGGCAGTAGTACAAAATGAAAAACAAACATAATGGTTCCGATGAGGAGAAATTACCGATTGAGAAGAAGTGCCACTGGAAGGAAGCACGCCGTCAACATCAACCGGCATGAATGGTCACGGCACACCCCCAGCAAACAACGGCAACCACCTGCGTTACAGGAAGGGAGATCGATTGAGACGAACGGATCAGGACGCAAGGCAAGCTGGCAAGTCACGGTTGCCTCCGCTGTTCGAGGTCAGGGGCGCAGGACGGGCGCTGCCGCTCCCGCCCAGCGTCGGACGCCACACGAGGGTTTGCTAACGAAAGAACGGAGGAGCGGCGTGGTTTAACACCAGATGGAGAGTGCTACAACAGTCAACAGAGAGCCCACTGGGCCCGACTTAACATCAGGCGTCTAAAATTGCCATTGGATCAGCTCGAAGAACCAAAGAAAACAACCAGTCCGTAGCTAAAATTCCTACTTGGAGAGAAACTGTAATCATTTCAAATTGAGAATTAGACGGATAACATATCAGTATATATATGTAGACAACAACTGAGAATTGGAACTGGCACATCACCTTGAAACCAAACAGAGGTGGAACCTAAGCACCATCCATCACTTTTGTACTGGACATTGGTTTGCAAAAATGAGCAGAGTAGGAAAGGGGCAGCGGCATGGTTGGGATTTTATAGGCTCGCATGAATATACAGAGACATGATTAACCTCTCAATTAATCATTTGGAATGCAGAATTAACCTCTCAATTAATCATTTGGCATGAATATGAATGGGCGATGAAACTGACCTGTCCGGAGCATCAATTGGCATTAATGGCCGATTAACCTCTCAATCAATCATTGTTTGCGATTGAACTTCATGGCTATTGGCCGCCACACTCCATCCAGCCGCGCTGCTCGCGTCTGTGCCCCATCCGGCTGTGCCACTAGCGTCCGTGCAACTGAATGACGTCCGTGCAGCCGAACGGTCCACAGAGGCGCGGTACGCCTCGTCCGTGCAAACCTAGCGCAGCCGCCGATGCAATCCGAGGCCATGGTCAGGCGGCGCAATCAGAACAAAGCAGGGTCGTAATCCATTGTTTTAGGGTTCGTCATGGCGTAAGAGGTTTTATATGCTAATACGCTACAGAAAATGCACAAGAGATGGTATCTTGATTGTGCCCCATCACACAAGTTTCATCTTAACGTTCAGACAATCAAAGATGGTAAGTATGCAGGTGCAGGTGGAACATTGATTAATGCTGATTGTTAAGTTTTTCTTCATCTCTATGGGGAAAACCTTGACATCATGAATTACAAAAGTAACTGTTGTGAAAATTCAGTCATAACCACATAAGAGATCGCATAATAGAAATTAACCTCGGAGCCTTTGAAAGATTCTTATTGCATGAGTCAACCTCTTCCAATCTCTTCTCTCAAAAGGAAGACCTGAAAAATATCAGCACATGGACATTGATCCCAAGAACAAATGGAAAGGAAGGGGCAAGGAGGAGTAGAAACGGGACTCACCAGTGGCAACCACGGCCAGATCTGGGTTTTGGCAGGGCAAAGAAGACACCTAGGGTACCCACGAGAGGAAGGAGGTGGACACGGAAATATGGACGCTTCTCGCCGGCGCATCCGCTGAAAAGGAGTTTCTAGGGAAGCGTCTTGCACTGCCTTCTCATCTCCACCGACATAGTAGTATCTATCAACACAACTTTTTCAACAGAAGGCATGTGAGTAGAAGGGATGTAGTGAAGGTAGGGTAATTTACCTGGAATTTGTATGAAGGCCCTCGGCCTCCCGACATCGATATCCCTGCGCACCTGGTACGTTGACACTGCGGTCCCAAATAGAATCTTCCCAATGATGCGACAGATCGGATGAGGAGGAGGCGGACGGGAGGGAGATGTCTATGAGTGAAGCCTCAGGCATGGGGAAACCGTCATGGCGGCGAGGAGACCTAGGGCGAACGCGGTCGCAGCGGTCATGAACTCGTGATTTGCGTGAAAGGAGAGATGCGGGGGCCTGAAGCGGCTCTTCCTCATCGCTACCCGGGGAAGCATTCAAAAGGCCCAAGTTGGCCCAATTCACCACAGAATGGCAGTTTTGTTATGGGAGCAGCTGCCCGAGCCAACTTGCGGAAACTGCAGTGATCAGAGGTTGATCCAATGACTAAAAATGCTCACAAGTCCAGATCGAACGGCTGAAAACGTTGATGGTCTGAGAGGGTCCTCAGAGCGCCCGAAAAGTGCTCGGTTATAATATTTCTAAATGTTAGAATGACCAATACAATGCTTACTAACCTTTAATAAATTTACTACCTCTACTTCTTAGATGTGAAGTCATTACTCCCAACGGGGTAAGCAAATGAAACATACTCCCTCCGTCCCGGTGTATAAGTCATTCGCGTAGTTCTAGGTCGACAATTTAACTATCTAAATATGTATTATATGTGACAAAAAATATATATTTAGAAACTACATCCGTGTAGAAATCTAGTGATATACTTTTCATGACATATAGCACATATTTAATTCCTCAAATCGATGACCTAGAACTACGCGAATGACTTATACACCGGGACAGAGGTAGTATATAATTTCAGATTTATGACATTCAACTAATTCAACCATTTACTCATAGGATATAAGTGAAGCACACGAGTAAATGACAAACTACTCCAACAAGATATAAGTGAAGATCAATGAGTAGTTGAATAATTATGTAGCTATATGAAGACTCTCTCTCCTTTAAGAATTTCAGATCTTGGTATTTTGTTCAAACAGCAAGCAAAACAAAACAAAATGACATTGCAAGGATAGCACATCTCATGTGAAGAAGCAAAAACTTAGGTTCAACGGATACTAACCGATAGGTGTTGAAGAAGAAAGGTGGGATGCCTAACGGGGCATCCCCAAGGTGTTGAGACTTCTCGAAATATTATCTTGGGGTGCCTTGGGCATCCCCAAGCTTGAACTTTTGTGTCTCCTTAATTCCTCTCATATCATGGTTTCTCTATTTCTCAAAAGCTTCATCCACACCAAACACAACAAGAACTCGTGAGATAGGTTAGTATAAACCAATGCAAAATCTTACCATTTTCTACTGTAACAAATCACTAAAATTATTATTCAACATTGCATAGTAAATGCCTCTGCATATTTAATACTCCTATCCTCAAATATAATCATTAAACAAGCAAACATATGCAAACAATGCAAACATAACAGCAATCTGCCAAAACAGTACTGTCTGTAAAGAATGCAAGAGTATCAATACTTCCCTAACTCCAAAAATTATGAGAAAGATACTACGCTGTATAAGTTTCAACATTATAGCATTCTCTGACTTCTCTAGGGAATTTTCGCAACAGCGGTAAACTTTCTGTTTCGAAACAAAAACATGTATACTAGCCAAATAAGCATGGTAAAGGCTATCCTTGACATTTTTATTGAAAATAAAGATGAAAAACATTATTCTAAATAACAGCAAGCAAATACTAACAAGAGAAAATGACGCTCCAAGCAAAACACATATCATGTGGTGAATAAAAATATAGCTCCAAGTAAAGTTACCGATAGACGAAGACGAAAGAGGGGATGCCTTCCGGGGCATCCCCAAGATTAGCCTCTTGGTTGTCCTTGAATATTACCTTGGGGTGCCTTGGACATCCCCAAGCTTAGGCTCTTGCCACTCCTTATTCCATAGTCCATCGAATCTTTACCCAAAACTTGAAAACTTTACAACACAAAACTCGACAGAAAACTCGTAAGCTCCGTTAGTATAAGAAAATAAAACAACCACTTAGGTACTGTAGTGAACTCATTCTAAATTAATATTGGTGTAATATCTACTGTACTCCAACTTATCTATGGTTCATACCCTCCGGTACTACTCATAGATTCATCAAAATAAGCAAACAACACATAGAAAACAGAATTTGTCAAAAACAGAACAGTCTGTAGTAATCTGTATCAAACATATACTTCTGGAACTGCAAAAATTCTACCAAATTAGGAAGTACTAAGAAATTCTTGTACCAATTCAGAAAAAAAAGAATCAGATTAAAAGCACCTTCCTGTGAATTATGAAAACTAATTTACTGGATGAAAAAGTTTCTGATTTTCAGCAGGATCAACACAACTATCACCGTAAGCTATCCTAAAGGTCTTACTTGGCACTTTATTGAAACAAAAGCTATAAAACATGATTACTACAGTAGCATAATCATGTGGACACACAAAAACAGTAAGGGTAAATATTGGGTTGTCTCCCAACGAGCGCTTTTCTTTAATGCCTTTCTAGCTAGGCATGATGATGATGATGATGCTCACATAAAAGATAAGAATTGAAACATAACGGGAGCATCATGAAGCATATGACTAGCACATTTAAGTCTCACCCACTTCCTATGCATAGGTATTTTGTGAGCAAACAACTTATGGGAACTGAGGGAGTCCTGGACTAGGGGGTATCCGGATAGCCGAACTATCATCGTCAGCCGGACTCCAAGACTATGAAGATACAAGATTGAAGACTTCGTCCCGTGTCCGGATGGGACTTTCCTTGGCGTGGAAGGCAAGCTTGGCGATACGGATATGTAGATCTCCTATTATTGTAACCGACTCTGTGTAACCCTAGCCCTCTCCGGTGTCTATATAAACCGGAGGGTTTTAGTCCGTAGGACGAACAACCATTACAACAATCATACCATAGGCTAGCTTCTAGGGTTTAGCCTCCTTGATCTCGTGGTAGATCCACTCTTGTACTACCCATATCATCAATATCAATCAAGCAGGAGTAGGGTTTTACCTCCATCGAGAGGGCCCGAACCTGGGTAAAAACATCGTGTCCCTCGTCTCCTGTTACCATCCGCCTAGACACACAGTTCGGGACCCCCTACCCGAGATCCGCCGGTTTTGACACCGACATTGGTGTTTTCATTGAGAGTTCCTCTGTGTCGTCGCCGATAGGAAGGATGCCTCTCCCCGTCTTTAAATGTGGAACCATCACCAAAGGAGCTTTGGCCGCCGGCCAAACTGTCCGGCTAGGTGGTTTTCTTATGACCGCCTGTTCGGCCACCGCTTCAACGACGACCTCTTGGGTCATCAAAAGCAATGTTCGCGTCAACTCAGAATTCGCCGAGCAACTGGATCCAATAGAGCTCTCATCCGTAAACGAGCTCTTGGGTCGCATCGCTGCCCTGGGAGTCGCTACAGACTAAAATCAGATTGGGCTTAAAACCGATCTGAGAGAGATTAACTCTCCCTAGGTTACCCACCACGTTACGGTGGTAGAGGAACGACGCGGCGACTCTTCCCTGTATGGAAAACTAGTCATGTCCGGACTCCCGAACCCTCCACGCCGGATTCCCGCGGAGGGACGGACCTCGATCGAACACTGAACCTAAAGTCAGGCATCGGACCGGACTCGTTAGACAACGTCCATCAATCCAAGCTTCCAAATTCGGAAACTCTTCGGCCCTTGAGCCTTGAGATGGGTAGGGTTCCGGACTTAATTCCACGCACCCACCCAGACATATGCGACCTATATCAAATCCGGCAAGAGCCAGCCGAAACAGTACATCATTACTAGGCCAGATTCCTCCTGGTTATGGACAGGATAAAGGACTGCCGTGAGGAAAACGCAATTTCAACTTTCTGCAATAATTGCATGGACAAGGGAATTTTGAACGCCGTAAGTCGTCGCGAAATTACACGCTTCGCCGATCTGGCGTCCATAGTACGAAAGTACTGTGCGATGGAGAGTTTCCGGAAAATCGAAACTAAGTTTTGGGACAATCCGGCCCCGAATACAACCCTAGTCCGAAGTAAAAGGGTGTATCACACTCAGGCAACAGGTACAAAAACCAAAAAGCAAAAACCCCATAAAGGGCACTTCCTTACAACTTCCCGTGAGTCACACTGTCTTGTACTACAAATTCTGTTTTTGCTTACTAGCTAGCTAGATGTTAATAATTAAGTGTATACAGTTTACGGTAGTTGATTAATTTTATGCACATTCCCGCGTAATTAAGACATGCAAACTTGTGCGTATGCGATTGTAATCGGGTCTTGTTAGACATTAAAGTTGAGGAAGGAAAAGTTGAATTCTTGGACTCACTAACTAAAGAAGATAAAGACTACACCATCGTGAAGGGATAGTCAATGTAATTTCAATCATTATTAACTATATCTCGGCCTATTAATATTAGTTTGTCATTTCCTGATATGAACTATTTAATAACCCCTTTATTAATTTTCTTTGCCGGCGGGCAGGGCATGGGCAAAGTTCATCAAGGTGACTCCAGGCACGTGGCCAAAAAGTTGTTTTGGCATCGACCCTTTGTAAGTAATTAAGTAGTACTAGCTAGCTACCATCTCTTTAATTCTTGTTTAAATATCATTAATTAGTTATCATGCTTGATAATCATTATCTGATTCAATTCCATTCTCGTAAAGGCCCTGAAGCAGGCGTCGGGGAATAATCTGTGCGCATACTACGTTTGCGAGAACATTCGCATGATGACGTGCGAAAGGAGCAGCTCGATAGATGGATCGGCACGTTTGTCAGAACACTATTCACACCATTATCGATATCTAGTCACACAACTAACACACATGCATATTGATCTCCTTCTTAACAGTTCAAATCGGTGCGGGATAAGCTCCTACCATCGGACCGCATACTAGCACTTCAGGAGGAAATAGCCGGACTTTTCCTCAACCAGGTCATAGATCCCAAAGGAGAATACTATTACCCGCTACCGCCCCATGAACCACTTGTCAACGTGCTCCGGGGGCACCAAAGGCAACATATGTAGGATAAATTGTATATGTATATACATGTGTATGTGTGAATAATTAATGGTGTTGGTTTGTGAGACATTCGAGGATATATATATATATATATATATATATATATATATATATATATATATATATATATATATATATATATGCGGTTCTACGTACGAGAAAATCTATTTATATATGCATAACATGTACAATTTGTAGTATCGTGAAATACCAGCAAACAAAAAAATTGAATGGAAAATAAATCAAACCCCCCCCCCAAATATTTAGTACCGGTTGGTGTTACCAACTGGTACTAATGCCCTACGCGCACCCCGGGCCTGGCTCATGCCACGTGGTGGCACTTTAGCGCCGGTTCATGACGAACCGGTACTAAAGGGGGGGGGGCCTTTAGTCCCCACTCTTTAGTGCCGGTTGGCAAACCGACACTAAAGGCCGTTACGAACCGGCACTAAAGCTCGGTTCTGCACTAGTGAATGTCGGTGTCAAAACTGGCGGATCTCGGGTAGGGGGTCCCAAACTGTGCGTCTAGGATCGATGGTAACAGGAGACGGGGACACAATGTTTACCCAGGTTCGGGCCCTCTCTATGGAGATAATACCCTACTTCCTACTTGATTGATCTTGATGAATATGAGTATTACAAGAGTTGATCTACCATGAGATCGTAATGGCTAAACCCTAGAAGTCTAGCCTGTATGACTATGGTTATATATCTCCTGATCCGGACTAAGCCCTTCGGTTTATATAGACACCAGAGGGATCTAGGGTTACATCCAGTCGGTTATAGAGAAAGGAATCTTCATATTCGGTCGCCAAGCTTGCCTTCCATGCCAAGGAGAGTCCCGTCCGGACACGGGTGGAGTCTTCGCTCTTTGTATCTTCACAACCCATCACTCCGACCCATGTATAACAGGTCAGATGCCCAAGGACCCCCTAGTCCAGGAGTCCCTCACTAGCGCAGGAGGACAAGAAGAAGAGCAAAGAGGCCGAAAGCGGCCTCCACTCTAAAGGTATACCGGACGCTATGTCCGGGGAGACTGAAGCTCCCTCTTTGGAAGATAAAGACGAAGGGAAGGAAGAAGGTGATATCCCTTCTCCCCATGGGAGGAAAAGGACTGCCCCCAAAGCTTGGAGGTGGAAGCACCCAAGAGAGGGAAGATATCCCTATCATATGGTTCGAGTTTCGAAGCCGATGTCGTCGCAAAGCACCTCTCTAGGGACAAGCCCCTTGCCGAATCGTAAGTGAACAAGGATGCTCTAGACATACACCATTCTTTTCGTGTTGCAGGGGTAACATTTAAACTATATGTTTGCAGTTCGTCCCACCGTCCACCCCAACAGTCCTCCTCATCAGGGGACTTGTCTCCGGGGATGATGGAAAGGGAGACGCCTTCTCATGCTTCCTCGCCCCTTAGGGCAGACGACTTCGAGGTGTCGTCCCGAAGGATCTCCCCTGACCATCAAGCGGCATGGGGGACAATGAAGACAACGCCCGAGGGTGGTACTTCAATCATCAAGCGTCCAGGGGGCGCAGCCCCTACGGGGGCCAACAATGAGGGCCCGTACTATCTGGCTTGCAGCCGAAGACGACTCTAGGGTCGAGCAGGCGTTCCCCTTTGAAGGCAATGCGTACCCCCGCAACAGCCTCCAAGAATCCGGAGGTGCCGGATCCTCTGATGTGCACATTGCAAAGTGCGTCCATCTCAAAGGAACATCATACCTTAATGGGTACGGTAGTTGAAAGGATTCTGTCCGCGAGAAGCGGATTGAATGAAGCTTTCATGGGTCTATTGAGAGGCTTCGAGGTATGCAGTGTAATATCTTAACTGTTCTTTACATGCAAAATGCGCTTGTGTATAGATAGTAGCCCCTGAGACTCTGGTCGGCTTCCACAGGGAGGCGATCAGAGGATCAAAAAAAGATATGCTCAGGAAGTAACATAATTAATTTGAAAATAGGTTGTTATGTCCATGGCGACCGCCCAGGCTATGGAAGTTGCAGATCTAAAGCAAAAACTAGAGTTAGCGGATGAGGGCATCACTCTTATTAACAGGCGGCTCGACGAGGCACGAGGTATGTTTTGGGGCAGCTTGTTTATGCATGTATACTAGTATGAGCACGAAGCTGAAAATTGTATACTGTGACATGCATAAATGTAGATGGTGCTGTCGCGGTTGTGACCCTTCGGGCTGAGCTTTCCCAGGCCAAGGAGCAGGCCGGCTGCCAGGAAGGCAGCTGCTGATTTAAAGTCCGAACAAGCCGCTCGGCGCCAGGGCAAGGTGTTACGCCCAAGATGCGACCCTATCCTAAAGGAACTCAAAGGTCCCACGAAGGATAGAAGCGCATCTTGAAGACGCTTTTGCAAGGTGGATATCATTACAGCAACATTACATAATAGATAGGGATACATACATAAGGCATACAATGCCACACGAATACAACATCATCTTACATAAGAGAACCATCCGTCTACGGATGAAAACACAAACAAAAACTCAAACGACATCCACCCTGCTAGCCCAGGCTGCCGACCTGGAACCTATCCCCTGATCGAAGAAGAAGCAGAAGAAGAACTCCAAAACAAACAAACATCGCTCTCGCGTCATGATCATCACATAACCTGTACCTGCAACTGTTGTTGTAGTAATCTGTGAGCCACGAGGACTCAGCAATCCCCTTACCATGGGTATCAAGACTAGCAAAGCTTAATGGGTAAGGAAGGGGTAAAGTGGTGAGGTTGCAACAATGGCTAAGCAAGTATGGTGGCTAACATACGCAAATAAGAGCGAGAAGAGAGCAAACGGAACGTTCGTGAAGCTAGCAATGATCAAGAGGTGATCCTGAACACCTACTTACGTCAAACATAACACAGAAACCGTGTTCACTTCCCGGACTCCACCGAGAAGAGACCATCGCGGCTACACACGCGATTGATGCGTTTTAATTCGGATCTGGTGTCAAGTTATCTACAACCGGACATTAACAAATTCCCATCTGCCACATAACCGCGGGCACGACTTTCAAAAGATAATACCCTGCAGGGGTGTCCCAACTTAGCCCATGATAAGCTCGCGATCAACGAAGGATATACCTTCTCCCAGAAGACCCGATCGGTCTTGGAATCCCGGTTTACAAGACATTTCGACAATGGTAAAACAAGACCAGCAAAGCCACCCGATCGCCGACAATCCCGATAGGAGCTGCACATATCTCGTTCTCGTGGCAACACCGGATAAGCCAAGCTACGAGTAAAACCAACCTCAAGTTGCCCGAGGTGGCCCCATGATTTGCTCGGTTCGGACCAAAGACTTAGAGAAGCAACGCCCGGGGAGGGGGCTAAAATAAAGATGACCTCGGGTTGGCCGACCCAAGGGAAAGGTAATAGGTGGTGGTGAGGCAAATGGTAAAACCAAAGTTGGGCCTTACTGGAGGAGTTTTATTCAAAGCGAACTGTCAAGGGGGTCCCATAAATCACCCAACCGCGTAAGGAACGCAAAATCCGGGAACATAACACCGGTAAGACGGAAACTAGGGCGGCAAGAGTGGAACAAAACACCAGGCATAAGGTCGAGCCTTCCACCCTTTACCAAGTATATAGATGCAATAATTAAATAAGAGATATTGTGATATCCCAACATAATCCTGTCCACCATGGGGCAATCTTCAACTTCACCTGCAACTAACAATGCTATAAGAGGGGCTGAGCAAAAGCGGTAACATAGCCAAACAACGGTTTGCTAGGAAGGGTGAAAAGGTTAGAGGCTGACATGGCAATTTGGGAGGCTTGAGGAATAAGTGATAGGTAGCGCAGCAAAGTGATAAAACGAAGCAACTAGCATAGCAATGATAGTAGTGAGATCCAGGGTAGCGGTCATCTTTCTTGAAATCCCGCAGGGAAGAAGAACGAGTCCATGAAGAAGACGAACAGATGAAGCCGAACCAAGCGTAGACGAACAAATCCTCACGATCGCAACGAAACAAGAACTATCGAGAAGAAGCACACAACATGGTAAACACACCACACATACACATGACATGATGCTCAACCAAGTATGATGCAAGACAAGACAACATGAAGATACTCATGACAAGAGATGATGCATACAAGAACAACACATCAAAGCAAGTTTAAATGAGGCCGAAAACAACATATAACAAATCCGGTAAGTCCTCATATGCAAATTTAGAAGTTGGTCCAGAACTGAATAAACCTTATGTTCAAGTTGTTAAACAGCAAGTTAAGATGCACCAAGATGATCTACACGAGATTCTAGTCAAGTTACATATAAAGTTCATTTAATTCGGAGCTACGGCCTATAAGATATGAGCAAAACAAGTTAAGCATGGCATTGATGCAACACACATACAAACATCAAGCAAACACCTCAAATAAAGGATGCAACATGATAATATGAAACTTCATGCAAAATCAAGCAAGTTTCATATAGAGGACACTCAAAACGGAGCAACGGTTCAACGCATACACTCTATACAAGTTTAAAGGACAAGCTGTCCAAAACAGCAACTAGGCATCTAGCAAGCCTCACAACAATAAGCTACAGCACCTCAACATAATAACAAAAGGCATGGGCATGCAGTGCAGGTAAAGCATGACAAAACATGAACATTGAGCTATCTCCATAAACAACTAGAACATGCTCAAAAGGACATGGCAAGATTGCAAATTATAACAGTTTCAGACTTGACAGGAATAACATCAGATTGCAATGTTTAGAGCTATCAAACAACAAGTTACAGGAACTTATCATGGCAAACAAAGGCATGGCATGATTCTACTAATGGCACATAACAAAAGTCCCTTACTGACCATGAGCCAAAAGTGCACAGAAAATATGATGGCACACATGTAAACATAGCAAGTGATATGACAGATTCATACATGGCAGGAACAACAATAAGTAGGCATGTTGGTGAGCTTGAACCACTCACCACAGAGCAATACATGGCATGACAAGGCAACCAACAGTAAGAAGACATGTTTAAGAAGCTAAGAAGGGCAAGAACAAGTTCATAGGGTGCATGGATCACTAACAAAAATCATGGCAACATTGAACTTAGTGTTAACAGGCTGACAACAACATTATTTAGCAAGTTTGGAGCAAGATAACAACAAGTTACAGCAGGCTATAAATGCAAACATGGGCATGAATGGATAGGGCATGGCACGTATAACAAAACACCCTTAGTGAGCATCTCCAGATTATGCATAGAATGACTTGTATAAGCAGGTTTATATAGCATCATGATATAGCAGAAACAGTCCAGCAAAACAGCAACTGAAAGTACCCTACTTCACGAGCTCGATGCACTCACTACAAGACCCACAAAAATAAATGGATGGCAGCACTGTGAAGATGGCATGACATACTTCTAAACACATGTAGGGCTCAAGTTCATAGGATACACACACAAAATGCAACAAAAATGACAAATTATCAAGTTATAACAGTTTCAGCAGGTTAACATCATATAGCACTCTTGCAACGATGATTAGGGCATCAAGATGAGCTCAAATAAACATGGTGCAATGGAATGAAATGTAGATCATCTCACAACGAACAATGTGATATATAACATGCACAAAACGGAGCCACGGATGAGGAGTTATGATGCGATAAACATGGCATAAAATGTTGCAAAAAAGGACTTGGCAGTTTTTTTCCGGAAAAAAATAGACGCGCGCAAGATAGCTAAAAGTCGCACGGTGCAGGTTTTAGGAGGGGGATTGCTCACCATGGGCTGCAGGCCCGGTTCGGCTGGAGCTGGGTTGGGCCGAGGCCCACATGGGGAGGGACGTCGTCCTCCTCCCGCGAGCAGGTCCAGGAGGCAGGGCGAGGCGGCGGCGCACAACGGCGACGGTGGCCGGCGACGAGAGAGGGGAAGGCCGAGATGAACGGGAACGGGCGGATCCGGGACTGGGAACCCCGGATCCGGCGAGATTTGAGGACGTGGAGGCTGGCGACGAGGTTCCCTGGCGGTGGTGGCGGCGGCTCCTGCAAGGAGAGAGAGAGACCTTAGAGGAGGAGAGGGAGAGGGAAAAAGGAGGAAGGAACGGGCGCAGGAGCCGGCTGGTGGAGGCCGGGCGGGCGGGCTACCGGAGGGACGGCGGGCGCCTGGCGGCAAAGCGGAGGCGAGGTGCGGCCGGGCAATGTGGACGGCGCGGAGGCGGGTGGAGGGGAGCCGGGCGGGAGAGGCGGGCGGCTCGGGCCAGATCCGGCCAGGGGGGGGTCGGTCGGCCGGCTGGCTGGCGACGGCGAAGTGGGCGCGGGGTGACACGTGGCGAGCTCAGATTCGCTGCGGGGGGGCGGCAGACATGTCCGGCGGCGGGGTGGACGTGTCCGGCGGCGCAGAGAAGGGTGGAGGTAGGGTTTGGACCCGAAAATGGAGGGGGAGAGGGCGTTTTTATAGGTAGAGGGAGCTAGGGGAGTCTAAATGGGGAGCGGTTTTCACCCACACGATCATGATCGAACGACCGAGAGCAAGGATGGGGTTTGGATCGGTTTTGGGCCACTTTGGAGGGGTGTTGGGCTGCAAAGAGAAGGGGGTTTCACGCTACGTGGTTAAGAGCATCAAACGACCTCCAAATGGAACGAAACTTGACAGGCGGTCTACAGGTGGTGTACCAAGGCCACTTGGCAAGACTCGGTCCATTCCTAGAACGTTTAACACCCGCTCACAACGAGAGACAAAAGGGGGACGCCGGAGGACATAGGAGTGCCGGATTGCAAAATGGACAACGGGGAAAATGCTCAGATGCATGAGACGAACACGTATGCCAATGCGATGCACATGATGACATGATATGAAATGCAGATGTTGACATGGCAAAATGCAACACGCAAGCACATGACATGGCAACGACGGCGAATAACTGGCGGACACCTGGCGCATCGAATCTGGGGCGTTACACAAGGAGAGAATATCTACCCTAGAGCAGGAGCTGAAGGATGCCACTGGCAAATCCAAATCACTCGAGGAGGATAACAAAGCCAAGGCAGCCGAACTTGACAAGGCTTTACTGGAGGCGAGAGAAGCACAGTCCGAGTCTAGAGCGGCTCGGGAGGAGATCCGTCAAGCTGGGGAGATAGCGACTGGTAAGCCCATTCTTTTACGGACTAAGTTCGGTGACCTGAAGTATGCTCTGCTTAATCAAGTGTGGAGTTCGCCAGATGCATTCTTGGATCTGCCGAAGAGTGACTCCGACGCGGCGCAATTCTTCCAAGCACAGGAAGGACGTGCCGCGGAGAGGCTTTTCGGGTCGCGATTCAACGTGCCACGGCGTCCGGCGTTGCTGAACAAATAGATAACCCAGTGGGATGAGCTCCACAAGATGTCCGGAGCTGCGAGGAAGGATGTCGTGGTCCGCTATGGCCGGCTGAGCCCATTCCGAGCAACTATTTTGGTTTGGTGCAGCGGCTTGTCGATGTCACGTATCGAGTTCGTCAAGTGGTCGGCGTGCATAGAATGTGCCCAGATGGCATTCGCCCGCATCAAGATGTACCGGGAAAAGATGAAGGCCACCGATGTTGCAACCAAGGGCCCGCCTGGAGGCAAGGACCATCGCACACCGGAGCATTATTTGGAGGACGTCCTAGAGGGCGCCCGCTTGATAGAGCGTCAGTGCTCGAAGGATATTATGTTCAAATAAATGTACCGGAATTGTGAAAACAATATTATGATACATTAAGGCTGTGTTATATTTTATACCTTCACCTGAAAATTATTTCCTCCTGTGCGACTGTTTCTTATAATATGAAAGTTTGCCAGTCGTCGGCTTCGGCCCCTTCGCATATAATATGTGGGTGTTCGGAATAGCGCCTGATCACTCTTGACCCAATGTATTGGTCCGGAATGGAGGTGTCAGTGCGGCGAACTAGGCAATCGGACTATAGGGCTTTAACACTTTCACTTAGCCATAGGAGTTTTCTGACGGGTCTACGGTGTAGCCCCTGGTATGTACGCTGTTATCCGAATACGGTTGCGTTACGTAGGTGACCAGAAAAAAATGGTCCTTCGTGTAATACGGAATAAATCGCAAAAGATTCTAATAAGTCACCGAGTGGTTGACCAGCTCTTGCCGCATCATGGCAGTCAGTTTTCGACTTTCTCTACTGAGGTGTTTAACCAGGTAACTGGAAACACAATCGCAGTAGTTCTCCCTTTACTACCCTAGCCGATAAGATGTAACGTAAGGTAGCAAGCACATGAGCCGGGCAACCCAACTATTGACCAAAGACATGATTCGGAGCTGATGCATATAATGCCAAACTCGTGACGCCGAAGTATGCTATAGAGCTGTTCGGACTTTTTCGGCAACTCATATGTTACCGTATCGAGCCCCTGCCGATTTGTGTTGAGGTGTGTGCGTGAAACAACCGGAGAAGCAAGGTACAATTTTATGCGGAAAAGCAAATATTGAAGACGGATTATGTTCACTAAAATCTGATTGATACGTCAAACGCAATCTTACAGATTATAACACCACCACCCAGGCCATTTTACATGCCAGGGGTCGAGGGCTGAGGAAAAAGGCTCTATACATGTTTCAAATAGAGTGTTTGGTCTACAAAAAAAATTTGACCCTCCTGCCGCAAGTCTGCGCTGCCTGTGCCTCCGCGAAAAGGATTCTTTAAAAGGAGCAATCCTCGGTTATTTGTATGAAAACCGGGCTCATAAAGAGTCCTTTTAGGTACATAGGACGAACAGGTTTGATTCACCTGTGGCAAAAAGATAATAAAATAGTTAGAAAAGAGAAAGGTTGTAGTCCGGACGAACCGTATTGTAGGCCTGTCCGTATTGTGCCTCTGCTGATGACCAAGGTATTTTGAGTGCATAATTATGCTTGCGCGATACGAACTCCGCGGGTATAAGAGGCGAACTATGGAGGCGGAACTGCTAATCCAGCTCTAAAATTGACCGGTCCTGTGTAGTAGAGGCCGGTGGGTTGATGACCGATGAGATATGCGGCTTGATGGGGCCGCTTTGTACTTCGGTTGCGATTGCTGCAGTATGCTCCTTAGTACGGGGGGAGCGTTCCGTGTTTCCATTGATCGTTATGACGCCGCATGGACCAGGCATCTTAAGCTTTAGATAGGCGTAGTGTGAGACTGCATTGAAACGAGCAAAAGCGGTCCGCCCGAGCAGTGCGTGGTATCCACCGCGGAACGGGACAATATCGAAGATCAAGTCTTCGCGTCGGAAGTTTTCCGGCGAACCGAAGACAACTTCCAATGTGATTGAGCCTGTGCCATGAGCTTCCATGCCAGGTATTACTCCCTTGAAGGTAGTTGTGGTGGGCTTGATCCTTGAAGGGTCAATGCCCATTTTGCGGACATTGTCTTGATAGAGTAAATTGAGGCTACTGCCGCCGTCCATGAGGACTTGCATGAGATGGAGTCCGCCGATAATTGGATCGAGGACCAGAGCTGCCGAACCTCCGTGACGGATACTAGTTGGGTGGTCCTTGCGATCAAAAGTGATCGAGCAGGCCGCCCATGGGTTAAATTTTGGGGCGACCGGCTTTATGGCGTGGACGTCTCGTAGTTCGCACTTGTGCTCCCTTTCAGGGGTGTGCGTCACATATATCATGTTTACTATTTTTACTTCAGGGGGAAATTGCTTCTGCCCCCCGGCGCTCGGTAGGCGAGCTTCCTCGTCTTCACTGTCACTGGGCGGCCCTTCCCTTTGTGTTCGGCATTGAGCTTGCCGGCTTGTTTGAAAACCCAACAATTTCTGTTGGTATGGTTGGCGGGTTTGTCAGGGCTGCCATGGATCTCATAGGGCCGATCCAGTATATTGTCTAAACTGGATGGACCATCGTCTCTGTTTGCCTTAATTGGCTTCTTCCGTTGACCGGATTTGGAGCCACTAAATCCGGCGTTGACCGCCATGTCTTGGGTTCCTGCACTATTGTTTCGACACTTGTCTTTATTGCGTCGTGGCTTGCCATTGCCGTCCCTAGATTCGAAGGTGCCAGGATCGCTGGCGCTATTGCTTCTACGAGCGAGCCAGCTATCCTCTCTCGTGCAGAAGCGGGTCATTAGTGCGATAAGAGCTGCCATGGACTTTGGCTTTTCTTGGTCGAGGTGGCGGGGGAGCCACTCGTTGTGGAGGCTATGTTTAAAGGCCGCGAGGGCTTCGTCATCCGGACAGTCAACAATTTGTTTTTTAATTAAGAAGCTAGTCCAGAGTTTCCTGGCTGATTCTCTGAGCTGCTGGATGATGTGACTGAGGTCATCGGCGTCCGGAGGCCGGACATATGTACCTCGGAAGTTGTCGCGAAAGGCGTCTTCTGATACGTCTCCAACATATCTCCTTTTCCAAACACTTTTGCCCTTGTTTCGGACTCTAACTTGCATGATTTGAATGGAACTAATTCAGACTGACGCTGTTTTCAGCAGAATTACCATGGCGTTATTTTTGTGCAGAAATAAAAGTTCTCGGAATGACCTGAAAATCCACGGAGACACTTTTTGGAATTAATAAAAATTACTGGCGAAAGAATCAACTGAAGGGGGCCCACACCCTGGCCACGAGGGTGGGGGGCGCGCCCCTGCCTCATGGCCCCCCTGGAGCTCCACCGACATCAACTCCAACTCCATATATTCCCGTTCGGGGAAAAAAATAGAGAGAAGTATTCATCGCATTTTACGGTGCGAAGCTGTTGCTACCTCTTGAGCACTGCGTTGGTTTCCCCTTGAAGAGGAAAGGGTGATGCAGCAAAGTAGCGTAAGTATTTCCCTCAGTTTTTGAGAACCAAGGTATCAATCCAGTAGGAGGCTCCTCACAAGTCCCTCGTACCTACACGAACAAACAAGAACCTCGCAACCAACGCGATAAAGGGTTTGTCAATCCCTTCACGGCCACTTGCAAAAGTGAGATCTGATAGAGATAATAAGATAAGATAAATATTTTTGGTATTTTTATGATATAGATTGAAAAGTAAAGATTGCAAAATAAAGTAGATCGAAAACTTATATGATAAAAGATAGACCCAGGGGCCATAGGTTTCACTAGTGGCTTCTCTCAAGATAGCATAAGTATTACGGTGGGTGAACAAATTACTGTCGAGCAATTCATAGAAAAGTGCACAGTTATGAGGTTATCTAGGCATGATCATGTATATAGGCATCACGTCGGCGACAAGTAGACCGAAACGATTCTGCATCTACTACTATTACTCCACACATCGACTGCTATCCAGCACCTAGAGTATTAAGTTCATAAGAACAGAGTAACGCATTAGGCAAGATGACATGATGTAGAGGGATAAAATCAAGCAATATGATATAAACCCCATCTTTTTATCTTCGATGGCAACAATACAATACATGCCTTGCTGCCCTAGCATCCATCGGGAAAGGACACCGCAAGATTGAACCCAAAGCTAAGCACTTCTCCCATTGCAAGAAAGATCAATCTAGTAGGCCAAACCAAACTGATAATTCGAAGAGACTTGCAAAGATAACCAATCATACATAAAAGAATTCAGAGGAGATTCAAATATTTCTCATAGGTAAACTTGATCATAAACCCACAATTCAGCGGATCTCGACAAACACACTGTAAGAAGAGTTACATTGAATAGATCTCCAAGAAGATCGAGGAGAACTTTGTATTGAGATTCAAAGAGAGAAAAGAAGCCATCTAGCTAATAACTATGGACCCGAAGGTCTGTGGTAAACTACTCACAACTCATTGGAGAGGCCTTGGCGATGATGTAGAAGCCCTCCATGATCGATTCCCCCTTCGGCAGAACACCGGAAAATGCTCCAAGATGGGATCTCACGGGTACAGAAGGTTGCGGCGGTGGAAATAGGTTTTCTTGGTGCTCCTCGATGTTTTCAGGGTACGAGAGTATATATAGGCGAAAGAGGTCGGTCAAGGGAGCCTCGAGGGGCCCACGAGGGTGGGGGCGCGCCCTGGACCCTCGTGGCCGCCTCGGCTGCTTCTTGATGTCCACTCCAAGTCTCCTTGATTGCGTTTGTTCCAAAAAGATCGCTCCCAAAGGTTTCATTCCATTTAGACTCCGTTTGATATTCCTTTTCTTCGAAACACTGAAATAGGCAAAAAAAAACAGCAATACGGGCTGGGCCTCCGGTTAGTAGGTTAGTCCCGAAAATGATATAAAAGTGTAAAGTAAAGCCCATAAACATCCAAAACTGGTAATATAATAGCATGGAACAATAAAAAAATTATAGATACATTGGAGACATATCAGCCGTTGCCAAGCCCTAATCTCTCTCGGGAGGGCTGATGTGGAGTCCGTTTGGGGCTCCAGAGAGGGGAATCTGTCGCCGTCGTCATCATTAACCATCCTCCATCACCAATTTCATGATGCTCACGGCCGTGTGTGAGTAATCCCATCTTAGGCTTGCTGGACGGTGATGGGTTGGATGAGATTTACCATGTAATCGAGTTAGTTTTGTTAGGGTTTGATCCCTAGTATCCATTATATTCTAAGATTGATGTTGCTATGACTTTGTTATGCTTAATGCTTGTTACTAGGGCCCTGATAATTAAGCTACAGTAACCCTCCACTAATATTTCCACATCACCGCAATTACTGTTGTTAATCTCGCGATGATTCGATCCCGTTCAAATTCAAAATTTAAAATCAAGTCAAACTATAAAAGTTTTCAAATGTCAAAACTAAAATTTTCGAGTTGTTGCAAATAATCGTTTGTTGATATTGGTGGTGGTCCAACTTTTTTATAAAGTGGCTTAGTGCCCTAAAAATAAAAGAAAACAGAGGCACTAATATGAAAAGGGAAAAGGCTATAACAAAAAAAAGCCCTGACCTCTCCTCTCACTTGGCCTCGGCCCAGCTGGACCGCCAGGCCGACCCACTTCCCCCGCTGCGCCCTCCATCCTGCTCACCAGGGGACCGTGGCGCTCATCCCTGCCCCCGACCATGGCGCCTGATGCCGTGGCCGCCATCCTACGGCGTCCCCCGGGGATAAGGAGGCCACCTCCCGAACCCTAGCTCCCTCTGGCCTCGATCTCCCCATTCCCCACTCTTCTCCCCTCCTGATCCGATCTGGATCGGGCCGAACCCGGTGCCCCGACGCCAACCGCCATCGCCATGGCCCTCTGTCCGCACGCTCTGGAGCCACCCCGTCTCGCTCGGAGATGCCCAGGGCCTGCGCCTCGACTTCCTCGACCGCCACGACGACGCACACGAGCGGGGACCTCCCCAAGCCGTCGCCTCGGCCTCTTCTTCCTCGACGCCGTCCGCCACTGCCGACCTCGATCCGGTCAACTCTGGCTCCAGCAAGTCGTCCCCAAGCCCACTGCCATCCCCTAAGGTTCCCCTGTGAGGCCCCCCCTGCTCCATGCCCTTTCTTCTAGACGCCGTAGGCCGTCGTCACCGTCGTGCCCAGCTAGCCTCCCACTCCGGCGCCTGTCGCTGCTGGCCCCGCGCGCACCTGCGCATGGCCGCGCCCAACCAAGACGCCCTGGCCTCACCCCTGCCTCGCCCGTGCGAGACCACGCTGGCGCCGCGCCCGGGCTCCGTTCCCGCTCACCACCACCGTCGTCCCCACTACCGCACGATCGCGGCCCCGCGTCGCTTCTCCCGCGCCGTGCCCCGCCTGGCTGCGCCGCCGCCGAGCGCCGGCCCGCGCTTGCCATCACCTCCCCGGCGCGCACTCGTCCTGCGCCGCTGTTCGCCGTCGGCCCTGCCCCGGGCTGCCGTGCCCGTCGCCGCCCGGGCTCAGCCTCCGCTCGGGCGCCCGCACGCCCCAGAGCCCGCTAAGGCCTTCTGGGCCACTGACCAGAAGGGCCAACGCCCCTGTCAAAAAAAAGAAAAAAAGAGGATTTAAAAAAATATATACTCCCTCCGTTCCTAAATGTAAGTCTACAGATTCCACTATAAACCACATACGGATGTATATAGATGCATTTTAAGTTTAGATTCATTCATTTTGCTTCGTATGTAGCCCACCTAGTGGAATCTCTACAAAGACTTATATTTAGGAACGGAGGGAGTATATAATTAGTTAATTAGTTAATTAATTAAATATTGAATTAACTAACTTAATTAACTTTGCTTAGTTAGCCTAATGAACTAGTTTAGTTAAATTTAAATCTGTTAGATAGTTAGGTCTATGACAGAATGACCCCACACGCCAGTTTGACAAGTTAACGCTCTGTTGACTGCTGACATCATGATGACGTCAGGCTGACGTCATAATTCCAATTTTTAATTAATAATAATTTCAGAATATTATTAAAACTTTGAAAAATAATATAAAATAAACCGTAGCTCAAATGAAAAACTTTTCTACATGAAAGTTGCTCAGAACGATGAGACGAATCCAAATACGCCCTCCGTTTGTCTATCACTGTCCCTAATGTAGCAAACGTTGAACTTTTCCCCTCCAGTTCATTTGTCTGATAGACTTCCGGAACCGGGAAGACTTTCCCAGATGTTTTCCCTCTTCGCCAGTATCGCCTAACGCTACGTTAGATCACCTCTAGCACCGCTTATTGTCTTGTTGTGCATATGTTTGCGTGTATTTACTTTTTCTTCCTCCTCTTTTCTCTGGTAGACCCCGAGACCGATGCTGCCGCTGTGATCGTCTACGTCGACGACGACCCTACTTGTCTGAGCAACCAGGCAAGCCCCCCCCCCCTTTGATCATCCCGATATCACCCATTCCATTATCTCATGCTTGCATTAGATTTTGCTATTGTAATTGATTGCTCCTATTGTGATGCATAGCCCGCTTTTGTAACCTGCTATTGTACCTTACCTGCTTACCCTATACTGCTTAGTATAGGTTGGTTAGTGATCCATCAGTGACTCCCACCTTGTCCTTGTCGCCCCTGCTTCATCATCGACGTCTCGATCAACGTGATCGACGACCAGAGCCTGACACCTCACATAACATAACGCCCCTTTTGATGCTCGGCTCTGCAGAGTTACCATTGAGTGTCGAGGGTGGAACCTCATACATCACTCCTGATGAGATCTCTGTAGTGTAGATATTCGGTCATGGTCATCGAGGGTGGTTCCTCTTTCACCATTCCTGATACGGCTCTATCGTGCAACACCTCAAGTGTGAACCTCGAGGGTGGATCCTCTTACATTCACCTTGATGATTACATTGAGTGGAATCCTCTGGGGTGATTTCTCGGGTTTTCCCCTTGATGTTTGGACACACGGTTACCTTGACTTTACTTAAGACCATTGTTGAAGTCGGGTCGGCCCTGAGGGGTACCCGCGAGTTGATGTGAAAGTCGGGCGGGCCCGTAGAGCACCCACGAGTTTTCCACGTGGCACGGCCGGTGTCGTGGATTTGTCACGGCAGATGTCCTAGTGAAAGGACTTAGTCGTGGAGCCATCGCTACGAGTTTACTTGAAGGGGTTAAAGCGGACACAAAGACACGAGGGTTTATACTAGTTCGGCCCCTTCGATGAAGGTAAAAGCCTACGCCTAGTTGTGATGGAATTGATGTGATCTCGATGGCTAGGAGCAAACAAGCTTCGCTTAGGCTCGAGTTGTGTTTGTTCTGTTTGAACCGCCACGGTCGCCCCTTATATACACGGGTGACGCCCGTCGGTCCATAGAGTCCCAACCGTTCATACTGTGATCCTGGTTGGTATCTTATTCCTAACTTACAATACAAGTTATACATTAGGCCGGTTTACGGCTACAGGTTCTAAACCGACTACAGGCCCGGGGCCTTCATCTGCTTATACCACTAATGAAGTTAACCCGGCCCAAGTAGGCCGGTTTACGCCTAGTGGTAATATCCCCAACATTAGGCCCCAGTTGATTTGAACTGGTTCATGTCAATCCTTCACAAAATCTTGTGTCTTGGACATCTTCCGTAATTGGTAAACCGCCATGTCGTCATCATTTCGTTTTTCAAAGCGGCATGACGTCATCATGAAATTTATCATTTATAACGCCTCCTTAATCAATAGCTCTCGGATCTCAAGGCTTGACCTAACTCGTTGTTTTATAAATAAGACCGAAGGGTCATCTCTTTTCTTTTCCCTCGTCTCTTCTTCTTCGTCTTCCCAGCGCCGCTTGACCTTGGAGCTCCGCCCGTCGACCTCGCTTCGTCTTGGGGGTCAGATCAACCTCGAACGCGTGCGAGCATTGCGGTATCTTTCCGCATCTTCTCCGCTTCCGTAGCTTTCTCTTCTTCGACCTAGATCTGCTTAGGGTTCCATGTTCGTCTTTGTGTTCGTCGCCTGCTCATACTTGTTCTCTGGCTCTTGAATGAATCTGTGAACCCTTGCTGTGTTTAGTAGTAATCTCTAAGCATCCGCCTGTAATTTCTCATCTAATGTCCATAAATCACACGCACATACCCGCTCAATGGTTCACTTCCGTTCTGCCTTACTCTTCGGAATATTTTCTGTTTTTGTGAGCTCGCTCTAGATCCGCGGCTGTAATAAGATCTTGTGAAACTTGTTTCTGTATACTTAGCTGTCCACAACTTAAATTGCTTTAGATGCTTAGGTCAGGCGGTTTAACTTCTAAACCGGTATATACCATTAGTCCCCTGGTTGAACCGCCAGAATCCTTATGATGCCGTATTGTAGAAGACCAGTTTATTAATATTGCCTCCGGTTTACCATTGCTTAGATCAACACCTTCTTTTATCCAATATATTCTTGAATCGGATCACCTATTTCTTGTAGATCCTACCATGGCCAAACAAGTATATGAGTGCAATTGGGTTCCCTCTCGCGTCATAGAATCTCAGTTGGATGATCTAGTCCTGATCGGCGCTTTAGACAATAAAGATACGATCCACTGGAGGGTTCCTGGAAATGAATGTCCTCCCACACCTCAGGAGGGAGAGGTTGTGGTCTTTGCAGATCACTTGGCCCGGGGTTTCAAACCCCCCGGTTCTAAGTTTTTCCGGGATGTGCTGGCCAACTTTCAGCTCCGTCCACAGGACATTGGCCCCAATTCCATCACCAATCTATGTCACTTTCAAGTACTTTCTGAGGTATACCTTCAAGAGGAACCTTCAGTCGAGTTGTTCAGAGACCTCTTCCATTTAAACCGTCGCACTGAATTTACCGACGGCCCCAATACTGAATTGGGCGGCATGGCCATTCAGAAGAGGAAGGAGATCAATTATCCCCACGTCAAACTCCATACTCACCCCAAGGAGTGGAATGCAACTTGGTTTTATTGCAAAGATACCTCTCCTGAGAATGAAAATCCCTTGCCTGGCTTCCGTCCGGAATGGCTCAGCAACACTCACCCTTTTCCACAAAGACTAAGTGGCAAGGAGAGAATTAAATATGCTCCGAATCGCCCAAGCTCCGAGCCTTTATGGCCAACGGTTTGACAGAATAGACCTTGCACGCTGTTGGATATCGTGGAGCATATCGCCTCGAGCCGACGCTCCGTTTGATGTGCAAGTATCATTGGTAGCGCCGATGACCCACTCCGACACACTAAAATCCAACTCTCCGCCGATGAAGTCACAAATTCAGAAGAAGATGTTGAATGAACCGAGCACCTCAGGCTCAAACCGGTCTACTTCTTATCATACACTCAACAAACCGCCAAATGTAAGATTTTAATTGCTCTATTGTTGAACTGTTATCGCTTTATCGTCTCGACATTTAATTACCATCGATCGAGGCGATAATCCGCTTTGGAGCAAGAAACTTCCACAAGATAAAACGGAGAAGGCGGGCGGTCAACCCGCCCAAGAACAAGGTTATCAAGAAGCCACCAGAAGAGAAAAACCACCACTTCATCCGATCCAGCTATTGATGATGATGTGGGTAACCCGGACCTTGAGGTAGAACTTGATTCACTTGGCTTACTTTTTACACGCCTTATTGATGATGATGCTTGTCGACGACGGCCAAGCCAAGAATGCAGGATTCGCTGAGGTAACTATTCTCTTCCGATTCGTAAATCTTGCCTTTGCCAAAATTTTGCCGAGCAAACCGAAAAGTAAAATTTTCTCATCCTCTTGCTTATTTGGATCCCAAATTTCTTATGAAGACTCAAAGAACATGAAGCTCACCGACAACCCAAGACAATGGCTGTGTAGTTACCTCCGCTGGTTTACCAAACAATCCGGTTCGAAAACGCCGCTCCGAGGTCTCCGACCTTTTATTGATTTAAATCCTAAAGCGGGTTTCTTCCACAACCTCTTAATCCATCCGACCGATTATCGGTTACCTCTCATTCATCTTCCGTGAATCGTCGCCACTCAGCTGCCTCCATTGAAACACGGTTCTTGGGTAAGCTAAGCTGAATATATGCTTCCAGTATACTGTGTACTGGCTTATGTGGTTCCTTGACTCTTTGTTTTTCTGTCAGGGCCAAACCTAAACCAAGCAAGAAGGCCCGCCTGGACAAAGCGGCTGAAGAAGATGTAGCCCCAGAACATGATAAAGTGCCAGATCTTGAAGCGTTTACTCCTGAAGATATTCCCAATGACCCTCCTTTGCAAGACGATGCAATTCCCGAAGAGAGGCCTATTAACACTTCATCATCGACCCTACCGCCGACTCCGTCGGATTGAGAAATCCGATCCTGGCGACAAACCGCCGCACTAACACAAACCGGCGAGTCCAAAGATGATGATGTTGTGATTCTTGGTGTAGGCCGCTCTAAACCCGGAATCTGTCACCTTAACCAGCATCTTGAAAAGAGGATTTTTCCACTCGAACAAAGGAAAATGGGATGTTGAACTGGAGACATATGCTGCTCTGAGTGCCCAAGATCTTCATTCCGGCTATTTAAACCGGCTTTATACTAGCCGTGACTGTGAAGCTAGCCTGGTAAAGATGATGAGGGATAAATTTGAGGTAATTTACTTCTTTACTTACTGGCATTGTATCAATCCTCCTAGCCCCCAAGGGTCGGTTTGTAACCTTGGTCAAACCGGGACTTAAATATGATCCTCAGCACTTTCGAAATTTTATCAATATACTTCCCAAGTGCCGGTTTAACTTAGCATAGATAAACCGGGGCTCCGATAGAAAACTATCCTTAGAACATAATTTGATCAAATAGCCATTAGCCCCTAAGTGCCAAGTTGAATACCTGTATTGAGCTTGGGACTTTGCAATCTAGTAATAAATGAAAATTGAAGGTGCATTAGCCCCCAAGTATCAGGCGTATAACTTTGTTATGTGGTTGATACTTCAATTTCTTGGACCGCCTGTTTAAAGCTAAATGTTATCTCAGATACTGAGTGAGGTGAGAATCAAGGCGGATCGGATTGCCGATTTGCAGAGACCTTGAAAACCCAACAAAGTGAAATGCATAAGGCCAAAGATGAATTAACCAAATACTTTGAGCATCATTTGAACAGTTGAAGGAAGGCTTCAAGAAAGAGCGGGCTGATTGGGCCACTGAGAAGGCCGCTTTAACCAAAAGGGTTGAAAATGCTGAAGCTGCCCTTAAACCGGTGGTGGATGAACTTACGGCCGTAAAGCGGCAAATACACTCCATGACTGCTGCAATCTTTGGTAAGATCCTGTTAACTCATGTGATAACTTGAACCTGCTGTAGTATAAATCCGGTTTGAGACCGTCCCTGTATTGTTGTAGGCACACGCATCGGTCACTTAGGAAACGATGTACGAAAGAAACTGAAGGCTGCCTAAACTTTAGTGGAACAATTATATACCGGAGCCCAGCGGATCATCACCACAGCCTCTCATAACAACCCGGCACCTTCTTTAATCTAGGACACTCTTAACAGGTTGTCGATGCTTCCGGCCCGGATTGAGGAGCTGAAAAAATCTGCTGCTCGAACTGGAGCTATTAACGCCTTGATCCGGGCAAAGGCATGGGTGCCCGATTTTGACCCTGTGGAGGCAGCTCAAGGCTATCCCAGCCTGAAGGAAGATGGCTCTGAATTCAACGAAGATGATTTGAGGGCAATAAACCGTGCGCGCCCTCGCCCGCCGCTTAGTCAAGAGGCGACTTGACGATTATCAAGCGCAATACAATGATCGTAACAAGCGAGTGCCCGCCTAACTCTTGAAGCGGAGAATCTGATTCTCCAATCCGTAAGCATACTTACGCCTCGATATTGAATCGCCTTCCCGATCCATGAAGAGGCTGTTTTCCAAGCTTTAATGGGAATCGATCGACCATCGTTGATTTCAGCCAATGGGTAGAGACGAGGAAGTCAAGCGGACGATGACGAGGAGCAGCTTGAACCGAAGCCGGTTTGATAGCCGTCTTTGGCATCTTTCCAAAGAACAATGATCTTATTTGGGCACCGTGTTGCCTTGTAATAGGATAGTTAATACTTACGCCTTGAATATGCCTTTGTGCATAAATCATCAAGCTTTTGTTCAAAAAACTTCAATTCATATTTCCGCAATCGAAAAATTTGAACTTGTGGCGGTTATACCGCCCACGGTTTATGATCTTGATATGTGTATCAAGAATGTAACAAATAGGTGATACAAAATACCGCCATATACGGGCATGAAGCTGGCTTAGCTAAGCTTGAAGCGGAGGTTTTATAAACCATTACCGTCAATAAAGGGGAGAAAACAGCTCCGTATAAACCGTGATCAATCAACGAAGCCCCTTGTTGCTCCATGATGTTAACAGAAAAGGTAAACGGGCATACTTCTCGGATTAAAGGAAATCAAATCCATCGGCTGAACAGGAAAAAAGGTGTTTGTTGAAAGAAATCCAACAAAAACAAAGAACAAACAAGCCATGAAAATAACATGGAAGCAAAGGCAATGATAAAACCGTTTGCAAAAATATGCTATATCGAGCTGATCGATGGTGTTACCATGGTCGGACAGACCAAGCCCCCAATAGGAGTGACAATGATTCAAGTCAGCCGGGTCCCCAAATGATTCGTGGCATATATGCCAAATCAAGAGGCGTGGCAATGGTTCGGTTTCACCAAGCCCCAAGTGATTTTGTGGCCTTAGGCCGATCAAGAGGCGGATTGGTTCAGACTTGACCATGTCCCCAAGTGATCTGGTGGCTGTCGCCTATCAAGAGGTGTCGCGTTGGTTCGGACACGACCAAGGCCCCAAGTGATATATAAAAAGCAAATGTCAAGGGGTAAATCGAAGGCCATTTTAAAAACAGAGCCACTCCATGTAACCACGCATGATAAGAAAGACAGAGACCCCGCTTTAGCTGAGGCTCCGGTGTTATTATATCAAAGATAATATATACACTGTCATGATATGTACATAGATAGAGCCGATGGCTCAAGTGTAGTAAGGCCGAAGATGAGCCATGTTCCACGGCCTGTTGGTCTCCTCCTCTGATGTACGTGAGTCTTGATGCTCTCGAATATCAATCAGATAGTATGACCCACAGTGCGATTCTGTCGACCATGAAAGGTCCCTCCCAAGGTGGGGACAACTTGTGCATATATGTCGGTCTTGGATGAGTCAAGCACCAAATCTCCTTCTTGAAAAGTTCGGCTCTAACCCGCGATCGTGATAGCGACGAAGATCTTGTTGGTAAATCGCCGAACGGGCAGCCGCTACATCACGCTCCTCGTCCAATAGGTCCAAAGCGTCTTGCCGGTTGTCTCATTGTCCGCTTCAACATAAGCTGCCACACGAGGCTAATCGTGCGGATATCACTAGGGAGAATCGCTCTGCTCCATAGACCATGAAAATGGTGTGTATCCTGTGGACGGTTTGGCGTAGTATTGATACTCCATAGCACAGATGGTAGCTCTTCAACCCAACATCCCGGTGTTATTTGCAATGGGACCATAAGCCGGGTTTGATACCTCGCAAGATCTCTTGATTAGCTCGCTCGCCTGGCCCATTGGACTGGGGTGTGCCATCGACGATACGTCAAGTCGGATGTGCTCACGCTCACGTAACTCCATAGCGCCTTTGGATAAATTGGTACCGTTGTCAAGAATGATATCGTGGAAAGCCAAATCGAAAATCACCTTTTGATGAATCGCACCATTGTTGTCGCATCACACTTGCCGACAGGCTCCGCTTCAACCCACTTGGTAAATTTGTCAACTGCCACCAAAAGGTGGGTTTTCTTATCCTTGGATCTTTTAAAAGGTCCGACCATATCCAGCCCCCAAGTTGCAAACGGCCACGTTATTGGGATCATCCTCAATTCTTGAGCCGGCACATGAGCACGCCTTGAAAACTTCTGACATCCGTCACACCGTTTAACCAAGTCCTCCGCATCAGCATGCGCTATCAACCAGTAGAACCCGTGACGAAACGCTTTTGCCACCAGAGACTTTGAACCGGCGTGGTGTCCACAATCCCCTTCATGGATTTCTCTTAAGATTTCACAGCCTTCCTCAGGAGAAACACAACGTTGAAACGCCCCTAATACACTGCAATGATGCAATTCAACATTAACAATTGTCATAGACTTGGATCGCCGGACTATCTGCCTGGCTAGAATATCATCCTCTGGTAACTCCCCCCGGTTCATGTACGCAAGATAAGGAACTGTCCAATCCGGAACAACATGCGGGGCTGCCACCAATTGAGCCTCCGGATCGAGGAATAGCCAAATCGCTTCACAGGAGCTGGATCGACGGGTTGTGCAACACGCCCGTAAAGACATTAGGCGGGACCGGTTTGCGCCGAGAACCCAAGCGGCTTAAAGCGCCCGCCGCTTCATTCTTCCGATGGTCCACATGATCCACTTGATAACCTTTGAAGCAACCCACAATATTATCCACTTCCGACGATATGCAGCCATGAGCGGTCCTTAGAATCCCAAGTGCGGACACCGCCGAGCCACGAGGTCCGAAGTCACCAAGCACTTAACCCGCTTAAGTTCATCTCTTTAGCCATCCGGATACCATGGAGCAAGGCTTCAGACTCAGCTGCATTATTAGTACAAGGGAACATTAAGCGGAGAACATAACAAAACTTATCACCCGTGGGGAAGTTAATCGACTCAACCCCGAGCCTTCCAATTGCTGGATCCATCAAAATGAATAGTCCAATATGTGTGATCCGCTTCTCCTCCGGTGCTTGTAATCCGTCCACCATTGATGAAATCAACAAGTGCTTGAGACTTCACCGCTGTCCGAGGTACATACTTCATCCGTGTGGCCCAAGCTCTATAGCCCACTTATAATCCGCGATCGCCTCCCGGTTACAGATGATATCACCCAAGGGAGCTGAATCGACCTTCGTGATGGGGTGCCCTTGAAAATCTTGCTTCAACTTCCGATCGCCATGAAAACACCATAGACCAGCTTCTACCAATGCGGATACCTTTGCTTGGATTCAATAAGCACCTCGCCGATATAATAAACCGCCATCGAACCGGATATTCCTTGCTCGCCTCCTTGCGTTTCTACCACAATAGCCACGCTAATCGCCCGAGCATTGGCTGCTACGATAATAATAGTGGCTCCTTGTCAACCGAGGCTGCAAGAACAAAGCGGATTGGCTAATTGCCGCTTCAAGTCCTCAAATGCTTCATCGGCCGGACTGCATTTAAATGGTCATCTTTCTCGGCATTTGGTACAAAGGATGGCCTTTTCTCCGAGGCGGCCGATAAACCGGCTCAGTGCGACGATGCGACCTGCCAAACGTTGAACATCGTTAATGCACTTCGGTTTAGCCAGGGAGGTAATAGCCGTAATCTTCTCCGGATTAGCCTCAATTGCTCTCTTAGACACCAGAAATCCCAGTAACTTGCCTGCCGGAACACCAAAGACACACTTGGCTGGATTAAGCATCATCTTGTACACTCGCAAGTTGTCAAAGGTTTCCTTCAAATCATCCACCAGCGTCTCCTTCTGCCTTGACTTCACTACAATATCATCCACATAGGCGTGCACATTGAGGCCGATCTGTTTATGCAGGCAATTCTATACACATCGTTGATAGGTGGCTTGGGCACTCTTGAGCCCGAAGGGCATAGATACATAGCAGAAGGCTCCAAAGGGAGTGATAAACGCTGTTTTCTCCTGGTCCTTAACCGCCATTTTGATCTGATGATATCCGGAGTATGCATCCAAAAAACTCAAATGCTCACAACCCGCCGTGGCATCAATGATCTGGTCAATCCGGGGGAGGGCAAAAGGATCCGCCGGACAGGCCCTGTTAAGATCTGTGTAATCCACACACATACGCCAAGTGCCGTTTTTCTTAAGAACCAGCACCAGATTAGCAAGCCACTCTGGATGGAACACCTCAATGATAAAGCCACCGCCAAAAGCCTCGCCACTTCCTCTCCAATGGCTTTGCGCCTTTCTTCGTTAAACCGCCGAGGAATTGTTTCACCGGTCTATACTTAGGATCCACATTAAGAGTGTGCTCGGCGAGTTCCTTGGTACACCGCATGTCGGACGGTTTCCATGCAAAATGTCCCGATTCTCACGGATGAACTCGATGAGCGCGCTTTCCTATTTGGGATCCAGATTGGCACCGATAAATGAACTGCTTGGACGAATCGCCGGGCACGAAGTCAACAAGCTTGGTCTCAGCTGCCGATTTGAACTTCAGATCTGAATCATGCTCTGTAGTTGGCTTCTTCAAAGGGGTCATATCTGCCGGATCAACGTTGTCCTTATAATACTTCAACTCCTCCGTGGCGCAGACCGACTCTGCATAGGCCGCATCACCTTCCTCACATTCCAAAGCGACCCTACGGCTCCCATGAACCGTTATTGTCCCCTTGTAACCCGGCATCTTGAGCTGCAAGTAGATATAACAAGGCTGCGCCATGAACTTGGCATAAGCCGGCCGGCCAAACAAGGCGTGATACGGGCTCCGGATCTTCACCACCTCAAAGGTCAGTTTTTCCGACCGGGAATCATGTTCATCCCCAAAAACCACCTCCAGGGCTATCTTACCAACATGATATGCAGACTTGCCAGGCACCACACCATGGAACACCGTATTAGACGGTCTGAGATCCTTGTCTGTTAGACCCATGCGGCGGAATGTCTCATAGTACAGTATATTGATACTGCTTCCTCCATCCATGAGTACCTTGGTGAATTTATAACCCCCCACCTGAGGGTCTACCACTAATGCTAGCTGGCCCGAATTATCAACCCGGGGCGGGTGATCCTCTCTGCTCCACACGATAGGCTGCTCCGACCAGCGTAAGTAACGTGGTAAGGCCGGTTCAACAGAGTTCACCGCCGCCAGGAGTTTTCGATCGCTTATCCAAGCTAGTTGTGAAAACATGATATTGCCCATTGTTCAACTGTTTTGGCTGGCTCGATAACCCGATTGCTGCTTTGCTGCTGCCGCTGGCCGTTCGATTATTTCGATTGTTGTGACCGCCGATTGAGACTGAACCGAAGCTCCATCATGACTCGCCCATGAAAACCGGATCTCGAACCGCCACCTGACCCATGGTCATACCAGAAGGCATTAGAGTTTTTAAACTCCTGCATAATATAACAATCCTTCCAAAGGTGGTTAGCCGGCGCCTCCTTCATCCCGTGCTTTGGGCAAGGCTGATTCAACAAATAATTCAAACGGTTCGCGTTAGGATTGGGAGCCCCATTACGATTTGCCGCTTTACCTCTGCGCCGCTGCCCCCTGTCCTGTGCATTGGTGTTGGCCACAAAGTCCATGTTGCCATCCGCCTTTGCGCTTTGCCTCCGCTTCCATGACCCGCCGGTTTGTACTCTCGCTGCTTGAGTTGCTATTCTTCTTTCCTTCCTCGCTTCATCATCATCGGCCTCGGATCCTTGGTACCGTCTCAATCAGCATACTTCACTAAAGCGCCATGAGGGTTCCCATGTCATTACGTAACCGCTTCATGCGCCCCAATTTCAATTTTAAAGGCTTAAGCCGCGATTGCCTTCGTGGTTAAGATCGCAGAGTCGCGATTAATCTGTCCGACGAGTGCAAAACTTCCAAACGCGCGCACCCAATGGGTCGTTGATTCTCCTTCCTCTCGACACAAGCCGCCAGGTCTACTATGGACTTGGGCTGCTTACATGTATCCTTGAAATTTGGATAAACCGGCTCGCAATCGGGCCCATGAGCTGATAGAATTGGGCGGTAGGCTCTTCAACCAAGCACGAGCCGTGCCTTCAAGCATCATGGTGAAGTATTTTGCACACGCGTCTCATCCACGCCTAGCATCTCCATGGCCATCTCATAACTCTCTACCCACGCTTGTGGGATAAATCAGCGGTGTAATTCGCACCTTGCGCGACCCTTGAAATCTTTTGGGCGGCGACATTGCGAAAGCGGGATTAAGCAAGGCACTCCCAAAGCGGATGCGACTCGGTCCGGCGAAGGTGGTAGGGCGAACCGTGTAAGTTGACCCGCATCATTCTCAGGTTGCTAACTCTTCCTCCCTTCGTGCCCGGGCCCGGTCCACCACATCCTGAGCATCACGAATACCACCTGCCGGGTTATTGCCACGGTCCGCTTCACGGCCTCGCGCATTGCTCGATATGGCCGGTTCATCCATGCGCCTGCTATAGCTCCGCTTGACGGGCGAGTGAATCGATCACGGCTGTATGCGAATATGCTTCTCGCTGAATCAGCGCGGTCCGGAGAAGCTCCTTAACCCGATTGCGTCTCTATCGCTATGGAGAGTCCCTTCGATCGATAGTTTCTAATCGTGCGGCTGCAACAAGGTTGTCCATAGGATTAGAATAATGACCGGGGCGCTCGACCGCGAAGGAACTGTAATGTTCTGCCGAGGAGGTTCCATCATGCGAGGTTGGACCGCCGCCCCTCGTCCCGTGCCTCAATCCGTTTGTCTCCAAGTATTGCGGCGGATTATCGGGTCCAGCCTCGGAGGTGAAAGAGATTTCGGGTCAAACCCTAACGGCAGCGTGATCGGCTTCGCTTCAAAACTTCCCGTGATGCGTTCGGTCAAGCATGAGTTTATAGGCTCGGGCGCCCAAAGCGCCCACTCTACGCCCATCTCCGTCTTTTTCGCGCCAGATCCGCTGGCTTGTATGATCTGCTCTCTCACCTTTGCAATCTCGCATCATGGGCCTCTGATCCGCCGGATTGGCCTCTCGCCATAAGCGCGCTAGTGCATCAAACAGATCGATAGAACTTGAACCGGCGGGCGACAAGGCCTCCTCCCTTCTTTGCCTTGCCGCTGCTGGTCCGGAGAGCATCGCTGCGGCGGTCGAAGAGTGATTCGCCGCCTGTGTGCCGGCCATGAATATTCCAACCCGGTTGACCTGGCCTGGGGGGTCCGGAATACTGTCGCCATCGGAACAGCCCCTAACCTGGTCGTCTTGCAACTGGTATAGCGATTCGGTCTCTCCGATCGAGGACTCGTCACCGGAATAGACGACGGTCTCGCTACCGTGTTCTGATTCGTCCTCACGATCTCCTCCGTGGACGACTCCAACGAAGACAGGCTTTACGGCCGGTTTAGCCTGGGTAGATCTCGCACGCTGAGCCGTCTTGACGAGGTCGGTGCAGATGTCCGGCTCAGGCCCAGGCTCACCGATCTTGCCGATGAAAACGTGTATGCCACCGAAGGGGACCCGGTACCCATACTCGATCGAATCGGCCTCGGGACCCCATGCTGCGGCGTCGATGTAGATCCTGCCACGACGACTCTTAGTCATTCGGCCCACAACATAGCCTTCGAGTCCCTTGAGCTTGCCCTCCAAGATCGTCAAACCATCGTGCGATAGCCCCACGGTGGGCGCCAACTGTCGTGGATTTGTCACGGCAGATGTCCTAGTGAAAGGACTTAGTCGTGGAGCCATCGCTACGAGTTTACTTGAAGGGGTTAAAGCGGACACAAAGACACGAGGGTTTATACTAGTTCGCCCTTCGATGAAGGTAAAAGCCTACGCCTAGTTGTGATGGAATTGATGTGATCTCGATGGCTAGGAGCAAACAAGCTTCGCTTAGGCTCGAGTTGTGTTTGTTCTGTCTTGAACCGCCGCCGGTCGCCCCTTATATACACGGGTGACGCCTGTCGGTCCATTGAGTCCCAACCGTTCATACTCGTATCCCGGTTGGTATCTCTCTATTCCTAACTTACAATACAAGTTATACATCAGGCGGTTTACGGCCATGTGTTCTAAACCGACTACAGGCCTTGGGCCTTCATATGCTTATACCACTAATGAAGTTAACCCGGCCCAAGTAGGCCGGTTTACGCCTAGTGGTAATATCCCCAACAGTCGGGCAGTCTCGGCCCTTGCCGTAAGTCCGTGAGACGGGGCGACGGGGTCACATTATCGTGAGTCTCTGCTCGTTTCTACGAGCCCCCAACACACTAACAGGTTTGTATATTTGTTTTGAGTTGGCCTTTGGCCTTTACGCACTAACCACCACGCGAGAATAGATATGGGCCTCGACGTCGCAGTATCAGCCGAAGCTTTGTCAGACGTCCAGTTCAACATTATGGCATGGTCGGATCGTGCTGGCCATCCGAGGTGGTGTTGGTATCCACCCTGCACACAACGACCCGGAGTGCTGCGGGCGATGGGCCCAAGACCCTGGAGTGCTTAGGATGTAGACCGGCGGGGACCTCTCTACTGAGCTTAGGTAGGGCTACGACGTGTTGATCTACCGAGGCTGGGCATTGACCCCAGAATGGTGTGGCCGGCCAGAGTAATCAAGCATGTTGGGTAACATGGTGCACCCCTGGGAAGACATATATTCGAATACTGTGTCCATGGTAATGGACGTTCAGACTTATATCCTGATCTTATATAACTAGAAATGGATACTTGAGATATGTGATGGATATGTGGCTCCGGGATTGCTTTCTCGCAGGGAGTCAAGGAAGGATCTCTGGGCGTTGTTACTACAACATGCTTGTTAAATATTATAAATTGCTATTCTTTACTCTTCTACATGCTGCAAGATGCTCGGAGCTGCTTGAAGATGCTAGTCTTCGATAGGCTAGGCCTTCCCCTCTATTCTGGCATTCTGCAGTTGAGTCCACAGATACAACCCTTCCATTTGATACCAATGCATACATAGTATAGATCTGATGCCTGCTAGTACTTTGGATGAGTACTCACGGTTGCTTTGCTACCCCTTTCCCCCCTTCTTTCTGCTTTCCGGTTGATGCAACCAGATGGTGGATCCTTGGAGCCAGATGCCACCACCGATGGATGCTACTGCGTGAAGACCGTCGACGTCCACGAGTAGTTAGGAGGTTCCAGGCAGGAGGCCTTGCCTCTTTGATCGTGTTGCTTTTGTGCTAGGCTTCTTAAGGCTAAACTTGTTTAACTTATGTTTGTACTCAGATATTGTTGCTTCCGCTGACTCTTGTGTATCGAGCTTGTATTCGAGCCCTCGAGGCCCCTGGCTTGTAATATTTTGCTTGTATTATTTCATTTTGTGTCTAGAGTTGTGTTGTGATATCTTCCCGTGAGTCCCTGATCTTGATCATACACATTTGGGAGTATGATTAGTGTACCATGAATCGGGGGCTTCACAAGTTGGTATAAGAGCCGACTGCTTGTAGCATCCCCCTTGCCAACTCCTTGGCCAAAGTTGAGTCTAGCATTTGAAAAACGGTTTTACTAACATGGCTGTGTGGCTTACGGGCCCATGCCGCCATTGGGTGGTATTAGGATATTTTATTCCTCGTCTATGCTCTGGGAATCTGATCTCTCTTCTATTCGGGTTAAATGGTTTTGCTAACAATAACTCTAGGTTCTCGTAAATACTTTCTCCGGAGAGCCCCTTTACTCCAGATGATTGCTTGGTGCACCAGAAGATTCTGAAGATACTCTCTGATGTTTTACCGAGTCCCTTGTACCCTTCGCTGTTGCGATCCCTACAACCGATAAATTCTTAGGTGTAACTACCTACGTTGTCGTTCATACAGTCATTCCTCATTGATCTTGTTATTACAAGATACCCTGAATTTCCCCTTATTGTTCCGAGAATACCTTGTGCCTACTGCATTGCAGTTCCTCACCGCACGAAACCCCTACGGATAATTAATCATTCTTATCGAGTATCCGTTCATCCCTAGTTATTCTTATGCTTCATAAGGTACTTGTAATACAATCCGAGCTTTCGATGACCTCTGTCGCCTATTGCTCTACAAAGTCTTACATGCCTACACTCTGGCTATTTCCTTATGCCTAGCAGTATCCATTGACGTCCTTTGTCATTATCACCTCGAGTCTTCCGGTTTGGTATGTTTATGTCGCAATCATCAGTTGATCCTTAGAGGTTATCTTTTCGGCTCAGACGTCCTCCCAAACATGAGCTGGTTATCGGCCAATCAGGTTGCCATCGATTGTGCCCTAAGTCTATTCAACTTATCCATTCTGGATCAGAGCGTTAGCTTCTGATCCCTTGATTTGGGAATCATAATTCCTTTGCATTTGAACTCTGAATTAGTCAGTTGCTTCCATAATATGACCTCCTTGCATTCTTTCTTCTTCTGGTTGAGTATCGCTGCTCACATCAGATCCCTCGTGGTCCACCAGGTCGTTTGTGGATTTTATCTGACAATGTCCTTCATATTCAATAATCTTGAGAGCCTTTCCTGGGATACACAATGCCTTTGGTAAATTGTATCCCCCGCTCTCGTAAACCATACTCTTCTTGCGGGCTTGAGTTATTTACTCATGAAGTTTGTGGTATATGTTCCTAAGATGTTCCTATGGGTTGAATCCATGTCTTCCCTAAATCTATGTGAACCCGGAAACTTCTACGACTCATACTCTACTGGTGTTATGCCAGATAAAATCTGAACACTACGACTTCGTCGAAAATGAGAAGTGAATGAAAGGTTATGCATTTGAGAAGTGGGAGTCGACCTTGAACTTTATTTTCATGCCCATGGACACGATGTAGATCCTATCATGGAAGCTTCTGGTTATAATAATAATCCTCTTATGATAAGTTTGTCTTGTATCTATGTTTGCATCTTCACAACCGTGGTTCCAACCATGATTGTTCTTCTTTGATTTCATTTCTCGGACAAGTGGAAGTACTTGTCTTCTATAGATCATTTCACCCGTCCAACCTCTATTCTGCTATACCCTCGAGTATTACTCTCTGGTATCTCGAGATTATCAAAGAACTACATACCTTCTTATGAGTTTTTCATCAACTATTATTCTCGCCGATTCAAATTTTCCACGGGTTCTGAGTTGTTAGACACTCGAGAACACCGGTAATTGATTCAGGTCTCCATTGCTTTGTTTAACCTTTCTTGTGACCTAACATATCTGAGCAGTGATAATGCCCTGCTTATGTAAACACCTCGGTGTACAACTCTGTCAGTAAGACCTTGTTACTATTGTTGATGACATTCCGGTAGCCACCGATGGACGAGAACTTTGCCTGTTGGTCCACCTCGTCTTAACGAGCAGGAAAATGGTTCTCTTCGTCCCTTGCCCTTGGTACCGATGTTGTTGCCGACATAACTGACAGGTTATTGTTAGACATGCCTTGCTATCAAGATCGTGCAAGATGATATCACCCTTCCTACTTTTTGATCCACATGGTGGGACCATAACCCACAGTTCCACAGGATTGAAACCTGACTCTCCTATACATCCCTGCTTTCTAAGTTATTCCTCGCGCTTGGCTTTGTATGTAACTCACGAGCCACATTCCTATTGATCTATTCTGGAACCAGATGCCGTATTTTCTCGATGCTCTGAACCCCTTTCACACTATGTTTCAGATATCGAATGATTGCCTACCCGGTTGAAGCTTCTTATTGCAACTCCTTCCCTTGCTCTCGACGTCTTTCTTAAATTTCAACTCGAGAGATGTGTCAGGACCCCGACTCAAAGCCACACCGATCTAGCATGTAACACCTCCTATCACTTTGCAGCCTCACACACGGTATTCCCACGAGTGTCGCCTTACCTTGCCCGGGACCGTTTGCGCCTTTTGGCTCACGTATATGATAGTGTCGCTAGCATCCATATGACAAGGAGCCCGGGCTGACATGGCTAGTCGTGAACCCAAAGTGGCACTAACTTACAGGGACATGCATACATGACCCAACAACAAACGTGTCAGTCATCAGCGAGTGAATCCGGGCTGTAGCAACTAGGCTAGCAGGACTCCGGTAAACCGGGCTGTAGCAGGCTAACATGACTCCGGTAGACACCGCATGACATTTCCCGGAAGGGACAGACACAGGAACGAAGAAGGACACATGCCGGCCAGCCTAAGTGTTCCGGAGCAGTAGCAAGCTACCAAGGCTTAGTGGAAGCACTAGGAGACATTTCCCGGTAAGAGAGGCTACCAAGGATAAACAACTAGATAGTCCGATCCCACACATACCAAGCATTTCAATAACATGCACACAATATGCTCGATATTAGCAAATACAACATGGCATCACAACATGACTCTACAATTCAAGTATATTATTCAATAGGCTTTGAGGAGCGAGATATTACAAACATGGGTCTCATGACTGAACATTCAGAGCACACAAGTCAAAGCACAAGCGGAAGCTTAACATGTCTGAGTACAGACATCTATAAATGAAAAAGGCTGAGAAGCCTGACTATCTACCAGATCCTGCCGAGGGCACAAGATCATAGCTGAGGTACCAAGCTAAATGTCGAAGTCCACGTGGAACTACTAGCGAGACTGAAGTCTCTCTGCAAAAATATAAATTAAGCAAACATGAGTACAAATGTACCCAACAAGACTTACATCAGAACTAACTACATATGCATTATTATCAACAGGGGGGTTTAACTGCAGCAAGCCAGCTTTGACTCGGTGGCTGTCCTGAACTACGACTGCAAGTAACTCTTTTGAGGTGGCGCACATGAGTCCACATATTCACCATATCAATACACCACTATGGATCCGCCCCGCCTCCTCACGAGAACGCCATCCATAGCACTCACTCTTATCTTGCGTATTTTGAGTATCCACTTTCACTTGTCTATGAACCTGTATAGGCAACCCGTAAGTCCTTTACCACGGACACGGCTATTCAATAGATAATGTTAACCTGCGCAGGGTGTACTTCTTCACACACGCTCACCACTTATCACCGTTTACACGACATGGACTCGACAACCTTCAGGCGGAAGCCCAGCGAGGGTGTGATGTGAACTGGGGACCCGATCTTTCGATGAGAGAGGATAACTACGATTTTGGGTGGGACTTGACCCTCACGATCCGGCTACCAACCGTACAGGGAGAACCGTACACGACTGATATCCACGGCAATCGCTGAACCAACTCCACGGCGTTATCGACCGAGCCAACGACGCGATCGACCTACCACACAGGATTTTTCCTGCAAGCAAATTGAAGAACATGCAAGAAAATAATAGCCAAGCAATCTCAAAATTGCGAATATGCTAGATGGGATTAATCTCACAAGATGGGGTTCCGATAGGATGTCTTGTGGTCGCACTAGCCGCCACGAGCGAAGACAAATAAAAGTAGCAATAGCTAAACTTCTCTAAACAAAACCGAGTCTAAACTCTAACCTAGACTAGCTATTTATTAAAGGGTGCAGGCGTGCCGCCGCACGCAGCGATGTCCTGGTGCATGCCGCCTCGCTCTCCTCGATTTAATCCAGCTGTCCTATTTTTATCGTCTCGTCGTGGTGCACCCTAGAAGCTGCGTGGCGTGGCGTGGCCTCGACTCCTTCGATGGAAAACTTCGCCCACTTCCTTGGTTGATACGTAGCATGTAGTACAGTGCCCATGGCCCACTTGGATGCATGCACGGCTGATCCATCCTTCAAAATTCCAAAGTCTATGCATGCATGTTCACGCAATGCATGTATGCATATTAGTACACGATCTTCATCTTGCATCTCCAAATGCTCTCTTGTTGACTTTTTGACCCCTCCATTCCCGAGTATAATTAAAACGAACAATGAGTGGAGCATCGTATTCTTGGTACTTAAATTATGCGCACGAAGAAACAAAAATACCTGGTTATTAATTTGACGGTAGTTTTTGTAAATATTTTTATGATAGTAATGTTCACATCATCCTCCCTTTCTTGAAAACAAAGCCGTCCTCGGCTTTCATTTTTCTCAAACATATCATAGAGCGAAGCAAAAATAGATGCAATGTATATAGGCCATTCCAAAGGCGTTAGCTCATGAGGGTGTGAGATATTTGTCAAAACTTCGTCATGTTGGAGCATAATATTATGAATATCATGATAAACTTTATCCCATACTGAGTCTATATGTAAATTACGGAAACGCAAATGAACTATCTGGGCATGCAAGATGTCCTCTCGAAGTTGGGACAGTCAACGGAAAAATTTCAGAATTGATAGCAAGCATATTATGTGTAGTACGGTCCGTTGATTTAACTTTCTCATCATTTATTATCTCATCAGGGTCATAGGAAGCAAGTTGATGGTTTTTCCTTCAAACACAAGAGTATATGAATTTGTTCTACCATAATGAGTAACACTATTATCATATTGCCAAGGTCGACCTAACAATAAAGAACAAGCTTGCATAGGTACAACATCACGATCAACGAATCATGATATGAACCAAGTGTAAATTGTACTCAAGACACGACGTGTTACCTTCAACTTACCACAGTCGTTGAACCATTGGATGTAATATGGATGGGGATGTCTCGTAGTGGTGAGGGAAAGCTTTCTACCATCTCCATACTCGCCAAATTATTGCAGCTTCCACCATCAATGATCACACGAGCAGAATGCCCTTTGACAACAAACTTAGTTTGAAAAAGATTATGGCGTTGAGGCATCTCAAGATGCCCCACTTGGGCACTAAGTACTCGCATGGTTACAAGGCTTGGGTATTGATGCGCCATCGCAGCATTAACATGTATCGCCTCCGCCTCATTCTCCTCCTGTCACCTACATTATTAGTGGCAAGCATAGCACGTGTATCTTCATCCAAATCACTAGCAGAAGAGTACTCACCATCTTCCCGCACAATGAATGTTCGTTTATTTGGACAGTCCTTCATCAAGTGCCCGCCACCTTTGCATATATGACACTTCATGTCCCTTGTGCGCCCGCACGAAGTCTTTGGGTGCTAGAGAAATTGCTTTTGAAGTCTCGGATGATTGTGGAGCTGATTTTGAATTTGATGGGTGTGCACCATTGTTCAAGATAGGTGGTGTTGACTCAGTAGTGGACGGAACTGTAGGAGAGGGTGCCCATGATGAGCGGCGACCTGCAGAAAAATTACCCCGTCCCTTGTTGTGTCGTCCTCAGATTTCCCTTTCAGCTTTACAAGCAAAATGAAACAAACGAGTAATAGAATTGTACTCCTTATAGTCCAATATATCCTGAATATCACGATTGCACCACCTAAAAATCTAGCCATCATAGCATCGCCGGTTTCAACTAATCCACATCGCACTAAGCCGGTTTGTAATTCTTGATAATAATCCTCACGTAACTACTACCTTGTTTTAAACGTTGTAATTCATTCAGTTTATCACGAGCATAATATGAAGGAACATAACGCTGTCGTCGATAGCTCGTTTTAAAGCATCCCAAGTAGTAGGTATATTATTTGCATTAATACGACAATATTCACTCCACCACATGGAAGCAAAGTTTGTAAATTCACTAGTGGCTGCCCTAACTCTTTGGTTCTCGTGAATATCATGACATGCAAATTTTTGTTCAACGAAAGTTCTACCAAGATAAACATCTGGATTATATTTACCATTGAAAGCAGGCATAGTAAATTTGATTTTGGCACTAGAGTGTTCATAATCTCTAACATCATACCAGGTTGACCTCGTGCCATACCATGACGGTTGAAACGTAGTTGTCGATGAGCACGGTCATTGTGGTGGTTGACCATTTGGTCGCCTTCGTGTCACCGAATAATCCTCGTAGTTGTCCCCATGTTGCTCGAGGGCGGAGGAATTTGTTGGTGCTGGTTTATGGTGGCGGCATCGATGGCGATGGCTGGGTGTTGTGGATGACCCATGGGCACACGCCGAGCTCGTGAAATAGCGCCGCCACCCGTGGAGTTGCGAGGATCAACATTGTTGTTGATGGGGGTGCAATCGAACTCGTCAAGACGTGACAAGATGTCCTTTAGCTGTGTGTTTGCAACACCTGCATCCTCTATGGCCTTGAGCCTTCTTCTTGGTCGCAACTGAGCACCCTCAAGTTGGGCAAGACGCTCACGGTGACTTTCACATCTGCGGTGAGACCTCAAGTGTGGGTTGATCCTGTGTCATTGTTAGCGAAAGAGAAAACACAATTTATAATCCCTATCAACTAACAGGATGTGGTGGACAAAATTTCTCTCACACTCAAGCTTAGTATCAAATTCTTACTTGTTCTTACCAATGCAGCAGTGGTGATTGGCGCGTTGGTCTTGGCTTCAAACGACCGATGAAGATTGGATGGAGCGATAACCAGAATCGAGAGTGTCGAACTGTACTTATTAGTAGGAAAAAGTGTAGCTTGGCAAAGGTTTCTCAACTCACAATATCAAGTGGCACAATTTAGCAAAAAGCAATGCAAGTTGAATAATTGCTCAAACTCCTAACTAGTGGTAGTCGACTAGTAAGAGTTAAAACAATCTAAGCCCAATCATTGAATCAAATGAGTGAAAACTGCTGAGTAGAAGAAGACACACAAGTATATAGCAAAGCTCAAAACAGATGATAAGTGTGTGGTGTCCAAAGTGTAGCAGCAAAAATAATGCCTCAAGTAGCAAACAGAACAAAACAGCCCAGAATATATGCTAGCCGGCCTGGTTTTATTTTTTTTATTTTTTTTCTCTTTTTTTTTCCTTCTCTATTTTTTTCTCTTTTTTT
The DNA here is from genome assembly GCA_021437245.1 of Aegilops speltoides. Taxonomy (NCBI): domain Eukaryota; kingdom Viridiplantae; phylum Streptophyta; class Magnoliopsida; order Poales; family Poaceae; genus Aegilops; species Aegilops speltoides. Next base: position 127,624,317 of record CM038142.1, on the reverse strand, counting down.
TAACTCTTTTTTTCCTTTTTTTTTTGGGCCAAGCCGGTTACTAGCAAAAGGCAAGTACACAAGATGAATTAGTAGGAACTGAAACAGATGCTACCATCGCTGGAAAAGCAAGTTCCCTTGGATGATGCTGCGTGCATGCAAGATCGTGTGAGGAGTAAAAAAAACCAAGAGTGGCGTTGCATGCAAAGGCAAGCGGCCTTGGCAGGCACAAAAGCGTTATTACTGGATGTACGTGGCAGCAGGCAGGAGCGAGCAAGCATGCAGACAGAGAAAATGTGTCTGCAGCGTGGACGTGTACGCCTGCAAGGAAAGGCGGCAGACAACAAGGATGTTAATTGATGGGGCCGTTGACTGCATGCAACAAATATTGGGATTTTTTAATGAAGATCTAGGGTAGCCGCAAATAGTAGGAGGAAGGTCCAAAACAAGATTGATCTAGTAGATTTTTTCACACCCTAACTAATCTAAACCAGCACTAAATTTAGGATGAATGCAACCAAGAATTCAACAAAGCAAATACTAGCTGCAAATTGCTAAAGGCTAAAAAGGTAGGAGCAGCGGATGAACTAATCTATTTTTTTTGGCTTTTTTGTGGGTTGTAGGACTGAAAACAATCTAATCTTATAAAACTGTAAATCTCTCACCGATTAACCTGAAAACTGATACCACTTGATGTGAACTGGGGACCCGATCTTTCGATGAGAGAGGATAACTACGATTTTGGGTGGGACTTGACCCTCACGATCCGGCTACCAACCGTGACAGGAGAACCGTGACACGATCGATATCCACGGCAATCGCTGAACCAACTCCACGGCGTTATCGACCGAGCCAACGACGCGATCGACCTACCACACAGGATTTTTCCTGCAAGCAAATTGAAGAACATGCAAGAAAATAATAGCCAAGCAATCTCAAAATTGCGAATATGCTAGATGGGATTAATCTCACAAGATGGGGTTCCGATAGGATGTCTTGACGGTCGCACTAGCCGCTACGAGCGAAGACAAATAAAAGTAGCAATAGCTAAACTTCTCTAAACAAAACCCGAGTCTAAACTCTAACCTAGACTAGCTATTTATTAAAGGGTGCAGGCGTGCCGTCGCCGCTGAGCGATGTCCGGTCTGCATGCCGCCTCGCTCTCCTCGATTTAATCCAGCTGTCCTATTTTTATCATCTGGTCGTGGTGCACCCTAGAAGCTGCGTGGCGTGGCGTGGCCTCCGACTCCTTCGATGGAAAACTTCCGCCCACTTCCTTGGTTGATATGTAGCATGTAGTACAGGCCCATGGCCCACTTGGATGCATGCACGGTGATCCATCCTTCAAAATTCCAAAGTCTATGCATGCATGTTCACGCAATGCATGTATGCATATTAGTACACGCATCTTCATCTTGCATCTCCAAATGCTCTCTCTTGTTGACTTTTTGACCCCTCCATTCCTGAGTATAATTAAAACGAACAATGAGTGGAGCATCGTATTCTTGGTACTTAAATTATGCGTACGAAGAAACAAAAATACCTGGTTATTAATTTGACGTGTAGTTTTTGTAAATATTTTTATGATAGTAATGTTCACATCAGGGTGTCGGCCATGACCTGACTAACCACACAAGTCTCTCGTCCAGGTTTATCGCCTATTCGGGTTCCATCCGCAAGGAGATCCGGCCGGGGTGTCGCTCACGCTCCCAAACGATGTGTGCAGGGTTCCCAAGCCCACCTTGATGGGTGGATCTACGCTTGGTACACCGTGCCATGGTGCCTAGTCTGTGCCAAGCCCACATGTACCGGGTGCCACTTGGTAGACTACTAACACAACCTACAAACACCAGAAACTAGTTGCAACTCCTGGACAGAGATCGGGTTGATTAATAAGTTGAGAGGGGCACTTAAGCATTCCAATGCGTGGTAGTAACTGTTCATGGATCACAAACACAGAACTCAGTTCCTAAGGACGGCTGCAATGAGACAACCCACCATGTACTCCTACATGGCCTCTCACCGCTACCTTTACCAAATTGCGTTCACACACTTAGCTATCAACAGTAGGGCATGTTCACACACCTCTAATTCATCCCCGATGAATCAGACCTGACTCAACTCTAAGCAGTAGCAGGCATGACAAACAAACATGAATGAGTAGGAACATCAGGGCTCAAACAACTCCTACTCATGCTAGTGGGTTTCATCTATTTACTGTGGCAATGCAAGGTCATGGAGAGGAAAGGGGTTCAACTAGCGCAGCATGTAACAGTTGAATCGTTGTTGTCCTAATGTAGTGAAAGAGAGCAGGAGAGAGAGAGAGAGTGAGATTGTATCGGAATGAACAGGGGGGTTTTGCTTGCCTGGCACTTCTGAAGATAGTATAGCTCTTCATCGGTGTCATAGAACTCATCGTCGGAACACATCTATCGAGGGGGAACAACACCGGCAAATAGAGAAGGAACACAATCAATGCAATGCAAAATATGATGCATGAATGTGACATGGCAATATGCTATGATTTGAGCTCATGCAACTAGCAATGATTTGAATGGAGTTGGTTTGAACACTAGGTTCAAATTCAAACTCCACATGGGACATTTAAAACGCCATTTATTCAAATTGTCATAAACAGTGGTTGTAAGTTATTCAAACATGCCTGAAAATGGTACAGATGGATAGATTGGATTTTTCTGATCATTTTCCATATTTAAATTATTTCATTTGGAGTTATAAATTAATTTCTATGATTTTTAGAAGTTTTAGCTATTTTCTGGAATTTCCCTGATTATTTAGAAAATAAACTAAATTTCAGAAAAGGAATATTGCGTCAGCATTGCGCCATGCTGACCTCAGCAGGTCAACAGACCCAGTCTAGGTCAAACCTGACTAGTGGGGTGTAACGCCCTCGATGCGGCTATATCTCCCACGTGTCGAAGCACGACTTAGAGGCATAACCGCATTGAAAGCAATGTCGCAAGTGATGTAATCTTCACACAACCCATGTAATACATAAGGGAAAGAGATACATAGTTGGCTTACAATCGCCACTTCACACCATTACATGAATAAAGCATTACATCATCCAGATACAATCAAGGTCCGACTACGGAACCAAAATAAAAGAAGAACCCCAAATGCGACAAAAGGTCCCCGATCGACCCCAACTGGGCTCCACTCTCGATCAACTAGAACAAAACAACACAAAGGGCAAGATCTTCATCGAGCTCCTCCTTGAGCTTGGTTCGCCACCTTTCGGTAACATAGGCACCGCAAACTGGTTTTGAAGTATCCGTGAGCCACGAGGACTCAAAGAATCCCATTACCATGGGTATCAAGACTAGCAAAGCTTAATGGGAAAGGAAGGGGTAAAGTGGTGAGGTTGCAAAGCAGCGACTAAGCAAGTATGGTGGCTAACATACGCAAAGAAGAGTGAGAAGAGAACAAGCGGAACGGTCGTGAAGCTAGCAATGATCAAGAGGTGATCCGAACACCTACTTACGCCAAACATAACACGTAAACCGTGTTCACTTCCGGACTCCACGAGAAGAGACCATCACGGCTACACACCGCGTTGATGCGTTTTAATTCGGATCCGTGTCAAGTTATCTACAACCGGACATTAACAAATTCCCATCTCGCCACGTAATCGCAGGCACGGCTCTCGAAAGTTTATACCTCGTAGGGTGTCCCAACTTAGCCCATGACAAGCTCTCGCGATCAACGAAGGAATAGACCTTCTCCCAGGAAGACCCGATCAGTCTCGGAATCCCGGTACATCAAGACATTTCGACAATGGTAAAACAAGACCAGCAAGACCTCCCGGCGTGCCGACATCCTGATAGTAGCCGCGCGTATCTCGTCTCACGCCACGACCGGATGAGCACTACGTACAACTAGAACCAGCCCTCTAGTTTCCCCAAGGTGGCGCTGCAAGTGGCTCTAGTTTGGACCAACACTTAGACAAGCATTGGCCCGGGGGGGCTAAAATAAAGATGACCCTTGGGATGCGCGACTCCCAAGGGAAAAAGGTAATAGGTGAGGCAAATGGTAAAACCAATGTTGGGCCTTGCTGGACAAGTTTTATTCAAAGCGAACTGTCAGGGGGGTCCCATAAATCACCCGACCGCGTTAGGAACGCAAAATCCGGGAACATAACACCGGTATGACGGAAACTAGGGCGGCAAGAGTGGAACAAAACACTAGGCATAAGGCCGAGCCTTCCACCCTTTACCAAGTGTATAGATGCATTAATAATATAAGAGATATTGTGATATCCCAACCAAAATCCTGTCCACCATGGAGAAATCTTCAACTTCACCTGCAACTAGCAACACTATAAGAGGGGCTGAGCAAAAGCGGTAACATAGCCAAACAACGGTTTGCATAGGAATGGTGTCAAAGGTTAGAGGTTCATGGCAATATGGGATGGCTTGATAAACAGGTAATAGGTAGCGCAGCATAGCGATAGAGCGAAGCAACAAGCATAGCAATGATAGTAGTGAGATCCGTGGTAGCGGTCATCTTGCACGAAATCCCGTAAGGAAGAAGAACGAGTCCATGAAGAAGACAAACGGACGTAGTCGAACGAATCCTCACAACTCCGGAACGAAACTGAAGCTAACGAGAGGGGCAACCCAGAAAGAAACAAACAACATAGTAAACAACCATCACATAAACATGGCATGATGCACAACCAAGGATGATGCATGTCCGGTTTAAATATGCATGACATGGCAAAGTGCACAAACAATCCTACAAATTAAGTGGAGCTCAATATGCAACGAGTTGCATATTGACAAAACACCACATCAATTATTTAGTTCTCTCCCAGTTATGTACCCAACAATATTAAATGTTGTTAAACATGGCAAGAGGTGAAGCGTAATTAAACTACGTATCTAGGCAAGTTTAAATGAGGCCGGAACTACAAACAATAATTCCGGAAAATCCTCATGTGCAATTTATGAATTTGGTACTGTTCTGCCCTAAAACATATTTTAAAGTTGTTAAACAGGAAAATAAAGTGGACCATGTTAAACTAGGCATTTTTCCACACCATTTACATGTAAAGTTTATTTAAAACAGAGTTACGGTTATTTAGTTATGAAATAAATCATTTTAACATGGCATTTAAGCAAATTTAAACAAACAACATTTTAAACATTTTAAACATGGATGAAAGTGGCATACTATTAATCTACACAAAATTCCAAGCATTTTACATATATAAAGTTTTTACATATGATGCATGGTTATTTAGTTATTAAATACGTGATGTCTAGGGGGTTTTCTGCAAATCTGTAAATCCTGGATAATACACAAAATCGCTCGGCAGAAAAAAAAAACAAAGAACGGGTCGCAACTGGCTGGCCTAGCAGGATCAGGAGCTGGGGGGGGGGGCAGCTCACCCATGGGCTTGGCCCGTTTGGTGGAGGAGGCCCAAGAGGGGCCGGCTTTGGCCGGGTTTGGCTGGCAGCGCGCCACGCAGTAACAACGAGGCGAGGAAGGTATGCGTCAACGCAGAGGACGGCAACCGTCATCGTTGATGTCGTTCGAAGCAGGGGAAACAGGGGCGCGGCGAGGACGGGGTCAACGGCGCGGCAGCAGCTGCAGGGAAGGCCGGTGAGGCAGGAGATCCGGTGCGGCGGCGCAGTCCAATGGCGACGGGGACGACAGGAGGTGGCCGGACGGAGCGGATTGGCCTGGCCTGGCGGGCTGCTGGCTGACGAGGTCCAGGAGGGGAAGGCCAGGCGGCGCAGGGCAGCCGCGGATCTGGTCGGCGACGGGGTCGAGGAAGCTTCGAGCGGCGGCGGGGAGAGGAACAGAGGATCGGGCGCCGTGGGCTGCGCTGGTTGGTGGATCGAGGGGATCCAGAGGAGAGCGCCGGTTGGGTGGGGAAGGATCCCGAGGGGAACTGGTTGGCGGCGACTTGATGGGACAAACCCCCTAGAAGTTAGGGTTTGGCCTGATTTAGACTAGGGGGTCTTTATATAAGGAAAGAAGGAGTGTTTAGGGTAGATTTGGACCCGCCGATCATAATCGGGCGATTGAGAAAAATAGACTAGGGATGTCCAAATAATAAAATGGAGATGTTTTGTAGACGTTAGGGGATGATCCGGACCCAACGGTAATGACTGCCTAGGTCGGGTTCAGGGGAGTTTCGGACACGCACACGAGGGGGTCTGAGAGAGGTTAGTTGGTTTGCCAAGAGGGAATGGAAAACCCGGTTGGTCTCGGAACGGCCAACAAAAGCAAGGGGGGACACGGCAACTATGAGCGGATGCAAGTTTTATGAAAACGATGCCAATGCAATGCGTATGATGACATGAGACGAGATGCAAAACATGAACACAATGCAAAACAAAAGACAAAAAACCCAACCACGAAGGAAATAATATATCGCATCTCCGGAAAAGGCAAGAGTTGGAGTTACGAATATGGAAAGTTGTATCCGGGGCATTACAACACTCCACCACTACGAGAGGATCTTGTCCCGAGATCTAGGATGGCACCGGAGCGAAAACGGAAGAGGAAGAGAAGAGGTAAAACTAAGTTGCTTCTTTGACCAATGAGTGAAACCAAAGAACCTTGAGAGGTTGAACAAATTGAAAGAAACAAAACAACGAAGATGAACAGAGTTGAAAACACTCTGTTAGAAAAGAGGAACAAGGGACACGGTGAGAACAAAGAGGTTTAGTGATAAGATAGATATTGAAACCACTCCGGTTAAAACTAGATAGAGGAGGAATAAGATTGATATAATTTGGGCAGCACTCCGACTGAAAATGGAAGGAATTGAACATGAACTTGACAAGATGAGAGGATACATGATGAAATCAACAACACACTGCTTCCAGAATTGAAAGAATGGCACAAGGGATAAGAAACATTACAAACCACACTCCGGTTGAGAAGGGAGGCAAAACTTGATAAGATGAGAGAACTCGAATGAAAACACGACACTCCGGCTAAACGGATAAGCAACGAAATTACATGATATTTACAAAATGAGATGATGGGTCGAAGAGAGTAACATCACAATGCCTCTGGAACAAAAGAATAGAAGATAGATCACTGGAATAACAGAATGGAGAAGAAAATGCCAAGCACCCTTCCAAGAAGGTTATAACGGAGTTGTTGGAAAACCAACAACGAAAAGAATAAGCTTGATATGGTCTTAAGGAATGCATCTCAAATTATGAGGTGACAACCTGCCAAGCACGGGAAAAGAATTTCATTGATACGAACAAAGAGACGAGAAAGCTATATCACCGGGAGGATAAAAAAGAACTTGGGTCATGCATAATCACCACAAATAGCAACAACCCTTAAGGAAGAGTTTTAGGTGAAATCTGACACAAGATAACTCCAACGAATAAGTTGATTGGTCGAAAAGATTTCTTGAAAGAAGAGAAAATGATGGATTTAAAATACCTCATTCTTGACAACATATGAATCATGAAACATGAATGGAAATTGCCAAGAATGATATAACACCACCTCAAAAGCTAAGGTAGAAAGAATTGCACTTTGGAATGCAAGATGAAGAATACTTGAACGCCTCAAAACAAAACATGTGTTGAGCACCATGTTTATTTTAGAGTATAGCTTGGCGGATCATAACTTCAAGAGAAATCTTGAAGAACAATTGAAGAATGGAAAGAATCCTTGACGAACCATCATGTATAGCCTCCATGAAGAACTCCGAAAAGAAAGATGAAGCCTCTCGAACCGAGAATTACTTCATCATGAACAATCTCCGGATGAAAAGAATTGAATCACCTCGAGGAAATAAGAATAAGATTTATTGTATGCTTATCCTTCATCAAATTTAATTGATGACAAGCAACGGATTTGGCATACTACTTATTCCCGTAGAAAGGATTAAGAGGGATATAGCGCAAAACTTGAGGAAGTCTTCATGAACCACCGGTAGGATAGGAAAGAACGAATGAATTGATATGATAACAAAGGAAAAAGAATCTGAAGGAACCACCGATGGGATTTGGAAACAACGAGTGAATTAATATGATAACAAAGGAAGTGAAATCTTTAACGAACCACTGTAAGAATTGAAAATGAAATTAGCAAAGGCACAATTCACCTGGAAGAATTGGAAAACAAATGAAGATACTTGACAGAATTTAGATACAAGAGAATGAAGAGATCATGAACTGGTTAGAGGATATTTGAATGATGCACTGGTATGATTTGGAGAACGAGAGCTGAAAGCTTGAATGAATAATACTGAGATGATGGGCTTCAAAGAATGAAACTGAAAAGACTCCTAAAATGCTCCGGATGGGTGAAAAAGATTCTCACAATCGAAAACAATTATGAGAGGATGGCAACAAGCTAGTACCATGAATCTTGAAGAGAATAGAGCAAGATTAAAGAGAAACTCTTCTTCGGTCTTCAAATGATGAGAATGACAACGAGAAACACCACCAAGAATTATTGAGGCACATCGGAAGAATCAAAAGCGAAGAGGTTGAGCCAACTATGAAAAGAATTTGACAGATCTTGGAGAAAAGCATTTGACTAATGATAACTCATTCTTACGTCAAACTTGGAGAAGAATTTAGGATAGCTCTGGGAAAATAGAAGAGTCAGGTAAGATCCTGGGAAAAGACCTGTGGGTTAGGGCCCACTCAAAAGAACACCGTTGAAAAGATTTAAAAGAGATGTTGCACCGGTTGAATTAAATGGCTTGAATGAGATAACAACCTCGAAATATCTTGAGGGGATTGAGAATGGAAACACAAGTCTTCGAAGATATCTTGAGCACTTCAGGAAAAATGAATAGCGAGAAGTGAGCGATTGAGAGGTGCGCCGGCATGGGAAAGCATTTGAAACGAGGAAAGGAATATGATGAATATCGAAAGCTTGAATTAAATCCACCGAAGTAGAAACAACAATGAAGGATGATGAACTTGAAACTGTTGAGCATCTTCATGGGAAATCACCGGATAAGAACATTGAAAGAAAAGAATGAAGAGACTTCACGTGAATAAATGGATACTTGATTAAAAAAAAAATCTGAGTCCTTGAATAAAAAGGGTGGGAGGGTGGGGAGAAACAAAGACAACTTGGGATGAACGAGACAAACACCGTTGAGAAAACTTAGAAATGATCTTGCGGATGGGAAGAATGATCGGATCCACTTGAAGAGAAGCGCACCGGTTGGAAAGAATTAACATGACAACCTCAATGATCAAGAAGGATTAACACTCACATAGAAATATGAGAACACCGTTTAGGAAAGGTATGGATTCAACATTTGACTTCGAAGCAACTCGAATACCACATATAACACAAAACAAAGGATTTGGCTTGCAGAATAAGCCGGAACAAATACATATGATAGAGATTTACCCAATCTCATATCATGCATCTGTCGGAAAGATATTCTAGGAGCTACTTGAATTCCCACCTATAAAACTCCCGAAACTTTCTGGTTATGCAATCTGGTGTTGGGGATACAGGGGAAGCAATATATCTCACCCAAACTAACAATACCTACATCCAAGTCAGTATCCATCCGTCAACACATAACCAAGAAGCCTTCGAAATCGTGTACCTCAACCTTCAAAAGCATTCGTTATATGAGTCATGGCAATACTCCGTACTCACCTCAAGATCTTGGGTTATCGGGTTATCTCACCAACAAGCGCATAAAAGAGATTTTCGATGTCGGCGATTAAACTCGGGTATTCCGAATCGCAACGATAAAATTATGACGACAACACCTCGAGCTCAACTCCCGGGACACTTCCACTAAACCCCGACGGGAGGCACCAAGACAATGTTCTCATCATAAAACCATCGGAACGATTCCAAGATACCCGCGTGATCCTAAAAAAAAATTTAGTGAAATTTGAGAAGAGAAGAGTCAAAACTCTACGTCACGATGCCTTACCAGAGCGACGAAGGGACTGAGGAGTAAAAATAATTCCTAACTCTCCGATATATATAATCCTAAATGACTCAAAACATTTTTCTAGACACAACTCGGCCGCTAAAAACGATCAAGCAGTGGGGCTCCTAAGGTTGGGGAAGGCTCTGATTACCAACTTGTAACACCCTCGATGCGGCTATATCTCCCACGTGTCGAAGCATGACTTAGAGGCATAACCGCATTGAAAGCAATGTCGCAAGTGAGGTAATCTTCACACAACCCATGTAATACATAAGGGAAAGAGCTACATAGTTGGCTTACAATTGCCACTTCACACCATTACATGAATAAAGCATTACATCATCCAGATAGTATCAAGGTCCGACTACGGAACCAAAATAAAAGAAGAACCCCAAATGCGACAAAAGGTCCCCGATCGACCCCAACTAGGCTCCACTACTGATCAACTAGAACGAAACAACACAAGGGCAAGATCTTCATCGAGCTCCTCCTTGAGCTTGGTTGCGCCACCGCCGGTAACATAGGCACCGCAAACTGGTTTTGAAGTATCCGTGAGCCACGAGGACTCAACAATCCCATTACCATGGGTATCAAGACTAGCAAAGCTTAATGGGAAATGAAGGGGTAAAGTGGTGAGGTTGCAAAGCAGCGACTAAGCAAGTATGGTGGCTAACATACGCAAAGAAGAGCGAGAAGAGAACAAGCGGAACGGTCGTGAAGCTAGCAATGATCAAGAGGTGATCCGAACACCTACTTACATCAAACATAACACGAAACCGTGTTCACTTCCGGACTCCGCGAGAAGAGACCATCACGGCTACACACGCGGTTGATGCGTTTTAATTCGGATCTCGTGTCAAGTTATCTACAACCGACATTAACAAATTCCCATCTCGCCACATAACCACGGCACGGCTCTCGAAAGTTTATACCTGCAGGGTGTCCCAAATTAGCCCATGACAAGCTCTCGCGATCAACGAAGGAATAGACCTTCTCCCAGAAGACCCGATCAGTCTCGTAATCCCAGACATCAAGACATTTCGACAATGGTAAAACAAGACCAGCAAGACCTCCCGGCGCGCCGACATCCCGATAGTAGCCGCAGATCTCGCCTCGAGCCATGACCGGATGAGCACTACGCATAACTAGAACCAGCCCTCAAGTTTCCCGAGGTGGCGCCGCAAGTGGTTTCTAGTTTGGACCAACACTTAGACAAGCATTGGCCGGGGGCTAAAATAAAGATGACCCTTGGGATGCGCGACTCCCAAGGGAAAAAGGTAATAGGTGAGGCAAATGGTAAAACCAATGTTGGGCCTTCTTTGGACAAGTTTTATTCAAAGCGAATCGTCAGGGGGTCCCATAAATCACCCGACCGCGTTAGGAACGCAAAATCCGGGAACATAACACCAATATGACGGAAACTAGGGCGGCAAGAATGGAACAAAACACCAGGCATAAGGCCGAGCCTTCCACCCTTTACCAAGTGTATAGATGCATTAATAATATAAGAGATATTGTGATATCCCAACCAAAATCCTGTCCACCATGGAGAAATCTTCAACTTCACCTGCAACTAGCAACACTATAAGAGGGGCTGAGCAAAAGCGGTAACATAGCCAAACAACGGTTTGCATAGGAATGGTGTCAAAGGTTAGAGGTTCATGGCAATATGGGATGGCTTGATAAACAGGTAATAGGTAGCGCAGCATAGCGATAGAGCGAAGCAACTAGCATAGCAATGATAGTAGTGAGATCCAGGGTAGCGGTCATCTTGCCTGAAATCCCGTAAGGAAGAAGAACGAGTCCATGAAGAAGACAAACGGACGTAGTCGAACGAATCCTCACAACTCCGGAACGAAACCGAAGCTAACGAGAGAGGCAACCCGGAAAGAAACAAACAACATAGTAAACAACCATCACATAAACATGGCATGATGCACAACCAAGGATGATGCATGTCCGGTTTAAATATGCATGGCATGGCAAAGTGCACAAACAATCCTACAAATTAAGTGGAGCTCAATATGCAACGAGTTGCATATTGACAAAACACCACATCAATTATTTAGTTCTCTCCCAGTTATGTACCCAACAATATTAAATGTTGTTAAACATGGCAAGAGGTGAAGCGTAATTAAACTACCTATCTAGGCAAGTTTAAATGAGGCCGGAACTACAAACAATAATTCCGGAAAATCCTCATGTGCAATTTATGAATTTGGTACTGTTCTGCCCTAAAACATATTTTAAAGTTGTTAAACAGGAAAATAAAGTGGACCATGTTAAACTAGGCATTTTTCCACCCCATTTACATGTAAAGTTTATTTGAAACAGAGTTACGGTTATTTAGTTATGAAATAAATCATTTTAACATGGCATTTAAGCAAATTTAAACAAACAACATTTTAAACATTTTAAACATGGATGAAAGTGGCATACTATTAATCTACACAAAATTCCAAGCATTTTACATATATAAAGTTTTTACATATGATGCATGGTTATTTAGTTATTAAATGCGTGATGTCTAGGGGGTTTTCTGCAAATCTGTAAATCCTGGATAATACACAAAATCGCTCGGCAGAAAAAAAAACAAAGAACGGGTCGCAACTGGCTGGCCTAGCAGGAACAAGAGCTGGGGGGCAGCTCACCCATGGGCTTGGCCCGTTTGGTGGAGGAGGCCCAAGAGGGGCCGGCTTTGGCTGGGGCTGGCGCTGGCTGCGGCCACGCAGGCACAACGAGGCGAGGCAGGGCGCGGTCAACGCAGGAGGACGGCTTCGTCGTCGTTGATATCGTTCAAAGCAGGGGAAACAGGGGCGCGGCGAGGACGGGGTCAACGGCGCGGCAGGGGCTGCAGGGAAGGCCGGCGAGGCAGGAGATCCGGTGCGGGGGCGCAGTCCAATGGCGACGGGGACGACAGGAGGTGGCCGGACGGAGCGGACTGGCCTGGCTCGGGCGGGCTCTTGGCCGACGAGGTCCAGCGGGAAGGCCAGCGGCGCAGGCAGCCATGGATCGGCCGGGCGACGGGTCGAGGAAGCTTCGAGCGGCGGCGGGGAGAGGAACAGAGGATCAGGCGCCGTGGGCTGCGCTGGTTGGTGGATCGAGGGGATCCAGAGGAGAGCGCCGGTTGGGTGGGGAAGGATCCCGAGGGGAACTGGTTGGCGGCGGCTTGATGGGACAAACCCCCTAGAAGTTAGGGTTTGGCCTGATTTAGACTAGGGGGTCTTTATATAAGGAAAGAAGGAGTGTTTAGGGTAGATTTGGACCCGCCGATCGAAATCGGGCGATTGAGAAAAATAGACTAGGGATGTCCAAATAATAAAATGGAGATGTTTTGTAGACGTTAGGGGATGATCCGGACCCAACGGTAATGACTGCCCGGGTCGGGTTCAGGGGAGTTTCGGACACGCACACGAGGGGGTCTGAGAGAGGTTAGTTGGTTTGCCAAGAGGGAATGGAAAACCCGGTTGGTCTCGGAACGGCCAACAAAAGCAAGGGGGGACACGACAACTACGAGCGGATGCAAGTTTTATGAAAACGATGCCAATGCAATGCGTATGATGACATGAGACGAGATGCAAAACATGAACACAATGCAAAACAAAAGACAAAAAACCCAACCACGAAGGAAATAATATATCGCATCTCCGGAAAAGGCAAAGAACAAAGAGGGAGAGGGGAAAATGGCCAGGGGAGAAGGGGGGTCAGCATGGCCTCGTCCACGTCTCCTAGCGCGGGGTTGGGAGGTAGGAGGCGTCGACACGGTGAAGCAAGAGGTGGATGGGGCACGCCTGCGTGCGTAGGCCACGCGCCGTGCGTCCGACTAGCGGGAGGAAGAAGACCTCCCTGCCCCTGGTGGGCCGGGCCAGCTTGATGGGCTGCCAGGTAAGCTCCAGGTAAAAACTCTCTCTGTTTTAAATTTGTTTCTGTTTCCTATTGTTTGCCTCTGTTTATAGTAAAAATACTAATTCATTTTGTAAAATCCTGAAAATAATTGTGGGCACTTTTGAAAATATTTCCAACAGCCCTCAAATGCTTTCAAGATTATTTGGACATTTAAAATATTTTAAGAATTTAAATGTCCAAATTAAAATACTTATGATTTAATTCAAGCAATCCAGAGTGTCCTAGAGAAGTGTGCACCATTTTTGTCAGAGGTTCTAGACCAATACAGAAGTGATGAACATTTATGAAGGGCATTTTGGGTTCGTTGAAAATATTTATGGTTGACCCTATTTGATTTAATTTTGGTGCTAGGGTTTGTCATCCCCATTTCAGGTTTAAGAGAAATTTAAACATGATGCAAGACAAGACTAGCTAACCCAAAGCAGACCAGAACTAGGGATGTGACAACTCACCCCCACTAGGCAAGAATCTCGTCCCGAGAATCTGGACGTAGGGTAAGCAGACAGAAGGGAACACGAAGCTAGCACAATCTTCACGATCCAGGTTGTACTTCATAAGAGCGTTGATTCGGTCATCACCTTTGCCTTGACGTCTTGCTCTGAGATCTCCATCCAGCATGATGACGGGAAGAAAGGAAACTCTCAAAGAATCGATCTTCTCGAAGATCGAGCAACCAATGATCAACTCACACAACAAGACATAGGAACATCTCTCGAGATGAGACACGAAGCATACATCTAGAGGGATGGAGTGAAATAGATGACGAAGGTTCACTAGATAGACAACAATTCCACACCTAAGAGGGTGGTGAACGGTTGTCAGCGTAGTGAGGAGTGAAGTTGCCCATGATACCATAATGAGACATCTTAGGGGAGGTGACTCGTAGATCTATTCCCTTCAGTGGCAAAAAGAATTACTTTTGATACAGAGATCATTGAAACCCTTTATGCTAGCCTAAGGCAATCACAAACGATCGTTTTTAAGGAGTTCGAAGGAATGGCATACTCAGATTGGAAAGGAAACTATGGTTATGGAACAACTCGGCAAACGGGAGGCACATTCCAGTTGATACCGAGGATATAACCTAGTGACTGAGTGTGCTCTCAAGAACTTGAGCATTTCCATACCCATCGAGGTCCTACCGACATCCGTGCCGAGGATCCTAGCAACACAGCTTACTACCATGATGAATAGTGATGGACAAGCGGATATAAAGGAAGAGAACACTTTCTCTGATTTCACCTTAGCGAGGCCAAGGAAACGAAATCTGGATGATCGACCAAGAGACATTTAGCACTCCGCTTCTAATGTTCTCCTTGATGTTCTAGCTAACACGATCATGCTTAAAAGCATCGACATGGCCATCAAGTAAAGGTCGGACTTCGGGAGCACAAAATCCATAAGGATCAACTTCTAGAATAAGTCATGTGAGTTCCTCATGGGAGGTGACCAAACAGATTAATCAAGATACTACAACAATAGTGCTTCCAGCTAGGTGCGTCCACTTCACTGGAACATATATCATAGTTCTTGGAAGAGGTTCCAACCATCATATCTACCTGAGATTCAGATCTGGTTAGTAACAGAATATTTCAGACAACATGTCTGGGAAAGAAAGTTTGCAACACAAACCGACGAGATAATGTTGCGAGATTCTCGGGAAATGAACTACGGTAGTAAGCTCCAAAACATGAGCTGGTTCTGCTACATGCATGTGAATATGTTATCCAGGACAAACATGATCATGGAATAGTCTTACGATAAAACACTACCGAGTTTTGGTTGGGAACCATCATCGAGGATAACGGAATCTTGTACAAGTCCATCTGGTACCTTCAGGACTAGCACCTAGAACTTATTATCCTTGAACAAATCAATCAGTGGCTTGGTGTGCTATGGAATACATATGGAGTGGAGGTAATTAATCTACCAAACCATAGTATACTTTGCACATGCATGACTGACTTGGAACGATTCCAAAGGAAGCAAAATAATCTTTCTCGGATCCACAGCGGCAACTTACATCAAATGCACGTGAATTAGGGAAAGTCACTTCTTTCATCCAAACATATGCTTCATGAGCGGGACATGAAGATAATGCTTATAAACGTTTCCAACACTAGCTCAATGTTCAACATGAATCATGGAGGGGACAAGATGCTGCTGACGGGCTCAATAGCAACTCATCGGAATTTCCATATCACTGGACTTTCACCATTATGTGAACAATGTGTTAGTATTGGTCAGACCAAAAGATGTAATGGTGTATAATCGAGGAATCAACCACGAGTAAGACAACATTATGAACATCGTTGGTTCTGATTTGATTTGAGAATAACCCATACCCAAATCAAAGTTTTAACAAGATGATAGACTCAGCAACTGATCACGAGGACCAACTGATGAAGATATCCTCTTTCTTCAACACACACACACAAAGAGATATCCTTTGGAAAGAACTAAGTCATGCAAGCTTTTATCTTCCAACTCTCCAAGTTGTTGTTTAGCTTAACCAACTAGCTCAAGGTATCCAACACAGATTCTTGGAGGAAGAGTGGTTTATAGGAAAACCATTTGATCACGAGCTCAACATAGCGGTCAGGTGACAACCTGATGATACTTCCGAGAAGATATTCAGAATATCACGAACCACCGATATGTTATTAAGCTCGGGAGTATTCTTGCTTTCAGGGCAAGATGATGTGATCAAGAGAGTGATGGATTGACACAATCCTATCTCATTAACCGAGGAGTGCACCAGGGAAAATGGACTAGGTCGCACGATAAATCTTAGGATGATGATTCAATAACCGGCATACTAAGAAAAGATTATTGTCCATTAACTATCGAGCAACGGGGTTGCTAGGAGTATTGATTTCACACATCATGGTTCACTTGTCGGCATTCCGGTTGCGACAACACGGGACCGAGGAATGAAAAATGATAGCAAGAAGTATCACAGCATCAAGAATTCATGAGATGCTGCAATTCTCATGACATTCCTGACATAATGTGGGTAATACTTCAGGGTAGAACAGAATCAAAAACTGGATTGGCATTTTGATCTGCGGAATACAACCATTTTGACCCAATCCTAGATATGGAAGAGGTCCTGGAGTTTGTTTCTCCCAGTCATTCCGAATAGAACGGCTTGGCGGCCCACAAGAGTAATAGGCATCGATGAATGAATGCATATATACTCTTGACTATCAATTGATAGGCGAGGGTCAGAAGACAACTAAAGAGGGACAACTCAAAGGAACATATGATTTTATGAGTTGTGGATGCATGGATTAGCATGTCGAACGAGTTCAACATATTTCTTCCGGATAACCCATGCAAAAGGGTAGAACTGGCAAAGTCACAATATAGAATTGAGAACTCATCGAGAGCACTTTTGTTGTGATCTTTTGGTTCAAAGAACTTTTGCCATAAGCGGTTCATAGTATTTGGAAGAAGGAAATACCACGGACCTTGAGAACTATCACAAAGGTTACTAATATCCTAAAGGAACCAGCAAATACTAGCAACATGAGGTAAGTAGGGTGATTCTCGGGTTCAAAACCCAGGAGTAGAATACCTACTAACTAAATGGCATCATGGGATGCTTTCGAGAATAATGGCCAGAATCATCACACTGGAGATGCAAAGATTGCTAAATTATTGAGTGGTTCTCTAAGACGCCTAGGGTCATAATACTAGCTCCAACATATATACCGAGGAAATGAAGTGCCTCAACCCACCGATTAGTGTGGTTAATCTGGCCCAGAGGATCATCAGGAATGGAAAGGAGGGATTTGCAAATGCATCAGACTATTTAGAAACCTGGGATGACTCGGACAGCATAACGGATGTAAATACTCAAAGGATTTGAGACATCGTGCGAAATGGTGGCATAATCACTCGATCACCACAATATCAAGAATCTGAGGCCAGCTATGAATACACAAAAGTAGAAACAACTGAACTGAGGCATGAATCCACCAATCCTATAATTCTACAGATTAGTAACACATGATCCTGATAGGAAGAAGAGAAAGCCTAGTTCTTAATCCTCGTAGAAGAGAAGAGGATGATTCAGATCAGAAGGCCATAAGGTAAAGGAGTAAAAAGAGCCTTACGTTCCCATGCACAATCAATTCCCTTATATAACTAAAGATTTTCTAGACTCAACTTCGACCTGTTTGGCTTGGTAATCCTACAGGCAGTCAAGCTCTGATACCAAAGCTATCAGGACCCCGACTCAAAGCTACACCGATCTAGCATGTAACACCTCCTATCACTTTGCGGCCTCACGCACGGTATTCCCACGGGTGTCGCCTTACCTTGCCCAGGACCGTTTGCACCTTTTGGCACATGTATATGATAGTGTCGCTAGCATCCATATGACCAGGAGCCCGGGATGACATGGCTAGTCGTGAACCCAAAGTGGCACTAACTTACAGGGACATGCATACATGACCCATCAACGAACGTGTAGGTCACCAGCGAGTGAATCCGGGCTGTAGCAACTGGGCTAGCAGGACTCCGGTAAACCGGGCTGTAGCAGGCTAACAGGAATGCGGTAGACACCGTGTGACGTTTCCCGGAAGGGACAGACACAGGAATGAAGAAGGACACATGCCGGCCAGCCTAAGTGTTCCGGAGCAGTAGCAAGCTACCAAGGCTCAGTGGAAGCACTAGGAGACATTTCCCGGTAAGAGAGGCTACCAAGGATAAACAACTAGATAGTCAGATCCCACACATACCAAGCATTTCAATAACATGCACACAATATGCTCGATATGTGCAAATACAACATTGCATCACAACATGACTCTACAACTCAAGTATTTTATTCAATAGGCTTCGAGGAGCGAGATATTACAAACATGGGTCTCATGACCCAACATTCCGAGCACACAAGTCAAAGCACAAGCGGAAGCTTAACATGTCTAAGTACAGACATCTAAAAATGAAAAAGGCTGAGAAGCCTGACTATCTACCAGATCCTGCCGATGGCACAAGATCGTAGCTGAGGTAACAAGCTAAACATCGAAGTCCACGTGGAATTACTAGCAAAACTGAAGTCTCTCTACAAAAACATAAATTAAGAAAACGTGAGCACAAATGTACCCAGCAAGACTTACATCAGAACTAACTACATATGCATCATTATCAACAAGGGGTGGCGGGGTTTAACTGCAGCAAGCCATCTTTGACTCGGTGGCTATCCTGAACTACGACTGCAAGTAACTCTTTTGAGGTGGCGCACACGAGTCCACATATTCACCATATCAATACACCACTATGGATCCGCTCCCGTCTCCCTACGAGAACGCCATCCACGGCACTCACGCTTATCTTGCGTATTTTAGAGTATCCACTTTCACTTGTCTATGAAGTATACATGCAACCCAGAAGTCCTTTACCGTGGACACGGCTATTCGAATAGATAATGTTAACCCTGCTGGGGTGTACTTCTTCACACACGCTCTCACCACTTATCGCCATTTACATGACATGTACTCGGTAACCTTCAAGCCGAAGCCCAGCGAGGGTGTCGGCCATGACCTGACTAACCACACAAGTCTCTCGTCCAGGTTTATCGCCTATTCGGGTTCCATCTGCAAGGAGATCCAGTCGGGGTGTCGCTCACGGCCCCAAATGATGTGTGCAGGGTTCCCAAGCCCACCTCGACGGGTGGATCTATGCTTGGTACACCGTGCCACGGTGCCTAGTCTGTGCCAAGCCCACCTGTACCGGGTGCCACATGGTAGACTACTAACACAACCTACAAACACCAGAAACTAGTTGCAACTCCTGGACGGAGATCGGGTTGATTAATAAGTCGAGAGGGGCACTTAAGCATTCCAATGCATGGTAGTAACTGTTCATGGATAACAAACACGTAACTTCGGTTCGAGGACGGCCTGCAATGAGACAACCCACCATGTACTCCTACATGGCCTCTCACCGCTACCTTTACCAAATCGTGTTCACACACTTAGCTCTCAACAGTATGACATGTTCACACACCTCTAATTTATCCCCGATGAATCAGACCTGACTCAACTCTAAGCAGTAGCAAACATGACAAACAAACATGAATGAGTAGGCACATCAGGGCTCAAATAACTCCTACTCATGCTAGTGGGTTTCATCTATTTACTGTGGCAATGACAGGTCATGCAGAGGAAAGGGGTTCAACTAACGCAGCATGTAATAGTTGAATCGTTGTTGTCCTAATGCAGTAAAAGAGATTAGGAGCGAGAGAGTGAGATTGTATCGGAATGAACAAGGGGTTTTTGCTTGCCTGGCACTTCTAAAGATAGTATAGCTCTTCATCGGTTTCATCGAACTCATTGTCGGAACACGTCAATCGAGGGGGAACAACACCGGCAAATAGAGAAGGAACACAATCAATGCAATGCAAAAATATGATGCATGAATGTGACATGGCAATATGCTATGATTTGAGCTCATGCAACTAGCAATGATTTGAATGGAGTTGGTTTGAACACTAGGTTCAAATTCAAACTCCACATGGGACATTTAAAATACCATTTATTCAAATTGTCAAAAACACTGGCTGTAAGTTGTTCAAACATGCATGAAAATGTGTCAGATGGATAGATTGGATTTTTCTGATCATTTTTCATATAAATTATTTCATTTGGAGTTATAGATTAATTTCTATGATTTTTTTAGAAGTTTTAGCTATTTTCTGGAATTTCCCTGATTATTTAGAAAATAAACTAAATTCCAGAAAAGGGATATTGCATCAGCATTGCGCCATGCTGACCTCAGCAGGTCAACAGACCCGGTCCAGGTCAAACCTGACCAGTGGAGTCCACTGGTCAGTGACACAGAGCTGACTAGGTCACAGACATGTGGGGTCAGGTCAACAGCCACGTCAGCACGGTCAACTCTGACGTGTGGGTCCCGTTGGATTATAACTAATCTAAGCAGAAATAAAGCTGTAGTTAATTAGGGAGTGGGGCCCATGTGTCAATGGCCCAGGGGGTTGGATAGAAGGGCGATTAGCCGCTAATTAAGTGTGCCACGTCGGCGTGGCCGGAGTTAGGCCGCCGGCGACCATCCAGTGCGGCGGCGTCACTCATCCCAGCGATGAGAGGAGGCGGGGTTGCGCTCGTTGGAACGCCCGCGTTGCGGCACGTCCAACGGTGGCCGCGGCTGGAGCCTGGGTGAAGCAAGTCGGTGATAACGACGGCAAAGGCTGCTGCCGAAGCACGGGCAACAGTGGAAGTGGCGTCGCGGCACGCTAACGAGCGAGGTTAGGCGCTAGGGGGGCTCTACGGGTCGTGGCGAGCTCAATGGGTGCACGCCCGTGACCAAATGGTCACCGGGGCCACACCGGCGACGAGGCCAGGCGGCGGCGCGATTCGGTCGGCAAGGGGCGATGGTGATAGGGCATAAATGATCTCGGGGAGAGGGGGTTACGACGCGGGAGCTCACGGTGGTTACAGAGGTTGTCGAAGCGGGCTCGGGGGAGGCTTGACGGCGTCGGAATCCCGGCGGCGATCTCCTGTGGCCAAGGAAGAAGATGAGGTCGAGGACGACGTTGGAGAGCTCCCGCGGTCGAACGGGTTGGTGTGGACGATGCAGGAGTCGACGACGGTTCTTCTAGGTGCATCGACAGGGCGAGGATCAGACGGTGGCCGTGGCTACGACGAACGGCGGCGACGGCTCTCTGTTCGGGCGAAGAACGAAGAAGGAGAGGGGGAAATGGCCAGGGGAGAAAAGGGGGGGGGTCAGCACAGCCTCGTCCATGTCTCCTGGCGCGGGGTTGGGAGGTAGGAGGCATCGACACGGCAAAGCAGGAGGTGGCCGGGGCGCGCCTGCGTGCGTAGGCGACGCGCTGTGCGTCCGACTAGCGGGAGGAAGAAGACCTCCCTGCCCCTGGTGGGCCGGGCCAGCTAGATGGGCTGCCAAGTAAGCTCCAGGTAAAAACTCTCTCTGTGTTTTAAATTTGTTTCTGTTTCCTATTGTTTGCCTCTGTTTTGAATTAGTAAAAATACTAATTCATTTTGTAAAATCCTGAAAATAATTGTGGGCACTTTTGAAAAAACTTCCAACAGCCCTCAAATGCTTTCAAGATTATTTGGACATTTAAAATATTTTATAGAATTTAAATGTCCAAATTCAAATACTTATGATTTAATTCAAGCAATCCAGAGTGTCCTAGAGAAGTGTGCACTATTTTTGTCAGAGGTTCTAGACCAATACAAAAGTGACGAACATTTATGAAGGGCATTTTGGGTTCGTTGAAAATATTTATGGTTGACCCTATTTGATTTAATTTTGATGCTAGGGTTTGTCATCCCCATTTCAGGTTTAAGAGAAATTTAAACATGATGCAAGACAAGACTAGCTAACCCTGAGCAGACCAGAACTAGGGATGTGACAAGATGCCTCTATGCCACGTTCACTGAGATAGCCCCCAGGTACCTATCTTGTGTTGAGCTCTGTCCGTCACGAGTTTTTCCCCTTATTCACTACAAAAAAATACACTTCCGTGATGATACGTGTTTGTCACAGTAGGTCGCATTTTTTGTCATGCATGTACATCCATGATGATTTTATGACAGAATCAAGATAGTCATACCTGTGCTATCGTAGAAGTGTTCCATGACATTACCAAAATTATCATCATGGAAGTGTCCACTTCCATGACGATAAATCGCGTGTCACAGAAGTGCTTTCGTCAAGGGTGACCGACACGTGGCATCCACCGTAACGGAACGCCGTTAAGCTATCAGGTCGGGGTTTGGATCCGATAACCCGTTAACAGCCCCGACCAATGGGGATTTTCCACGTGTAAAATCATAATTGGCAAGAGGAAACATGTGTCGGCTCATCGTTGGGACAGATGTCATCCACTCATTGGACAAAAGGCGCCTATGATAGGTCGACATGTGGCACGGCCCACAGAGGCCCATTCCTGTGAAAAGGCCGGCCCGTTTGACTTGGTCAAAAGGTGGCGGACCGGCCCATGGAAAGCCTGTTAACGGCCTGTTTACATATAGCCCATCTACAGCCCGCTAACACAAGGCCCGTTACACCCTATCCGAATTAGGCCCAGTAGCGTCATCTGGGCCATCCAATATGATTCCTGCCCATTTTCACTTCTGGCCCATGTATGGCCCATGACGTCTTTCGGCCCATATGAGGCCCTTTGTAACTCTTGGCCCATTAACGACCCGTGGTGAAACGGGCCCGTAATGAATAGTGTATAACTTTACACTCATTAACGGCCCGTGGTGAAACTGGCCCGTAATGAACAGTGTATCACTTTATACCCATTAACGGGCCATTATTCCGTTGGGCCGTTTCCAGCCCATGTTATCTTTTGGCCTTCTCAGAGCCCATTTATTCTTGGGCTCATTTCCAGCATTCGTTTACTTATGGCCCGTTCATCGCTATTTTTTTCTTGTGGGCCAAATTCAGCCCGTGGTTACAGTCGGCCCGTTTGTGGTCCGTTAATACGTTGGGTCGTTTTCATAGGGTCATCAAGTACGGCTTATTAACGATGGCCCGTTATGGTCGGCCCATGAACGGATGATTCCAACTCTAGCCCGTTTACGTCCATAATGCGATATGTTTGGCCAATCGATCATACGACCTGTATAAGGCCCATTGTTGATATGGCCCGTAGAAGGCCCGTTTCTACGGCCCGTAGAAGGCCCATTGTTTCTACGGCCCGTAGAAGGCCCATTGTTTCTATGGCCCGTAGAAGGCCCATTGTTTCTACGGCCCATAGAAGGCCCACTATTTCTACAACCCTTAGGAGGCCCACTGGCACTATCGTAAATATTAGCCCATGGTTATTGTGGCCTAGTTTTAAAAAATAGGTTATTGCAGCCACTAGCAAACCGCGGAAAAAGAACTGCAATGACTACAAGCAAACAAATAAACAAGACAACAAGGAAATAAATAAGCAAGCAACTAACGCTAGGCTATCACGGCTATTACACATATTACATCCACTGGGCATCAAAGTTCGCCACTAGTGCCAATATAGGGAACAAAGCAAAGATATCATATACACCTTTGGTTGTCAAAGTTGGCGACCAGCGCAAATAAATGCCGCAGACAAAACAAATCCGAATCTGAAACCACTTTGAAGATCTCAAGAAACCATATTCTAGGTACCCATAATGTTGGCAAGATGCTTAGCAAGCTTATTAAATTTCTCTTGTTTGGTGCTTAAATCCTCCAGTAGCTTGTTGTTGCACCGTGAAATATGCATCTGAATTCTACAGGACTTCCTCGGTCCTTGACTTCTGTCAGCAAAGACATTTGATCATTGTGTTTCAACTTGAAGTTGAGACTCAAGAAGACGAACTGATTCAGCAATGAAGTTCAAGAGCTTGTGCCAGCAGAGTGGCCAAGAACTCTAACACTACATCAAGACAGACTTTTGGGTTCTCTCACCGTCGTCAAGATAGTTTTTATCACTTTCTTGGAGACCAACAGGATGTCTCACTATCTTGAACCTTATCTCAGACACTTCCTTTACCATTGCATAACGCTGCATCGTTTCTCCAATATTTTGTCCGCATTCTAAAAGAGAAACAAGGCATACATCACATGTTTACTATGTTGTATATGAAACTCATTTTGGTAAATGAGTTCAGTAGTAAAGTGGACAGGATAACAGCATGGAACAAACATATATCTATGTACGATGGTCACTTTATGGTCTATATCATTCTAGTTTTTGTTGCCAAATCAAGATAGAGACACATAATATTTGTTCAAGACAAAGCAGAATAGACAGAATATAAGTGTGGGAAACTATAGAGCAATAACAACACTTGTAATGTGCATGGCATGAGAACATAACTGTTTATTCAATTGAAACTGAAATATAGAGCGGGTTACAACAGCAAACCAGTTAAAGAAACACGTATAAAACATACCTGTTGCACCATTGGAGTTTCAGTCCCATCCTTCAAATTTTAAAATAGTTGGTATGAGTAAATACAGTAATGCAAGAGCAAAGGAATATGAACCATAGCTACAGAACCTGACCTGAGAACAAATCTTCTTCTCCTTTAAGCGTTGAGTTGGGACTCGGAGTGGTGGTCCTCGTGCTTTGGGCACTGCAGTTCCCTTACTAACTGCTCGTGTTTGGGTGCTCTGTGGTGGAGATAGTGCCATGTCAACTGGAACTAGGTTACTATTTGCCGGGGTTGGGGTTAGAAGGGGTGTAGCTGGTTCTCTGTCCAACTGGGTAGGGGTACAATCTGCGAGAGTCTGGGTTATGTGTGGTGGATCTGGTCCTTGGGCAAGTACAACCGTGGTTCTATCTGCATCAACTAGTAGCACTATCTTTTCTGAAGACCGTGTTGTTACTCCCTTAGATACTGCCAACACCCTCTCCAATTCAAATGGCTGATAAACAAGAAAAGTAATTGAAAGTATAGACATTGCATGATAGACAGGTGCAATGGATAGTGGGGAATAAAAGAGGGCATGAAAAAAAATTCATATTTATGTTGTCTAACCAAACAGGATAGCATGACACAATTTCACATATATGATGGCTAACTAAACAGGATAGCATGACACAATTTCACATTATGATGGCTAACTAAAAAAGATGGAAAGACATAGTTCAAAATATGAGACTATGTAAACAGGATGACATGATATAACTATATAATGTGTTTATTAAATAGGCTGGCATGCCATAATTCACATACATTCACGGATAGAATGCCATAATTCAAAATATGATGACTGTATACACTAAACAGGATGAGATGATATAACTATATGATGTCTTTATTAAATGGGTTGCCATGCCATAATTCAGATAGATGATGTGTATGTACTATGTAAACATGATGGCATGATATAATTCAAATATATGATTTATATAGTAAGCAAGTAAGCAGATGGCAATCCATATATGATGTAAAAACTAAGCAATGCAGGACAACATGCATGCCCTGCCAAGTTTGAGCATAGACCTCAGGGGGAAAATAGGACTGGTCATCAGTATCTGAATCCTCCTCTGAGGAGCTCTCTGTAACCAGCAAGATGTCTACTTCAGCAGGTAGTATTGTTTGCTCTGAATACCTTGTTTTCACTCCAATTACTTCCATCGCCGCTTCAAATGGCTAATGCACAGGAAGAGTAGTTGAATATACAAACGTTGTCGACAAATGGAACACGTAATACAAAAAAATGATAGCATGATATAATTCACATACATGATGATTGGCTAAACAGCATGGCATTGCATAATTCACATATATAATGCCTTTGCAACAAGATAGCATTGTATAATTCACATATATAATGGCTTGCAACAAGATGGCAATGCATAATTCACATATATGGTAATTAGACACTAAACATGTGGCATTCACACAAAGCATGTCTAAACTAATCAAATGACATAGCAATGCGAGACACCATACGCACGATATGAGCAACATAACCCTGCCAAGTTAGAGCATACACCTCAGGGGGGGATAGGACTGGTCATCTGACTCTGAATCCTCCTCTGAGGAGCTATCCGTAACCAGCAAGATATGCGCTTCGACAGATAGCATAGTCTTCTCTGAAGACCTTGTTTTCACTCCAGTACCATCACCGTGTCAAATGGCTGATGCACACGAAGAGCAGTTGTATGTACTAACATTGTTGACAAATGTAATATGTAACGGAAAAAAGGATGGCCTGATATAATTTACATATAAGATGACTGGCTAAGCAGGATGGCATTGCAAAATTCACATATATGATGGCTGGCTAAACAAGATGGCGTTGCATAATTCACATAAACGAGGAATAAACTAACAGATGGCATTCGCAGAAAGGATGTCTAAACTAAGCAGATGACATATTTGATGTATAACGTAAGCAATGCAAGGCACCATATGCATGATATAACCAACATCAGCATGCCAAGTTGGAGCGAAGGCCTCAGGGGGTAAATAGGAGTTCTCTTCTCCTTCTGAATCCCCCTCAGAACAGATATCTTCCTCTTGATTACAATCGGAAGTGCGTTGAGGGGGGCTGCCTTTGCGTCTACCATGGAGCAACGTCTGCATGAAATTTTATTGCCACGCAAGGCTCATCTCTTTTTCTCCACATGTTCAATTCCATTGTTTACAATAACTGTCATGCATAGGAATAAACATAGTGAGATTTTGCAAGGAGTGCATGCAAAAATCCAGAGTGATGGTAGCAACCTGTGGATAGACCCAAAACCAATAATAGCAGGCAGATAATGGCTTTAGTTAAAAAATACAGATAATGGCTTCTTTACTGTTTGTTTCCCACCCAACATGAAACTCATAGTAGACACCAGAGATTAAGCAGATAGTAGATAGATACTATTGATTGCGGCCCCGATATGTACCCCACAACCATTTAAAAACTCAAGTTTGACCATTAGTTTGGAGCTGATTCAGAGTCTAATTAGTGAACAGGACGATAAAGTAGCATGTAATATTAAGCGATGCATAACGTAAGTAGACACGAAAGAGTGCGACCTCTCTTGCGGACCCGTGTAGTCCTCGAGGTCATCTGCTTGGTTGATGATGGTAATGCAGTTTTCATGGCTGCCGGTGGCATGGAAGAAGATTTGAGGCGGCGAAAAATAGTCTGGAGGCCCGATCCCTGCTGTGCTGGACCCTTCTGTTGTTGGAGCAGCTAAGTTGGGGTGGACGACGGTGCAACAGGAGCAGGACAAACCACGCAAGGATTTCTTTGACAACTATCTGTAAGAGAAGTAATTCTGTAAGGGCTCATTTGAATTGGAGGATTCCAACGATGCAGGGATAGGAAATAGACAGGAATAGGATAGGAATGCACGTGCAAAACAGAGAATTTAAAACACAAGATTTCTGCCAATCTGGGTGTTTGATTCACAACAATGGGAAGATCATAGGATGCAAAGAAGCATGGTGAGATTAAGTCAAACCACAAGAAAATGTACGGTTATAATGCTATTATGCTACTATCTCTTAGTCTTGTGCTTCATGAATAGGAATTTGAAAAGGAGGACAAGTGAAAATTAAAATTCCTACTTTTTTTCTTTCAAGGAGACACTAAAGGAACAAATTCTACAGTTTTCCTTTGCTCCATTCCTTTGAACCAAATTCATGAATACTAGTACCATAGGAAACTTTCCAATTCCTATGTTTTTCATTCACTTTTCCTTTCAAGCACTGGCGATTCTAGTAGGCGGGCTTGACCAAGGAAAAGCGTACACTAAAAAAATGTTTTGTGCTACTTCTATTACTTTGGACCCAGTCCACTGCTCTACTAGCTCAACTTCCAGGGCCATCGACAAATGCATAGCTCAAACGCGTAGAGATAAATGATGATGGCGTTCAAGAGAGTCCATCACGGAAAGCTAAGTTGCCTGGTACCTCACTACTTGTCATATAGTAGGATAAAATAATCGTATTTCCCGTTACTACGTGTGCTCAGTGGACAATATATATAACATGTAGAGTAAAAAAGAGATGCAACAAGTGCACAACCTCTTTGGCGAAGCCATGTCAATCTCAGCGTGATTGGGTTGACCGGTGAGGATGCTCTGGCTGACTTAGCTGTCGGAGGAGGGGAAGAAGATCTTAGGCGTCTGGAGATGGAGCCCGAGGTACTACTCTGTGATGGAGGGTTTCATTGTTGGAGCAGATCCGGTGAGTTGTACGACACCGAGGCTGAAGCAGGACAGGAGAGAAAATGTTAAACTGAGTGGAATTCTAATAGCATCTCCAATACATGATGTAGAATACATAACCACAAAGTGCTAGATGTAAAATACATCAGCCGCTCATCTCTGAACTTAACCGTCGAAACTGAATTTAACTATCGAAACTGAACTTAACTATCGAAACTGAACTTAACTGCCGAAACTGAATTTTGCCGTCGAAACTGAATTTTGCTGTCAAAACTGAACGCACTAGCAAGGTGAGGCTACACATCGGTTGAATGACTTTTTCATCTCTGGTCAGTTGATTTTGCAGCCGTTGGATACGAAATCAAGGGCCTGCAGTTCATCTTCAACCTCCACCCTCGAGCCGACCACCACCGCCAAACAAAGCAGCCCCGCCTCATCATGGCGGCGGTGTGCCGCCCACCGCCAAAACACTCCCCACCGCCGGTCCACCGTCGCCCCGGCCATCCCTCTAGCCCCCCCGTGCCAAGCTTTTTCTCCGGCGATCCCCACGCCACCGCCCCACCACCGCCGGCGACCACCGCCCCCACCCTGAACCTTAAGATACATAGTGGGGTACCTCTCCAATGATCCCCCCTCCCCGTTACGGCTGGTTCTTACTTCACCCTGGCGAGCCCCCCCACCCCCTGAAAATCGACTAACCCAAAAGTCGATTCAGTCGACCGAAGTGTAGCTAAATCTGAGCAGCATCGCAAGCAAGAGCAAGAGCGAGAGTAGCAGCGCGAGCAAGAGCAATAGCAAGAGCAGACCAGGCAGGGAACCGAGAGCAAGAGCAGAGCAGCAGCGTGAGCGAGAGCTAAAGCAGCAGCAACTCCTACTGATGTCGACGTCGCCGCCGAGGGAGCGACGTTGTGGAGGAAGTGGCCGGCGACGCCGCCGTGGATGGAGCCGTGCTGTGTCGGCTCGGGACCGAGCGCCGGCAGCACAGTGAGATCGAATCAAGAAGAAAATGCGGCGATTAGTGTACAACCTCTTTGGTGGCGCCTATTAGGCCGCAGCTTCATCCGAGGAAACGGTGATGATGATGTTGTTCTGGTGGTGCAGGTGAATACGATGGTGTGGGAATGGAGGTGGCGCGAAAGACGAGGGGAACATCGGGGCAGCTCCTTGGAGGTGGAGGACGGGGTGGCTAAACCGGTGGGACGACGAGATCGACGATGGATCCTCATCCCGTACGGTGGATGAGGGATGTCGAGGTGTTGCTGTGGACGACGTCATCGGGGAAGAGGCTCCGGCTGGGTGGCGGAGGAAGCAGGGTGTGGGGCTTCGTCGCGGGATTTCGCGGCCTCGGTGTATGAATGGGTGGGCGGATGGGACGGCAGTGGGGAACCATGGCTTAGGGACGCGCTTGTCCAAAATGTGGGGTAAGTTACGAAAGTACCACCACCGATTTGAGGTGGTTCATTCGGTTCAGTGGTACCACGGGCATTTTGCGTGTCATGATTTCACAGGAGGTCGGAGTTTTCGCGCACGTTGTAATTTCGGAATAGCAAGGCGCAGGTTGAGATGGAGGGAGTTGTTGGAGCACGACAAGACAAAGATATATCTTAAATATTTCGGGCTAACAAGGCGCGGGTTGAAATTTCCGGACAAGCCTAACGTGTACTGTACCAAATCAATGCGCACTACAAATGTCATTCAAAACTTTGAATTCATGTTATGTTCAATTAAAATATTTCGCTACGTGTATAATGTATGCAACCTACTACTCAAATGAATGTTTTAGTGCATTCCAAATGTATATACTACCGCTTCAATATGAACTAAATTTGAATTCGTTTCTCTATTTGAATAAGATCTACAGTAATGATTGTTGTGAACAAAGCATTTGAATTCGTTTCTCTGTTTTAATAAGATCTACAATCATCATTATTGTCAAGTTAAACCATCGTTTGTGTATTATCTTCACAGCACACCACATGATTAGTCTCGAGTTACATATGAACTATGTGTACTATATGAACTCGAACTCGATTTTTTGAATCCACTTTATGTTGATTTCAAATCACATTACATTTCTAGCTCTAGCTAGATCTTCATAATCTAAACCATGTCTCATATGTATAATGTGTTTATCACATTATGTATGGTGCCCCTCCCCCTACGCCTACAAGTATTTAGATGTGAGTTGCAAACAACACACATTACCACAAATTCAAATAAAATGTGAGAATGTTCGATATATAGTATTGTTTAGATTGTTCGATGTTTAGTTGTAAACTGCAAATGCAACACATTATCACTAATTCAAATAAAATGTGAGATTGTTTGATGTATAGTATGGTTTAGATTGTTTGGCATTTAGCCATGAGTTGCAAACGCCATGCATTATCACATTATGGTATAACATGTGCACAACACGTGTATCACCGCTATATTCATGCATGCATATGTTTAAAACACTATGATCTCCTATTCAAATATATGAATCCGCTTTCATATCAAATTATGATCTTTGTTAGTCTGTTACACCCACACAATCCTCTAACCTTTGTAGCTACCACTAACTTTTTCTCGTGCATGCACACGCCCTCCTCGCCCTCCCCCTCCCTCGGCATTCTATCCACCGGACACATTCATTTTTTTTCTTTCGGTCGTTCTCCCAGAGTCTCCACAACTCCTTTCCGACACACACCGATCGATAAACCTCTCCAGCGATCCCTGCCTACAACATACACACACACCTTCAATCCCCCCCTTTATGTGTCCTTGCCTTGTGTCTCTCATACGACCACACACACGTGTAAACTCTCACCCCTCTTTTCATCGATCTCACAACCGCACACTCCTCCCCCTATCTAGCTAGTAGCTGGGCCTCTCGCACCACCTCCTAGCTCCATTCTCTCTGTCTATCCGTCTCGCTGGGCCTTATTTGCCTCTAACAAATGGACGCACACCGACCGATCTCTCGCTATACATATAGCTACCTAGGTCCTTATAACTTGTTTTTACCCATGCGTCGTCGATCTACCTCATTAGTTATGTCTCTCCCTTCCTCCGACAAACAACAATTGATTTACCGATCTAGTTAGGTTTGCTTACCAAACACATGGTTCCCCTTCATCATCCATGGATGCGTCCCGACAGATCTATCACGCACAGGCACACACAGAAACACATCCCCACTCTTATTGATGACATTGCAGTTCCACCCTCAGTTTGTCTAGTAGGCCTCTCCCACCATCTTCGAGAAGCAACTCCATCACCCATCCAAAACTCTACCCCTCTCCCTCCCTCTCTCTCCTCTCTCTCTCTGTCCCATCATATTTCCCATCCTTCAGTTATGTATGGATGTCGAACGATCTCCCTCAAGACATAGCTGGGTCTCTCCTTCTCAACACATATATGAGTTGTTCTACCTCTATAGTTAGGCCTCTACCTACCCCTCCCCCCACCCCCTCCCCCCCACACACACTGATACATCGAGCGCTCTAGTCATGTCTCCCTGCCACACACAAACTTGACATGTGCCCTCTGACGTTCCGGTAGGTTAGTCGCCCTATATCTTTGACTTGCACACACACACAATTTCGATGGCTCTCTTCATCGATCTCGCACCCACCCACTTGATCCTCTCTTCGACTCTATCGATATCTATGACCCCTCCCTGTCTTCTCGTGGATTGCCCGACCCTCTATATATGATATGGATAGGCCTCCATTTCACACATATTGCATGCAAAATTTTGTTTGAGATGTCATCGACACATTCCCACAAATAATTCACGAAATCAACCCCCCACCCTCACCACAAAATAAAAAACACTCACGAACGCGGTTTGTATCTCTCACACACACCCACGTAGGTGGGGGACGTGCACGAAGAGAAGAGGTGCATGCACGGCGCACGTACTCCCGTCTCTTTCCCAACCACACCCACGCGGGTACACGGTGGAGCTCATTTCTATACGAAAAAGGCAGCCCACGTGGTAATTTGCACGTGTACTGGTTGTCCACTTGGCGGAGGGAGGATCATCTACCACGGGTGAATAAACAAATTGCGACTTGACACGTTATGTTAAATTAAAAAAAGAGGCAAACCATGTGGGGACTACTGTCGGATGTGGGGTTCCGGCAGACCCTTGAGGTTCGAACTTTGGGGTGCGCGCGAAGATCTTCCCCCTACCAATCCACGTCCAATCGCCTCGCGAGAATCTAAGCTAAACGATGAACAGCACGAGGTACACAAGATTTACACTGGTTCGGGCCACCGTTGTGGTGAAATACCCTACTCCAGTGTGTGGTGTGGTGGATTGCCTCATGGGCTGATGATGAACAGTACAAGGGGAAGAACCGCCTCGCGAGAGGTGTTCATGAGCTGGTGTGGTGTTCTCGTTGGAAGAGATTCGGTCCTCGTTGGCTTGGTAAGAACTCGATGTCTTCCTACTGTGGTGGCTATCTCTATATATAGAGGCCCTGGTCCTCTTCCCAAATACTGAGCGGGAAGGGCGCCAACAACGGCCATTTTGAAGGGGAACATCTAGTACAAGCTATCCCGACGAAAGCTGGTCTTCCACTGCCAAAGGCACTGGCGATGACGCCGTCTTGGGCTCCACGGTGACCTCCATCCTGCCGCTCTGCTGGTCTTGGTCTCGTTGCACCGAAATAGTAGCCTTTGCCTAATGCCTTGGTACTCCGCGCCTGCGCTTGTCCCATTTGCACCAAAGAGGAAACAGGGACACTGCATAGGCCGGGGCCCGCCTGGCGCCTGCCTGTTCTCGATTGTCACGGCTTGCGTCACGAGCACCTCGTGAGGTACCCTTGCCTTGATCTCTCCGCCTCCTCGCGAGCCTGCCTAGCGAGGCCGCTCCTGAGGAAGCCTTGCGTCGTCCGCCCCCCGAGGCTTGGCCCCTTGCGAGGGTCTTGAGTTTGCGTCGATGAAGATGGGCCGCACTGGGCCTGCACTTGAGCCACGCCGCAGGTCGCAGGCAGGCAAGTCTGGGGACCCCCATTCCCAGAACGCCGACAGTAGCCCCCGGGCCCAAGGCGCGCTCATACTTGGCTTAGCAGAGAAGCGAAGGGGCAAGTGCGGAGCGCCTTGGTCCCCAACAGCCCGCGGCCTTGTAGTGCCGCGTGGCGGTTGATTGGACGTGGGCGTCTCCGCTTCCCCACGCTCCCTCATTATGCGCCTAGCTAGGCGGCCACGAGACTTGTACACAGTTATTCTTCCCTTGCTGCCTGCGCGCTTCTTGTTCCCCTTTCCTCCTTGAGCCTCTGCTTCCGCCTCCAATCCTTATTGAGTTCTTCCCCCTTTCCATTGCCATGGTGCCAACGAAAAAGGAAAAGGGGAAGAAACCTGCGCCTTCGTCCAGCTCGCCTCCGGCAGCCGCTCCCGCCGTCGACCAGTCGCTCATACTCAATCTGGAAGCCTTGGACAAGGTTCGCTCTGCGCTCGCCTCCAGCTTCGACGAGTGCGGGAGGACTACGGCCTGGCCCTTGTCCCATGCCTCCTTCGACCGGATCGTCATGGAGGTCCGATTCTTCGCCGACGCCCTGTGGGCGGGCCTGGTTCCCCCCTTCTCCGCTTTCTTCAATGCGGTGCTTTCCCATTACCAGATCCATATGATGCATCTCGATTCCCAATCTATTACTCTTCTTGCTGTCTTCGCCTTTGTCTGCGAGGCCATGGTGGGGATTCCTCCTTCCGTTGCTCTTCTGCGCCACTTCTTCGCTCTGCGCCTGACTGATCCTTCCCAATGCTCGGGATGCGTGAGCTTCCAGGCCGTGTCGGAGACGGCCGCCTTGGGGATCGATTTTGTTCTCTCATCTTCTGCGAGCGGGTTCCGAGAGCGATGGCTGTATGTGGACGTTGGGGTGCCCAGCCCCCTGCTCGCGCATCCGACATTGCCTGTCATCCCCAATCCCGGCTGGGGTCACGAGGAGCTCACGAGCTCCCAGCTCGCTTTTGCCTTTCATCGCTTCGAGAGGTTGAGGACGCTTGGAGTGACGGTGCCTCAGGTGGTGAAGGAGTTCCTCCTGCGCCGCATCGCTCCTCCCCAGCGCCATTCCCGTCTGATGTGGGCTTTTTCCGGGCGCCAGGACCGCATGAGGCTCTAGGAAGGGGATCTTGCGCCTGAAATGCTGAGGAAGGTGCTGAGAGTCCTTACTGGTAACCCCTCTCTAGGCAGCATCCGACATGGGGGCGCCCTCTTGTATCTCTGCTCAAACAGGGTAGAGTTCGTGAGGCAGATGCCCCGCTTCGACGAATGGGGGTTGCACCCGGCTGGCCTTGTGGGGCCCCGTGAGAATCCGGTTGCCGTGGCTCCTCCCCCAGTCGCTCGCGCCGGTCTTGCCTCGGGAGTCCGTGCAGGGAGGCAAGCATCGGCAGGAGCTGGTGGGCCTGACGTTGAGGCGCCGACATCGGGTGGGGCTCCCGAGGCGTCATCCTCCGAAGCTTACGGAGCCCATCTCGAGGTGGTGGCTGATGAGGGGGCATGACCTACGGCTCCTAAGGCCAAAGCCCCCAAGGCCTCGGCAGGCCACCAAGAGGTGGCACCTGATTGCTCCTCTCAGATTGGCGCCCTTGATGTAGGTTGTCCTGATGCTTCCGCTCCTATGCCGCACGCCGGCCCTCACGTCGAGAGCTTGGGCCAGTTCTGCATAGATTTTGAGGCCCTCCGCAAGAGCAAGGAGGCTTCGGGTGGTGATGATCGCTCGTGCCGCCCATTGAAGCACAGGAAGTACTTCGCTGTGGACGAGTAAGTCCCTCCTTCTTATAGTTCCTTGTTTTCCGTTCCCTTCACTGACCGTGGCCTCTCAGGATCCCTCCTGCCGAGCCTGCGGAGCCAGCCAAGGAGCCGCCTCCTCAGGCTTCACCTCCACCGCTGACCTTGATCGCCCCGAGCCTGCGTGCTACCCCTGGCGTGAGTTAGGATGGAAAGGTAGGCCGACCCGCGGCGCGCCTTGAGCCTGTGGGCACGCCATTCTTCCTTCGCGAGCTCCCCCCGGGAGCAACTAGCTTGCCCCGGGCTCCTCCGCTAATCATAGGCGGCGAGTGGCTGAAGTTGATCTTCGGTTCCTCCTCAGGGGGTGGATCGACGCCGGGCTGGGTCCCATGCGGGGCCCGTCCGGCAATCGTTGGGGCACCAACCCCAACCCCCTGCCAAGAGGGGCGACCACTCCAGGGTCCTCCACCAGCGTTGATGGCGGAGGATGACATTGGCGACGTTCTCAGGCGTGCATGGGAGCGCAGCGCTGTCCGCCGAGAGTTCCTCCAGAAGGCGACAGATGCAGTAAGACAGCTTGGTGCAGAGCTTGTGGGCGAGGATGCACATCTTGAAGCTGAAGGCCTGCGGCTGATCGAGGAGCGACGCAAGCTGAAGGCGGTTGTTGGTATCGCGCGCCACCAGCGTGATCTCAACAACACCAAGGCCGAGGCATCTCTGGTGGCCTCTCGAGAGGCCTGCTCCCGAGCCATTGAGGAGGCTCAGGAGGCCGATCGGCGACGCGAAGCTGCGGAGGAGCGCGCGTGGGAGCTCTGAGACTGGTGCAATTTTCTGGAGCAGCAAGTGGAGTTGCGCTGAGCTGCCCTTGCGTCACTAAAAGGGGCACCCGCAAAAGAGGAGGAGCTCTGGAGGCATGAGGAAGCGCTGACACTGGAGGCTGCCGAGCACAACCTCGATCTTGAGCGGTTGGAGACGAGGGAGCGCCAGGTCACCCAGGCGGAGGACGAAGTCGGTGCACGGGAGGCCTGGATCCAAGAAGAGATCCACTGCCGCGTGGCGGAAGCTCGCGCAGGCCTTGAGCGCGAGTATGAAGAGAGGCAGGAGCTGATCAAGGTGAAGCCGCGGGCAGGACTGCTGCTCTCAGAACCAGGCTGACCGAAGCCGCGCAGCAAGCTGAGGCCACTGCAGCCGCCCTAGGCATGGCACAGGCTGAGCTGGCCTCCTCTCGCACCGAGTTGATTCTTCTTCAATGGCGGGTCGATGACGCCGAGGCCGTTGCGCAGCGGAACAAGGATGAGATTCACTAGTGGCAGATGCTGGAGCACATGCATGGCCCCATGCTCCGGACACTCAGGGAAAGGGCCAACGCGGCCTTGGGCAACATCTACGAGGCAGCCGCTGAGGAGCTGCATGTGACCAACTACGTCGGCAATCTCCGGTTCTTCACTGACGTGGTGACGCATCTGGAGAGCCGCTCTGAGAGGTCTCGCCAG
Source organism: Aegilops speltoides (assembly GCA_021437245.1). Taxonomy (NCBI): domain Eukaryota; kingdom Viridiplantae; phylum Streptophyta; class Magnoliopsida; order Poales; family Poaceae; genus Aegilops; species Aegilops speltoides. Next base: position 127,587,640 of record CM038142.1, on the reverse strand, counting down.
CTGGTAGAGGAACGGAGCCGCGGCCTGCTCGCACGGGCATTCTTCCTCGTCTTCATCCATCTCCAGAATATCGACCCCCTCTTCGACTTTGTCGCTGCCATCACCCCGTGCCTGAGGCTGTCCGAGGCGACCTAGCGCTATGGGTGGAGGACAATGTAGATGCACTCATCCGGGCCTTCACTTCTGATGACGATGGGATGATCGTTGCTGCTGACAAAGGTGACGTGGTGAACGGTGGTGAAGATGGTGCCAACGACGGTGATGGGGAGGCCAGCGACAGCGACAGTGGTGCCAGTGATGCCTCTGGGGACGCCCAGGGGGATGCGGTGAGAGACATGTCCGATTGATCCCACGCTCCCCCCTGCTGTTTATCCTGCGCAGGAAGAGACTCGGGCGTGGCCTTGAAGGTTGTAAGAGCATTTTGGGAGGGGAAGCCCCATGTAAAAAAGATTGTTGCCTATGTGTTGTTGAGGTCGGCACCAGATGGGCGCCCGTATGATGTCATGATTTCCGTGATGAGTTGGTTGTCGTGGTTTTACCTTTGTCTTGGCGAGCTTTGAGTAGGCTCGTAGCGTCCATCCGAGGGTCTCATGAAGGTCCCGTTTGACCACGTGGCGAGAGCGAATGCCGGCCACGGGACGGCGGGCGCACATGCTGGGCGCTGCCCTACTCGTGAGGGGCTCGCGAGAGGGAGGCAGCTGATGCGAATTCCAACTTGAACAGAAACCAGAACACGAGAAAGCACACGAATAAGACAAGACACCTCCCCGCATAAACACAAATTCGACTTCAACTTAGATCCGAAACGAGAAAGCTTGTTCACACAAAAGGAAGCAAAAGCAAAAGGCCGCGTCCAGCACCTTGTCTAATCTTCGACGTCTTCTCACCAGCGCGGAGCTAAGTGCTACCACTGGGCGTGGGAGGGAGCCCCCGAGGCCCGAGGGCGGCTCTCCGGAGACTCCGGGGTGTGTACAACCGCAACTCATTATTACGTGAGAGTGTCACGGGCGGCGAGCTTCATAGGCACTGGGCCTTCTTCACAGGTACCGGCCTTGCTTCATATCGCCAGACGAGGGCCCCGCCTTGCGCCACCCTTGACCACCATTGACGACGACCGGAAACTAGCACGACGCCAATGGGGAAAAGGGGATGCCAGCGGTTCCCCCGACGACCACGGGTCCTCTGCCGGGGGCAGGCCTTGGGGCACCTCCCCGGTAGAGGGCCTACCTCCGAAGAACGCCTTGCTCCGTGTTTCGTGGGAAGGAGCCTGGCTCCCGGCCCCTCTCCTGCTGCCCCCAGTGCCCTCCTCCTTAGGGGAGGGAGGCTGCTGCACTGGGGCAGCCATCCGCTGCAGCGACCTGAACCTCCTGTGACCCATGGTTAGCATAAGCTTGCTCCCGAGGAATTAGTGGTACCCGATAGTTGCTGCCGCCGGCATGGCTTTCAAGGTTTCCGTGAGGCTCCTGAAAGGGCTTGGCTTCTGGCGCCTCTTCCTCCCAGCCAGGCCCGAGGAACGAGCCGTGGTCTTCTTCCAGTGCGTACTCTCGATCCACCATGTGGGGCACATAGGCCTCCGTGGTCACGGCCCCAAAGGCCTCGCCGTAGTGCCCCACGTGCCATGCAATTTGGCTTGAAGATCCATCTTGGGGGCGGTAGGGCGGCGGCCCGCCAGGGACGTAGGTAGTGATGCGCATTCCCTTGCTTGCCAGGGGCGGTGCAGGCGCAGCTTGTCGCCCGACGCTAACAGCCAGGCTAGTGTTGATGAAGCCTTGAGGTGTGCCCGGGGGCGCGTGGGCACGGATAGGCCTGCAGTGTGATCCGCCCGGGGTCTAGGGTGGAAGCTGGACGCAGAACAGAGGTGCCCTTGAAGCAGCGGCATCCAGGAGCTCAGCGACGCGCTCCAGCAGCACATCATGGCTGCTTTCTTGTAGTCTGCACCGCAGCAGTTCTCGCGCCACTGTGAGCGCGGCCTTCATGTTTGCCTGCTCCCGTCGGGTGTGAGGTGGTGTGGCCGCAGTGTGGCTTGAGGCCCTTGCTGCTGATCGCACCTGCCGCGGAGTGAGGGCAGGCGACGCATGACCGCGTCGCCCGCACCCCGCAGCGCTCTGTGGAGCGCGGGCTGCCTGAGGTACGGGGTTGAGGTCACCTTGGGCAGGCGGCACGGCATGGGCAGGCCATGCCGCTCAGTGGTCGGAGTTGGCCATCGGGTCGCCTTACATGGAGGCGGCGGCGGAACGCAGGACGGAAGAAGGAAGATTTCGGCGCACCACTACCTGGCGTGCCAAATGTCGGATGTGGGGTTCCGGAAGACCCTTGAGGTTCGAACTCTGGGGTGCACGCGAAGATCTTCCCCCTACTGATCCACGTCCAATCGCCTCGCGAGAATCTAAGCTAAACGATGAACATCACGAGGGACACAAGATTTATACTGGTTCGGGCCACCGTTGTGGTGTAATACCCTACTCCGGTGTGTGGTGTGGTGGATTGCCTCAGGGGCTGATGATGAACAGTACAAGGGGAAGAACAGCCTCGCGAGAGGTGTTCTTGAGCTGGTGTGGTGTTCTCGTAGGAAGAGATTCGGTCCTCGTTGGCTTGGTAAGAACTCGATGCCTTCCTACTGTGGTGGCTATCTCTATATATAGAGGCCCTGGTCCTCTTCCCAATATTGAGCGGAAAGGGCGACAACAACGGCCATTTTGAAGGGGAACATCTAGTATAAGCTATCCTGACTAAAGCTGGTCTTCGACTGCCAAAGGCACCGGCAGTGACGCCGTCTTGGGCTCCACGGTGACCTCCATCCTGCCGCTCTGCTGGTCTTGGTCTCATTGCACCGAAATGGTAACATTTGTGTGATGCCTCGGTACTTCGTGCCTGCGCTTGTCCCCTTTGCACCAAAGAGGAAACAAGGACACTGCGCAGGCCGGCGCCCGCGTGGCGCCCGCCTGGTCTTGATCTTCACGGCTTGCGTCACGAGTGCCTCGCGAGGTACCCTTGCCTTGATCTCTCCGCCTCCTCGTGAGCCTGCCTGGCGAGGCCGCTCCCGAGGAAGCCTTGCGTCGTCCGCCCCGCGAAGCTTGGCCCCTCGCGAGGGTCTTGAGTTTGCGTTGATGAAGATGGGCCGCACTGGGCCAACACTTGAGCCACGCCGCAGGCCGCAAGCAGGCAAGTCTGGGGACCCCCATTCCCAAAACGCCGACACCTACCTTAGAGGCAAGGCTCTATACACTGGAGTACTTTTGATGTGTCCCGTCAACTCGTAGAACGAGGAGAAGCTTGCTTAGTATGCCGTCTCCACCGCCCACAGGCGCGATGGCTCGCAGGATGAGGTGAAGCTTGCTCCACCTTACGCCCGCTCCCTCGCCCATGCGCGCGGTGGCTCACAGGACGAGGAGAAAAATTTACTACTCCCTCCATTTACTCCTCGTTTCAACTACCTTAGTTATATTGATTATATCCTATTATTTGTAATATATATGTCCTTTAGTAGATTTGAATATGAACTACTAGTACATACCCCAAACACTGATGTATATAGACGTATTTTAGAGTGTAGATTCACTCATTTTGCTCCGTATGTAGCACTCTCCTCGCCCTCGACCCGACCGCACGTGGTGGGCGTGCGACAATTCATTCGGTCTCATATAGCGAGCGATATATACTGCACTACCATTATTGCTCGACTTCCCGAAGAGGCGAAGAGCCAATTGCAAGGTTAATATTTTGGAGATGCCAAGCGCAAGGTTATAGGAGAACAAGTAGTAGGTGCCGCGTCATCTATAAATAAAGTTTTTTTCTTCAGTGAGAGAAAAGGAAACCGCTCCACTATATACATAGTTAGGATGGGACAACCTACACGGTTGCTTGCTGGGGTTGCTCTCTTCACACTCTCTCGCACAAAACAACTGTGGCCACATCTCTAACATCCCAACGGATCACGTCCGCCGGGAGAAGGGGTGGATGCTTAGTGTAGATGCGGTCGCCGTCGCCGATGGCGAAAACCCTTGTCGGCACGTCCCGATCAGGGTCCCCGCTATTCTCTCTCGAAAGCCGGTGAGGTTGCCTTCATCCCTTGCTCACTGCGCGACATGGGCGGTTGCCGCCCGCCGCCCTCCTCAAGGTTGAGCTCGTCCCTCGGTACAACTCCTTTGACCGGCTTGAACCACTTTGCTCCGGCTGCCCACATCACTCCATGTGGATATTTCTCTACTTCTTTGCCCCGCACATACCTCTACTGGCTTCTACGTACTATATTTGTGATGAGTTTATGTCTCATCAACTAGTCCCAGTAATCTTATTCTAATCATGCTTCTTCAATTTCTTTGCCATAGGGATGCTCATCTCGATTTTGGTGAAACTGCACAAAATGATCCGATGGTCAAAAGGTTGCAAACTTCATTTCTTAGGAAGCTCGAACGTTGCCAGGAAATTGAAGCCTGGTTAGGGTTCACGGTTCAAAGTCTAGGGACTGCATGGATTGTTTTTTCTTTAGCTGCCTCTGTTCCAAAATAAGTGTCAACTTTAGTAGTAGTACAACTTTGTACTAAAGTTTGCACAAAGTTGAGACACTTATTTTGGAACGGAGAGAGTACATATTTGCTATGATCTGTCAATCATTGAGATGCAATAGCATGCATGTTAGTCTCCTTTGTATTTGATGAAATGTTGCAACGGGTAACCTTGGACGCAAGATACATGTAACAGGAGCTGGAAGCTTCATAGCATTGTACAAATTTATCTCGCTGATAAATTACAGTACATACTATACTAGTACTTCCTCCGTTCCTAAATATAAGTCTTTGCAGAGATTTCACCATGAACCACTTGCAGATGTATATAGATGCATTTTAAGTGTAGATTCGTTCATTTTGTTCCGTATGTAGTTCACCTAGTGGAATCTCTACAAAGACTTATCTACTACTAATAGCTAGACCCCACTACTAGGAATTCTCTATCCTCTCCTTGAGCCACATCATCAAAATTAATGTAGCCGTTAGATGAACTAAATCAGTCCATAATAGCCGTCTGATCTAGATGTTGAGAGGCTCCGCACTAAACCACATGCAAGCATGCAGAAATACCGTGGCATGCATGTGAGTGGGTTTTAAATCACATCAACATGTCTGCATGCAAGCATGCACCGGTAGCATGCATGTAAGTGAGCTTTTAAGTACCATTAACATGTCAAAAAGAAAAATATAATCCCATTATAGAGTAGGAGTTGGCTGATCTTTTTTCCTTACGTGGGATGATCTAAATGATGATGGGAGTTTATTTAGTTTGGCTACCACATTTGTCATGCGGTTATAGAGTTTTTTTTTAGTTTTATGAAATTGATAATTTTCTTGTGAGAGAGACATCTGGCTGTTCATGACGCGGCGGACTCATCTAGTATTTAGGAACGGAGGGAGTACTATGTAAAGAGTTAGGTGTCGCACGGTGTCCAGAAAATATGGTGATAGTGTGAGGTGGGCCATGTAATCACCGAGCCTGCGTGTTTTCACTGCTCTTGCACTCCTCCGCTGCAAGAATGGAGAAAATTGTAATCTAGTAGTACCTCCTTTCGCCGAAAGCGTGGGACATCCAGTAGTCCTACCTCCTCAGTAATAAAGACCAATGAGCCGTCAAATCACATAGACCCAGCAGTAAGTTGGATGGACGAAGCAACCATCACTCTTGCGCCAGTGAGAGGTCGTGTCCGCTCTGCCCGGGCATGAATGCGGCCTCGATTCTTTGGAGGCGGTCTTGATCAAGCCAGCGAGAAGAGGCAGGCGATGGAGGGGCTTTGGGTGGGCCAGGCTAGTCAGGAGCGGGTGTGGCAGCTGTCCACATGTCCCTACCGGACACGCCTTGAAACGAGAGGATGCACCGACTCTCACGGCTAAAATCGTACACTACACACCATCTCTCTGTAGGAGTAGGTCGATCTGTCGCTCTCTCTAACACACACATGCTATTAAACACACACACACACACACACACACACACACACACACACACACACACACACACACACACACACACACACACACACACACACACACACACTTGTATACATGCACCTTGGTCCGTTGCACCTTCTAACGTGACTTATTACACCTAGACGGAGGAGTAGTAAGTATCTGAGATACGGTGGCTTGCTTGACTTAGGTCGAATACAAGTGACCAAAATTGTGTGCATGTTATAATAAGGATTCACTTAAAATAGTACGTGAGCTAACAGAGGGATCAATTGGACGGTGTTCGAGCGATAGCGAGATGTGTGAGGTAAGATACACCGTTGGCGCTTTTATTTTTTCTTATTAATTTGTTTGTTTCACCCTCTGACTGGTGGGACCCAACGTACTACGTGGAGAGAGGTAAGGTGACTAAGGCTGCATTATTTCTGCACCACTGTGGATAGTCTTAGCACCAAAGCCACATGACACAGTTATGATTTAAATCCCAATGACTCCCACACACACAAAAAAACACGACATGCTCGTCACACGAATGCAGGAATGTATAAAAGGTTATTTTCCTCTCGTTGAACATAACGGGAGGGTTGTGTAGCTGGTTAGCCTGTTCGCTCATCAAACTTGAGGTCTCGGGTTCGATAACTACACTTGACATATTTTGTGCCAGGAGGATTCTTTGACAGTCAAAATGGATGGATAGCACTTGTTTTCTAGGGTTTGCACGCTTCACACTCTTTCTCTAGTATATATATGCATGCTGGAGCCTCAGCACTTGTAGTTGCTCTCTTCACACTCTCTCACCCTCTCCAGATCTAAACAAGACTTCGTTGGCCTCTCTCTCCCCTCACTGCTGCTCAAAGAGCCGGCAGGATCCGTCCGCCGGGATGGGAAGGAGGCTTAATGTTGTCACCGTCAGCGAGGGAGGGAATCCACTACCAGCGTAGCTGTTCACTTTCACCCAGCGGCGGTGCGGGAGGGTCTCCAACCCGTTCTTCTTCGCTGTTGTCCCGTCGCCCACCGAACCACGCCCCAAGAACCTTACGGTATAATTTACTTATTCCACATGCATTGCTCTAGCTGCATGTATACCATGAATCTAGGACGTGGTTCAAAGAGGAAAGGAGTGGGGAAAGTAATGGGAAAAGTGGTTCAAAGAGGAAAGGAAGGGGGAAAGTTGTATAGCATGAATCTAGGACGTGGTTCAAAGAGGAAAGGAATGGGGGAAAGTAGTGGGGAAAGTTGTATCGCATAAATCTAGGACGTGGTTCAAAGAGGAAAGGAAGGGGCGAAGTACTAGTACAGACTGGCTATCCAGCACCTACGTTGGTCGAAAAGGGAAAACAATGACAAACGCAGTACGCATATCTGTGAACTGATCTTTTGTTTTGGGGGACAAGGCTGTAGAGTTTGAGCAGGACTAGATTTGCTGCACTCACATAGGGAAAGGTGTCTAAAGATAACAAAACTGGGACCAACACAAATATGCTCCTTGGTTGTTTGTTCTTTGTTGCAACAGATGTGCATGACCACAATACATCGGTAGATGCACATGGTCTTTGGTCGCCAACTGTCCGTGCAACTCTTTAGCTGTTGTTAATCTAAGGCCCTGTTTGGTTAAAAACTCCCTAGTCCCTACCTGCTTGGTTCCAGGGACTAAACATGGACTAGAGGTTATTAAATGACATGCTAAAAGACCATGTTACCCCTAGTAATGAACTAATAGAGACAAGGTGTGATGCATGGCAGGGCAACTGTTGGAAAAAGTCCCAAAAAGACTCCCTCGGGGTCTTCTTTCTTTAGTCCCAAATGCCCACTTTTAGTCCCTAAAAGTCCCTCCTGTTTGGTTTAGATGGGACTGACACGGAGTTTTTTTAGTCCCTACACCAAAATGTCCCTATAAACAAACACCCTCTAATAATGCCGCTGGAAAATTGATGCAATGCCACAGTTAAAAGCAAATTACATGTTTAACGAATTTTATTGTTAATATTAATCAATGCCACCGTTTGAGAAATGCTACTGTCTTGCTTTCTTTCCCATTAGGTAAGGTAGATGCTTCTTTTTGTTGGCTTCTGTGTCATCCACCGTTATTGACCACTAGTTGTTTCCTTTGCACCTTTGTGTAAACAGGGTTATCTACTTCACCTCATTGCCATTGTGACCTTTTGTTGCACTGCACAAAACACTTTTGTTTTAAGAGTGTTTTGTGCAATTCAACCAAAATGTCACACCGACAATGTTGCTTGATTGCTTGATCTTAGTGGAACTGCACAAGAGGAGATCTTACTTCCTATCCGTGTTGGCAAATTTGGTTCACATCTTCTTCTTGTGAGTTGTTTGAATTCCGCATCATGAGAGGTCAGCACTAGCCTTCTTTCACATAATTCTGCAGTGTGGTTTCATATGTTGTGCTACTTGTACAATAATGTTACTTGATTTTAGTGAACTGCACAAATGGAGACAAGACTTCCAGTCTGTATGTGCACCGTAATATCCCATTAAGGTAAGATAAGGATATTTCACAACTGTTGGCCTGTATTTTGCCACTTTCATCAGAAAATTAAGTTTAGTACTATACTTGTGCTCCCTAATTGACATGCCAAATCTTACATTGAAGGCAAAGCTTGTCTATTATTGAACCAAGTGATGAAGGGGAAAAACAAGTGGAAGAAAAACAAAAATCAACTCCCGGTGCTGTAATGAAGCACTGGAACTATGATGACACAAGTAATGATATAGTTTTGCATCTTAATTTATTGCTATGGCTGGAACGAGCAATTGTTTTGCCACTGATTTGATGCCACTCTTAAATGTAATACATAATTATCTCTACTTGTGCAAACAGGGTACTTCTTTGAAGATACCATATATTTTAGTGGAACTGCACAAGAAGATGTTGGAAACATTAATCTAATCGAGTTCTATATAGTAAGCATGGCCACCACCATAGATAGAAACAGATGGTTCCGGAGAAGTGCTTCATCTATATACTCTACACAATAAGCCTCCTGACAAAGGTTGGTACTCGCCCACTGATTTCATCCATATGACTGAACTTTGTCATCTCTATTGGTGTTGTGCTACTGTTTAGATACTGTCATGAAAAAGTGGTATTGTCCTTGAGAAGTGCTTCATCTGAGCTATTTTAAATATTTGCTTTCCTTTTTTTGAGCAAACAGGGATGCTAGCATTTAGTTGTCCTCTTGTATTTGCACAACAGGATCATCTTCCTCTGAAGAAGAATATGGACTACGTGAAGTGACTAGTTCCGATTATGCCAGTATGAAGAAGCCCTGTCTATCTTCTCATCCGAAGGAGTAGTTGAAGGATGGTTACATTACTCCCCACAATACCAAACTAACTTCAGCTCGGAAGGACTGACAAATCTCCAATTTTTTTGCTATGATGCGCGAGTACAATTTTGTTCTAGGATTCTTTCTGGTGAGTTACATTTTTCTAAAAGTGTGCTCTACATGGACCATGTTGGTGCCTGTTTAAACTGTCAATTCATAGTATAATTTGCTTTATACTAATCACTTTTTTGTATTTGTGCAAACAGGGGTGATCAGCTTGATTTCAATGGGAACTACACAAAATGTTAATGAATACATCGAATCATTCATTTCCACCACAAGAAAGGAGGTGCCAATAAGTTCAAGGCGTTGCAACATATAAGGGCGAAATCATACAAGCTACGCGCGAATTTGGTTGATTTTGGTGGAACTGCACAAAACTAACAGCTGGTTTATTTAGCACGAGGTGCCATGTCAATGTCCGAACTGATGGCAAACCCTGCCCATTCCACAATCGTAGGCATTTGATATTTTGGAATGGGACAACCTTGTCAATTTTTGCTCATTGATTTTAGCAAGACATGCGTTTGATATTTTTGAATGGGACGCCCTTTGCTGTCAGTAGCGTCGATCAATTTTTTCTTCATTCTTTATTTGTGAAGTAAATATTGCCTCTGACATGTGAGTCGCTGAGATGCATAATCATCCATTGTTTTGAATGTTCTCTATGAACCCTGTGTGTTTGATTGCAATGTACAGAAACGCTAAAAAGCTACTCAAAATCTTTGTACTCCTTCTATTCCTTTTTACTTTGCACATTGTGAAAGTGCATACTTTTTTCCATAAGATTGGTCAAAGTAGAGATACTTTGACTATAGACAAAACTTGTATGCAGACTAGAAAGGACCGGAGGGAGTACATGTGAAACTACTGCAAACGAGGTGATCACCCTGGGAATAATGCTAGTACGTATTGTTTTGCATGTTCATCCAATGCCAGTGATACAGGAATTCGAACTAATCGAAATAAATTCATTCATACACGGTCGGATTTCATATAAACATGCCAGATTTCATTACATTTCATATAGTCTTCAACTAAAAAGGGGTGCGCTTGAGGTATAATTAATTAACCGAACCTACCCACATGTGTCCCGCTGAGCCAAACAGAAGCTTCAGTGACTTAACTGCAGGTGCAGTTGCATAACTGACATGTGGCCTGTTGGGCCCATGTGTCAGTCAGCCAACTGCACCAGTAGTTAAGTAGAAGCAGCGTTCTTCTCCAGACAGCTCTCGACTCCACGTCACCGCCAAGAAGCTAACCGCCGTCAATGGTCAACCCGCTTAGCTTGGCTTCAACCGAGGGTAGCAGCGGTGGCCTTACTTGACCCAGCGGCGGCGACCTATCGTGTTCTACTCTTCCTCGTTTTACGTAGGGCGGCCTCGTTGGCAGCGAGGCGGGCCTCGGCGAGCCGGGCGATGTCTCAGGTCTCGTGGCGTGGCGGCGCCTCGGTGAGCGGTGGAAATCCTCCCCCTCGTTGCCGGCAGGGTGGGGCCTCGTCTGAGCCGGCGATGTCCTCTGCCTTGTTGTTGGCGGGACGGGGCCTCGGCGGAGTCGGCGGTGTCCTCTGCCTCGTTGTTGGTGCCGCAGGGCCTCGGCGGAGCAGGGCCTCGTCAACGCCAGCGGAGCGGGCACTCGTTGGAGCCGGCATTGTCCTCTGCCTCGTCCTCGGTCTCGCCAAACAACGCCTCGCCCGCTTCATCGCCCTCTTTGTAGGCGGCCGCATCCTCCACCACCCGCATGCGGTACCGCCAGCGCTCAAGGCGGCTCTCGCGGACGGAGCGGTACGAGTCGATCAGCGCCTCCTGCTTCGCCCGCTCCGCGGCGATCTGCTCCTCCGCCTGCAGGTGCTCCTGGATGAGATGGTGGTTGTAAGCGGCCTCGGCCTGCGCCTCCCGGAACTGCTCCTCACGCATCTGCCTCACCGTGTCCATATATTGGGAACGGGCCTCGCCGATGGTCATGGTGCAATGCACCAGCGATGATGGCACGGAGAAGGGGGTTGGCGCCGGATCGTCGACTACCATGTTCTCCATTGGGATGTCATCGTCCTCCGGCTGCCGGCCGATGAGCCGGTCGGCAGCAATGGCTGCCATCTCCTTGTGGTCCGTCGTCCGCCCGTCCCGAAGAGCGCTGGAGCGCGAGGAAGCCATGGTGGGCAGTAGTGGTGTGGACAGGAGAAAGGGAACGGATGCGGATGACTGTGGCTATGGCCGGCGCAGCAGTTTATATAGCAATGGTGGGCGGCAGAGGGACGGACGTGTGGTGCCGGAGTAGCCGCCTCAGCAACCGCGTATCATTAATGTGGGCGGCAGATGGACGGACGGACGGTACTTGTGTCGTTTGAAGGCGGAGCAATCGCCTGCACCGGGAAGCGGGGCGGGCGGCCTTGACCGACTGAGGCGGAAGAGCATGGGCGTGAGATGACTTTACTTGGAGAGGATGACAATGGGGACCCACCAGGGCCATAGCCTCACGTACGCAAGTGCCTCCTTATTATATATATATATATATATATATATATATATATATAACTATAATTTTTTTTGCTTCCGCCTAGTTTCCTGACATCACGGTCCCACACCATTGTCAACCTATGTAGTCAATAAACGAGAGAATTGCACAAGAAGCGGCCGGCATACCGGGACCAAGCAGCTCGGCAAGATTTGTGTTTTGAGGTGTAAGCACCGCAGAGTTTTTGATGTTTAGCCCAGATATTAATTTTTCTCCTCTCAACAACAACGAAAACATCGCTGCAGTATTAATCAGGCGGGTGTGGCCCGTCTAGCCAAAGCCGATATCCCGCCCAGATATTAATTTTTTCAAGTTGAAAATGGCTAGCCCAGCTATACTTTTTTAGGAATACCGTGCAAGGTCAAGTTGTTATTCTCACTCACCGGGGTGCAAATCTTTCCTAGGAGGGATGCATTACGCTTAACAAGAAAATGGGCTTTAAGAAATAATAAATGGGATGTAATTATAAAAACTGGGCAGTATTTATAAAAAATGCACCAAACACGTTATTACTTTATAAATATTATTTTTGGATATTGAAAATTTTAATTTCATTAATTGTTCTGAGTGCAATGTTTCGCTGGATTTTTACCTAATATAAATTTATATTGAAATTATATTTAATCTGACTAGAAATTTCGGGATAAAAATATTTCGGATCCCATCAAAATGTGGGAAATTTTATTGAATTCTGTTTTGATCGGTTGGCTGAAATGGGACGTACTTTTAACAAAGTGTAAATGGGTTGTAGTAAATTCCATTAGAATTCAAAAATGGGTTGCACATTCTTACAAATCTCAAATGGGCTATAAGTTCTCTGCCACACACTTGTCGCCTTACTAAGTTGACGCTTCACCTAAAAAAATAGAGTTGACGCGTATGCAAGGCTTTGTCAACTTATAGTCAACACACAGTTCTAGCAGCAGTGGCCGTTGGATGTCCATCCAACGGATGCCGTGCTTCTTCTTCAATCTCGGATATTCTAGCTACACCCGCCCAAAAAATGATTCCTCCCTCGACATCCGGGCGCACTGCTTTGGAAGTCGACCAGGAGCCTACTAAGTTGACGTACCAAGGGCTTTGTCAACTTAGTCTACAGTGACCGTACGATGTCCATCCAATGACCATCGTGCTTCTTCAACCTCTGGTCTTCTTGCTCCAGCCGCCCAATGCAGCACCGGTCGTGCCGCCTACTCCTGCCTCCCGTGGCCAGTTGTGCTGCTGCGGAGGCCTCACTGCCCCTACTACTACCACCGCTGGCCAGGCCATCCCTCCACTCACCCACACACCCTGTTATTCTGCGGCGACGGCAGCCTCACATCACAGCCGAACCAGTGAACCCTCATATTCCTCTCCGCGTGGGCATCCACTGCGGCGTCTTCCCCATCTTCGCGTCATCCCCTTCCTAGGTCTCACCTTCGTCCACCGCTGTGGTGCTCGCGGTGCGGCATGGTCAACATGATGAAGCAACGACTTCCATCGGACATGGACTGTACGTGGAGAGGCTGACAGCTGGGTCCACGGCCGCAACATGGAAGTGCCTCGTTATTATGCGGAAAATAATGATTCCTCCACTGACAACTGGGACCCACCGGACGGGCCACTGTATTTCGCAAAAAAAACGTTTCCCCCCTGACTGCTGGGACCCACCAGCTACATCTTTGCACGCAAGGAAGTGCGTCTGAAAAAAAAAACGATTCGCCCCCCTGACTGCTGGGACCCACCAGCTACATCTTCGCACGCAAGGAAGTGCGTCCATATTACGGGTAAAAAAAATGATTCGCCCCCTGACTGCTGGGACCCACCAGCTATATCTTTGCACGCAAGGAACTGCGTCCGAAAAAAACCGATTCGCCCCCCTGACTACTGGGACCCACCAGCTACATCTTCGCACGCAAGGAATTGCCTGACAGTTGGGACCCACCTGGTCGAAGCGTACGTAGCGTTGTCATTCTGGTCGCGAACGTGTACGTACATATATACTAGTCGATGTAGAGGCGCGCACGTGTCGTAGTAGAGGTGTTCACGTAGCATGTACACACACATACAGCGGCCAGTGTGCAAGAAAGAAAATACGGCCACGTATGTGTACATACGGGCGGGGTCTCGAACGCCTACTCACGCATACGTACGGCCAAGGCTCGTGTACATGGCTGGGTCGGAACGGAGAAACAGCGTCGTCGTTGTGTTCATGGGGAGCTAACCGGCTGGGTCGGAACGGAATGCGTCGTCGTGTTCATCGGGAGGGCTTGGACGGAATAGGCGATGGAAACGAGGCTGGCGCGCATCGAAACGCAGAGAAACGGCCTTGTGTTTGACCGCCACGCTCAAACGGATTTCGTTTCATCGGAAGGGTCCGGGCGCATCGCAAAACGGAGGAAACGGACCTCCTACGGTCGAAACGGGGGTCCTGTTGATCGGGAGGGGTGTGGCGTACCACAAAATGGACAAAATGGACTTGTGTTGGAGCACTAGGTCGAAACAGGGGTCCTGTTCATCGGGAGGGGTGTGGCGTACCGCAAAACGGGACTCCACAGGATACTGTTCATCTCCACCGCCGACGCCCTCCGGCCTCCACGGGCCATCGTCGACCTCCTCCACCTCCACGGGCTCCCTGCTCATCCAACGCCCACCGCACACTACTCCACCACTCATCGCTCAACCACCCTCCATGGGCACCCCTCCACCATCTATCGCTCATCCAGCCCTCCACGGGTCGCCCCTGTTCATCCAGAGGCAACGCCACGGGTCCTGCATCCACCCCACCGCCACCGCTCATCCAACCCCCCGCCGCAACGCCACTGCTCATCAAATCGATCGGCTTTGATTAGCAGCATTAGCGGCGAATCGCTCGGCGGGTTCGATTAACATCCATCGATCGATCGCTCGGGTTCGATGAACGCGTAACTGCGCAGTCTGTCGCCGGGTTCGATTAGAGCCCAACGCCCGCTCGGGTTCGATTAGAGCGACGGCTCGCACACACGCCACGTGTCACGAGAGAAACACGATCGCCGCCCTCGACCACCCACCGTGAATCAGGAACTCCCGAAATTTTCCCCGCCTCGCTTCTACCACAGTTTTTTCCGTGATGGATGGCCCAAAGAATGTCATGCAGCTGCGTCTCCGGCCCGCCCAGGATGAAAAGCCCATTTTCTATCATGATTTTTTTTCATAGAAGTAGGAGCCCACCACATCTATGATGATACTGGGTTTTATCACAATTATCGTCATAGAAGTGTCATAAGTATGACAGAAAAAAATGTCGTTCGGCCCAAAATGTCACAGATGTGTCTATTTTTTTGTAGTGACTCCACCCCTTTAATCTCGGGATTAGATTTATTATAGTGGAGGAGAATTGTGACGCCCGGGTAATTAAGCTATAGTAACGCTCCACTAATATTTCCACGTCACCTCAATTACTATTGTTAATCTCACAATGATTCGATCCCGTTCGAATTCAAAATTTAAAATCAAGTCAAACTATAAAAGTTTTCAAATGTCAAAACTAAAATGTTCGAGTTGTTGCAAATAATCGTTTGTTGATATTGGTGGTGGTCCAACTTTTTTATAAAGTGGCTTAGTGCCCTAAAAATAAAAGAAAATAGAGGCACTAATATGTAAAGGGAAATGGCTATAACAAAAAAAAAGCCCTCACCTCTCCTCTCACTTGGCCTCGGCCCAGCTGGACCGCCAGGCCGACCCACTTCCCCCATTGCGCCCTCCATCCTATTCACCTGGGGACCGTGGCGCTCATCCCTGCCCCCGACCATGGCGCCTAATGCCGTGGCCGCCATCCTGCGGCTTCCCCCGAGGATAAGGAGGCCACCTACTGAACCCTAGCTCCCCCTGGCCTTGATCTCCCTCACCCCACTCCCCCTTGTTCCACACTCCCCACTCCTCTTGAAGGAGCCCTGGATTAGGGGGTCCTCGGACAGCCGAACTATGTACTTGTGCCGGACTATTGGACTATGAAGATACAAGATTGAAGACATCGTCTCATGTCTGGGTGGGACTCTCCTTTGCTTGGAAGGCAAGCTTGGCAGTTCGGATATGTAGATTTCCTTCTCCGTAACCGACTCTGTGTAACCCTAGCCCCCTCCGGTGTCTATATATAAGCCGGAGGATTTAGTCCATCGGACAACAACAATCATAAGCACAGGCTAGCTTCTAGGGTTTAGCCTCTATGATCTCGTGGTAGCTCAACTCTTGTAATACTCATGTCGTCAAGATCAATCAAGTAGGAAGTAGGGTATTACCTCCATAGAGAGGGCCCGAACCTGGGTAAACATTGTGTCCCCCGCCTCCTATTACCATTAGCCTTAGACGCACGGTTCGGGACCCCCTACCCGAGATCCGCCGGTTTTGACACCAACATTGGTGCTTTCATTGAGAGTTCCACTGTGTCATCACCATAAGGCTTGATGGCTCCATCAATCATCCACAATGATGCGATCCAGGGTGAGGTTTTCCTCCCCAGACAGATCTTTGTATTCGGCAACTTCACACTGCAGGCCAACTCGTTTGGCCATCTGGAGCAGATCGATAACTACACCCCGCCATCAGTCAGTTTGAAGCTTGAACTACTGCGGCCGATTGCCGATTGGGTTCGCAGACCCTTGAGGTTCGAACACTGGGGTGCGCTCGGAGATTTCACCCTCTACCTACTTGCTCCTCGCCGAATCGCTAGGATCTAAACTACGAAAGAAACAACACAAGAGACACAGGGTTTATACTGGTTCAGGCCACCGTTGTGGTGTAATACCCTACTCCAGTGTGTGGTGTGGTGGATTGCCTCTTGGGCTGATGATGAACAATACAAGGAAGAACAGCCTCGCGAGGGTCTGTTCTTGGCAGGTGCGATGAACTGCTAGGAGGAGTTCAGTCGCTCTCTCTCTCTCTCTCTCTTTCTCGATTCTAGATGTCTGCCTGATCCTCCCTCTAGCCTCCTCATACTCGATCCTCTCTACCCTGGGGGTGGCTAGTCCTATTTATAGGCAAAGGCCCTGGGCCTCTCCCCAAATATTGTGCGGGAAGGGTGCCAACAATTGGCCATTTTGAAGGGGTTTCCTTGGCACGTCTTGTCGAAGCAGAGATCGTGTTCCCCTTATTCCGGGATTCTCATCAATACGTACGTGGGTAACCCAACCGTGCCCGTCGCCACGCCTCCTCTATCGGAGGTGAATCCCAAGCAGTTTGAGACGACCCTTGGTATTTTTCCCTTTATAAGGGACCAAGGCTCGTTCTTTTTCTTCAATCTCGCATCGAATCTCCTTCTGCTCCGGTTCCAACACCCAGGCCCCAGATTCGAGTGCTTCGGATTCTCAACCATGTCCGGCTCCTACCTCCAAGGTCGGTGGATGCCCTCCTCCGTCACGGAGGAGGACGTGTTAAAGCTGCGTGAGGCCAAGTACTTGTCCTACGAGATTTCACACAGGTTGCCTGCCCAAGGGCAGGCCGTGCCCGCCCCCGAGCCCGGTGAGTACGTTGTCTTCAGATCCCACCTCCGTCGGGGTTTAGGCTTCCGACGGACCCCTTCGTGAGAGGGCTCATGTTCTACTACGGGCTGGATTTTCACGACTTGGCTCCGAGTCCATCCTCCATATCTCCGCATTCATTATCGTCTCACGGCCTTCCTCCGCGTCCTCCCCACTTCGCCCTGTGGTGAAGACCTTCAATGTGGAGCGAAGATGATCGGGGTGTCAAGCGGAGTGCGGCGGGCGGCCATAAGCGTAAAGGCCGACGCCCGGGGCTCAAGGTTCCTTCCAAGAGGAACTCGGTATGGCAGCAGGAGTGGTTCTATATCACCGCTCGAAGGCGGCAAGCAAAGCCGCCGCCTTCATTCCGCCGGGACCTCCATGCCGATCGATGTCGCTGGTCAACCAAGGGCTCGGCGGGGCCGTCGAAGATGTGCCCTTATTGCGGGGCGGATTCGAGACCTCGAGCGAGGGAGATCAATCTGGTCGTGGTGATGCAGTTATGCTAATCGGGCATCTTCGCCTGCAAACACCGTCCTCTCCGTGTATGGGAGTTCAATCGGAGGACCCCGAATTCTCCAAAGACTTCATGGGTGCGACACCGCGGAGATGTTGGGTTGTTCTTCGGACCGCAGTAGCGTGTCCGGAATTGACCGAGGACGCAGCCCTAAGCCGCAGAATCGCCGGATACTCGGGTAAATAGCTCGAGTTCGGACGCTCAATTTATCTGCTTTTCTAGAGTTCGCCTCGACCCATTACTCTTTACAGGTGGGTAGCGCGATCGAAGGCGATAAGGTGTCCGGCTCTCCTCCGAGACCGCCTTGGATCCCGTCTGGTCGGGAATGTTGGAGGTCGCGCCCATAGAAGGGAGCGATGGGGAAAATAGAGGAGCTATTATTTCGCCCAAAGGAGCGTCCGAAGAGGGGGGAATCAAAAACACCTCCTTCCAGGGGGAGAAGAGGACTGCCTCCGAGGATCCGGAGGCCAAAGCCCCTAAACGGGGGAAGAGATCTTCCCCGAGGGGTCCGGCGTCCGGGGAGAATCCGGACGCACAATCGTCGCCAAAGGATCAGCCCTCCAGCGAGTCGTGAGTATGAAAAGGGGGGTTCATTAGTAAGAAAATACCTCCACTTGTGCTTCTGCGGGTAACCGAAATTTTTATCGTGCAGTTCGGACTTGCAGCCTTCTCAGATGAGTTCGTCTTCGGGGGACCTTCTTCCGGAGATGATGGAGAGCCAACGCCTCATCGCTGTCTTGCGTGCCGATAAAGCGACGAGCTCAAGTATCTCACGGAGGGTATCCCCGAGTTCGGAGGGGGCGGAGAGTTTGGTGCCCGCTAGTATCCGGCTGGGGGAACTGAAGAATCTACTTGAGAGGGCGTCCATCTCAGAAGATCACCGCGCATTGATGCGCATGGTGATTGGAAGGATTTCGTCCGCCGAGAGCGGATTGCGTAATGCCGCTATGAGTTTGCTGGCGGGATTTGAGGTACGCGAGAATGACGCACCTTCTTTTTTTGACAGTTTTGCACATAAAAGTGCGCCCTGTATAGATAGTAGCCCTTGAGACTCGGTAGGTTGTCGAAAACGACAGCGTGCCGAGGATCGAAATCGCAAGTAATGAATGTCGCCATTCCTATGCAGGTGGCGGATAGTCCGAGGGCTAGCCGGACTAGTGGGGTTGCCGAGTTAATCGCGGCAACTTGACGTGGCGGATGCGGACATCGCACTTGTCAACCCGCGACTTGACGAAGTCGCAAGGTAAATGAGTTCTCCACAGATCGCTTTATTGAGGGGGTCAAAGCCCTCCTCTGATAAATTATATGTTGTTTATCTGAGGCGGTGCTGCTCTTTGTGGAGAGCCTTGGGCGAACTTGCTCAAGCTAAGGAGCAAGCCCGAAGGAGTGACGCGGCTGCCTTGAGGGCAGCCGAGGAGTTGAAAGCCGAAAGGGCTGCACACTGCCTAAGCAGGGAAGAGGTGGCCGAATTGGCCGTGGAAGTAAAAGATGCTGCCGACCGCAATGAGGTTCTTGAAAAAGGAGCGCTTATCGGGGCGGGAAGACCTGAGGAAGGCCACCGCCGAGGCCAAGGATGCCCGCTTTACAATGCGGGCCATGAAGGAGGAGCTGCGCCAGGCCGGAGATATCATGGCTGGCAAGCCTTTTCTGCTGCGTCGCCGGTTTATGGATCAAAAGTATGCTCAATTTGATCGGCTATGGAGTTCGAAGGATCCGTATATGGACTTAGCGGCAAGTGCGGCTGATGCCGTTGAGCACTTCCGGAGCCAGAAGGATCACGAGATGGAAGAGCTGTTTTGGACTCAATTCCATAGTCCGGATCGCTCACTTCCGTTAACCGACCGGTTGTCCGTATGGGCCGAGCTAAATAGATTGTCCGGACTTGCCATGACTGACATCGTGGCTCATGTCCGGCCAGAGAGGCCCAAGGCGACGAGCTACTTGACTTCATCGCAGCAATTCCTTGGAGCGGTGCCGCATATCAAGGAGATGAAGCGGTCGGCGTGCATCGGGCGCGGATGGTATTGCCGTGTGAAGGCGCATTGGGCGAAGATGGATGCCACCTGTTGCCGCCCAGGTTGGATGAAAGCGGCTCCCGCCGAGCACTATTTCGGGAAGTTATGCGTGGCGCTCGTGTAATAGAGTCGCAGTGCTCAAAAAATGTCGTGTTCAAATGAACGTTTTAACTTGTAAAACGATGATTATGCTATAATTGCTTTTTTATACTTGTGCATCCGAAGTAGTAAAACTTCTCCTATGCGGCCGTTTTCGTATACATTTGTATAACTGAAAGGTTGAGTCTTGACTTCATTACGCACAAGGTGCGGGGTGTTCGGAAAAATAGTGCGTGTTCACACTTAATCCGACGTCTCGGTCCTGTTTAGGAGGTGGTAGCGTAGCAAACAAGGCAATCCGGACTATAATGCTTTATCACTTTCACGTAGCCAGTGGAGTTCGAGGGTGGGGCTACGATATAGCCCCTGGGGCACCGCACTTCTCCGATTTGGAGCGTGTGTGCTGACGGAAGCGGTCCTTCGTCAAAGCGAAATTCTAAACATTCGGTAGTCGACCGAGTGGTTGACCAGTCTCTCTCTATATCATGATAGTCGGTTTTGGCTTTCTCTCTTGAGGTGCTCGCCCAACCGAATCGGGGCTGTCGCAGTAGTTCTCCGGTGCGCGTTAGCCGATGATACTGAGCGTAAGGCAGCAAAACACAGGAGCCGGGCAAACCCAACATTTGACCAAAGACATGATTCGGAGCTGATGCATATAATGCCTAACTCGAGACGCCGAACACTCCCTAAGGTGTTCGGTCTTTATGATAATGGGCAGAATAATGCCTTAAGCCCCTAGTGTCCAGGTATGGGCATGGTCTTTAGACGCGGCCGATGCCAAAACATCAGGCTCCGCTTTGGTTATAGGAAAAAACCAAGGGAGAATAACAACAAGAGACAGTAAAAAAGGTTTACGTAGGGTCTTAATCTGAAAAGAATCCTCGCAACGGGTCCCTACTTCACGTCTGCGCCTGTGTCTCTGTTGTGCCGTTATCCTGGACGGGTATGCACGTTGTTCATCTGTAAAAAGAGAGGAACGCTTAGTTTGAAAAACAATTCGTGCGAAAAAAGGTATGTGTGAAAGAAAAAATATGAATAAGCAAAGCGGGGTTTGAATGAACCCGTGGTTGTTTGTGCGCGCATCCCCTTGTGAAGGGGTGTGCGGCTAGGGAACCCCTAGCCTACTGATGCCGGACTCGTCTATCCGTGTCCGGGGTCTTTGGGTGACCCTCGCACTAAAATGATGCCACGCGGACCGGGCATCTTGAGTGTAAGAGACGCGTAATGTGGTATGGCATTGAAACGGACAAAAGCCTTTCGTCCCAAGATTGCTTGATATCCACTTTTAAATGGGACGATATGAAAAATTAGTTTTTCGCGCCGAAAGTTGTTCGGTGATCCGAACACGACTTCTAGTAATAGGGAGCCTGTGCACTTGGCATAAGGGCCTGGCGTCACTCCTTTGAAGGAAGTGCGGCTGTGTCGAATTTTGGTAGGGTCTATCCCCATCTTGCGGATTGTGTTTGAATACAGCAGGTTTAAGTCGCTGCCTTCGTCCATTAGGACTTTAGTAAATTGTAATCCCTCGATTATGGGATTCAATATCAGGGCAGTTCGTCCCACGTTTCGAACGCTTCTGGAATAGTCCAGGTGGTCGAAAGTGATTGGTTTTGATATCCAATCTCTATGGTCTGCTGTGTTGGACCGTGCGAGGCTCTTTTTAGGAAGTGCCGCACTATTTTTCCGTATTATCACATGAAGTGAGTTTACTGCTTTGACCTCTTGTGGGAAAGTCTTTTGTTTTCCGGTGCTCTGCTGGTGGGGTTTATCATCTTCACTTGACGCGTCGATCCCCTTGTGTTCGGCGTTTAGTCGGTCGGACTATTTGAAAACCCAACAATCTCGATGGGTATGGTTTGCAGGCCTCCGAGAATCTTGTGGATTTGACATATCCGACCCGAATCTTATTTAAGTTGGACAACTCATCGCTGTCATCCTTAAGAGGCGGTGTTTTGTTGTTTGGCATGAGCTTTTGAATCCGGCGTTGTTGCCGTGCTCTTTGGGATTTTCTCTTTATTCGTAGCGCTCTTTTTTCTGCGCCGTGATTTTCCGTTCCATCTCTTATCTCGGATGTACTTGGGTCGCTGGTGCTGCATCTTGCTAGCCAGCTATCCTCTCCGCCTGAAGCGGGTCATGAGGCTTGTTAGTGCGGACATTGTCCTCGGTTTCTCTTGGCGAGGTGCACAGCAAGCCATTCGTCTCGGACATTGTGTTTAAAAGCTCCTAAGGCTTGGCGTCCGGACGATCGACTATTTGGTTCTTTTGGTGAGAACCTGTTCCCGAATTTCCGCGATGACTCTCCGGGCTGTTGATTTATATGACTTAGATCATCTGCGTCGGGGCGGACATAAGTCCTTGAAAATTTGCTCTAAACGCATCCTCGAGCTCTTCCCAACTTCCAACAGTGTTTTCTGGCAGGCTTTTAAGCCAATGACGGGCTGGCCCTTTGAGCTTGAGGGTAGGTATTTTATGGCGTGGAGATCATCTCCTCGGCCATGTGTATATGTAGTATATAATCTTCTATCCGGACTGGGTCATTGTTCCATCGTAGGCCTCTATTTTTATGGGTTTAAATCCTGCTGGGAATTCATGGTCCAAAGCACTTCATTGGTGAAACATAGTGGGTGTCTTGGCGCCCTGTATTTGGGTGTGCTGCTATCTTGGACACTTGGCGTGTTGTCTTGCTTCTCGGGCCTTCTTCTTTGGCCCGTAGATGGACTATTTGGGCCATCTGTCCTTCAAGTTCATTGGTTGGTTTATATCTTGGCGCCGCTTTCGAATTTGGATGCATCATCCGGCCGTCTATCCGACCATGCAGCCTCTTTATTTTTTGGCTGTGGGGGCTCTATGGCCTCGTTGTCGAATTCTGGTAGCAGCTTGCGCTTCGGGTAGCTCTTTGATTGGTGGCTATTGCCGTATTTATCCGTGGTTTTGAGTACTTTGCTCCACCTCATTCTGAGTGTGTTCTCCGCTGTTTTGAGCTTCTGCTTTTCCTTCTTCAAGATTCTTGCAGTGTTGACGAGTCTTTTCCGAAGGTTTTTACCTTCCGGCGGCGTGTCCGGCGTGAGATCGTCCGAACCGTCGTTTTCGCCGGGACTGGACTGATTATCTGACTCGTCCTGTTCGGACGATTGCTTATCTGCATGTTCGTCGTCCACTTTTGTGCCCTGCTGTATTGCGGGGTCTTTAGGAGCATTGTTGTTGTCGAGGCGGGGCTTAGGGCGGCGTCTGCGCCGCCGTTTTGGTTGTTTATCGGCGGGGTTATCTTCTGCCGCGGCCCGTTGGTCCTCATTATCGCTCTCTTTTGGGGTATCCACCATGTATATGTCATATGACGAGGTGGTCCTCCGTGCCCTATAAGCGCTGTTTCTTGTTAAGTCTCGGCATAAATCGTCTATACCGTTGATGTCTTGAAGCCGTAGTCTAACATGTCGGTTAGATAAATCGGCAGTGGCTACAAAGTGGGTGGTGGGTGGCCTCTGAATTTCTTCGTCGTCCGTATCCTGACCGTCCCGGCCATAGTCCGGCCAGGACTCTCCCGATAACGAGAGATGCTTTAGTGAATTTAAGATGTCGCTAAAGAGCGAGTGCTGGAAGATGTCTGCGGCGGTGAATTCCATGACTGGCGCCCAATCTGAATCGATTGGTAGGGGCGTGGGAGGTTCGGAGTCCGGCAAGGAGTCCGGCGCCTCGGAATCACGAGTTTTGCAGGGGACAAGATTGGTGCTCGGCTCCATCGCCGTGGAAGTTGAAGCCCCCGAGGCGGTGTCCATCCACCGATCCTCGATCTGGACGATCGGCTCTGGACTAAAGGCCGAAGCGAATTTGTCTTGTGACCACCAAGGCTTGTCCGTGGCGAGGCTAGATCATGCCCATCGCCCACAGTCTTGGCGGCGGCAGGCGTGGCTCGAGTCCGTCGAAGATCAAGTCTCGCGGACATCGGCCGGAAGTTTAGACTTCGAGTCGACTGACGGTGACGGGCGTAAGCTTCGATATGCTCGGATGGCTGCGAATTAGCCCATGATGCAAAGCCGCCGAATCGAAGATCTGTCCGGGAGAAAAGTCTCACTACGGGCGGGCGTCGTTGGTTGTAGATGCCATCAAGCCTATCGGTGGCGACACGGAGGAACTCTCAATGAAAGCACCAATGTCGGTGTCAAAACCGGCGAATCTCGGTAGGGGGTCCCGGAATGTGCGTCTAGGCGGATGGTAACAGGAGGCGAGGGACACGATGTTTTACCCGAGTTCGGGCCCTCTCGATGGAGGTAAAACCCTACGTCTGCTTGATTAATATTGATGAAATGGGTAATACAAGAGTGGATCTACCACGAGATCAAGGAGGCTAAACCCTAAAGCTAGCCTATGGTATGATTGTTGTAATGTATGTTGTGTCATACGGACTAAAGCCCTCCGGTTTATATAGACACCGGAGGAGGCTAGGAATTACATGTAGTCGGTTACAATGGTAGGAGATCTACATATCCGTATCGCCAAGCTTGCCTTCCACGCCAAGGAAAGTCCCATCCGGACACGGGACGGAGTCTTCAATCTTGTATCTTCGTAGTGTTGGAGTCCGGCGGACGATGATAGTCCGGCTGTCCGGACACCCCCCAGTCCAGGACTCTCTCAACCCCCGTTCCTAGAACGCTGACACCGACATCCGCGGAGACTTGATCTTCGACGGATTCGAGCCCATGACAGGTGCGTCGTACAGTCACAATGAGCATGACCAAGATCTGCCATCGGACGGTGTTCAGGAGAACGCACCTGCAGCTGCCCTGGCCTTAGATCTGGAGTAGATCATGCCATCCAAGGACGGGTGGATAGACCCCGCCACGGAGGCCGCACACTCATTGGCGATAGAGCCGAACACAGACTTCGCCCCCAATGAGGTCTGTGTCATCGGACCCTCGGACTCGTCTCCGGCCATAGGCTCTGAACCGCGCGCATCCGTGCCTACCGAACCTGATTGGGCACCGATCATGAGTTTACCTCCGTGGATATCTTTCAGCACTCGCCTTGGGCGACATGCTAAATTCGTTGAAATCCATCTCCCTGTCAGGAGACTCCTGGCCAAACTATGTCTGGCTTAAGTGGGAAATGGACGACGAAGAAATTCGTTTCCCACCCACCACCCAATTAATAGCCACTATCGATGACTTAACCGACATGCTTGATTTCGACTCTGAAGACATCGACGGTATGGACGACGATGCCGGAGAAGAACCGGAACCACTGCCCACAGGGCGCTGGACAACCACCTCATCATACGATATATATATATGGTAGACACACCCAAAGAAAGCAACGGCGATGAGGCAATGGAGGATAACCCCCTTGAGAAACAATCTAAGCGTCGGCGTCAGCGGCGCCGCTCTAAGCTCCGCCATAGCAAAAATAGCTATACCGGCACAAGAGACAATAGCACTCTGGATAATGCCGAAGACGAAAACAATCCCGCCCAGCCAAGCTTCGAGCAAGCCGGACGGGAGGATGGGCAAGCTAGCCCTGATGAACAGGCAATGGATGGAGACTCGGAGGACGACAATTACATGCCCCTCTCCAAAGACGAGGTGAGCCTCGGCGACGAAGAATTTATTGTGCCTGAGGATCCCATCGCGCAGGAGCGCGTGAAGCGCTGGCTTATAGCCACTGCAAAAAGCCTGAAGAAAAAGCAGCAGTAGCTTCAAGCTGATCAAGATCTGCTAACTGATAGATGGACTAAGGTCCTGGCAGCCGAGGAATACGGACTCAAGCGCCCAAGCGAAAGCTACCCAAAGCGCAGTTTGTCACCTCAATTCGAGGAGGAGGCACTAGAGCCTACACTACCAACACAGGATGCGGCTGACCGGCCACCTCGTGGCCAAGACAAAACGACATATCAGCCCGAACACCAGCCCGCACCCCATCGCCAAACAAACAAAAACACGAAGGCTCGGGGCTACACACATGACCTGCGAGACGAATTGGAAAACAAAGCAGGACAGTCAAGATTGATCTACGGATCACGGGGGCGCGCCCCAACGCGTGACGATGACCGCCTGCCGGATATACTAAATACAAATCCGGCCGGGCCAAATACAACAGACCAGACTCAGTTGAAATGCATCGTGATGTAGCCCGACATAGAGGCGCCGCACAACCCCTATGCTTCACTGACGAAGTAATGGAGCATGAATTCCCAAAAGGGTTTAAGCCCGTGAATATCGAGCCCTACGATGGGACTATAGACCCCGCGGTATGGATAGAAGATTTCCTTCTCCACATTCACATGGCCCGCGGGGATGATCTACATGCCATCAAGTACCTCCCACTAAAACTCAAGGGACCGGCTCGGCATTGGCTGAATAGTTTGTCGGCAAACTCCATTGGAAGCTGGGAGAACCTGGAAGACGCATTCCTAGATAACTTCTCGGGCACTTATGTGCGACCACCGGATGGTGATGATTTAAGTCACATAACCCAACAGCCCGGAGAGTCAGCCAGGAAATTCTAGACTCGGTTCCTAACTAAAAATAACCAAATTATCGACTGTCCGGATGCCGAAGCCCTAGCGATCTTTAAGAATAACATCCGTGACGAGTGGCTTGCCCGACACCTCGGCCAAGAGAAGCCAAAGTCCATGGCAGCCCTCACGACACTCATGACCCGCTTTTGTGTGGGCGAGGATAGCTGGCTGGCTCGTAGCAACAGCACATCAAGAAATCCTGGCACCTCAGATGCCAGAGACAGCAACGGCAAGCCCCGACGCAACAGACACAAGCGTCGCAATAATGGCGATAACGCCGAAGACACGGCCGTCAATGCCAGATTCAGTGCCTCTAAGTCCGGTCAGCGGAAAAAGCCATTCAAAAGAAACAATCCGGGCCCGTCTAGTCTGGACCGCATACTCGATCGTTCATGTCCAATTCACGGCACCTCCGATAAACCAGCCAACCACACCAACAGAGAATGTGGGGTGTTCAAATAGGCCGGCAAGTTGAATGTCAAAAACAAGGAAAAGGGGCCGCATAGTGATGACGACGAGGAGCCCCGGCTGCCGAACACAGGAGGAGAGAAGAAATCCCCCCCCCCCCAAGTAAAAATGGTAAATATGATATACGCAACCCATATTCCCAAGCGGGAATGGAAGCGTGCACCAAGGGATGTCTACGCGATGGAGCCAGTCGCCTCAAAGTTCAACCCATGGTCTTCTTGTCCAATCACTTTCGATCACAGGGACCATCCGACCAGTATCCGTCATGGCGGTTCGGCTGCGCTGGTCCTCGACCCCATCATTAACGGATTCCACCTCACACGAGTCCTTATGGACGGTGGCAGCAACCTGAACCTGCTCTATCAGGATACAGTGCGCAAAATGGGCATCAATCCCTCAAGGATCAAACCCACCAAAACCACCTTTAAAGGTGTCATACCAGGTGTAGAGACCTGTTGCACGGGCTCAACCACACTAGAAGTAGTCTCTGGATGTCCGGACAACTTCCGAAGCGAGGAGTTAATCTTCGATATCGTCCCCTTCTGCAGTGGCTATCACGCACTGCTCGGACGAACCGCATTTTCCAGATTCAATGTGGTACCACATTATGCATACCTCAAGGTCAAGATGCCAGGACCTCACGGGGTTATAACAGTCAATGGAAACACAGAGCCCTCCCTCCGTACGGAGGAGCACACTGCGGCCCTCGCAGCATAAGTACAGAGCAGCCTTCTTAGGCAGACCTCCAATTCGGCAATAAAATCCCCGGACACCGCGAAGCGAGTCCAAAGTACTCTGCAACAGGATTGTCCAGCACATCCAAAGCTCGCCTAAAATTCGGCCTCCGTCCTATTCCCAGTCAAGCGGTGAAATTTGTGCCACGCGTACATAATTACGCACTTAAAATACCATGGGCATAGACGGAGGCACAACTAGAATGCGGTCCACAATGCGGCTCAACCGCCCCAGGATCCGTATACCTTCACCCCTTTTCTTTCTTTCATGTCCCTATTTTCTGGAGGCTCTTCCGATAGCCTGATTATCGGACCCATCACGGGACGGAAACACCAAGGAGGCAAGGAGCGTTGACGTACAAGGGAATCCCCAGGTGGTCTCTGATAACGATCTCTATACCTGTTTTACATACCCACACGCAGCTCTCTCTTGGTTAGGACATGTCAAATAGTCCTATTTTGCTTATCGCACTACTTGTATACATACGCCTTGACGTATTATTCAAATAACAATGGAAAATAATGTACAGCGACAGCTTAATATTACATTTCTTTATCTTTTTCCTTGACTGTTTATTTATTACAAATTGCACCCATACATTTTGGTACGTTCAGCTTGCCAGGGGCTTCATTGTACCCCATAGCACGGCAAGAAAAGTCCGAACACTTTCGGAAGTGCGGAACCCCGAACTTATAGCATTATATGCATCAGCTCCGAATCATGTCTTGGGTCAATAGTTGGGATTACCCGGCTCCCTTGTTTTGCTGCCTTACGTTCCGCTATATCGGCTAAGGCGGCACAGGGAGAACTACTGCAATTGTGTCCTAGTTCTTCCGGACGAGCACCTCAGTAGAGAAAGCCGAAAACTGATTGTCATGATGCGGCGAGAGCTGGTCGTTGTTCGAGAGGTCTCAAATCCTTAAAGATTTTTTCCTCTTTGGGCGAGGAATCGACCTTTGTCCGATTTAGGCGTGTATAGCGCCCCAAGTTCGGCCTTCCGAATACCAGGGGCTACGCCAAAATTTAAAATTATAGAACTTCTATGGCTAAGTGGGAGTGATAAAGCTGTATAGTCCGATTGCCTTGTTCGTTACGCTAAACACCTCCTTAAAGGACCAAAAATTTGGATAAAGAGTGTTTAGATTTATCCCGAACACCCCGGTACTAGTTACATGGGGGCAAAAGCTGACGACTGGCCAACTCTCAGATTTTATAAACGGCCGCACAGAAGGTAAAATTTTAAATCAGCAAGCGTTATATTGCACAAAAGAACTTGTTTCATATTACAGGATCAAATGAGTGTATTCACTCAAAGATTACATCCTTCACACATTGCTCTGCCACAAGGCGGGAGCCCTTCAAGACACTATCGTATTACTTTTCAGGGTGGCGATGCTCCTTGCCCTTCGGCGGCCCTTCGGTCATTAGCTTCTCGGCATCCATCTTCGCCCAGTGCACTTTTGTGTGGGCGAAGGCCATTCGTGCACCTTCAATGCAACCTAACCTTTTTATAACTTCAAGCGCGGGCAGGCACTCACAAGCCGCTTTACTAGGCCTAAGTAGCTGCCGGGCAGAGGCTCGGCAGGCCACAGCCGGACTATGAGGTCCTTCATGGCCAGTTCAACCGCCTTGTGCAGTTCGACCAGTTGCTTCAGCTGGTCGCTCAAGGGCATCAGGTGTTCGGTCCCAATATACTGAGACCAGAACAACTTCTCCGTCGAGTTCCCTTCTTCGGCTTTGTAGAACTCTGTGGCATCCGATATGCTACGTTGCAAATCTGCGAACGCTCCTGGAGAGCTCCAAATTCAGGTAAGTAAAAGGAAAGTCTCCTTCACATGCTTGCTTTGCATAATGAATGCCTTATCCGCCGCTATCTTCTTGGCCGCCTGAATCTCCCGGAGGGCCTTTTGGGCTTCAGCTTTGGTGTCTCATGTGCTCTGGAGGGCCTTCGCAAGCTTGGAGTCTTGCGTCTTAGAGTCACGCTCCAAGGACTCATATTTTCGGACGAAATCCTGGAGCTCTTCCTGGACCTCGTTGACCCGGGCCTCTTGCTTCTCACGCTCGGCGCGCTCCTTGGCTGCTTTGTCTTCGGCCTCAGTCAGCACCGTCTTAAGGGCCGCCACTTTGGTCGTGTCCCCTAGTCAAGTTCATGACGCTTTCATCAGCAGAAACCATTTTTCCTTTTCAAATATACAGACGGGGTATTGTCTACCTTTGTTTTCCTCGAGCTGTCTCTTCAGGAGGCCGAGCTCTCCCTTGGTCCGCTCCAGGTCTCGCTTCAGTCCGGAGACCTCCGTAGTACGAGCGGCAGCGGCCAGTAGCGACGCCTGCTCATTCACATAGACATCTTCTGTTAGACTCCCGTGGATGTTATTTGATCCTCTGTTCGGCCTTTCTCTCCGAACACCAAACAGAGGATCAGGGAATACTGTCTATACTGTGATATTTTCTTACAATTTTGTTACTTACCTCAAAGCCTGTTAGGAGGCTGGCGCAGGCTTCGGTCAATCCGCTTTTGGCGGACCGGACCTTCTCAATCACCGTACTCATAATGGTTCGGTGTTCTTCATCAATGGAAGCGCCATGAAATGCTTCCAGCAAGTTATCCTATGCCTCTCGATGGACAAAGGTCATCGGTACAGGCGGCTCGCCCTCCTTAGAGAGAGGCTGCCTGCCTGAATCCAGAACAACTTGGGTTTCCGGAGCCGTATTCGGCTGGGGGCCAGACTTGCTGTGGCCCTCGTTATCAGAGTCCATGGGGGTCTTCCCTCCCATGCGCCCGACGACTGGGATTTCTCCTGGGGCGTCTCCAGAACTATCTCCCCCTTGTCTGGTATCCTCTGAGACAACACCTTGGTGTCGTCCGTGGGCCTGGGGGAGGAGGCTGTCGGGAGTGAATCATTGTTCATCGCCGACGGGCCCAGGGACCCCTCCGAAGAGGATACCTCGATGTGGGATTTGGTCGGACTGCGTATGCATGTTCGGCATGATAATAAACAATAAAGCAAAACATACTGGAAGTATTATAGTGTCCGGATGCTTACGACTTAGCCAGGGGCTTATCCCTGGGCAGCCACTCCTCGCCGCTATAGGTGGCCATGGTGGAGTGGTCTGGAAGGAAGGTCTTTCCCTTCTTGGACGCCTCGGCCTCCCCCTGCGGGGTGGCCTTTCTCTTCTTTCCCCCCGGTTGGAGGTGGGGGAGGGATTTCCTCTTCCTCCTCGTCTTCGTTGGAGGAGTGCGCCTCGATGTCTTCAGACGTCACGTCCGATACAACCTTGCGCCGAAGACCTTCCCTGGTCCCCGCGGCCTTCTTCTTGGCCTTTTTCTCCGGCACCTCATAGGGTGTCGGAGAAAACATCTTCGTTAGAAGAGACGATGCTGGATCTTTAGGTAGCGGAGCCGGATAGTCGATCCACTTCGCTATCGCTACCCAGTCCTATTGAATCAACACGGAGGCTTAGATTCCGCGAATGTGCTGGTAAAAGGCACATCCTGCAAAATCTAAAAACTCATCGGATGCGCTTGGCGATTCGCGCTGAGTCCACGAACTTCGGTTACGGGTGGGGGTACCTCATTGGCCTTGAAGAGCACCTTCTAGACGTCTTCGTGTGTCGTGTCGAAGAGCTCTTGCAGCATCTGGTGTTCGGTCGGGTCGAACTCCCACAGATTGTAAGCCCGTCTCTGACACGGGAGGATCCGGCGGATGAGCATGACCTGGACCACGTTGACAAGCTTGATTTTCTTGCCTATCATATTTTGGACGTAGGTCTAAAGTCCGGTCAGCTCCACCGATGAGCCCCAGGCTAAGCCCTTCTCTTTCCAGGAGGTGAGCCGCATGGGGACACCGGATCGGAATTCGGGGGTCGCTGCCCAGTTGGTGTCGAGTGGCTCGGTGATGTAGAACCACCCCAATTGCCACCCCTTCACGGTCTCCACGAAGGAGCCTTCGGGCCAGGTGACGTTGGGCATCTTGCCCACCATGGCGCCTTCGCACTCCGCTTGCTGGCCAACCACCACCTTTGGCTTCATGTTGAAGGTCTTCAGCCATAGGTCGAAGTGGGGCGTAATGCGGAGGAAGGCCTCGCACATGACGATAAACGCCGAGATGTTGAGGATGAAATTGGGGGCCAGATCATGGAAGTCCAGCCCGTAGTAGAACATGAGCCCACGGACGAACGGGTGGAGGGGGAATCCTAGTCCGCGGACGAAATGAGAGAGGAACACTACCCTCTCCTGGGGTTTAGGGGTGGGTATGATCTGCCCTTCGGTCGGAAGCCGGTGCGCGATGTTTGCGGACAGGTATCCAGCCTCCCGAAGCTTCGTAATGTCCTCCTCCGTGACAGAGGAGGCCATCCACAGACCTCCCGCTCCGGACATACTTGGAATGACTTTGTGGGGAAGGTGAAAGCTTGGGCGCTAGAGCTCGAGCGAGCGAGAATGGATGAGCAGAGGAAGAAGAAGGCGTGGGTGAAAAAGGGGAATCCTTATCTCTTTATAAAGGCGGTAGAAACCATGCGCCTCCCCACTTGCCCTGTAAACTCGCTTATTCCCCAAGCACCGTGTAGATGGCGTAGTTGGGTTACCCACACCCGTATTGATGAGAATCCCATGATAAGGGGACACGATCTCTGCCTCGACAAGACGTGCCAATAAAACCGCCTCGCAATATGTGCAGTAGCAGGCCGGGAAAAACGGTTCGAATAATGACTGGGCCGCAGCGTGATGTCACGCTATGAAAAAATTTGTCAGCGGATTAGACTTGTGGAATATTGTGCTCTCTACGGTGGTATGTGGAATTTGTTTTGCAGAGCCGGACACGATTCATGTGTTCAAAATCTACCTTGAAGTATTCAGAGAAGGAACCCGCCTTGCAATGTCGAAGACAATCTGTGCGTCGGACTCATCGTCATTGAAGCCTGGTTCAGGGGCTACTGAGGGAGTCCTGGATTAGGGGGTCCTCGGATAGCCGGACTATGTACTTGTGCCGGACTGTTGGACTATGAAGATACAAGATTGAAGACTTCGTTCCGTGTCCGGGTGGGACTCTCCTTTGCGTGGAAGGCAAGCTTGGCAGTTCGGATATGTAGATTTCCTTCTCTGTAGCCGACTCTGTGTAACCCTAGCCCCCTCCGGTGTCTATATAAAACGGAGGGTTTAGTCCGTAGGATAACAACAATCATAATCATCGGCTAGCTTCTAGGGTTTAGCCTCTACGATCTCGTGGTAGATCAACTCTTGTAATACTCATATCATCAAGATCAGTCAAGCAGGAAGTACGGTATTAACTCCATAGAGAGGGCCCGAACCTGGGTAAACATTGTGTCCCCCGCCTCCTGTTACCATTAGCCTTAGACGCACAGTTTGGGATCCCCTACCCGAGTTCCGCCGGTTTTGACACCGACACCTCTCCCCTCCCGATCCAATCTGGATCGGCCCGAACCCGGCACCCCGACGCCAACCGCCATCGCCATGGCCCTTTGTCCGCACGCTCTGGAGCCACCCCGTTCCGCTCGGAGATGCCCAGGGCCTACGCCTCGACTTCCTCGACCGCCACGATGACGCACACGAGCGAGGACCTTCCCAAGCCCTCGGCTCGCCTCTTCTTCCTCGACGCCGTCCGCCACGGCCGACCTCGATCCTGTCAACTCCTGCTCCAGCAAGTCGTCCCCAAGCCCACTTCCATCCCCTACAGTTCCCCTGTGAGGCCCTCCTACTCCTTTCCCTTTCTTCTAGACGTTGTAGGCCGTCGTCACCGCCGTGCCCGGCTAGCCTCCCTCTCCGGCGCCTGCTGCTGGCTCACAAGCCTTTGTGCCCGCCGTGCCCAACCAAGACGCCTGCCTCACCCCCTGCCTCGCCCATGCAAGACCACGCGGCGCCCGCCTGGCCCCCGCCGCCACCACCGCCATCCCCACTCACCAAGACAACCACGGCCCGTCGCTTCTCCGCGCCATGCCCCCTGGCTGCGCCACCACCGAGCATCGGCCCTTCGCCGTCACCTCCCCCTCGCGCCCATCTGCGCCCATTGTTACTGCCGCCCGCCCGAGTGCCGTGTTCGTCACCGTCCGGGCTCGGCCCGCCTCGGCGCCCAATGCCCACTACCCGTTTAGCCGGTAAGGCCTTACGGGCGTGACTGTAAGGGCCCACGCCCCTATCAAAAAAGGAGGATTTAATATATATATATATATATATATAAATAATTAGTTAATTATTTAACTAATGAAATAGTTAATTAACTAACTTAATTAACCTTGCTTAGTTAGCCTAATGAACTAGTTTAGTTAAATTTAAATCTGTTAGATAGTTAGGTCTATGACAGAATGACCCCACATGTCAGTTTGACCAGTCAATGCTCTGTTGATTGCTGACATCATGATGACGTCAGGTTGATGTCATTATTCCAATTTTGAATTAATAATAATTTCAGAATATTATTAAAACTTTGAAAAATCATATAAAATAAACCGTAGCTTGAATGAAAAACTTTTCTACATGAAAGTTGCTCAGAACGACGAGCGAATCCGAATACGCCCTCCGTTCGTCTATCACACGTCCCTAGTATATAAAATGTTGAACTTTTCCCCTCCGGTTCATCTGTCTGACAGACGTTTGGAACCGGGAAAACTTTCCCGGATGTTTTCCCTGTTCACCGGTATCGCCTAATGCTACGTTAGATCACCTCTAGCACCGCTTATTGTCTTGTTGTGCATATGTTTGCATGTATTTACTGTTTCTCCCCCCCTCTTCTCTCCGGTAGACCCCGAGACCGATGTTGCCGCTGTGATCGTCTACGTCGACAACGACCCTCCTTGTTTGAGCAACCAGGCAAGCCCCCCTTTGATCATCCCGATATCGCCCATTCCATTATCTCATGCTTGCATTAGATTTTGCTATTGTAATTGATTGCTCCTATTCTGATGCATAGCCTGCTTTTGTAACCTACTATTGTACCTTACCTGCTTACCCTATACTGTTTAGTTTAGGTTGGTTAGTGATCCATCAGCGACCCCCACCTTGTCCTTGTCGCCCCTGCTTCATCATCGATGCCTCGATCAACGTGATCAACGACCAGAGCCCGACACCTCACATCATATCATGCCCCTTTTGATGCTCGACTCTGCAGAGTTACCATCAAGTGCCGAGGGTGGAACCTCATCCATCACTCCTGATGAGATCTCTGTAGTGTAGATATTCGGTCGTGGTCATCGAGGGTGGTTCCTCTTTCACCATTCCCAATATGGCTCTATCGTGCAACACCTCAAGTGTGAACCTCGAGGGTGGATCCTCTTACGTTCGCCTTGATGATTACATCGAGTGGAATCCTCCGGGGGTGATTCGTTGGGTTTCCCCCTTGATGTTTGGTCACACGGTTACCTTGACTTTACTTGAGACCATTGTTGAAGTCGGGTTGGCCTTGAGGGGTACCCGCGAGTTGATGTGAAAGTCAGGCGGGCCCGTAGAGCACCCGCGAGTTTTCCACGTGGCACGGCCGCGTAGTCTGGGCCCTTGCTGTAGGTCCATGAGATGGGGCGACGGGGTCACATTATCGTGAGTCTCTGCTTGTTTCCGCGAGCCCCCAATGCACTAACAGGTTTGGGTATTTGTTCTGAGTTGGCATTTGGCCTTTACGCACTAACCACCACGCAAGAATAGATATGGGCCTCAACATCGCAGTATTAGCCGAAGCTTTGTCAGACGTCCAGTTCAGCATTGTGGAACGGTCGGATCATGCTGGCCATCCGAGGCGGTGCTGGTATCCACCCTGCACACAACGACCCGGAGTGCTGCGGGCGATGGGCCCAAGACCCCGGAGTGCTTAGGATGTAGACCGGTGGGGACCTCTTTGCTGAGTGTTGATCTTCCGAGGCCGGGCATTGACCCCAGAACGGTGTGTCCGGCCAGAGTAATCAAGCGTGTTGGCTAACGGGGTGCACCCCTGCAGGGAAGACATATATTCGAATACCGTGTCCACGGTAATGGATGTTTAGACTTATATCCTGATCTTATATAACTAGAAATGGATACTTGAAATATGTGATGGATATGTGGCTCCGGGATTACTTTCTCGCAGGGAGTCGAGGCTGAGCGTTGTTACTACAACATGCTTGTTAAATATTATAAATTGTTATTCTTTACTCTTCTACATGCTGCAAGATGCTCGGAGCTGCTTGAAGATGCTAGTCTTCAATAGGCTAGGCCTTCCCCTCTATTCTGGCATTCTGCAGTTCAGTCCACAGATACAACCCTTCCATTTGATACCAATGCATACATAGTATAGATCTGATGCTTGCGAGTACTTTGGATGAGTACTCACGGTTGCTTTGCTACCCCTTTTCCCCCTTCTTTCTCCTTTCTTATTGATACAACCAGATGGTGGATCCTTGGAGCCAGATGCCACCGCCGATGGATGCTACTGCGTGAAGACCGTCGACGTCCAGGAGTAGTTAGGAGGTCCCAGGCAGGAGGCCTTGCCTCTTCGATCGTGTTGCTTTTGTGCTAGCCTTCTTAAGGCAAAACTTGTTTAACTTATGTCTGTACTCAGATATTGTTGCTTCCACTAACTCTTGTGTATCGAGCTTGTATTCGAGCCCTCAAGGCCCCTGGCTTGTAATATGAAGCTTGTATTATTTCATTTTGTGTCTAGAGTTATGTTGTGATATCTTCTCGTGAGTCCCTGATCTTGATCGTACACATTTGCGTGTATGATTAGTGTACCATGAATCGGGGGCGTCACAGGCCTGAGTGCCATTATTTCAGATCTGGACCTATTATGTTTTCATGAATATATGTGAGTTCTTGATCCTATCTTGCAAGTTAATAGTCACCTACTATGAGTTATGATCCGGCAACCCCGAAGTGACAATAATCAAGACCACTCCCGGTGATGACCATAGTTTGAGGAGTTCATGTATTCACTAATTGTTAATGCTTTGGTCGGTACTCTATTAAAAGGAGGACTTAATATCCCTTAGTTTCCAATAGGACCCTGCTGCCACGGGAGGTTAGGACAAAAGATGTCATGCAAGTTCTTTTCCATAAGCACGTATGACTATATTCGGAATACATGCCTACATTACATTGATGAACTGGAGCTAGTTCTGTGTCACCCTATGTTATAACTGTTGCAAGAGGAATCACATCCGACATAATTATCCATCATTGATCCATTGCCTACGAGCTTTTCATATATTGATCTTTACTTAGTTACTTTTCCGTTGCCACTTTTACAATTACTATAAAGCTGCTACTGTTACTTTTGCCATCATATTGTTATTCTGCATTACTTTGCTACTAAATACTTTCTTTGGAGATATTAAGTTTTCTGTGTGGTTGAATTGACAACTCAACTGCTAATACTTGAGAATATTCTTTAGCTCCCCTTGTGTCGAATCAATAAATTTGGGTTGAATACTCTACCCTCGAAAACTGTTGTGATCCCCTATACTTGTGGGTTATCAAGACTATTTTCTGGCGCCATTACCAGGGAGCATAGCTCTATTCTTTGAGTCACTTGGGATTTATATCTGTTATTCACTATGAGGAACTTGAAAGATGAAAGAACCAAGATTTTTCCCTCGACTACGAGGGGAGGTAAGGTACTGCCATCTACCTCTGCACTTGATTCTCCTTCTGTTTTGAGTAAACTTGCGACACCTACTCCTGCTATTAATTTTGATATGTCACATGTTATTGATGATGCCACTTCTGCTATGCATGATGCTTATGATGAAACTACTTCTATGCTTGATAATAATGTGCCATAAGGTGAATTTCTTGATGAACAACTTGCTAGGGTTAGAGAGAATGAAATTATTGAAACAGATAATATTGATGAAAGTGATAATGAAGATTCTCCCCCTAGATATGAATTGCTTGATGTGCCTGAGGGTTATGTTATGGATGAAGAAACTGCTAGAGACTTTTTTGCTTGCAAAGATAGATATTATCTGAAGAAACTGTTAGCTAAGCTGAAGAGAAGTCTTTGAATGCTAGAATGAAATATGACCCTGCTTTTGCTACTTCACGTATCTGTATTTCTGATATGGATTATGATTTCCCTATCGATCCTGAGTTAATTACTTTGGTTGAATCTGATCTTTTTATGGATATGAATCGGAAACAATTGTGGCACATCTTACTAAATTGAATGATATAGCCACCCTATTCAATCATGAGGAAAAAATTTGTTACTACTATATCCTTAAGTTATTTACATTCTCATTAAAGGGTGATGCTAAAATATGGTTTAATTCTCTTGCTCCTCGTTGTGTGTGTAGTCCCCAGG
Organism: Aegilops speltoides; assembly: GCA_021437245.1. NCBI lineage: Eukaryota > Viridiplantae > Streptophyta > Magnoliopsida > Poales > Poaceae > Aegilops > Aegilops speltoides. The sequence goes on along the minus strand of CM038142.1, from coordinate 127,549,720 downwards.
ATATGATTTATTACTTCTTTGCTAAATATTTCCCCGCTCATAAGAAACAAGCTTCCTTAAGGGAAATATATAATTTTGTGCAAATTGAAGAAGAGAGTCTCCCACAAGCTTTGGGGAGGCTTCTCCGATTACTTAATGCTTTGCCTGATCATCCTCTCAAGCAAAAGGAAATACTTCATATCTTTTATAATGTACTAACCGATGCTTCCAGAGACCACCTGGATAGTTGTGCTGGTTGTGTTTTCAGAGAAAGAACTGTTGAGCAAGCTGAATTGCTATTGAATAATATATTGAGTAACGATAATGATTGGACACTTCCTGAACCAACTCCTAAGCCAACTCCGAAGAAAAGGGGTATTCTATTTCTCAGTCCTGAAGATATGCAAGAGGCAAAGTAATCTATGAAAGAAAAGGGTATTAAAGCTGAAGATGTTAAGAATTTACCACCTATTGAAGAGATACATGGTCATGATAACCCGACACAGGTAGTAAAGGTAAATTCTCTCTATAGATTTGATGAAGGTGATATTCCTCTTAATAAGTCTGCTAGTCAATGCTTGGATGAGTTTGATAATTTTATTGGTAAACAAGAAAACTTCAATGCTTATGTTGGTAGACAATTGAAACCTAATGCTTATACGATTGAACACTTGAGTGATTATATGTCTAGAGTTAAATGTGAGCTTAAACTTATTAGTAAACATGCTTCTTTTGTTACCACTCAGGTGGAACAAGTACTTAAAGCTCAATATGATTTGCTCAATGAATTAAATAATAAGAAAAATGATAATGTTGTTAGAGTTGTGATTAGAGGGGGTAGAATTACTCGGGAACCTTTGTATCCTGAGGGCCACCCTAAGAGAATTGAGCAAGATTCTTAGAGAAATAATGTTGATGCACCTAGTCCTTCTAAGAAGAAGAAAAAGAAAAATGATAGAACTTTCCATGCTTCTAGTGAACCTGTTGTTGACACACCTAAGAATCCCAATGATATTTCTATTTCTGATGCTAAAACACAATCTGGTAATGAACATGAACCTAGTTATAATATTAATGATGATGTTCTGGTTGATGCTCAACCCAGAAATAACAATGATGTAGAGATTGAACCTGTTGTTGATCTCGATAACCCACAATCAAAGAATCAACTTTATGATAAGAGAGACTTTGTTGCTAGGAAGCACGGTAAAGAAAGAGAATCATGGGTTCAGAAACCCATGCCTTTTCCGCCTAAACCATCCAAGAAAAAAGATGGTGAGGATTTTGAGCGCTTTGCTGAAATGATTAGACCTATCTTTTTGCGTATGCGTTTGACTGATATGCTTAAAATGAATCCTTATGCTAAGTATATGAAAGATATTGTTACAAATAAAAGAAAGATAGCGGAAGCTGAAATTTCCACCATGCTTGCCAATTATGCTTTTAAAGGTGGAATAGCAAAGAAACTAGGAGATCCAGGAGTACCAACTATACCATGCTCTATTAAAACAAACTATGTTAAAACTGCTTTATGTGATCTTGGAGCCGGTGTTAGTGTTATGCCTCTCTCTTTATATCGAGACTTGATTTGAATAATTTGACACCTACTGAAATATCTTTGCAAATGGCCGATAAATCAACTGCTATACCTGTCGGTATTTGTGAGGATGTGCCTGTTGTGGTTGCAAATGTTACTATTTTAACGGACTTTGTTATTCTTGATATTCCTGAGGACGATAGTATGTCAATTATCCTTGGTAGACCCTTTTTCAATACTGCAGGGCCTGTTATTGATTGCAGCAAACGCAATGTCACTTTTCATGTTAATGGTAATGAGCATACGGTACACTTTCCGAGGAAACAACCTCAAGTCCACAGTATCAATTCTATTGGAAAGATTTGAACGATTACTATTGGAGGTTTTGAATTCCCTCTTCCTATCGTCAAGAACAAATATGATATTCTTATTGTTGGGGACATGTATATCCCCGTTGAGGTAACTTAGTGTTATTCGAAAATTCTCCGGTTTCATGAGATTCGGAAAGAGTTTGTTAACAAGACTTGATCAACCTTGCTAGTGGATTCCTTTTGATGAGCATGAGATGGATGAAGTTAGAAAGCACAAATCTTTGTACCCTCCTTTTACTTTCTGTTATTTAGATTAAATAAAGCAAAAATAGTATTTTCTGTCTATTTTTTGAATTATCCTTGTAATAAAATACCCCAAAAATAAAAGTTCTCCAAACGTCCTGAAAACGAAACATGATTATTTGTAGAATATTTAAGAATTTCTCGCACAGAGAACACACTAGGGGGACCCACCATTTGGCCACGAGGGTGCAGGGCGCGTCCACCCCTTAGGGGCCCCCCTGCCTCGTGGGCCTCACGTGGACCCCCTCCACTTATTCCAGCACTCACTCACTTCGTCTTCCTCCAAAAAAAATCCTCCCATAGCTCAAACCCGTGTTATAGCTCATCTTGCTGCCATTTTCGATCTCTTTGCTCAAAGCTCCATTCACAAAAATGTTTTGGGGGACTGTTCTTCGGTATGTGACTCCTCCATTGGTCTAATTAGTTTTTGTTCTAGTGCTTTATTTATTGCAAATTTTGCTGCTAAGGTGACCCTGTTCTTGAGCTTGCATGTCAAATTTATATGGTCCAAAGTAGTTTTAATGCATGATATAGCCTCTAGGCACTTGTGGGAGTAGTTGCTATCAATCTTGTTGTGTTTTGTTCACTTTTATTTTGAGTCACTAAAAATTTCAGAAATTTTTCAGAGAAAGAAAATGTTCAAGAGATTGTTGAGAGGCTCTTCGAGCCGAAGCTCGGAGGATAAGGAGAATGAGGAGAATAAAAAGCCCAATACAATATTCCTCGCACTGCGGAGGTTCAGCCGTGTGAATAGCCTTGTGATGCGTTCTTAAGAGCCACCGGAATTTATGAAGACTTTTATTATTTGGCTGAGAATGCGGGCCTCACCGACTTCCTCCACGACCAGCGCAAATAGTACCTCCTACTCACTAATATTTTCGTGCAAAATTTTTATTTCCATGCTAAGAAATCACCACCTTCAGTGTAGTTTCACTTATATGATGAGGTTAAGGAAATGTCACTCCATGATTTTTGTCGGGTATGTAAGATACCCTTTGTGGGCAGCATCGAGGAACCACACTATAGTGATGTGGATGGATTTATTGATAGAATTGTTGTAGGGGAAACGAGGAAAGTTTCCGATGCAAGAATTACTAGTATACATTTTCCTGTTCTACGTTACTTGGCAATATTTGCTAGTAGATGCTTAATTGGTCGCGGGAACAGTGGAAATCTTAGTACTCCTGATCTTGTCATTTTGTGCCATGCTTTATTTCGTGATACAACTTACACTACAAAAAAAATACACTTCCGTGATGATACGTGTTTGTCACAGTAGGTCGCATTTTTTGTCATGCACGTACATCCATGACAAATTTATGACAAAATCAAGATAGTCATACCTATGCTGTTGTACAAGTGTTCCATGACGTTACCAAAATTATCATCACGGAGGTGTCCACTTCCATGACGATAAATCGCGTGTCACAGAAGTGCTTTCGTCAAGGGTGACCGACACATGGCATCCACCGTATCGGAACGCCGTTAAGCTATCAGGTCGGGTTTTGGATCCGATAACCCGTTAACAGCCCCGACCAATGGGGATTTTCCACGTGTAAAATCATCATTGGCTGGAGGAAACACGTGTCAGCTCATCACTGGGACAGATGTCATCCACTCATTGGACAGAAGGCGCCTATGATACGTCGACACATAGCACGGCCCAACAGCGGACCATTGTTGTGAAAAGGTCAGCTAGTTGTACTTGGTCAAAAGGTGGCGGGCCGGCCCATGGAAAGCCTGTTAACGGCCTGTTCGCATATAGCCCATTTACAGCCCGCTAACACAAGGCCCGTTACACCCAATCCTAATTAGGCCCAGTAGCGTCATCTGGGCCATCCAATATGATTCCAGCCCGTTTTCACTTCTGGCCCATGTATGGCCCATGACGTCTTTCGGCCCATATGAGGCCCTATGTAACTCTTGGCCTATTATCGGCCCGTGGTGAAACTGGCCCGTAATGAACAGTGTACACTTTACACCCATTAACGGCCCGTGGTGAAACTAGCCCGTATAGAACAGTGTATCCCTTTATACCCATTAACGGCCCGTTATTCCGTTGGGCCGTTTCCAGCCCATGTTATCTTTCGGCCTTCTCAGAGCCCATTTATTCTTGGGCTCATTTCTAGCATTCGTTTACATATGGCCCATTACTGTCATTTTCTGCTTGTGGGCCGAATTCAGCCCGTGGTTACAGTCGGCCCATTTGTGGTCCGTTAAACGTTGGGCCATTTTCATAGCGTCATCAAATACGTCCTATTAATGATGGCCCGTTTTGGTCAGCCCATGAACGGACGATTCCAACTCTAGCCCATTTACGGCCAGAATGCGGTCTGTTTGGCCCATGTTTGGCCAATTGATCATACGGCCCGTATAAGGCCCATTGATGATACGGCCCGTGGAAGGCCCATTGTTTCTACGGCCCGTAGAAGGCCCATTGTTTCTACGGCCCGTAGAAGGCCCACTGTTTATACGGCCCGTAGAAGGCCCACTGTTTCTACGGCCCATAGGTCCAGTGTCACTATAGTAAATATTAGCCCATGGTTATTGTGGCCTAGTTTTAAAAAATAGGTTATTGCAGCCACTAGCAAACTGCAGAAAAAGAACGGCACTGACTACAAGCGAACAAATAAACAAGACAACAAGGAAATAAATAAGCAAGCAACTTACACTAGGCTATCACGGCTATTACACATATTACATCCATGGGCATCAAAGTTTGCCACGGTGCAAATATAGAGAGCACAAAGAAGATATAAATGCCGCGACAAAACAAGTCCGAGCTGAAACCACTTCGAAGAGCTCAAGAAACAATATCCAGGTACCCATAATGCTGGCAAGATGCTTAGCAAGCTTATTAACTTTCTCTTGTTTGGCGCTTAAGTCCTCTAGCGCTTGCTGTTGCACCAGAAAGTATGCATCTGAATTCTGCAGGGACTTCCTTAGTCCTTCGGCTTCCTGTCGCATAACATCTGATCGATGTCTTTCAACTTGAAGTTGAGACTCAAGAAGCCAAACTGATTCATGCAACGAGTTTGAAGAGCTGGTGCCAGCAGTGGTAGCCAGTAACTCGAACACTACATCAAGACAGGACTTTGGGGTTGTCTCAGTGTCCTCAATATAGTTTTTATCAGCTTGCTTGGAGACCAACAGGGATGTCTCACTATCTTGAACCTTATCCGCATTACTTCCTTTACCATTGCAGAATAGGGTACTCTTCTCCAATATTTTATTCGCGTTCTAAAAGAGAAACAAACAAACACATCTCAGGTTTACAATGTAGTATATGAAACTCATTGTGGTAAACCAGTTCAAGAGTAAGGTGGACGGGATAACAAAGATGAAACAAACATATATCTATGTAGTATGGTCACTATATGGTCTATATCATTCTAGTTTATGTTGCCAAATCAAGATAGATACGATTCAATCATATCTATTTAAGACAAAGCAGCATAGACAGAATATAAGTGTGGGAAACTACACAGCAATAACAACACTTGTACTGTGCATGGCATCAGAACATAACTGTTTATTCAATTGAAACTGAAATCAACATAGAGCAAGTTACAACAGCAAACATCCAAACACGTTGAAGAAACAGGTTTAAAACATACCTGTTGCGCCATTGGAGTTTCAATTGCATCCTTCAAATTTGAAATTGGTTGGTGTCAGTAAATATAGTGATGCAAGAGCAAAGTAGTATGAACCATAGCTATGGAACCTGACTTGAGAACAATTCTTCTGCTTTAAGTGTTGACTTCGGGTTCGGAATGGTGTCCTCGTGATTTGGGCACTGCAGTTGCCTTACTAACTGCTCGTGTTTGGGTGCTCTGTGGTGGATACGGTGCTGTGTCAACGGGAACTGGGTGTCTATCTGCTGGGGTTGGGGTTAGAAGGGGTGTAGCTGGTTCTCTGTCCAACTGGGTAGGGGTACAATCTGCATGAGTGTGGGTTATGTGTGGTGGGGCTGGTTCTTGGGCAAGTACAACCGTGGTTCTATCTGATCGACGTGTAGCACGATCTTTTCTCAAGACCGTGTTTTACTCCCACAGATCTGCCATCACTCCCTCCAATTGAAACAGTGATAAACAAGAAAAGTAATTGAATGTACAGACATTGTAAGTTAGGCAGTGCAATGGATAGTAGGGAAGAAAACAGGGCATGAAATAATTCACATTTATGTTGTCTAAGCAAACAGAATAGCAGGACATAATTTCACATATGTGATGGCTAATTAAACAGGATAGCATGACACAATTTCACATGTATGATGGCTAACTAAACAGGATAGAATGACATACTTCAAAATATGATGACTATGTAAACAGGATGACATGATATAACTATATGATGTGTCTATTAAAGTGGTTGGCATGCCATAAATCACAGACATGCCGTCGATGGAAACATGATGGCATGATATAATTCACGGATAGAATGACATAATTTAAAATATGATGACTATGTATACACGATTAGATGATATAATGTAACGCCCCAAAAATTTAACCACGTTTTGGTTATTAATTTTTTTGCCAGGAGTTTAAAATTTTTGCTTTCGGGATTTTCTTTTGATTTCAGAACCCCTTTTCTTTAAGATTGAGGAGTTTTTACCCCAAGTGGAAACTTTCCAAAAATATTATTGGACTTGTATACTCTCTCAATAAAACAATTCTTTATCAGTGGTTTTATTTGCATAATTGTTTTTCCTGAGCTTTATTCTTTTAAAATGATTTTTCATAAGTTTTGGAGCCTCTTTTGCACTGCAACCATTTGATAAAAGCATCCAATATTTTCACCAAAATTTGGGGATGTCATGTGGTGTTTTTAAATCACTCTGGAGCAAAAATATCTTTTACTCATTGAAATTTTTGAGCCCTGTCCCAAGTTTTCTAAACTAGTCCAGTTGGTACCTTTGCACTACAACCCCTTTAAATAATTCTCTAAAAAATTTACCAAGTATTTGGAGATGGCAGTAGATGCATATAATTCATTTTTATGCAAAAACCCATGAATGTTCTTTGCAAAATTTGAGCAAATCATCCTCTTTTACTCTCTGGTCCAGTTTGGCACTTTCTACAGCAACCACATTTTATTTTGCTCTGTCACCCATGATTCTTTTTCCTGCTTATAGTCCATCCTACAAAACCCTTAAGTCCAGGAGAGTGGACCCATTGGAGTATATTTAGTACATAAAATGATGGCCTTTAGGTTCTGTCCAGAATTGGTTTTCTCAAACTTTTGCACTAACAAGTTTCTATATTTGACAAACTAACATGGCCACCATCACCTACACCTAAAGAGACACTGATCTGGAGATTTTGGCCACTCCAAGAACTGCCTAGATGCCTCTAGCATTTTGTCAAACACCTTGTGTGCGTGGCCAGTTTTGGCGTGATTTTTAGTTAGCTCTGTAAGCCTGATCCCCTGACCAAACCATCATGTCCACTAATCCCCTAGCTAGTGATAACCCAGCCCTGTTAATTTGTGTTTGCATCCAAGCCTCCTAGCTCACCAGGGCATTTCGTCGAACGGTCACCGTGCGTGCTCTGGGCGCGGCCAGAGCACGCGTTTTGCGTCTCGTCTTGCCCGAGCCGCCAGCGCCCCACCGCCGCCTCCCAGCGCTGTTCAGCCCTCCCCTCGCACAGCCTGCACACCCGACTCCTCCCTCGCCGCAGAACTGCCCCTGGAGCCCTACAACACCGCCGTCAGGTTGGGCGTGGCCACTAGCGGCCGGCCACAGTAGGCCCCGGGCGTGGCAGCGCCGCCCGAGCCACCCGCGCGCGCCAGCTGTCCCCGTGAGCAGTGAGGAGTTCGTCCGAATGCGCCGGCCAGCGCCACGTCGCCCTGCTAGATACAGCAAGGCGGTTCGCTGATCTTATCTCCGGCCGCCGCGGGAACCGACCTCGGCTGTCTATAAAAGGATCCCCCGGGCGCGTCCAATCCCTCGGGCAACCTCACACCATCCTCCTAGTGCTTCCCTAGTCTGCAACCGACCTAGGAAGGCCATCTTCCCCGTCTCCGGCTATCTCGGCCGCCGCCGCCCTCCGGTGCCGTTCATCGCAACCAAGCCCTCCCCTGACCATTCAACACCACCACCCAACCCCCTTTGACCGTGCGAAGCTGCCCAACCTCTCAAACTCGCTTGGGAACCACCGTGGCACGAAGCCCCAATTCACCCGAAGCTGCCTTCCGCCGCAGAGCTCGCCGCCGGCAACTCCCTCCGTCACCTCCTGCCTAGCGACCACCGGGAGGACCGCCCTAGACTGGCGCATCCATCCCCGCCCTCGGAGCCCCGCGAGGAGCCGCCAATCACCAGCGATGATCGCCGGAGTCCCGCCTCCGCTCGGGCAAAGGAAGAGGAGGGAGGGACGACTGGTCAAACCTGACTGGTGGGCCCCCTGGACCCACTGTCAGCGACCCACGCGCCAGTCCACGCTGGATAAGTGAAGACATAAACCTAGAATACGCCTTCGACGTGGTTAGTTTTCGAAACGTTTTTCCTTTTTCTGTTTTATTTTTATAATAGAATTTGACCAAAACTTTGACTGGCTATAACTTTTTAAATATAACTCCAAATGAGTTGATTCTTTTTCCTACCTCTCTCAAATATTGTCTAGTTTTATTTCAGATTTATTTCAAAAAAATTCAGACAAATTTTTTGTACTATTTTTGAAACTATGTATTAATTCAAAAAAAAATTAAATAGGTTTTTTGGAGGGAGAAGAAAACTTTCAAAAGTTTTGGAATGCACCCTGCCTCCCCACAACTTGAAGGCAAGCATTCCGGACCCTGGCATAATATTGTCGTGTGTTGTTGATACGGTTACAACACCTCTCGCCTCGGAGTTTTCGTTATTTTTTTTGGTGATGATATGTTCAAACTCATGAGTGCATATTGATGATTCATGCTGTTGGAGTTTGATATGTTTGGGATAGTAGTCACCATCATATGCCTTTCATGCATACCGGAAGGAACCCGGGAAAGCCTCAGTCTTGGGTAGACACGAGCTTGTCTCCGGTCTTCGTCGAGACGATTGTGTCCGGTACGGCATAGTGAGACATGATGAGTGGTGATTGTGTCTGTTGGTTGAAACATATTTGTTATGCTAATCGTGCAGGTAACACCTAAACCTCCCGAGTCGACCGTAGATCGAGTCTTGTTCTAGTAACCCCCATACTTGTTTTGTGCTACCACTTGTCCCTGCTGTAGGTAGGGTACAGTTTAGTAAGTTGTCAACCCCTTTCTAGCAAACACCGTATAGAGAGGCCATGGTGGAAGATATCGGCTGCATCCGGTAGGCATGCCACCTTGTCCGGGGGCATGGGTGTTTTCGGTTGTAGCCGAAGGGGGTAGCTCCCCTAGTTTGTGCGCGGTATAAATTTTGTGATCCCATGCTAATCGAGGTTGTAGCCTTCCCACTTAGAGTTTTACTTAAACAAGTGTCATGGGTGATTCCAGACACCGATAAGTCAGGCTGGTGTGTGCGGTTAGGTGTGTTTTCAATTAAAAGACCGTAGGCAGAATTAGTCCGGATGGACTAACGGAATCCGTTACCCGTGGGTAAAGAGTACACCCTCTGCAGAGATTATATCTATTCGAATAGCCGTGTCCATGGTTAAGGACTACACTCTGGGTTGGGTCAAGTGTCGGTCTTAGCGTCGGTCTTCGGAGGAAAAACTACTAAGTCGGAACATTGATTATGACCAGTGACATACGATGATTATGGTTATTATTATTGTGGACTAACTATTTTCAATATTTGATTTATTGAGTATCCCTCGGAAGGTTCTACCTCCTGGATATCCACTGTGATTATTCTGTTATAAGCCCTTATGTGGTGTCGCACAGACGCCCGGCTGTGGCATGTTTGTTATTAATTTACCTTATAAGCCCTTTATGTGGTGTCGCACAGACACCCGACTGTGGCACGTTTGATATTTACTTACCATATAAGCCCTTTATGTGGTGTCGCTAAGACGCCCGAATGTGGCATGTTGGTCATGTATTTATCTTATAAGCCCTTTATGTGGCGTCGCACAGACGCCCGACTGCGGCACATTTGTTACTTATTTCACTGATAAGCCCTTTCTGTGGTGTCGCTCAGACGCCCGACTGAGGCATTCTATTTCTACTCTCTAATTGCATTATTCATGTGCTATGTGAATAACTTGTTTGTGTGCATCATGGATTTTTTTTTTGTGACTGACGTTGTGATCACAGAATATTTAAGAGCATGATTATCATTTGAATAATTATACTTGAGTTCATAATGTTTGCGAGTACATTCAAAGTACTCACTGGTTTGTCCCTGGCTATTTTCTTGGCCAGATTTCTTGCTTGGAGAGGAGCGTTGCGACGACATCCCCGGAAACCCAATCAATGGTGATACCAGCCTCACGAAGATAGGAGTTATCCAGGTCAGCTGTTCATGTGGGAATTGGAGTCCCATAGATGCTGAAAGACCACAACGGCTTCCGCCATCAACCACTAGTAACCCTGTGTTGTACTCATAGGCCAGAATGGTCTTGTACTACATATCCTATAATTTGCTTGGAATTTTTGTATTAAGTTTGTGCCTCATTAGCTAACAGTAATCCTGGGGCTGGTGAACACAAGGGCCATTTTCTGGGAAATTAATATCCCGAAAACCCGTTCCTGACAAACTTGGTATTAGAGCTAGGCTGACCATTGGCTAATCATTTCTTAGCCAGGTCAATAAACCTAGGTTAACCAAACCACCAGACCATAACCTAATCTCGGCCAAGCTTCTCGCGTAAGATAGCCCCACAGTGACCCGACATCTTTTGGCAGTCGGTACCCAACCTATCAGCCTAGCCTGTCGATCACGCGCCAGTGACCGACACCTAAATTGTCTCATTCGCAAGCGTGCGAAGGAAGACTTCGTCCTCTTTTTCTATAAAAGGGCACGCTAACCTCAACGCGGCATAGCACAGCCTCTTTCCCCAAACCGAGCGATAATGCCTGGCCCCGTCGTGCACAATGAAACCACGGCAAACAACCTTGGAGGTTTTGTGACTGTACTAGCAAACCTCACCCGCCGTGCCTTTGCATTAGAGGAGCCTCCAGAATATGTTGTGTACCAAGGACCCATGAGCGAGAGAGCCGTAAATTCTGGGCCACTATACACATCTATGGTAGGGGTCTATCGCCAGAACGCCCCTACAGGTTCACCGGAAGGACAACTTCCTTTGAGCCACAAGCCATCCAACTAGCTGCTCGAGAGGCTATAGTTCAACTCCGGCATTTGTCACCCAGAGTTAACTGTCGCTCGTTCTACTACTACCCCATCCGTGACAGGTATGGTAGGCCACCCTAGGTTGTCAACGGAGATCACGAGACGGATCCTGCATTGTTGCATCTGGTGCGCTATGTAGGCGCACTAGAGGAACTGTTGATCAAATCACCCTTGATCTGATCGCAGCTCGTGGAGAGCTGGTCTACCGAGCCCCGGCAAGAGGAGAAGATGAGCCCGACGACGACAACCCAGTCGTGCTGTTCGGGCACCCGATCAAATCCTTGAGGTCTACCCCAGCCATCGACCACAATACTTTGGTGTCCCCAGAAGTACTTCGTCGCCTTTTGGGAACACGCTCTAGTGGGATTGTGGCCAACCATCCCCGGGATGGTCACCATCGCTACCCCGACCCGGCAGCCCCTCAACCCCCTCCCGCAAATCCCAACGGCGAAACCCGTGGAGAAGCCTCGACGTCCACAAGGCAGGCTCGTTTAGATATAAACGAGGTAGACTAAGTCACTCGAGTAGTACCGAGTCTCAGTATGCCCACGCCCTGTAATTATGTAATCTTGCATCACCTTGAATAATCGCAGCCTGCTTGTGTGTCTCTGGTTTAAATAGTAGCCTTTCATAAATATGTTAGCATGCGATTGCATTTTTAATTTCGGGCACAGCTAGCAAAAACCACATCGACGACACCCACAGTAATACGTCACTTTTATGAGGTATGTGTATCTGTAGCATTGACCCTGACCCCATGGAGCAGACTCGATAGACTAGTTACCCTTCACCACGATAAATAACCCAGCCCAAATGTTGTATAAAAAGGCCACCTCGTGACCTTGCCAAGTACCCCTCACCTTGACCACCACTCGCACAACCCTTTTCATTGCCATGCCGAGCCCTAGTATTTATCTGAGAACTCCAGATGCAACTCCGGGTAGCTTTGTTAAACTTGTGTGGGACTTTACCTCCAGTACCATGAGTGCTATCCACCCACCCCAGTACGAGTTGCTCAAATCGAGGATCACCCCCTCCACCTCGAAATATTCGGTAGTGGTGCACGTCCCTCCAGCAAACACAAACCAAGACCCCACAGAAGCTTCCTTCGTGGGGAAATCTATGCCGACTTCACATATGGCCATAGAAGCTGCTGCGTATGAGGCGCTTACTCGCCTTCGATTCGTGGTACCCTATGCTAGCGAACAAGGGTATTATTACTTCCCGAGTCAGGCAGCACCCGGAGAAGTAGCATCTTTTCCCGGTGGACGAATCGAGAGAGACCCAGTACTGGCCAACCTTGCCCAGTATGTCATCGCTCAAGAGCGTTTGACCCAGCGATTAATGGGCTATCTCCAAAGCCTCGCTAACTTGTATCCTCAGATCTCCATCGGCAAACCACTGAGGACCAACCAGGAGAGGCACATTCATCGGCTGGTCAATCCACTTCCCCCGATAGAAGAAGAGTGTGCCCCGATTCCAGAGGCTTTTTCTTAGGACCATGTCCAATTACCATTGTCGTTGTAGATGTCATTGCTGTGTTTATGGTCCCTGCATTTATTTATGTGTTTCAACTTGTGTGTGTATCCTAAATTTGTGCGATGAATTGAATTTTTAGTTTCAATCAATGTGAGTGATTTTACTACGGTAAAATTTTATTAATTGTTTTCACTCTCAGTAAATCCTGAAGTGAGATTTCTCCCTGAGTTGTTGTAGCATATATTTCTTCTCGTCATAGTTTTTTTTATTTCACGCAGCACCATGACAGCAGACTCACGACCCCAACCACGCGACCAAGTGCAAATCCACGTGCACCTTTTTGCACCAAACTAATCACCTCCCTAACACCCCATAGTCTCAGAGGGAGAGATTTGCGAGTAATTACTCGGGTACAAGTTACCCCGGCACCCTGACAGCAGTCAGCACCTGACACCGCACCTAATCCTCGTGATCGCCGCCACCGCGGAGAGCTAACACTCGAGCGGCAGCATCACGACGATCATCACGTACAGGAGCACGGAGAACCCCAGCAATGCCGCCAAACCTCTGCACATCAGGATCACATACCAGTCCGGCATCACCTTCGCCATTAGAGCCTCGTCTCAAGCTCCTGCAGATAGGAATGAAGGAGAAGGGAGGAGAAGGAGAAGCGAGGTCAAGTGGAGGAAGAAGAAGGAGCACCGCGGTCATTTTATAGCTCGAGATCGGTGTACGGTGGGCGAAGTCCACTAACGCCGCTCGTCGCTCGATCGTCGGTGTTCAGAGGAGAATCCGTGAGCAGTGCTGACCGCGCACTGGCCTGCGAGGTGAGTGCACGCTGCACCGGCAGCTAGCATGCCGCGCACTACCGCAGTACGGCCTACATGCCCTACGAGCTAGACGTCGCCGGTGGAGAAAGCGCGGGAAAGCGCGCGGGAGAGAGGAAGAAGAGAGAGCTAGAGGTAGAGGAAGAGACCGACAGTGGGCCCCGGGCCCACCTGTCAGCCACACAGAGCACTGTGCTCTCGTGTACGACCAGCGTATTTTTTTCCAGTAATTTAGAAGTTTATTCTAAATTTACTGTAACCAATAGTGGAAACTGACCGTAAATTTTTCCATGCAACGCCAGCATGCCACACTATAGTTTTACACCACTTATTGCCCTCTCACTGTAGCTACGTTTTAATTACAGGAGTAGGATGGTTATTCTTGTGATAGTAGGAATTTTTTTTTCAAAACAACCCTTATTGAATCTCGAGGACGAGATTTTTTTAAGGGGGGTAGTGTTGTAACGCCCCAAAAATTTAACCATGTTTTGATTATTAAAATTTTGCCAGGAGTTTAAAATTTTTGCTTCGGGGATTTTCTTTTGATTTCAGAACCCCTTTTCTTTAAGATTGAGGAGTTTTTACCCCAAGTGGAAACTTTCCAAAAATATTATTGGACATGTATACTCTCTCAATAAAACAATTCTTTATGAGTGGTTTTATTTGCATAATTGTTTTTCCTGAGCTTTATTCTTGTAAAATGATTTTTCATAAGTTTTGGAGCCTCTTTTGCACTGAAACCATTTGATAAAAGCATCCAATATTTTCACCAAAATTTGGCGATGTCATGTGGTGTTTTTAAATCACTCTGGAGCAAAAATATCTTTTACTCATCTAAATTTTTGAGCACTGTCCCAAGTTTTCTAAACTAGTCCAGTTGGTACCTTTGCACTACAACCCCTTTAAATAATTCTCTAAAAAATTTACCAAGTATTTGGAGATGGCAGTAGATGCATATAATTCATTTTTATTCAAAAACCCATGAATGTTCTTTGCAAAATTTGTACAAATCATCCTCTTTTACTCTCTGGTCCTATTTGGCACTTTCTACAGCAACCACATTTTATTTTGCTCTGTCACCCATGATTCTTTTTCTTGATTATAGTCCATCCTACAAAACCCTTAAGTCCAGGAGAGTGGACCCATTGGAGTATATTTAGTACATAAAATAATGGCCTTTAGGTTCTGTCCAGAATTGGTTTTCTCAAATTTTTGCACTAACAAGTTTCTATATTTGACAAACTAACCTGGCCACCATCACCTACACCTAAAGAGACACTGATCTGGAGATTTTGGCCACTCCAACAACTGCCTAGATGCCTCTAGCATTTTGTCAAACACCTTGTGTGCATGGCCAGTTTTGGCATGATTTTTAGTTAGCTGTGTAAGCTTGATCCCCTGACCAAACCATCATGTCCACTAATCCCCTAGCTAGTGACAACCTAGCCCTGTTAATTTGTGTTTGCATCCAAGCCTCCTAGCTCACTGTGGCATTTCGTCGAACAGTCACTGCGGCGTGCTCTGGCGCGCAGAGCTGCTGTTTTTGTACGCAGGCGCCCGAGCCGCCGCTGGCCCCACCGCCGCCTCCTGCGCTCCTTCAGCCTCCCTCGCACAGCCTGCACACCCAACTCCTCTCTCACCGCAGAGCCCACAGAGCCCTCTACGCCGTCCGTCGGTCGGTAGTGGCCCTAGCGGCCGGCCACAGCGGGCCCCGGGCGTGGTGGCGCCGCCGAGCCACCACAAGCGCCGGCCGCCCGTGAGCAGTGAGGAGTTTGTCGGAATGCGTCGGCCAGCGCCACGTCGCCCTGCTAGCTACAGCGAGGCGGTTCGCCGATCTTGTCTCCAGCCGCCGCGGGAACCAACCTCGGCCGTCTATAAAAGGAGCCCCCGGGCGCGTCCAATCCCTCAGGCAACCTCACACCATCCTCCTAGTGCTTCCCTAGCCTGCAACCGACCTGGGAAGGCCATCTTCCCTGTCTCCGGCCATCTCGGCCACCGCCACCCTCCGGTGCCGTTCTTCGCAACCAGGCCCTCCCCCGACCATCCAACACCACCACCCGACCCCCTTCGACCGTGCGGAGCTGCCCAACCTCTCTGAGCTGCCTTCGCTGCAGAGCTCGCCGCCGGCAACTCCCTCCGTCCCCTCCTGCCTAGCGACCACCAGGAGGACCGCCCTGGACTGGCGGACACATCCCCGCCCTCGGAGCCTCGCGAGGAGCCACCAATCGCCAGCGACGATCGCCGGAGTCGCGCCTCCGCTCGGGCAGAGGAAGAGGAGGGAGGGACGACCGGTCAAACCTGACCGGTGGGCGCCCTGGACCCACTGTCATCGACCCACACGCCAGTCCACGTTGGATAATTGAAGACGTAAACCCAGAATATGCCTTCGACGTGGTTAGTTTCCGAAACATTTTTCCTTTTTTGTTTTATTTTAAAAACAAAATTTGACCAAAACTTTGGCTGGCTATAACTTTTTAAATATAACTCCAAATGAGTTGATTTTTTTTCCTACCTCTCTCAAATATTGTCTAGTTTATTTTCAGATTTATTTGAAAAAAATTCAAACAACTTTTTTGTACTGTTTTTGAAACTATGTATTAATTCAAAAAAAAATTAAATAGGATTTTTGGAGGGAGAAGAAAACTTTCAAAAGTTTTGGAATGCACCCCGCCTCCCCACAACTTGAAGGCAAGCATTCCGGACCCTGGCATAATATTGTCGTGTGTTGTTTGATACGGTTACAACACCTCTCGCCTCGGAGTTTTCGTTATTTTTTTTGGTGATGATATGTTCAAACTCATGAGTGCATATTGATGATTCATGCTGTTGGAGTTTGATATGTTTGGGATAGTAGTCACCATCATATGCCTTTCATGCATACCGGAAGGAACCCGGGAAAGCCTCAGTCTTGGGTAGACACGAGCTTGTCTCCGGTCTTCGTCGAGACGATTGTGTCCAGTACGGCATAGTGAGACATGATGAGTGGTGATTGTGTCTGTTGGTTGAAACATATTTGTTATGCTAATCGTGCAGGTAACACCTAGACCTCCTGAGTCGACCGTAGATCGAGTCTTGTTCCAGTAACCCCCATACTTGTTTCATGCTACCACTTGTCCCTGCCGTAGGTAGGGTACAGTTCAGTAAGTTGTCAACCCCTTTCTAGCACACACGGTAGGCATGCCACCTGGTCCGGGGGCATGGGTGTTTTCGGTTGTAGCCAAAGGGGGTAGCTCCCCTAGTTTGCGCGCTGTATAAATTTTGTGATCCCATGCTAATCGGGGTTGTAGCCTCCCCACTTAGAGTTTTACTTAAACAAGTGTCATGGGTGATTCCAGACACCGATAAGTCAGGCTGGTGTGTGCGGTTAGGTGTGTTCTCAATTAAAAGACTGTAGGCGGAATTAGTCCGGATGGACTAACGGAATCCATTACCCGTGGGTAAAGAGTACACCCTCTGCAGAGATTACATCTATTCGAATAGCCGTGTCCATGTTAAGGACTACAACCTGGGTTGGGTCAAGTGTCGGTCTTAGCGTCGGTCTTCGGAGGAAAAACTACTAAGTCGGAACATTGATTATGACTAGTGACATATGATGATTATGGTTATTATTATTGTGGACTGACTATTTTCATTATTTGATTTATTGAGTATCCCTGGGAAGGTTCTACCTCCTGGATATCCACTGTGATTATTCTGTTATAAGCCCTTTATGTGGTGTCGCACAGACGCCCGACTGTGGCATGTTTGTTATTAATTTGCCTTATAAGCCCTTTATGTAGTGTCGCACAGACGCCCGACTCTGGCACGTTTGATATTTACTTACCATATAAGCCCTTTATGTGGTGTCACTGAGACACCCGACTGTGGCATGCTGGTTATGTATTTATCTTATAAGCCCTTTATGTGGCGTCGCACAGACGCCCGACTGCGGCACGTTTGTTACTTATTTCACTGATAAGCCCTTTCTGTGGTGTCGCTCAAATGCCAGGCTGAGGCATTCTATTTCTACTCTCTAATTGCATTATTCTTGTGTTATGTGAATAACTTGTTTGTGTGCATCATGGATTTTATTTTGTGACTGACGTTGTGATCACAGAATATTTTAGAGCGTGATTATCATTTGAATTATAGTTGAGTTCATAATGTTTGCGAGTACATTCAAAGTACTCACTGGCTTGTCCCTGGCTATTGTCTTGGCCAGATTTCCTGCTTGGAGAGGAGCGTTGCGATGACAGCCCCGAAAACCCAATCAATGGTGATAGCAGCCTTGCGAAGTAGGAGTTGGAGTCCCATAGACGCTGGAAGACAACAAACCGCTTCCGCCATCAACCACTAGAAACCCTGTGTTGTACTCATAGACCAAAATGGTCTTGTACTACATATCCTGTAATTTGCTTGGAATTTCTGTGTTAAGTTTGTGCCTCATCAGCTAACAGTAACCCTGGGGCTGGTGAACACAAGGGCCATTTTCTGGGAATTAATATCCCGAAAACCCGGTCCTGACATATAACTATATTATGTCTTTAGAAAATGGGTTGGCATGCCATAATTCAGATACATGTTGTCTATGTAAACATCATGGCATGACATAATTCAAATATATGATTTATATACTAAGGAAGTGAGCAGAGGGCAATCGCATATGTGATGTGTCAACTAAGGAGATGGTATTCAGTATTGTGTATATGATGTAAAAACTAAGCATTGCAATACAACATATGCATTATATGAGTAATATAACCCTGCCAACTTTGAGCATACACCTCAGGGGGATAATAGGACTGGTCATCTACCTCTGAATCCTCCTCTGAAGAGCTATCTTTAACCAGCAAGATATCTGCTTCAGCAGGTAGCATTGTCTGCTCTGAAGACCTTGTTTTCACTCCAGATTTCACTACAAGAAATATGTCAACTAGTGATCTTCTGTCAGTGACCCTGGAAGAATTGGTCATAGATCTATGACCATTTGAGACCAATTGGTCAAAAGCTGTTCGGGGGGCTCCAAACCCTAAACCATTGCGACCATTTTGGTCAGAAAGGTCACAATTTGCTTACACGAAATGGTCATAAAGCAAACAATGCTGGTCCGCTGCCTTATTTCTAGTTGTTAACGACCAATATAGATGGTCATAGCCTTGTAGATTGTGGTGGATTATGATGACTAGGCGCCATCTCATCAGTTTTGCTTATGTGTCATGTCCATGTGTCAATTTTTGCCCTAGGTTGTGAAGCAACCTATATTTCTGTTATTCCAAAAATTCCCAAAAAAATCTCATAAATTGTTTGGATCATATCTTCATCAAATATGTCAAAAACCTTCCTTGCCTAGTTCAAAAATAACTCAACAATATTCATTTTCCTATTCTGTTCAGAGCCGCACTTTGTGAAGGAAGTACCATTTTGGCATGTCTAAATGGTATCCATTTTCTACAGTGCTTTCCTCTACCCAAATAACCTCAATCCATTCATTATTTTGAGCCCAGCTTCAACATTTGTATTTATGTATAGTGTGGTACTTTGCAAAGAAAGTACCACATAGGCTCCTTCTTTTGAGCTGAAAATTTGTGAAGACAGTCTTCTTAGTAACTGATCATCCTCATCCAAAACTCACGCCCATTATCCATGTGCATTTCCCGTACCGCTAATCAAACACTTGGCTGCTTATTCATGTTTGAGCATCGGTCGGTCTCCTCGTGAGAATCTTATGTTGTGATTTTCTTCCTAGCACCTACCTAGGGAGTGCCCAACCCACTAGACATGCCTAGGCCGCCCAGAACACATGGCAATGCCACTGTCACGTGGTGACCACGCGGCGGGCATGCGAGTTTACGTGCTCTAGAGTTGGGGCCGTCGGCCACCGTCCAAACCTCGACGTATCACCACCAAACCATGTATTTATGATTAAATAGCTACTTATGTAACTAGAAATGATTTTTGGAAAAAATAAAGATCAAACTATGAGGCAGTCGCAGTTCAAATTTGACCCGCTTCCTGCTGGATCGGCAGGAATTTGTCTTTTTCACTAGAGGTGGATCAAAACTTTTGACACCCAACTATTTTGTCAATTGTGCACTAAATATGGCCTAGTATTTTATAAAATTGGTTTGGTCCAATTTTGCAACAAATATATGGTAGTTCCTTCACAAAAAAACCTTATTTCGGGCACTCGAAAAATGGAAAATGAATTTTTTGTCCAAAGAAAATGAAAACTCCCTTAAGCAACATTGTTTGTCATTCCAATATGCACCCTTGTGCACAATATGAGATCATTTGAACAAACTATGCCATGAATGTGGCCATAAGATTGATCATTCGGCTTGAAAGCCATGAATCTTCACGCTTGATACCTCATTTTTGAGAACACTTTTTTAAAATAATTGTCATATTACAAGTTTATTATTTTGCTGGAAACTTGGTCACATACAATGACGCAATGCGAAGGTTTTCCAATTTTTTGATTTTTTTGAATTTTTTATGCCTGTTTCAAAATGCGGTCAAAACGGCGGGCTTGACCGCTCCTAGCTAGTTGTTGAATCTTGGAATTTTTTTATGTTTATCTGAATAAATAGATACTTATGTACCTATAAATGATTTTTGGAAAAAATAAAGAGCAAACTACGAGGTAGCTACAGTTCAAATTTGATCCGCTTCCAGCTGAATCAGCGGGAATTTGTCTTTTTCACGAGCGGTGGATAAAACTTTTTACACCCAACCATTTGATCAATTGTATATTAAATATGGCCTAGTATTTTAGAAAATTGACTTGGTACAATTTTGCAACAAATATATGGTAGTTCCTTCACAAAAAAACCTCATTTCGGGCACTTGAAAAATGGAAAATGAATTTTTCGTCCAAAGAAAATGAAAACTCCCTTAAGCAACATTGTTTGCAATTCCATATGCACCCTTGTGCACACTATGAGATCATTTGAATAAACTATGCCATGAATGTGGCCATAAGATTGATTATTTGGCTTGAAAGCCATGAATCTTCACGCTTGATAGCTCGTTTCTGAGAACACTTTTTTAAAATAATTTCCGCATTACTAGTTTATTATTTTTGCTGGTAACTTGGTCACATATAATGGCGCAATGCGAAGGTTTTCCAATTTTTTGATTTTTTTAATTTTTATGCCCGTTTCAAAATGCGGTCAAAACGGCGGGAATGACCGTTCCTAGCTATTGGTTGAATCTTGGAATTTTTTTTATGTTTCTCTGATTAAATAGATACTTATGTACCTAGAAATGATTTTTGGAAAAAATAAAGAGCAAACTACAAGGCAACTACAGTTCAAATTTGACCCGCTTCCAGCTGAATCGGTGGAAATTTGTCTTTTTCACGAGAGGTGGATCAAAACTTTTTACACCCAACCATTTGGTCAATTGTGCATTAAATATGGCCAAGTATTTCATAAAATTGGTTGGTACAATTTTGCAACGAATATATGGTAGTTCCTTCACAAAAAACCTCATTTCGGGCACTCGAAAAATGGAAAATTAACTTTTCGTCCAAACAAAAATGAAAACTCCCTTAAGTAACATTGTTTGTCATTCCAATATGCACCCTTGTGCACAATATGAGATCATCTGAACAAAGTATGCCATGAGTGTGGCCATAAGATTGATCATTTGGCTTGAAAGCCATGAATCTTCACGCTTGATAGCTCATTTCTGAGAACACTTTTTTTTAAATAATTGCCGTATTAGAAGTTTATTATTTTTCCTGGAAACTTGGTCACATATAATGACGCAATGCGAAGGTTTTCCAATTTTTTGATTTTTTTCAATTTTTTATGCCCGTTTCAAAATGCGGTCAAAACGGCGGGCTTGACCATTCCTAGCTAGTGGTTGAATCTTGGATTTTTTTATGTTTCTCTGATTAAATAGATACTTATGTACCTATAAATGATTTTTCGAAAAAATAAAGAGCAAACTACGAGGTAGCTACAGTTCAAATTTGACCCGCTTCCAACTGAATCGGTGGGAATTTGTCTTTTTAACGAGAGGTGGATAAAAACTTTTTACACCCAACCATTTGATCAATTGTATATTAAATATGGCCTAGTATTTTAGAAAATTGACTTGGTACAATTTTGCAACAAATATATGGTAGTTCCTTCACAAAAAAACCTCATTTCGGGCACTCGAAAAATGGAAAATGAATTTTTCGTCCAAAGAAAATGAAAACTCCCTTAAGCAACATTATTTGAAATTCCAATATGCACCCTTGTGCACAATATGAGATCATTTGAGTAAACTATGCCGTGAATGTGGCCATAAGATTGATCATTTGGCTTGAAAGCCATGAATCTTCACGCTTGATAGCTCGTTTCTGAGAACACTTTTTTAAAATAATTGCCGTATTACAAGTTTATTATTTTTGCTGGTAACTTGGTCACATATAATGACACAATGCGAAGGTTTTCCAGATTTTTGATTTTTTTGAATTTTTTATGCCCGTTTCAAAATGCGGTCAAAACGGCGGGAATGACCGTTCCTAGCTAGTGGTTGAATCTTGGAATTTTTTTATGTTTCTCTGATTAAATAGATACTTATGTACCTAGAAATGATTTTTGGAAAAAATAAAGAGCAAACTACAAGGCAGCTACAGTTCAAATTTTACCCGCTTCCAGCTGAATCAGCGAAAATTTGGCTTTTTCACAAGAGGTGGATCAAAACTTTTTACACCCAATCATTTGGTCAATTCTGCATTAAATATGGCCTAGTATTTTATAAAACTGATTTGGTCCAATTTTGCAACAATTATTTGGGAGGTCCTTCACAAAAAACCTCCTTTTGGGCACTCGAAAAATGGAAAATTGATTTTTCGTCCAAAGAAAATGAAAACTTACTTAGGCAACATTGTTTGTCATTCCAATATACATCCTTGTGCACAATATGAGATCATTTGAATAAACTATGCCATGAATGTGGCGATAAGATTGATAATTTGGCTTGAAAGCCATGAATCTTCACGCTTGATAGCTCGTTTCTGAGAACACTTTTTTTAAAATAATTGCCGTATTACAAGTTTATTATTTTTTCTGGTAACTTGGTCACATATAATGACGCAATGCGAAGGTTTTCCAATTTTTTGATTTTTTTGAATTTTTTATGCCCGTTTCAAAATGCGGTCAAAACGGCGGGAATGACCGTTCCTAGCTAGTGGTTGAATCTTGGAATTTTTTTATGTTTCTCTGATTAAATAGATACTTATGTACCTAGAAATGATTTTTGGAAAAAATAAAGAGCAAACTACAAGGCAGCTACAGTTCAAATTTGACCCGCTTCCAACTGAATCGGCGGAAATTTGTCTTTTTCACGAGAGGTGGATCAAAACTTTACACCCAACCATTTGGTCAACTGTGCATTAAATATGGCCGAGTATTTTATAAAAATGATCTGGTCAAATTTTGCAACAATTATTTGGGAGGTCCTTCACAAAAAAACCTCCTTTTGGGCACTCGAAAAATGGAAAATTGATTTTTCATCCAAAGAAAATGAAAACTTACTTAGGCAACATTGTTTGTCATTCCAATATGCACCCTAGTGCACAATATGAGATCATTTGAATAAACTATGCCATGAATGTGGCCATAAGATTGATCATTTGGCTTGAAATCCATGAATCTTCACGCTTGATAGCTCGTTTCTGAGAACACCTTTTTAAAATAATTGTCGTATTACAAGTTTATTATTTTTTCTGGTAACTTGATCACATATAATGACGCAGTGCGAAGGTTTTCCAATTTTTTGATTTTTTTGAATTTTTTATGCCCGTTTCAAAATGCGGTCAAAACGACGGGAATGGTCGTTCCTAGCTAGTTGTTGAATCTTGTAATTTTTTTATGTTTCTATGATTAAATAGATACTTATGTACCTAGAAATGATTTTTGGAAAATATAAAGAGCAAACTACAAGGCAGCTACAGTTCAAATTTGACCCGCTTCCAGCTGAGTCAGCGGAAATTTGTCTTTTTCACGTGAGGTGGATCAAAACTTTTTACACCCAACCATTTGGTCAATTGTGCATTAAATATGGCCTAGTATTTTATAAAAATGATTTGGTCCAATTTTGCAACAATTATTTTGGAGGTACTTCACAAAAAACCCTCCTTTTGGGCACTCGAAAAATGGAAAATTGATTTTTCGTTCAAAGAAAATGAAAACTTACTTAGGCAACATTGTTTGTCATTCCAATATGCACCCTTGTGCAAAATATGAGATGACTTGAATGAACTATGACATTCCAAAATGCATCATTGTGCAAAAAAACGCAAGAGAAACAAATAGAAAAACACAACTACATAAGCTTGAAAAAGTATTTGATGTGCTCCGCATGTGCTATGATTGTGAATTATAAAATTGATGTGCTCCAAATTTGCAACAAATATTTGCTAGGTTCTTTATAAAAATATCATTTTGGACACTCGAAAAATGATTCTCTTACAAAAAACTCATATCTTAGAACACTTTTTTAATGATATTAACAATATTCAAAGTTTGTTATTTTTACTGAAAAGTAGTTCACACTTGGTGACACAATGCGAAGGTTTTCTATCTCCATATTTTTATAAATTTCTTAAGTAGTCAAATAACAGAAATGATTCAAAATCTTATTTTCAATCGATTATGACCAATTTAAATGGTCTTAACATCATCAAAGGGGATACTCTATTCTGATTGGTCTAAAATCAGCTCACGCGGATCATGGCTTAAGCACCGTCGGATGCGCCCGAATCCAACGGCAGCCCACACCCCCCTCGTCGCTCTCACACCCTCCCGAATCACCTCGTATCCCTCTCATCCTCGTCCACCCACGAAACCCTAGCCCCCTTCTCTCAATCGCCGCTGCCGCCCAGATCCAATCCAAGTCAGAGCCCCCGGCCTCCATCTCCATTCTGCAAGACGTCGGCCACCTCCCCGGCGTGAGCTCGACCCCACCCCCAAGCGCTGCTGCTCCACCTCTCCCGCGCCTCGATCCCAGATCCCCATCTCCAAGTCACCTCTCCTCCTCAGATCTCGATCCGCCGCCCACCATCGATGACCCTCACCATAGACGAGATCGAGCTCCTCCCTCCCTCCCGTTCTCCCCTAGCCTTATCCACTCCGAGCCAACCAACCACTCCGTCCTTGGGATTTTGTCGTGCGGCGCCTCGTCTCACTGGCCCGGCGACCACAAGCAGGCAGTCCACGGCCAGGATGGCGGCGTGCCCCACCACGACCACGTACGCGCATGACACTCCACGCCTCCCCTCCCTCTCCTGCGGTTCCTAACATATGTGCTCCTCTCCTCTCCTTGGGTGACATGCAGGGCTCTCGTGGGAGCAGCGCACGGCGGAGGCCTCTGGAGGAGAAGCGGGAGGAGCCGGACCGTCCTTGCACGCCTGGCCCATGGCAGGAGCACCACCGCGCGTGCCTCGGAGCTACAACATCTCCTTCGGCGACTTCGTCTTCGGTATCCTGCCGGCCACGCTCGCGCACGCACAGCCCTGAAACCCCCTCTCCCTCCTCGCTCTCACCATGGTCAAATGGCCCCCACCGCCGCCGTCGTGAGGCGGGCCCACTTCTCCAGCTCCTACACACCGGCCGGCCGGCGGCCCCGCGGGAGGGCGGATCGCGTCTCGCTGGCTCCCCCCGCGGCCTCGCCGCCGCGCGTGTCATGGGGTACGTGCTCTGGACCGGAGAGCTTTTCCATGCCGTGTACTCCTACTAGATTTAGTGGAGTGACTGGAGTCTAGAGCAGGATAGTTTCGAAGGTCCCTATGGCCGCCGGTAGCAATCTCCAGAGATTCTTGCCGCTTGTCTCGATTCCCTACCCTGGCACATTGGTATTACCGATTTGGTTAGCGACAGGAGTAACATTTTTTCGATGCTTCTTGTTTCCAAGCAGAGCAGGGATCCGGGGTGCCCATCAGGGGACGAGTCTGGGCGAAGGCCGGCGGTTCGTTCGAGCAAGATCGCGTCGGGGTGGGGGCCGCGTCAGCTTCTCCTCCTCAGGTGCCCTTCTGATGCGGTTGGCGATCAGTAATATTACTCTACTGTATTTTTTGTTTCTAGTAGAATTTGTTCGCTTCTGAGCCTGCCTGCTTCATGCTTCAGACTTGTATCTTGCAGGGAGTGGAGGAGGGCAGAGTTGATTTTCTCAAGATTCTGAAGAGTGCCAACTCCGTTATCCCCCATGTAGTGCTGGGGAGCACCATTCTTGCCCTGCTGTACCCACCTTCGTTTACATGGTTCACAACCAGGTCGGTCTTGGAATGTTTTCGCTGCTTGCTTTGATTCAGCTCCTGAAATCTAAAGGCTGCTTTGTCACAAAGACCAGAACAGTTATATCTTCTGCACTAATTCGAGCTCAGTGATACAATCAGGGCTGTAATTGATGCGCGATTTGAACCTTGATGGGATTACTGGATTACCTTCCCGTGTAGGTCTAATAGTTTTCCCCCGAGAATGCGGCAATTAGTGTTCGATCTGTGCGACCCTTCTGAATTTGTCAGGAACATGAACTGTTCATAGTTCCTAATTTAAGCCTGCGATCTGTGATGTCTAGCCATTTCATTTTGTAGTTTAGATCTGATAAGCAATTGCAGTACGAGGATCGTGCTTTTCATGAGACATGGGTGCACTTCTGTACTAGTATAGTTGCCACTTGTGTGAAATCTCAGATCTAGTTAGGCCATTATCATGCTTTACATAGTCATTTAGTGGTCCAATGTTGCATTACATCTCCGGACTTGCATTATTGACGAGGGTGTATTTGGTCTGGGGATCCATTAAAAAGGGAAGCATAAATATTCTGTCTGCCACCAAATTCTTTGTGGCTTTTCAGATCGCAAACATAGGACCGGGATGTTATTTGTGTGAGCAATCAGAAGGAAGCAATAAAACATGCTGTCTTGTGTACATTTCACCATTCGTCGATCATTTTTTATATCATCTTATTAACGTGAACAAAACTTACTCTTGTTCTTGCCCTTGCAGATCAAGGATATTGTCTGAGCGGCCAGGCGAGCCTGCTACAGAGCTTTTCCCATGGCGGCAATTGCGTGATTGAAATTAGCTTCAGTTTTGCTAGGATGTCTAATTGTGTTTGTAGATAACAGTATTGATATGTTGATCTGCTTTATTCCTGATGTGGTAGTAGAAATAAGATAGACAGATTGGACAATGTTATGGCTTTGATTCTCCTAGGTTGTAGTTTGTTCCATATCGTGTTAGGTTGTAATTTATAATCTGCATTATAAGTGTGGTTTCTAATGTGCTTATGCTAGATTAATGCATCAACCTGACATGTTACAAACCTTGAGCCAGAACCTATGACATCTCATTTTAAATGGTAATCATTGTTGTTAAAATGCTCTTGCTTGATTTCATACAAGTATGTGCCCCAACTGTTGTATAGTTGTATCCATATTTGTTTTGTACAAGTATATGACGAAATGATGAACCAGCTACATACCCACTATTTCGCATACCCTTCTTTGTATAGTCATTATGCTGCATATGTTTCCAACTCCACTATTTCTGTTTTGCTTTATCACCTTATCCAACATTGTAGATTCCTGTATTGATGCATGCCAACTATGAAAAGATCTTGTATTAAGCTTTAGTTGGCTGTTAATTATGTTGTGTTAGTTGCTGACTAACAACGGCCTATGGCGGCTGGGCATTAGAAACACAATATGTCTGTATGTAATCTAACTTGCATTGTGTGTGTGGCATGCAGGGAGATCGGTGATCAGGTGAACAACATATGCCTGGAAGACCTCTGGCCTAGCTCAACTCCATCTCCATGCACCTCGGCGAGATCGTCGGTAATGGACGCCGCCTGCCTCGTATCATTCTTTCTGGATAACATTCTAGTGTGGCAACATTTAGTAATTTACAGCTCCCTGTTCATGGTGCTATGAAAACTCTAAAAATTGGTACTTCTGTCAAACGTGCTTTCCTTTCTAAACAACTATGCACCTCGCTGAGATCGTCTTACCTGGCATCATTCCATACTAGTATAGATAGCATCCAAATACGGTGTGCTGTTCACTGGTTTTATTTTCATACGATGATAAGAGTTGATGAATATTCAGGCATACTAGAACATATTTTGTGGCAATTCTAGAACTGCAAAAGTTGACCTGTTTGTTGTAGAATTCAATAGGCAGTATCCTTTATTTACGCTCAAAAAAAGCCTTGCAGTGGCTAACGTCAAGTTTCCATCACAAACACTAGTTGTTTATTTTGAAACATTCGTTCTACTGCACACTATTCAGTTATTATCTAAAAAAACACAATTCAGTTAACTTATACTTTATCTTTTAGATTTGTAGCTTCAAACCTGGAAAAATGGACATGTAGCTTGTACTTTTAAACAAAGTAAAATGCAATGCACATAGATAGACATGCATCATAGGCAGTACTTGTTTCTAAGTTAGCTAAGCATAATCTGTTGTTTAATCCAAATTGTGTTATCAAAAGTTGCACAGAATGTATTCTGGTCTTGCTTCATGGATCAGTTTTCTCATAAAACTAATGTGCCTGGACAACAGTTTGCTCCACTAATGTTATATCTCTCTTATTGTAGGATGGCAAGTTGTGGCAGCTGGAGCATGTCGCATAAGAGAGAGCAATTAAATCCATTGTACTGTTCCGTTAAAAAAAGTACATTGTGCTGTTATGATAGTAGCAGATGTGCCATCATTTTCTTATTGTATATTCCTATGTAAGGAAATGTATTCTGAGATGATTTTTGTGTTATGTAAACACAGGAGATATTTTCTTTTTGTGTTATGTAAAGCTGGGAGTTTTCCTAATTTGAATGAAATAATGTTGGATGTATGTGTGTGATTGGGCTAAAGTGCGCTTGGGCCAAATCGACAAATAATTGGGCTGAAACAGGCCACATACCAACAAGCATCGAACAATTTCAAAAATGAAATGAAAAGTCTTACAGAAAAGAGAAATGGACTGCAAAAAGCTCAAGGGCCTCAAAAACTAACAAGGCTGAATTGTTGGGCTTGGCCCATGAAGCCGATCAAAAATTGACAGGAAAAATATATAAAAAGGCCGAATTGTTGGGCTCGGCCCATGTAAAACGCCGAATCGGACCGGGCTGAATCTTGTGCCACATCAGCTTGCCACGCTGGATGCCTACGTGGCCTGGGGAGGTTGCTAGTGACCAAAACGCCACAGTGGACCTATTTTGGTCATAAACGTCTACGACCATTCCAGAAGAAAGGTCACTATAGTCAATTTACGACTGCCAGCTTTTGACCTTCTGTTTTTTGTCACAAAAAGGTCACAAATGAAAAACCATAACCTTTCAGTGACCAATAGTGGTGGTCACAAGTTGACATATTTCTTGTAGTGTTTCTCCATCACCAATTCAAATGGCTGATGCACATGAAGAGCAGTTGAATATACAAACATTGTCGACAAAAGCAATGAGAAATACAAAAAAAGGACGGCATGATATAATTCACATATATGACGCTTGCCTAAACAACATGGCATTGCATAATTCACATACATAATGCCTTGCAACAAGATAACATTACATAATTCACATATATATGTCTTGCAACAAGATGGCATTGCATAATTCATATATATGGTAATTAGACACTAAACAGGTGGCATTCACACAAAGCATGTCTAAACTAAGCAAATGCCATAGCAATGCAAGATACCATACGCACGATATGAGTAACATAACCCCGCCAAGTTAGGGCATGCACCTGGGGAAATATGATGGTCATCTGTCTCGAATCCTCCTCCGAGGAGCTATCAAGAACCAACAAGACATGCGCTTTCTCGAGATGGCATTTATGCGCTCAAGACCTTGTTTCCACTCAGATTTTTCCATGATGTTGAATGGTGATGCACAGAAGAGTAATTGAATGTACTAAAATTGTTGACAAATTTAACACATAATAAAAAATGATGGCATGATATAATTCACATATAAGATGGCTGGCTAACCAGGTGACATTGCAAAATTCACATATATGATGCCTGGCTAGACAAGATGGCATTGAATGATTCACATATACGATAAAGAAACTAAACAGATGGCATTGACACAAAGCATGTCTAAACTAAGCAGATGCCATCTTTAATGTATACAGTAAGCAATGCAAGGCACCATATGCATGATATTACAAACATCAGCATGCCAAGTTAGAGCGAAGACCTCATGGGGTAAATAGGAGTGGTCTTGTCCTTCTGAATCCCCCTCAGAGCAGTTATCTTCCTCTTGATTACGATCCGAAATGGGTGGAGGGGGGGTTGCCTTTGCACCCACCATGGAACGACGTCTGCATGAAATTTTATTGCCACAAGAGGCTCGTCTCTTTTGCTCTACATGATCAGTTCCATTGTGTACAATAACTGACATGCATAGGAATAAAACATAGTGAGATTATGTAAGGAGTGCATGCACAAATCCAGAGTGATGGTAGCAAACTGTGGATAGACCCAAAACCAATGATAGGAGGCAGATAATAGCATTAGTTAAAAAATACAGATAATGGCTCCTTTAATGTTTGTTTGCACCCAACATGAAACTCATAGTAGACACCGGAGATTAACCAGATAGTAGACAGATAGTACTGATTGCTGCCCCAATATGTACCCCACAACCATTTAAAACTCAAGTTTCAGATTAGTTTGGACTGACTCGAGTCTAATAAGTGAACACGACGATAATGTAGCATGTCATCATATTAAGCGACGCATAACGTAAGCATACACGGAAGAGTGCGACCTCTCTTGCGGACCCGTGTAGTCCTCAAGGTCATCTACTGAGTTGATGATGGTAATGCGGTTGTCGTGGCTACCGGCGGCGGGGAAGAAGATCTGAGGTGGCGAAAGACAGTCTGGAGAGCGGATCCCTGCTGTCGTGAACCCTTCCGTCGTTGGAGCAGCTGAGATGGGGTGGAACACAACGCCGCAGGAGCAGGACAAACCACACAAGGTTTTCTTTGACACATATCTGTAACAGAAGAATTGAGTAAGGGCTTGTTTGAATTTTAGGATTCTAACAATGCAGGGATAGGAAATAGACAGGAATAGGATAGGAATGCACGTGCAAAACAGAGAATTTAAAAACACAGGATTTCTGCCAATCCGGGTGTTTGATTCACAATAATTGGAAGATCACAGGATGCAAAAAGCATGAGGAGATTAAGTCAAACCACAAGAAAATGTACGATTATAATGCTATTATGCTACTATCTCTTAGTCTTGTGCTTGACGAATAGGAATATGAAAAGGAGGAGAAGTGGAAATTAGAATTCCTATGGTTTTTCTTTCAAGGAGACACTAAAGGAACAAATCCTACAGTTTTCCTTTGCTCCATTCATTTGCACGAAATTCATGAAAAGTTGTACCATAGGAAACTTTCCAATTCCTATGTTTTTCATTCACTTTTCCTTTCAAGCACTAGCGATTCTAGTAGGCAGGCTTGAGCAAGGAAAATCCTACATTAAAAAATGTTTTTGTGCTACTTCCATTACTTTGGACCCATGCCACTGCCATACTAGCTCAACTCCCAGGCCCATCGACAAATGCACATCTCAAACGCGCAGAGATAAATAATGATGGCGTTCAAGAGAGTCCATCACGGATAGCTAAGTTGCCTGGTACCTCACTGCTTGTCATATAGTAGGATAAAATAATCGTATTTCTTGTTACTACGAGTGATCAATGGACAATATATATAACAAGTAGAGTAAAAAAGAGATGTAACAAGTGTACAACCTCTTTGGCAAAGCCATGTCGATCTTAGCGTGATTGGGTTGGCCGGTGAGGATGCTCCGGCTGACTTGCTGTCGGAGGAGGGGAAGAAGATCTTAGGCATCTGGAGATGGAGCCCGAGGTACTGCTCCGCTTTGATGGAGGGATTCGTCGTTGGAGCAGCTCCGGTGAGTTGTACGACGCCAAGGCTGAAGCAGGAGAAGAGAGACAACGAACAATGTTAACCTGAGTGGAATTCTAATAGCATTTCCAATACATGACGTAAAATACATAACCACAAAGTGCTAGATGTAAAATACATCTGCCGCTCATCTCTGAACTTAGTCGTCAAACCGAGCTTTCTCGTTAAACCGAACTT
The DNA here is from genome assembly GCA_021437245.1 of Aegilops speltoides. Classification (NCBI taxonomy): domain Eukaryota; kingdom Viridiplantae; phylum Streptophyta; class Magnoliopsida; order Poales; family Poaceae; genus Aegilops; species Aegilops speltoides. The sequence goes on along the minus strand of CM038142.1, from coordinate 127,517,911 downwards.
CACCGTCGAAATCGAACTTAACTACCATGAATCGAATTTTCTTTGTCGAAACTAAATTTTGCTGTCGAAACTGAACGCACTAGCAAGGTGAGGCTACACGTCGGCCGACTGACTTCTTAATCTCTGGTCAGTCGATTTTTGCAGCCGTTGGATACGAAATCAAGGGCCTGCGGTTCATCTTCAACCTCCACCCCCCTGAGCCGCCAGCCACCACCGGCCAAATAGCAGCCCCCCGCCGCCCGCGGCCGACGGTGCGCTGCCCCGCCCGCTCCGAAAACACTCCCCACCGCCGGTCCGCCGCCGCCCCAGCCATCCCTCTAGCCCCCCCTCCGTGCCGAGCATTTTCTCCGGCGATCCCCACACCACCCCTCGCAACGCCCGCCACCACCGCGACCACCGCCCCATCCTGAACCCTAAGATAGATAGTGGGGTACCTCTCCGGCGAGCCCCCCTCCCTGCTGCGGCTGGTTCTTCCTTCACCCCGGCGAGCCCACCCCTTGAAAATTGATTGACCCAAAAGTCGATTCAGTCGACTGAAGTGTAGCTAAATCGGAGCAGCATTGCAATCAAGAGCAAGAGCGAGAGGAGCAGTGCGAGCAAGAGCAATAGCAAGAGCAGACTAGGGAGGGGACCGAGAGCAAGAGCAGAGCAGCAGCGCGAGCGAGAGCTAAAGCAGCAGCAGCTCCTACTGATGTGGATGTCGCCGCCGAGGGAGCGACGCCGTGGAGGAAGTGGCCAGCGACGCCACCGTGGATGGAGCCGCGCCGTGTTGGCTCGGGACCGAGCGCGGGCAGCACCATGAGATCTAAGGATGGAAATTTTACCCATGGGTATGGGTACCCGCGGATACCGTACCCGCATGGGCAGGGTATGGACACAATTTTATACCCATGGGTAGTACCCATACCCTACCCGTTTAGTCATGGGTAGGGCACGGGTATAGCCTTGTACCCATGGATATACCCATACCCTACCCGTTTATACTGACACGTGTACCTTACCCATGAAGTGTGTCGTGAGATTGTGAACCTATGTTCAAGTTGGCACCAATCATCAATTTGAATTGAGATAATTGTTATGTACTCATCTATTTGTTCCTGAGTTGAGATAAATATATTTTTGGTCAAATGTGATATCGATGAATGTGAAATTGTGAATAACTTGTGTGCTATTTGATCTACCCGTTGGATACCCAATGGGTATGAGTACCCGCCGGGTATGGGTACGGGTAAAGTTTCATACCCGTGGGTACGGGTATGGGTAGAATTTTGTACTCATTGACTACACGGGTATGGGTTTGGTATTGCTCTACCCGCCCCATACCCTACCCATTGCCATCCTTAGTGAGATCGAATCAAGAAGAAAATGCGGCGATTAGTGTACAACCTCTTTGGTGGCGCCGATTAGGCCGCAGCTTCATCCGAGGAAAGGGTGATGACGATGCTCTTCTGGTGGTGTAGGTGAATACAACGGTGTGGGAATGGAGGTGGCGTGAAAGACGAGAGGAACATCGGGGCAGCTCCTTGGAGGTGGAGGACGGGGTGGCTGAACCGGCGGGATGATGAGATCGACGACGGATCCTCATCCGGTACGGTGGATGAGGGACGTCGAGGTGTTGCTGTGGATGTCGTCGTCGGGGAAGAGGCTCCGGCTGGGTGGCGGACGGAGCAGGGTGTGGGGTTTCGTCGCGGGTTTTTGCGGCCTCGGTGTACGAATGGGTGGGCGGATGGGATGGCAGTGGGGAACCATGGCTTAGAGACGCGCTTGTCCGAAATGTGGAGTAAGTTTGAAAGTACCCCCACCGATTTGAGGCGTTCTTTCGGTTCGAGGGTACCACGGGCATTTCGCGTGCCGGGATTTCACAGGAGGTGGGAGTTTTCGCGCGCGTTGTAATTTCGGAATAGCAAGGCGCGGGTTGAGATGGAGGGAGTTGTGGGAGCATAACGAGACAAAGATATATCTTAAATATTTCGGGCTAACAAGGCGCGGGTTGAAGAGGCGGGAGTTTCACAGCACGATAGACAGAGACGCTAGCTTCAATTTTCGGCATAACAAGGCGCGGCTTGAAATTTCAGAAGAACAAGCTTAACGTGTACCAAAAAAAGACAATTTGCACCTCAACACGCACAACACACACAAACACCATTTAGACTAGAGTAAGGTACACGTGCATTGCACGCATGAGATTTGGCAACCAAATTATGAATAAATACCACATTATAGCATGCAAGTTTTGAGTCATATATGCATGATGTAGATGTTTGTTTAATTCTTATAGTTCATTTCATTCAAAATCATCTAGTCTATTTATATATAAAAAATACTTGACGGGTTAACAAGAAATTAGATAATTAGTCTAGAAAATACCACAATAATTAGAAACATCCAACCTTTAATTTGGTGGGCCTAATTTCATTGATCAATCTAGAACTGTTAGATCTTCGTAAAACGGGTGGACCCATATACCTTACGTACCAAATCAGAAACCATCTCTCAATTATGTTAAAAAGTGACCCATATGTGCACGTGTGTTGACATATACACGTACATAGATATTTTTTTAAAGCACACACCATAGATTGATCTCTACATATGCAACAAAAAAAGGGCAGGCCTGTTCGTGGATAGATGCAATCTCTCAAAGAACAAATTACATGCACGCTACATAGATCGATGCAATTTCTCAGGATCCACACGATTTCACAAACACAAATTAAGAGGAAAAGAGCCCTCGCCTAGATTATTGACTCCTCTTTCCTCACGCGCCACCATGCCCTGTGGAGGGAGCTTGCATGGGGATAGAGTTTTCCACAGGACTCCCAACGACCGCTCCAAGTGGTGGTACGCCGCAGTTGAGAAGCAAACAAATGCTTACGACGCCATGGCAGCAGCAACAGCAGCCGAGAGTCAGACGCCGGGGCAATGCTGCAGCGGCGGGTGCAGATGGAGGTAAACGAGGCACTAGGCATCCATGGAGATTGGAGAGCGCATACTTATTCCCGTCTGATTTTAGTATAATACGCCGATCATCAGTGCAGATGACCGCAGCCTGCGACCAAACGTGTAAGACACCAACGATACACCAACGACATATAAAGAGGAAATTGTGGTTGGAAGTAAAAAGACCCGACATGGATGTATACACTTAGGCGAGGATGGTGATGAGGTGAAGGTGATAATGTCTAATACACGCATGCATGCGCCTGGCCAGCCCCTTGTCATGCATGTTATCTCTCACATCAATTCTACAACTAAACATCACCCTTTGATTACATACCTTGATGATTAAGTTTTGGTTTACTAATGTTTACACATGACGATGCTGAGTTCAACACGAGATCAATGCTCTACAACTATAAAGGGATGAACTAAAAACGGTGAGAAAGCAATTTGCATGTTGCTAACTTCTATGTAACCCAAACGTTCTCAGCTAGCACATGACCTCATCTAGGAATTTCAATGGTTGTGATTTAAGAGTGTCGAATTATTTTATGCCCACTATTCACGGTCATGTTAACACCAAACACAAAAGCAAGCTTGCATCAAGACTATTTGGTAATACGACAGTTTGAACAATCTTCTATTTCCTAAGCAAGCTAGCAGGGAATCCAACAAGTGGCACTTCAGCATTGTCTTCCTGCATGGGTCACGAGCCCCCAATCTTCTGTTGACTATCCTTGATCATAAGCAGCTCCCTCGAGAGATCAGACCACCTCCGGTAAGTACCATCTCACAGAATTATAGCGTGCTTCTCTATTATAATTTTTGGGTCGTGGAACGGCTTCCATAGCTCTAAAGTCCATTAAGAAGCAAAGGGGACTGTAGTATGGTATCCATTTAGAGTTTGTAGAACAGATAATGGTTCAAATAAAATTCTGACTGGTACCTCAGTAATGATGTCTAAAAGAAGTACCTCATTAATCAGGTAGAGATGGCTTCAGCCGGCTGCTACTAAAAATTACTCAATATTTGTGTCTTCGTGTGATGATTGGAACTTAAGATCCTCTTTAACATTAAAGATTTCAGCACAAAGTTGATCACCTTTACTTCTACGAGAAAACAAATATTTATAAGGTAAAAAATAATAAAAATAACGGATCTTCCTAAACTTGAGGAGTAATATGTAATCATTGATCGGCCCATCATTTGGACGAGAAAGGCCAGCCCAGGTCTCAAGGGGCAGAGCAAGGTACTCTCCCAAAGACCAGAAGGTGCATCACCATTGCTCTTTGTAGTCGTCTGTCGCCTGCCACTTTCTGTAATAATATTTCATATGGTCCTCTTTAACTTTATATTTGCATTCTCTATAAAGAACGAAAACAAAAGGTGGTCCACATAGCAAGGAATTTGAGAAACCTGCCAAGGTGGTTAAAACAAATCAAATATGCAATCCAACAAGGTGATCCGTTACTAATTGTGAATCTTCTATGTCTGATACCACAAGAATGGTACAACTAAAAAGGCAACAATTCCAATTAGGCACAAGAGGTTCCTAATTGATTTCAGCTTGGACAAAAATAGTCAGCCTTTGATCATACATGGGGATGTCCCAGACTGCGCAGCTACACCAAAAGGACAACCTTTGATACAAGTGAGGTAAGAAAATCTTCACCGGGTTCTACTCGCATGTGTATTATCATCAATTTGGTTCTAAACTTTACCACTAATGATGCATGACCGGTAGTAGTATACATGAAGCAACATTGTGTACGCCATACAACATAAATCTACTGGTAAAATATCAAGCACATATAAATAAAGAGGTGTGCAGCAGATCTTTATCAAGAAAATACATTTTTAAATACATAAATAAAGGTGATGACCAATCCACGGTGCTAATAAGAAATAATGAGATCAAGAGATGACGTGTGTTGGAGAATATTCCAATTTGAAATGCACTTCAGAGATCCCTGCAATGGAAGATTGACTTTCTTCCTGGAAAATGAGCAACAAGTCATTTTATCAGATTCTACTGATTTAACAAAGATAGTAAGCAAAGGGGAGGAGAATCACTAAATTTACATAGTGGATGGAGACACACAAGATGTGTGAGGAAGCCAGAGAATTAACATATGCAGAGTTCCCGTCAAAATGGGTATGGAAGAAGAAAGACACGAAGTGAAGCAAACGGAAGAAATGAAGATCAGTGGAAGGATATATTATGCCCATACCGCAATCAGAAAAAATAGTAAATGTGAATACTACTAAACGTCAAGAAAGGGTGCACATGTTTCTAAGACATAAGAACAGTAAATGGAGTTGTCCACACATCATACATATCTGCTTGCGAAGCACTAGGATTTCTCGATGACAACAGAGTGGCTTCAGTGGGCGATTGGCAAGCACCTGGGACAACTATTCACAACAATATTATGCCACTGCCAAATTAGAGGACCAATCTATGGCACAAATTCACAGAAGCAAGGACACACCTTGGTGGAATTAGAGACAAGCTTGAAAAGTCACTTAAGGTAAACCCCGGCATTGAGCTTCCAGTTTCTCCAGAAATAATTGAACTTGGAAACAGGCTATTGAATGAAGAGATTAATTACAACAAAGTGGAGCAAAAAGAAGAACACTCGATGATCTTTGGTAGTTTGAACTCCGAACAACGTCTGAACAAAGAGGAGCCAAAATATTCGATGACCAAGCCGGGCTGCCTCTGCCGCCGACTAAGACAAAATTTTGAGCTGCCTCGCTTTGGGATAGTGACTACACGTCTGAGTCAGAGCTTCGGGACAACAGCGCCCCTACCAACCTCACACTGTTCAGTTATCATGTGTGCGTAGAAATATACTTACATTCTTTTTGATTTTCAATCACTAATTATTATCCACCTCATCCTTAAAAAAAGAACAACATGTTTTTCCATGATTTCAAGAAAATGGAAAAATAATTTTCACTAACAAGCATTCCCTTAATTACCTTATATTGGTTCGACCACACAAACAAAGGAACCGGTTACGAAAAAAATATATGACAAAGTACCTTCGAAGAATGTTGCCGATGTGTAGGATGCGTCTGGCTGGCGCTCTAGGGGAAGAAAACGCCTCCACCATCCTCATGCTAAAGATGGTTCAAAGCTGACTACGGGGGACGAAATCCATGCCCACATCACCTGCACGAACGCTGGCAGCAACAACACCGCGCAGACCGATCATCTCGCCTCCTCCCTTGCGCAGCTCCACCTTGCGCCGTGCTACCCCTCCATTGCCGTTTACCATCATAGGAGACCGAGGACGCGCACGAGGAGACAAATCAGCCGCCGTCGAAGGTCACCCTGTGGCTGTAACAGCGAATCGAGCGGTGGGGCACCCTGTGGCTGCAACAGCGAATTGAGCTGTTAGGGTGACTGCAGGTGAGGACGAGCAAGCTCAAGGCACAGAATCAAGGAAGAAAGCTAATGGGAGCTACTCGGCGCCGGCGGCAGAAATTTTGGAGTGACCGAAGAGAGCAAGGAAGACTGAAAGAGGGAAAGGGGATCGGGCAAGAGGAACATGTGACTGTGAAAGTGTGAATGGGAAAGATGATATGTTTTTTTAGTGTGGTAGGAAAGACGTGTGGTCGCTATGAGCTTTTTTTTTTTTGCTAAATCTCATAATATTCCACCAGCAGAAGAAAGAAATAGGCAAAATAGACGATAACCCCCCCCCCCAAGTTTGCACGCCTTTGATCATAACCCCCCCTTTGTGTCACTGACATGTGGGCTCATCAAATCCCCCAAAGAAATAAGCTTTTTCAGAAACAAGAGAAAAAAATCTACTCATAAGTTGAGAAGACTACATAAAAGGGAAGGCGAACAATTAGCATAGTGGGAACCAGTGACATTCTGTACATGTATTGTACTGTGCACAATGCATTTTTTTTATAATAAGAGAAGTACCGCTGAGCGAGTTTTATTCGAAAATAGGATTACGGTCGCTAAGACAAAATACGAAGCAGAGTTTGGTACACGGCGTACCTAACGAGTGATTCTTGCACTCCAGGTGATTTCGTTTTAATTTGATATAAAAAGTTAGAGTGTATTTATAAATTGCACGCATCAACTAAAACTTTCTTTGGTAGGTATTTGTTTTGATGGTCATTTGATTTAGTTAAGACACGCGGGCTCAATCAAAATAGGGTTGGCTAATATTGGTTCTTCTGGGGTAGCACCACTATTTATTGAAACAAATAAGTACCAATCTTGTACATCCTTAGCAAATCTACCCACGCGTACACAAAAACAAATGATAACTTTTAAATGTGTGTTCACAGAAAAAATATAGCTAAACAACATGATAAAAAAACTAAAAAAATATATAAATACAATTTGAACAATGGAACTGATCATAAAAAATAAGTTGCTACATCATGCATAATTACATGTAAATGACAAAGGGATAACACAATATTTATATATCGGTAAAAAAACAAATATACAAAAGATAAACTATGTTCACAAAAGTCTAATATTTAAAAATGGCATCACATGAGATTCCAATTTTTTTTAGAAAAATGAAATCATATGTTATCATCAATCAAATTTATAAATTTCTAGCCCGCGCATCGAGCGGGCCACTTTTCTAGTTTTATAAGAAAGCTAATCTATTTTAAGATTCATGGAATTGTGCGTTGTAAGACATAAAGTAAAAACAAATAATGGCAAATCATGTAGAAAAACATTTGGTCCATTCTGATACAGAAGATTTTAGAACAAATAAGAAGTGCTTGTGTTTTGATGTTTGTGCATTATGCTTAAGTTCAACCATGGAGTATTCTAGATTATACATGTGGCGAAATCTAGTGAAATCTAGATGATATCCAACGGTCATTAGTGCTCAAATTTGCCATCTTTGGACCATCGGATTCGCCTTAGTCAATGACCATCTTTCAAAGTTAAAGTTACCCGCACACAATATAAAAAAATATTATATATACATATATATATATATATATATATATATATATATATATATATATATATATATATATATATATATATATATATAGGGTATAGATATAGATATGTGATGCGAAAGCCGCCCATCATCTCCAATTAGAATAGTGTGTCCATGCACGGATGCGAAGTGGGCAAATGATGTCTGCCATCGGTATCTCAAATTCAAATCAGCCTGACCATGTTCAATGTGTATACATTACAACATGCTCGTTTCCAAAGCACACCGCGCAGATCTCCGTTATATTCATGCATGCATGTGTTTCAAACATCAGGATCTCTTATTCAAATATTTGAATTCAACTTTACATTGATTATCACCTCACCTATTCTTTTACACCCACATAGTAGTCTTCTCTTTATAATTGTACCACTAACTTTCTCTCGTGCATGCATGCACACACACTACCAATCGGCATTATCCATCGTGACGCATGCAATCTTTTTCTTCAGTCGGTCTCCCATGAAGGCACACACCCACACACATCCCCTCTCCATCATATCGGCATTTTTATCTCTCACGCTGCATGCGAACGATCGATGTTCCTCTATGTATGTGTGTATAAAGCTAGGTCTTTCATAGTTTTCACACAAACCGATCAATCGATATATCCGGTGAGGTCTCACCCTCTTTCCCACGCCCACATCGATCAATCTATACCTCTCTATATAGGATTAATATATATAGCTAATACACCCACATTAATTATATATCCAACGTCCCCCTCTCATCATCCATGCCTTCCGCTTCATCTCTCAGATGCGTGCACAATGGCGAAGACAGGGGGCAGTAAGGGCCCTGCCCCCCTAACATCACTATATATGGAGGCTAATATGAATGTGATCATTAGATAATTGCTGCTAAAAAAGGTTTAATTTCATGAATTGACCCTCCTCGTAAAGGATTGCAATGCTTGGCCCCCTAGCTCATTTATTTTTCATGGCTCCACCACTGCGTGCAACAGCGCACGTGTTCGCCCCTCTCTCTAAATATCGATCTCGCACTTGTGCATTCCTTCATAGTCTCCCTCCACTCGGCCCCTCGCACCATCTTCTAGCCCCCCACCGGATTTTGCCACATGTACAATCTAGTAGACTCCATGGTTGAACTTAAGCATAATGCACAAACCTCAAAACAACAGTGGTTCTCTTTTGTTCTAGAATCTTCCGTATCATAACTGCCCAAACTTTTTTTCTAGTTCAATTGCCATTATTTGTTTTTACTTTATGCTTTACAATGCACAATTCCATGAATCATAAAATAGATTAAGGGCTTCTTTGATTCAAAGGATTCTCAAAGGAATTTTGGAGGATTCTAATCATTAGGAATTTTTCCTATCTTGGTTGTTTGATTCGTAGGAGTGTAAACCATAGGAATTTTTCCATACGATTCATTTGCACTAGATTTCATAGGAAACATCCCATCCACTCAAACCTCTTTGAAAGAATTCTGCGTATTTTCTATGCACAATCAAACACTCGTACAATCCTGTAGGATTTAAGACGACATTCCACTATAATCCCATGTTTTTCCTATTCCCGCGTTCTTAGCTTTTTTATAAAAACTAATTGATTTTGAATGAGATGAACTATAAGAATTAAATGAAGGGCTACATCACGCATATATGACTCAGAGCTTACATGCTATAGTGTGGTATTTATTCATAATTTGGTTGCAAAATCTGATGCGTGTAATGCAGTGTACCTTACTAGTACTTCGAGTATGTGCAAAACACGTAAATTAGAATACCAATGGCACGCTACACAGTGTCTCTCTTACAGTTCATGAAGCCACGTGGCACATGTGGAGGCGTTGTCGCGACCTCCTTGCGTGGATTGATCACAGTGACGTGCTCCTGGTTTCAGAAGAATGTACTCGTCCTCCCTGAGCCATACTGGCGGTACATGCACGAAGCGAAGATGTGCACGCACGCCACACACGCACTCATTCCCTCGCACGCACACGCGGGTACATGGGAGGATGCAATTTTGTACTACCAAGATCCACCCCATGTGATAATTTGATGCGTGTAAAGTCGTTCACTTCATTAATGGTCAATTAATACAGCGCATGCAAATTGAGTGGACGTGAGGGTGGAAGAAAGACATTATTACTCCACTGCGCGCATGCGAGTAGTTAAATTGTGGGTTGCTAGTAGTACTTCCATTGGTCTCCTTCGTATTTTGTGCCAATTTTTGACAGTAACATAATATTTATGCATTTGAGCAGTGTAGTACTTGAAATTTATGTTCCGCTAAACTCATCGGGAGCCGTTTTGGGCCTCGAAACCAAAACCATCAATTAATCTTTACTTTGTTCCCATCGCATTCGAAAGCCTGCTCACACCTACTAGTACGTACCAAACCTGAACGTGTTCCCACTATGCAGGTATTAGTACTAATGCTAGTACTTAGGTTATAAAAAGGGGAACTACCTAACCGAAAATTACTCTACCTTTCCTCCTCATAAGTGCTTCTTCTTCGTCCGTCGTTGCCATGGCCGGTGAGCAGAGCTCTAGGTCGAGAACTACTCGTAACAAAGGAGCGGCAACCAAGGCTGCGGAAAAAAGAGAGGGCTCGCCGCCACGCAGAGACCTCAAAAGATCTCTCACGGGCAGGCGATGGCTCCCAGGAGCGCCCTAGCCATGGAGGTGAACATGCCGAGCCGGCGGAGCTGGAGTGGTTATCCCTTGACGACATGCCCGATCAGCTCAATAAGCACCTCAATAAGCAGAAGGAGTTCATCCAAGGCTTGATGGAGTTGCTGAAAGAGAGCCTCGACGACATGCCCGCTGAGCTCAATCAGCAGGGGGAGTTGACCGCCGGCTTGGTGGTGCTGCTGAAGAAGAGCATTGCCTCGGAGAAGAAGGCGACCGGCAAAATCCTGTGACTTCAGGAGGACAAGGCGAAGCTCTGCCACGAGATCGACTGTTGAAGGAGAAGAACGCCGATGGAAGAAGCTGCATGAGAATAGTAGTTCCTCGATGAAGATGCTGCAGCCCTCGTCATGGAATGTAGGAGGAGTTGGCGAAGCTCGCGATCGAGCACCCGACCGCTGTCAAGGTACGTAATGCGCCATGGAGCAGATGATGAAGGCTCGCGTCGAGAAATCCGCGCCATGGACGAGAATGAAGAAGATGGCGAGGAGACGCGCAAGGAGATGGAGGTCGTGGAGGCGATGAAGAAGCGATTCACGACTCATGGCTAATTAGATCATTTGGGGTGATAATCTTTCTTCTTCTTTTGCTGCTGTGTTTCATCTTTTGCTTCGGGTGTTTCGCCGCACGTGTCACGTTCTCTGCGAGGCATGAATAGAACAATGGTTTTTGTTTTTTGAGGGAATGAATAGAACAATTCTAATAATGAGATAACTAGCAAATTAGATCATTTTTTATCGTCATATGGCACTGGGCTGCCGTATTTCGTGCTCCTCCGTCGCAGTACTACTCTAGTGGAAAACTTGAGTATACCGCATGATTCTTTGCTCCTCCTCGATCAGGTCGTCGACGCATTTATATGAGCAATCAAATCACAAGGCCCCGCCTTCCTGTAGTAATGAGCTGTCAAATCACAAAGGCCCTCGCCTCTCGTGAAACCGACCAAGCTAGACTGCCCCGCCCTCTAGCCTTTTAAAAATGTATACTCTTGTACACCAGTAGTATCAATCGATTGCGCCATGGAGCAAAACTTGAAATTAAAAAAAAGGTGGTACATATAGAGAGCGCTCGTCGCCAAATTATGCATATAGTACTATTAAAAAGGCTAGTCACAATAATGGTGTCCAGCACAACCCACTCCTCAAATAAAACTAAGCACCCTGGAATTCTTTGACAAAACTAAGCACCCTGAAATTCTTTGACAACTAAACTGCTGGCTATATGATGTTGGCCATATATATTGTACGTATATAATGTGAAGAAACAAGTGGTAGTACTATACCAACTAAAAGATGAAATGTAAGAAATACTAGTATGTACGTACTGAAGAGTTAAAGTAACAAGAAGAAACATAAAATAGTTCTGCTGGGGGCTCAGCACAACACACCCCTCAAATTAAATTAAGGACACCTGAAATTAAACTTTGCAACTATTCTGGTAGACACTGCATTAGAACCACCATGAGCAACAACACTGTCACCTTACTCGGAGTCCTCGTCCACGTCCTCGACTTCGTCCTTGTCCCTCTTCCTCTTGGCCAATACTTCTTTGCTTGAACCGCCAACTTGGCTGTTGCTCTTCATCCAACCCTTGTAGATATTGAAACAAAGGTAGCCATCCATTGTAGCGTAGTGGATGTGGTCTATATCTATTACATTCTGCTACCATGCATGACGATGAACCGTGTATGGAGGTTTCTCCAGTTTACCGTGCGAAGGATGAACCATGGCTCCTGCCAGGGTCAGCATTGAAGGCTGACGAGAGGGCACCAGCCGATTCTTTTGGAGGTTGAAGGTGTTTCCTACAACGAGGCCTATCCGACGCATGACTTCTTTGTCGTTACCAAAGTCTACAGTAACGAATTTGACTAGGTTGCTCTCGAGGAAGTCCTTAAAATCCTGGCACTCAACGTCGGCATGGCATATGTGGTAGACCAAGCATAAGTCATGCACGCAAACCTGGATCACGGTCGGCTTCTTCCTGTCTTCGTCCTTTAGATCCTTCTCTCATCCCATGACTGTGGTGTGCTCAACATCTAGCCCAGCGACCCACTCATCATCTGAGTCTTCGAACATGCGTCTGAGATCGAACGGTTGCATGGTGTGATTCTAGACCTATGGGTGAATATCCTATCCTGGAGGGTTATTCTGCAAATTTTCAGCAACTTAGCATGCGACCGTTTGATCTCAGATCCAAGGGCTGCCAACACCCCTTATCATGGTCGCACCTACCACGACCATCGCGTTGCACGCGCGGTCGCGCCTTGGAGATTTAACATGGTGCATTAGGCTATCTGATGTTGGCATGTCATACATAGTCATCACTTAGTCACTCACTACTAGGAAAAGGCATGCTAGTGGCGCACCAGTTTTGCCTTCTAATGGCGCATGGCTGGTGCGCCACTGGCATCACGCCATTAGAATTTCTTTCTAATGGCGCACCTCATGTGCGCCATTAGAATCTTGTATTCTAATGGCGCTTTTGGCGATGCGCCATTAGTATCGCTCACAAGGCGCCATTAGAATGCCTCCTGGGGCCATATGAACAAATGTGTTATGAGATTCTAATGGCGCATTACAAGTACATGCGCCATTAGTGTGATGATCACAAGGCGCCATTAGTGTCTTCGTGGTGCGCCATTAGTATGAATATTAGGTTTTTTTTGCTTTTCTGATTTTTGCACAGATTACAAAATATATTATTGCATAGAATATAGACAGCAGCACACAAGAACATCAAATTCATCAAATACAATAGAAGATTAGTCTCCTAATACAATTCATCATATTAGTCTCCGGATTCAAAAGACCGGACAAAGATAAAACATTACAAGTCTCAAGACCGCGAGTATCGAGTTTGCCTTCACATTACAAGTCGATATCGATCATCTAAACTACCATCACATAGAAGAGAGTTGTGGTCATCACGATGAGCATCATCGCGATCAAACCGGTCTTCATCCGGTTCCTCCAACGCCCTCCTCTCTCCCGCTAGATAGCGGGCGATCTAGATTCGCCTCCGCCCTAGTGGTGTACCTTTGTAACTATTACCGCTGAACGGTGAACCTGTCTCCGACACTCCTCCCACCATCGAGACTCGAACCTTACCCTTGTACACGACATACGACGGCATCTCTATGCACAAGCCAAACAATGAGACAATACATAAGCAATGTGTAAGTATGCAACAAAAGGATCGGAAGAGAAAAGCAAGACATTAATAGCACGATTCATGGTCCTACTAATAAAATAGCATCGATTACATCTAAGTTGAACAACCGTCCAAACCAAAGAGACATACGAATTCATTAAAAGTTTAATTACAACATGAACCAATCAATGTTTCGTAACTACACATCACTACTTTCGACTCGACTCATCGGACAGAGCGTGGATGAAGCCGCCCGTCGTCGCGATGGTCATGAAATCGCGGTCGTTGTCACCCCGCATTTGTAGCATTCCATCTATCTCACCGTTGGACGGTTGATTTCGAGGAAGAACTGCCCCGACGTATGAAGGACATCTTGATGGATGATGTCCGCAAACTCCGATCGATGCGAAAGAATTCTTGTCTCGAGGTCCGTGTCCCGACTGCCGACAAGCTCGCGCCCAATCTTTGAGATTATCTGGCAGCGTAGGTGATGATGGTCCTTACGATCGCCGCATGTGATGGAGGGCGAGTAGGCATCCTTCGATCACAAAGCGGCTGCTTGACGCAGCAGAACTCAGATTGTGTGAGAAGATGTGCTTGCCGTGATTTATTTAACCGGCCCGGTGAAGGTGCCTCCAGATTAGGCGAGCCGGGAGAACATCATCAAGAACTTTCTTCACATTTGTGTAGTCTATCATGGAGTTACGGTTCGGGTTAAATACGTGGCCATGGAATATTTCGGCTTAAGAGGATGAGTGTGCAATGTGTCACCGCACGTAACACGGAATGTTAGAAAAAAGAACGATCGAAATCTAAGAAATCATATGTTACGGGCGGTTAAGGGATGACTTACTCGGAAAGTAAGGCACAAGGAAGTTATCCTTATCTGCGCTTGCCGTAATGACGCCTTCGAGGTGTGAACTCGCAACTTGGCGGTCCCCGCGCTGCTCAAGTGCTTGGCACGCATGTAGAAGGGGTCGACTATCACGATGTCCGGTATTGTCTCTAATGATCCGTGATCCGCATGCTCAGCGAAAACAGCCGAACGAAGGTGTAGTGCAACGGATGAAGGTTAAACATAGCAAAGATGTCATCAAACCGCAGGACGATCATACCCCGATGTCGCCATCCACAAAGCCCTTGCTCTCGCACCTTGGCCACGAAAACCGGTATGCGGATCCTTCTCTCGAGACGCCGCTTCTCCAAAATCGAACACCATCATGCAGACTCCAGATAGCACCGGTTGCAGATTCAGCATATTTGGCGGTAGCATCGCCCTACCCGCCACATGCACCTCCTCGAGATATCCTTAGGTGAAGGTGGCCCGCCCCGAGCACGGATCGAACTCGGTGCCGGCTGGCTCGCACCGGCGCCCTTGTTAGTCTTTTCGCTTCCGCCCTTCTTCTTGATCTCCGTAATGGGACCGAGTTACGCTCACACGACCGCCTTCTTCAGCGTGTTGGGGCTGATAATATTTCCGCCCAGCTATCTCGAGGCTCGGTGAAGACGGAGCCTGAGGCGGTCTCGAGAACTGAACGCCGACGACGCTTGTTGCAATTGATTTCTCCGCCGCATCAGCTAGATCGCGGTGGTCTTGGCTGGGTTCTGAGAAAGAGGCCCGCAGAAATCGCCACCGCATCCATGTTCAGCAAAGTACTTGTCAACTTTGGTAAATGTACCGTCGTCGTTGTCGCCGCCGTCCGGATCTCGTGCCATAGGGCTGTCCGGATCCGTGCCATAGGGATGTCCGCAGGTCCGTAGCGTTGCTGCGTTCTTGCCATGGCTTGGCGCCGCACGATCGGGCGGTCTTGTTCGTGGGGTGGTGTCCCCGCCCCAAACGAATCCGCTCTTCGCCATAGCAGGAACAGCTTATGCGGTGCCGAGGGTCATCTCATCTTCTTCGCCGCCCCAGCCGGTCGAATCGAGGTAACAACTCGTCGCAGCTCGGCAGCACCGGACCACTTCAACCCTATACATTGTGGGTGGCATCGGATTACCGTGGAACATGGGGTTGCCCGGTTGAACGATTTTGCCCTTGGCGACATCGACCAACTCGGTGCCCACGAAGTGCAGAAGAGTGCAAGGAACATCGGCGGTACCTTGCGAAAACATGTGTAGGGCATCAGGGATGCCCAGTCAAAGGCAAGGAGATGAAGTCATCGGCCGAGAGGCTTAGTTACCGTGATGCCGTCAAGCTCGGCTAATGTCGAGGCACCGCCAACGGCGGGCGGTAATCGAAGGAGGGGCGCTTGTCGGCGAGGTGCCGCCGGCGACACCCGGTGCATTAAGCTCCAATACCGTGCGGTGCCGGAGACACGAATACCGCCCGCCGGAGACACCAATGGCGCCGCCGCCGGAGACACCAATGGCGCCGCCCCGGAGACACCAATGTCGCCGCCGCCGAAGACACCAATGGTGCGCCGCCCGCACAGGCGAAGTTGTGGCCATGAAGCCGGGAACCGGGAGGACCCTTTGGCCGCCCGCAATCCACGTCGCCGCCCATGAATCAACGTAGGCACCATGGCTTCGAGCTTCGCTTCCAGCTGTTGTTCCACTTGCTCTTGGACAAGCTCCGAATCCGCGCCACTTGTGCCTTGAGTGCTTCAACCTCGCGTCCGCTTTCCGAGCTGGCCTTTTTCTCCTTCCGCACACCAGCGTATAGTATGACCCCATTTTGTGGACAAGCCTTTGCCGCCACACGACCAGCCGACGCCGGCTTATCGAGCTTATCCTTCTTTTTCATTACGCTCAACGCCCTATTTAAAGGGGTGTCGAAGGGAGCTCTTAGACGACCCAGCGCCATCGCTTTCATTGTCCTGCGAAGGAACATGAGCCATTTAGAAATATTGGTGATTAATTAGAGTGCAGCCATATGGAGCTAATTACGCGGGGTGTATTCCTTACTGTAACAAGCTCAAGCGCCTGGTCTTCGGATCCGTGGTAAGCTCCTTTGTTATCGGGTCCTCCTTGTACCGGCCCCGATATAGTTCCTGGTGCGCTTGTGACCGCTGTATTTCTCGAAGCGGGCGGTAGGCCTTGCTCGGCCGCCCAAGCGCCCTCCTTGTCCCATATAGGCTCCGCCACTCTATAACCGCCGGACCGAGTTTGTGTTCCCTAAGTTCAACTCCCGCATTTCTTTCCCCCATCGACTTGATTCGAGCTTATGGGCTCGCACTTGATCTTGAACTCCTTGTACTCATCTTCGCCATCAAATGATATTTCGCCTTGATCTTGTCATAACTATCACCTTTATCAATCATTCTCTTCACCGTGCTTCTCCAAGTAGATAGGGCCGTGCTCATCTTCGTGAGGGCGGCATTGTTCACTCTATTCCCCGAGAGGCGGTGTTTTCAAATTCGCCGGGAACTTGTATCGCTCAGGCAACCGGAAGAGGAGGCTGCGCAAATTCCCTCGGTCCTTATGCCTAAGGTTCTCGGTGTTGATCGAGACGGTGTTCGGAGAATGCACCCGAGCTGAACCGCTGCACTTTGACTATATGTTTGGGCTCGTTGGATTCCCGTCGGAGTCCACTTGAGTGAATTCCTCCTTGACGGTGCGGAGCGCATTCGGGCGCCGGTCCTTCCTTTGCTTCTTCGGTTGGCTGCCATCTGTGTGTGCGCCACCATCATAAGTGGTGGCATCCTCGGCGGCACCATCAGTGGTGTCATCCCCGACGCCACTAGGGGTTGTGTAATCAGGATCGGTGTCTTCCGCGGCGTCATCATAGCGGTGAGGTTGTTGTTCCTCCAACTCTTGGGACATCTCCGAGAATTGCTTGCCGCCCGAACCACCGGCCTCATCATTGTGGGCCATGTTTCTCTCTAAATAGGAAAAAAGTTTGGTCAAAAAGATGGTTATTGTCAAGGAACAAGATCATGGTCTCATGATTTAGGGTTGGGCCTAATCACTTGGCTCTATTGCCACCTATGTTGGGTTTATCATCTAGGGTTTATCGATGCTAAGGATAATTCTAAGTTGGGCCTAATCACTTGGCTCTATTGCCACCTATGATTTAATGCAGCAAGAATGGCAGGGCAGTTGATCCTACTTAACTAAGTACTAAGATAGCCTGCCCATGCATTAGTCGCAGTACCCCATATGTCCTATTTTTAGCAAAGTCATGCTAAAATTCACGGAAAATTTCAGCATGACCTTTGCTGAAAATAGGACATATGGAGTACCCAATTTGCCGGAACGGAAGTTAATCGACATTCCGACAAACTCAAGGGCCTCTCGGGTACTGCAAATTCATCACGACACAATGGTCGGAGACAAAACCCAAGAACTTTACAAGTCTTCCACAGATTTGTTTGCAAGTTCGATATGTAATAAAGATAAGCCTCAAAGATGAGCCTCCAATGCTAATTTGTTTGCTTCAAGACAAGATGAACCTCCAATGCAATGTAGTAAAGAAACATCTTTAACAAAGAGTGCAAGAAATATTCAACCTACATAACAGAGTCTTCAAACAGCCCAAAAGACATCATGGATGAAATGGACCAACAATATGTATACATAAAAGTAACAAAGAGCAATATATTTAGGCTATTTTGTTGGGCCTGTGTCATCTATGAGGGCTAGCTTTTTCTTCAAGAGTTGTGAAACTAAAGGTGATGGCATTCTTTTTCTGTCTAATGACTTTTGTTGTAAACTAACAGCCTCACTCTGTGGATCTTTCTTTTATGCTGATTAGTTAAATTATGTGGAAATGAAGAAAGTCCATGCCATCGCCCTTCTTCCTTCCAAATCAGCTTCATTGAATTGTTACCATTTGAACTTTTGCAAAGTGGCAAGGACATTCAAAGCAATAATTAGAATAGTAATAGTTGAAAGGTGGAGTACAAAAACTGTTGACACGAACTGAATTTGAGCCCCAAATATGTGGATCATTTCTAGATATTTATCCATGGCTGGTATAGTGACTAAATAACTCATCTCCTGTTTCGCTTTTTTCTCCCCCGCTGTTCTTGTCAACAAAGCAATGAGGATGCCTCTTTTTCGGGATAATAAAAAGGAAAAACTTCACCGCAAACACTTAGTGCCACCATTAAGGATTTTTGACACTCCTTGGTCGCCATCACCACTCTTTCAATAGCAAATGGCTCGCAGCTCTGTTAAACCACATACTAGTAATCTATTGTTGGTAATATTAGTTTCAGTTTCAAATGCATACCAATTTTTACTACTGTTCTAAAGTTCAAAGGCATACTAATTTGACTACTGCTCAGATGCATACTAGTGGAACTGTAGTCTTGATTAACCATGATGATATGCTAAATGTGTATTTAGTTCCGATTAGCAAGCTCACACAACACCTAGGGTTTGCAAAGGAGGGGGACGGCGAGGGCGCGGGCGAGGGGGACGGAGGGATGCGGGCGCGGGCAGGAGGGGGGGGGACGGAGGGCTGGGCGCGGGCGGAGGGGGAGCGGCGCGGGGAGGGGGACGGCGGGAGCGGGCGCGGGCGGAGGGGGGAGGATGGGAGCGGGCGCGGGCGGAGGGGGGACGGCGAGGGCGCGGGTGCAAAGGAGGAGGGATTTGCGCTGGCGCTGGGGGGGGCGACGGCGCGGGCGCTGGGCGGGCGACGGCGCTGGCGGCGCTGGGGCGACGGGCGCGAGAGGCTGTGAGGGGGGGATCTGGCGAGGGAGAGGAGAGAGGCAGAGGGAAATAGGTGAGGATGGTTTCTAATGGCGCACCATACGCCTGCGGCGCCATAAGTACCATCGTTCTAATGGCGCACCACCCGCGGTGCGCCATTAGAATGTTGTTTTATCTACCACAAGAGCTATATCTACAGCCCAACCCTTTCTACAATAGAACCCACCCACTAGCCCGACCGGTCAAGACGCAAAGACACACACACTAGGAGGTCCCGGGTTCGATTCCTGTGATCCCCAATATTTTTATGCATTTTAAATGGTGTTTTTATATTTATTTGTTTTTAAATATGTTCAAACTTGTTTAAATCATAACAGTAATATTTTTTATGCATTTTAAATGTTGTTTTTTATATTTATTTGTGTTTAAATATGTTCAAACTTGTTTAAATTATAACAGTAATATTTTTTATAAAAATAGTAAAAAAAATTTAAAAAGTGCTCCGGCGGTGGAGCGGGGGAAGGTTGCGATGGGTGGAGCTAGCGGGGGAGGGTGCGGGTGCGATCGAGATGGAGGGAGATCGAGATCGAGATGGAGGGGGAATCGAGATCAAGTGTCCTCATGAATTCAAAAAGTGCCCATGAAATTTAAAAATATTCATGATATCAAAAAGTGCCCATGAAATACAATCGAGAAATGAAGACTACGATTTAAATACAATCGGTCTTAGCTAGCTATCTGCTCACAATCTTCTTGCCCTTCTTTTTCGCAAACGGAGTTCTTCCGTGGAACGGACGCCTTTAGGTAGGGTGGTCCTGCTTCTTCTTGTGGTGTGTGCTGCTACTTCATCGTCGTCGCCATGTTCGATCTTCGGTCGCCAGATTTGTCGAAGTCTTGCTCATTGGCTACTCCATCCATTCCGATGATCTTCCTTTTGCCTCTCCTCACGACAACACGACCGGGCTTTGGCGGGTCGGTAATGAAGAAGCATTGGTCCACTTGGGAAGCCAGTACCATGGCTCATTTTTCAAGGTGACGCTTATGCCCATGGTCTTGATTTGGCTTCGTATAACCATGGTGGTGAAATACCGGTCTTCTTTTATGACGTTTTGGCCCATCTCGACACGGAACATCGACCTTCTCCAACAGAGCTCAGCTCCCAGATCTCCTCGATCCTTCCGTAGTATCTGTCCTTGTCGTTACCGTGTAGGATTCCATCGTTACCCGGAGTTCGATAACCATCGCTCTTCATGTCCTTGTCCTCGGTGTAGAATGTGTAGTCGTTGATATCGTGACGCCTCATAGGTCATCGTTGTGCTCGCATACGTGACAAGGCGAATAGTAGTTGTTCTTCCGCGGAAGAATCCTCATGTAAAGGGTACGACGAAGCTTCGCTTGAACCAACGCGTGAAACATGAGTTGTGCTCTTTGAGTATATCTCCGTCCGCCCTCTGCTGGCCTCGGCCATTGTACGCCTTCTTAATAAAGGTTTTGTGCTCTACCACCCAAGGATCGACCACGCCTATGTGTTGTAGCGCGACTAGGTTTGCTCTTTCAAAGTCGGCGAGTCGACCGGCCGACATGCATTTCGCGGCGACCCTCATGGTGACCCCATCCAGCGAGCCCGCCGAGGTGCTCGCTGACGGCAGACCAACGGGTTCTCGATGCCTAGATAATTCGTGCGAGAGGAGATGCACTCTCGGTCGAAAGCCCTCGCTATGCTTCCTCTCGACGTGACATGTTGCGAACGTATCCTTTGATGACACCATTCATCCTTTCGAACGGCATCATCTTTGTGCAGAACGCCGCCCGAGTTGGATGATATCCTCCACTATATGGACCAGCAGATGCACCATAACATCAAGAATGCGGCGGAAGTACATCTCAAGCTCGCATAGTATCACCACGATCTCTTCCTGTAGCCTTCGAGTTGCCTCACGCCAATCGACTTCCGAGATGACGCGAAAAAGTTGCACAGGCCAAATAGCGCTTTCACGGACGTGCGCGCCCATGATCCCACGGATTGCAACTGGAAGTATCTGCGTCATCAGACGTGATACCGTGAGACTTCATCCCGCTGAACTTCGCTTCACTGGGTCTAGGTATCCGCTTATCTTCCCAGCAGAATCAGAAGGAAGTTTTACTCCTAGGAGGCGGTGAAAATTGCTCGATCTCCTCGACTTAGAGTGAAGCACGCGGGAGGGTAGTCATTTCCGGTCTTCTTGGCCTTTTGCCTTTGCGACGACTTTCCGTGTCTGCTTCGCCTCATCATCATCATCATCATCATCATTAGCGTGAAGCTCCCGCCGATGCCCATTGATTTCAAGTCGCCCTTGCTTTCGCCCATCTTTGGTCCTCTCTCGCATGTTGAGCAGGGTACCAAGCAGACTCTCACACGTTCTTCGTGATATGCATGACATCAAGGCTGTGAGGCACACGGTGGATCTTCCAAGACGGCAAGTCCCGTAAAATGACCTCGCTTTCCATACCTTCAGCAGCTGCTCTAGCACCTTTCGTGATCTTTCCAAGCGGTGGGCGGTCTTTCCAATTTTTCAACAGCTTGTCTATTTCCTCGCCGCTCCTCGTACACGGGCGCTGGGTTCGGTTTCACCATCGAACAGATCCTTGCGTTTCTCCACGGGTCATCGCCGCGAAGCCACCTTCGATGTCCCATGAACACGGTTTTCAAGACCCGGATCTCTATCTAGCTGGCGATACGTTGTGTCATCCATGCACCTTACGATCCGTAAAATCCGTGGACTACCTGCCCGCGAGATATCCGTGAATCGAGATAGTCGTGCACCGTCGTGAGCAAGTGTGGCTCTCATAGGGAAATATTCTTTTTCTGCGCGCCCCACGATTGGTGGCGTTTTCCACAGCGTGTCTAGCTCCTCCTTCAAAGAGCCCCGGATACTGATTGATGTCGCTCCTGGTTGTTTCGCCCTTCAATTAGCATACTCATGTGAATGTACTTCCTCTTCATGCACAACCAGGGGGAAGGTTGTACATCCACACAAACACAGGCCAGGTGCTATGTGTGCTTCTCGCTGCCAAACGGATTGACTCCATCGGTGCTCGCGCCCAAAGACGATGTTCCTTGGATCCTTCCCAAATTCGGTCTTCGGTTCAACGCTACACCGCTCGCATCCTTAGGGTGACTCAAGATCTTGTCTTTTTATCTATCTCCGGATCATTTGCGCCATCTTCGCTTCTTCTCCTCCCTATCCGCGTGCCAACGCAGGAGCTTTGCTACCTTAGGGTCCGC
Organism: Aegilops speltoides; assembly: GCA_021437245.1. Classification (NCBI taxonomy): domain Eukaryota; kingdom Viridiplantae; phylum Streptophyta; class Magnoliopsida; order Poales; family Poaceae; genus Aegilops; species Aegilops speltoides. Next base: position 127,495,305 of record CM038142.1, on the reverse strand, counting down.
GAAATACCGCTGCAGACGAGGAGTGATCGGAAAGTACCACACCGATTTTCGAGGAGCTTTCTTCCTCTTCTTGTATCGAGTGACGCCAAGACACCGGACATATGGTAGACTCCGCGTGCTCGTCCCGATAAATGATGCAATTGTTCATGCACACATGGTATTTCACGGCGGTAAATCCAGAGGACACACGATTTTCTTCGCCTCGAAACTGGTCGGGCACTTGTTCCCCTTGGGAAGACGTTCGTGCTGTAATGACATGTTCTCGCCGGCACGCGCCGGTCATTTTGTGTTTTACCTTCATCTCCGAGCCATGAGCGTTACTTTCAAGCGGTATCCTCGGCCTGCATCCTTCATACAACGGAGTAACCGCGTCTATCTCCAGCTGATCCAGCTTGGCTTTCTCTCGGCGGCAGCTCTTATGTTATCCGTCCGCTTGAGAAGCAGCTCTTGAATATGAGGGTCCTGCACCCAGCCTCCATCGCCGTCCGCTCCCGCATCTTCATCTTCATGATCATGCCCTTCGCCTTGATCTTCCTCATCATCATGTACGACATCTTCTACATGATGATCGTGGTACAAGATCACCGTCGTGATCATGTCCCCGAGATTCTTCGCCTTCTCGCCCGCCCGCCACGGTGGTACTTGTCTTGTTGCCCTTCCTCATTTCTTGCCCAGCCCCGCCATGGACGACTTGATAGTCATCTTCATCACCTTGCCACCGATAGCCATCCATGAAACCACGCAAGAGCAGGTGGTCCCGCACCTGCCCGAATCCGGGTCCGCAATAAGGCTCTTCAACTTGCATCTTCGACATGGACATCTTATCTCCGCCTCGCTCTTTTGAAGCATCTCGCCTTCAAGGAGCTCAAAACCTATTCACGATGCCTTCACCATCATGCGGACTATGGTCGTCATGGGTAGAGCAAAACGATATGTTAGAACCAAGAAAAATTTGGCATGACCTTCCCTAAAAATAGGACCAAAAGAATGCATAGTGCCAAAACTCTCACTTAAACGGAAATGAATCAAAACATTCCGCAAAATATTGGCAACTATCGATATTTCAAATACCGTACCTTCAAACACAAACATATATGCAACACCACAAACACTTGCAACACCACAAACATACATAGATCTAGCTAGGCCACAAAAGTGCATGTGCACGTTGTTGGAGCGAGCTAGGAGGAAAAAAGTAGATCTATATCATGAAGATAGCTTTCCTTACTTACCTATCAAAACTAGGTAATTTCACCACTTAATTTTGTTGAATCTATGGTGGAAATGAGGTGAGGAGGAGGAGATGGTCAAATCTTGGATGAGGAGGTGGATGGAATGAAGTGGGGAAAGTGAGTGGGTAGGTGTGGGCTGTCCAAAATATCTTCTTGGTCCCAGGTTACTAATGGCGCACCTGTCCTCATGCGCCATTAGAAACCCTGGTTACTAATGGCGATCAAGAGCGTGCGCCATTAGAAGTTTTGCAAAAAAAAGAATAAAACAAAATTTAGAGTAATGGCGCACTTCCCACTTGGTGCGCCATTAGAAGTTAGATATAGTAATGGCGCATTGTAGGTGTCATGCGCCATTAGTATGTATGGGAAAATGGAAAAAAGAATTATACTAATGGCGACTCGTCGGTCAGGCGCCATTAGAGTCTTCCACTCTAATGGCGTATGAGAAACAGGTGCGCCATTAGTATATAGTAGTGGCGCACTGCACCCACGGTGCGCCATTAGAGTCAATCCTATCTATAGGCCTTTTCCTAGTAGTGACTCATACTACAACAAGGTTAGCTATAAGGTTAGTCATCACTTAGGAGAAAATTTTACTACTCCCTCCGTTTACTCCTCGTCCCTACTACGTACTTTGGTTAGTACTCCCTCCAATTACTTATACAAGGCCACTATAAAAAAATACATTTTGCATCTATACAAGGCCACAAATAGTAATCGAGACAAAAGTTACTACTCCCTCCTTTCCAGTTTATGGCTCAATTTCAAAATCTCTCCAACCAAGGTAGACGGTGAGTGGTCGAATTAATTTCGTAGTTTGCACAGTACGCTCATTTTTCTCAAGAAGTTATGTTTACCGAGGCATTAATTAGAACGAATGCATGAATGACCACTAAATTTCCATGAACTTGTACATGCATTGGTTACTTTCCTCTTGACACTGCTTGCATCGGGTGATCTAATGCATCTTGAAATCCAACATGTAATGGTACTACTACTATTATAGTAGAATTGAGACTTATCAAACGGAAAAACGAATGTTTTTTAGATGAGCCCTATAAACCCTAGTGGGTACGTACTCCGTAAAAACAGATTTTTCCAAAACTAAGTCGCTCCCTTTCATGAATTCTGTAGTATAATCCTCCGTCGACGCTCCCTTTCATGAATTTCATACTTTCGTCACGACATGTGGGACATATAGCAACGGGTCGATGTGTCAAGAACCAAATAATAAAGCAGTGAGAACAGCAGGGGGACGACCCCACTGCATCCGCCCAAGAGTAGTAATGAGTAATGAGACATCAAATCACAATGCCGCACCTTCCCGGATGGACGAAGCAACCATTATTTCACACTTGGTTGAATCATCTCAAACCACGTACTAGTATTGCTTCGCCTCAAGAGGGACACGCGACGCCTTGGTACATCATGACATGTGGGACCGCATGACAGGCCATGCTCCCCCGCCGATCGCTCAGTAAATCACCTCATTTTTACTATACTTCCTCTATCGTTTTACTACATGGCATGCACGTCGTTCTAGGTTGAGAATTTAACTGGCTATATATATATATGATGAACAGTGCGCTAGCCTCTTAAAAATGTATACTTTTGTACAGTAGTACTATCGATGGATTGTGCCATGGAGAAAAATTGAAATTAAAAAAAGGTGGTACATATTGAGAGCGCTCGTCGCCAAATTATGCATATAGTGAAGGAAATATGCCCTAGAGGCAATAATAAAGTTATTATTTATTTCCTTATTTCATGATAAATGTTTATTATTCATGCTAGAATTGTATTAACCGGAAACATAATACATGTGTGAATACATAGACAAACATACTGTCACTAGTATGCCTCTACTTGACTAGCTCGTTTATCAGAGATGGTTATGTTTCCTAGCCATGGATAAAATAGTTGTCATTTGATTAACGGGATCACATCATTAGGAGAATGATGTGATTGACTTGACCCATTCCATTAGCCTAGCACTTGATCGTTTAGTATGTTGCTATTGCTTTCTTCATGACTTATACATGTTCCTGTAACTATGAGATTATGCAACTCCCATTTACCGGAGGAACACTTTGGGTACTACCAAATGTCACAACGTAACTGGGTGATTATAAAGGAGTACTACAGGTGTCTCCGAAGGTACATGTTGAGTTGGCATATTTCGAGATTAGGTTTTGTCACTCCAATTGTCGGAGAGGTATCTCTGGGCCCTCTCGGTAATGCACATCATTATAAGCCTTGCAAGCAATGTGACCAATGAGTTGGTTACGGATGGTGCATTACTGAGCGAGTAAAAAGACTTGCGGTGATGAGATTGAACTAGGTATTGGATACCGACGATCGAATCTCGGGCAAGTAACATACCGATGACAAAGGAACAACGTATGTTGTTATGCGGTTTGACCGATAAAGATCTTCGTAGAATATGTAGGAGCCAATATGGACATCCAGGTCCGCTATTGATTATTGACCGAGAATAGTTCTAGGTCATGTCTACATAGTTCTCGAACCTGTAGGGTCCATGCACGCTTAAGGTTTCGGCGATGGTTATATTATGAGTTTATGAGTTTTGATGTACCGAAGGAGTTCAGAGTCCCGGATAAGATCGGGGACATGACGAGGAGTCTCAAATGGTCGAGACGTAAAGATCGATATATTGGACGACTATATTCGAGTTCGGAAAGGTTCCGAGTGATTCGGTATTTTTCGGAGTACTGGGAGAGTTACGGAATTCATATTGGGCCTTAATGGGCCATACGGGAAAGGAGAAAAAGGGCCAAAAGGGTGGCCGCCGCCATCCCCTTGGACTAGTCCGAATTGGACTAGGGAGGGGGGGCGCACCCTTCCTTCCTTCTCCTTCTCTCTTCCTTTCCTTCTCTCCTACTCCTAATACATGGAAGGGTTCCTAGTTCTATTAGGAAGGGGGAATCCTACTCCGGTGGGAGTAGGACTCCCCTAGGCGCGCCAGAGAGAGGGCCGCCTCCCCTCCTCCACTCCTTTATATACTGAGGCAGGGGCACCCCATAGACACACAAGTTGATCTACGGATCGTTCCATAGCCGCAGCGGTGCCCCTTCCACCATATTCCACCTCGGTCATATCGTCGCAAGCTTAGGCGGCCTTGCCGATAGAACATCAAGATCGTCACCACGCCGTCGTCCGACGAACTCTCCTCGACACTCGGCTGGATCGGAGTTCGAGCGACGTCATCGAGCTGAACGTGTGCTGAACTCGGAGGCCCCGTAGGTTCGGTGCTTGGATCGGTCAGATCGTGAAGACGTACGACTACATCAACCGCGTTGTGCTAACGCTTCCGCTTTCAGTCTATGAGGGTATGTAGACAACACTCTCCCCTCTCGTTGCTATGCATCACCATGATCTTGCGTGTGCGTAGGAAATTTTTTGAAATTACTACGTTCCCCAACATATAGTACTATTAAAAAAGCTAGTACGTGCTTAATTGGGGTGCTAAATTCTATTAAAGAAATACTAGTAGTATGTACATACTGAAGAGTTAAAGTAATGAGAAGAAACATAACATAGTTACGCTTAGGGCTCAAAGACAACACACCCTCAAATTAAACTAAGCACACCTGAAATTAAACTATGCAACTAATCCGTAGACACTTTGCATTAGAAGTTTAGAACCACCATGAGCAACGACATCGCCACCTTACTCGAGTCCTCGTCCACGCCCTGACTTCGTCCTTGTCCCTCTTCCTCTTGGCCGATACTTCTTTGCTTGAACCGCCAACTTGGCTATTGCTCTTCATCCAACCCTTGTAGATATTGAAACAAAGGTAGCCATCCATTGCAGCGTAGAGGATGTGGTCTATATCTAGTACATTCCGGTGCCATGCATGACGATGAAACGTGTAATGAGGTTTCTCCAGTTTACGGTACGAAGGATGAATCATGGCTCCTGCCAGGGTCAGCATTGAGGGCTGACGAGAGGGCACCAACTGATTCTTCTAGAGGTCGAAGGGGTTGCCTACAACGAGGCCTATCCGACCCATGACTTCTTTGTGGTTCTTACAGTCTACAGTAACGAATTTCACTGTTTTGTCCTTGAGGAAGTTCTTAAAATCCTGGCACTCAACGTTGGCATGGCATATGTGGTAGACCAAGCAAATGTTATGTAAGCAAACCTGGATCACGGCGGGCTTCTTCCTCTCTTCGTCCTTTAGATCCTTCTCTCGTCCCACGACTGTGGTGTAGTCAACATCTAGCCCAGCGACCCACTCATCATCTCAGTTTTCGAACATGCGTCTGAAGCGAGAAAGGCATCCCTTCACCGACGCAGAAGTACGGGTGTAGACGACGTCGAACTCATCGCTGGTGATGGTTCTAACCTTGTACTCACTGCCGATCGGGGAGATTTGGGACACCATGGATTTGGGAGGAGGGTTAGGATTAGTGGAACTGCCGTAATGTGAATGGACGGGATGACTAGGAGCGAACTACCGTAGTATTAAAGGACGTGCGGGGACGAGTAGGAGCGAACTGCTAGTGTGCGAACGGTAGGGTAGTGGCTTTCCATTCTCCCATGATACGGGCTTCCGAGAGCCCTTGGATCTGAGATCGAATGGTTGCATGGCGTGATTCTAGACGTATGGGTGAATATCCTATCTTGGAGGGTTATTCTGCAAATTTTCAGCAACTTGGCATGCGACCGTTTGATCTCAGATCCAAGGGCTGCCAGCAGCCCGTATCATGGTCGCGCCTACCACGACCGTCGCGTCGCTCACGCGGTCGCGCCCTTGGAGATTTAACACGGTGCGTTAGGCTATCTGATGTTGGCATGTCATACATAGTCATCACTTAGTCACTCATACTACAACAAGGTTGGCTATAAGTGTATTTTTTTACTCCTCTCTATCTCTTTCTTCGTACTCCCTCCGTCCCATAAGAGCGTTTTTGACACTAGTGTAGTGTCAAAAACATTGTTATATTATGGGACACAGGGAGTACTAGTATTTATTGCATTTGCCAAGGAGTGACCTCTTCCAATGAAATGGTGTTGCTAAGTTTGCTTCATTTAATTAGCTATAGACTCAAAATTGTCTTTTCACCTAGGTACACGCGCTTAGCACCGTTTCTTCCTTGGGTCACCAAACTAGTCTCTCTCTTCTTGATTAACTTGCCACATCAGACTTTATGCCTATCTGGCAAGCTTAACCACCTGTAGGAGCAATTAAGTACAATAGTGCGCTTTACATGGCATTTTTGCATATGTGGAGGAAAGAGAGGCAAGGAAGAAGTGGAGAAGTGGGCTCTCATGCAAGATCCAGCCTCTACTACATGGTGGAGCATTGGGAGAGGCACCTGTATGGAGGTGGTCAGGAATCAGGAGACTCACGCCGGTCGTAGCGTCGCAGTTAAAATGATAATGGCAAGTCAAATCACGGGGGCCCACCTGTACAGTAGTAACTCGCTGTCAAATCACACAGCCCTACGTTTGTAGCATCCTACTCCCTCGTCTTCTCGCGTCTCTGTCGAACCGATTAGGCGGAACGCCTCGCCGCCACAAGCAGAAAAGCCCCCCTCGACTTTTAAATAGTATACAGTATACTAATTTTGTATCCATGGATTGCGCCCGTGCCATGGAGAAAAGCGTCTAGAAAATGGTGGTACACATGTACGGAGTATACAGCACACCCATCATGTTCGCGTAGCACCCAGACGGTCGGTCGGTCTGGCACGCTGCTCTCCGAATGGAACACGCGTCATATTGCGTTCACACACACATGTGGGACGGCAATTGAGAACCGACCATAGGCACACTCCCTTGCCCCGCAAGTCGGGTGACTTAATAGAAGAGGGAGACGAGCGATAGTACTAGAGAAGTGATGTACTTCGTTGGTGCCTGGATGATCCCTGCAAGACACGAAAGATCAGTTCGTCCATGCATGTGACCAGACTCCAGCAGACATGCCTGGATTGGCTATCGTCTACGTATCGTGCAGGCTGTGTTGTACATGGTTGTAGTTGTGGTGAGAAATCTAAAAAAAGGTTTCTTGTCATCTCGCAAAATTAGGTGTCATGTGCTTCGGATCACTGCGAGGGTTAAACAGCGACAACTGAGTTGGTCTAGTCATTGAGGGCACATGCACAAACAGTGACTACTCGACTGCCATCTAGGTCAAGCCGGCTATGTTAATTAGGACATCTATCGACGGACCCCTTTTCTACGAGTTTATCTTTAATTTGAGCTTTGTTCCTCGTCTAGTTTGTCCATCGGGATTCATGTTGTCTCCTTTGGGCAGTGAGGTTATGATTTCCTGTCATGTGGCATTTTTTCGTGTGATATGTTATAATCCGGCGCTTCAGATCAAAATGATGACAACTGCGCCTCCGGGCCACGTGCATGAAGACTTCTCGACAGTCATTGACGAGGTCAAGCCGGCTCCGGTAGACAAAAGAAAACTAAGAACTACTCCACTATATAGGCAGGAGCCTCCGCGCTTGCTTGCTAATGTTGCTCTCTTCACACTGTCTTGGCCTCTCCAGATCTAAACACGACAGCGGTGGCCACACACACACACACACACACACACTCTCTCTCTGCTCACCGCTGGTCACAGATCCAGCCGGATCCTCTCCGCTGGGGAAGGTGAGAAGGTGCAACTTTCACATGGTCGTCCTCGGCGACGGCTCTTACTCACTGTTGGGCGCGTCCCGATCAGCCTGCCTTGCCGTTCTCTCCCAAGCACCGCTGGCGAGGGAGGGCCTCCAACCCCTTCTTCCTCGCTGCCGTAGTGTGGGCAGATCCGGCCTCCCGCCGCCCACCTAGTGACATCCCGGCGACCATCAGGTATAACTTCCTTCGAAACCGGCCTTGCTCTACTTCCCAGCTCGACGTCGTTGCATTTGTATCTTTTACTATTTCTCAGGCCCCCTCATAGATAGGATCGATCGGCTGTTCGAAAACCACCTAATTTTTTTATGTTTAAGAGGTAAAACTAGTTCATGCACTCGAATCTAGTACTACTTGGTTCAAACAAGGAAGAAAGGGTGTGGGGGGTGGGGGAGGATTTGTTACCTGAATCTAGGACTTGGTCGAAAGAGGAAATAATGGGGGCGAAAAGTAGCAGAGACTGGCTATCAACTGGTCTCTAGGTCTAATAGGGAAATAAAGGGAAACGCAGTACACACTAAATATAAACCCGATCTATTGGTTGAAAAAGGAAAGAAAGTGGGAACCGGGGGACAAGTTAACAGAGTAAGTCCAACACTAGATTTGCTAGCCTCACACAGTATAAGGTGGCTATACCGAACAAAAATGGGACCAACCCAGATATCCTGTTCTGATGTTTTTTGCCCTGAGCCACTCTTATGTAATGCCGATGGTAAAATGTCGCAGTCGCACTGTTAAAAGTAAGGACATGTTAAACCAATGTTGTTTTCAATGTAATGCCTCCAGTAATATGAATCAATGGCACTTCTTTACATGTCCTGCTAAAATTTCCCATTAAGATAAGTTGGGTCTTTTCGTTAGAAATGCAACTGTCCTAGTCCGCCTACTCTCCCGTGCCCAAAGTAATGTCGTATTTAACGGTTGTCATAGTTAATCCTAATGCCCACACTAATATCTAGCAACGCCACTGCTTTAGAAATTGCTACTGTCCTTGTAGGATTGCCATTCAGATAAAGAACATGTTTCTTTTCATTTGATGCATGTTTCATCACTTGTTAGTCACCCTCCTTTCCACCTTTTTGTGCAAACAGAGATATACATTTCACGCCCGGTCTTAGTTGAACTGCACAAATGATATCAAAATTATAGTTGAGCATTCCAGGAGCTTCACAACAAACCTTGATGTTGCTCAATTTTATTGCAACTAATGAACAAGAAGCTATGTGGGTTTCGTTTTCTGATGGAAATGGAACCGGGGCTGGAGCCCTTTTCTTAAAAAAAATTTGAAGAAGAAGCTGCTAGCTCACGGGACATTGCTTCATTTTAGGTGAACTGCACCAAAAGGTCCCATGAATTGAATCATCCATGTTGGTGACTAAAAGAGCCAGCTTCAGCATCCCAGTCTAAGCACCCCCGACCTCCATCCTTGCGACGACGGTACACCTCGCTTGCCACCGTCAACCCTAGTGTCACCGATAAAATGAAGTAATAATACTGCTTAAAATAGAGCGGTGTCATCTCTATCATTTCATTTCCAATGTAGATAAAGAAAGTGCTTCTCTTTGTTAAAGTATGTTTCATCAACTAGTCCCATTGTTAATGTTTAAGCGTTTCTGCAAACTGGGGTGCTTAATTTTAGTTGATATGTACAAAAATAGATATTTGAATGTCTCAAGGCGCCTCCTTGTACTACCGCTGTACACTGATGTTCATCACTGGCAGAAGGTGTATCTGGGAGGCTTGGGACAATGTCCAGTATGAGGCGTCGCAGGGCCCATCTCGCCCTCGCAGCATGGCATACTATGATACTATTGCAATATTTTCTTCTATTTATTTTGTGTGTTTCATCAACTAGTGCCACTATAATGTAATCACGCTTTTTCATTATCTGTGCAAACCGGGTTATTCAGCTGCATTTTGGTGGAACTGCACAAATGTACGTATGGAACCGCATATATGCAGAAAAGAGGTGTGCCAAGTAAAATTACCAACACCAACCATGCTGCATGCACGCATTGGCATCCACCACCACCAGTGGGATGTGTGGCGCTCTCTGTGGACGGATCTTTCTCGGTAGCAAATACTCTAACCAAATACTAGTAGCTTATATTGACAGTTTTCTAGGTAGTACTCTTTTCTGAAAGAAGCACCAATCTATTTTTCTTTATTTGTACACTGTGTCACAACTTTGACCCAAAGGTCTAGAGCTATTTTAGGGTGATTGGCGTAGTACTCGGAGACTGATTGTAAGCATAATTTTCATTAGCTGTCACACTGATTGTAAGCATGAGCAGGTGGAAGATTAGGTTAGTGCGAAGCTTACCTTAAACCCTACTGCTGCCGTTGAAACGAGGCGAGCATCGAGGGAACCGTGGAGAACGGCGGGGAAGCGATGTCGCGCCATCCGACCTCCTCTTGCGGTGGGAGAACGAATACTCCTGTGGCTCCGGCTGGCTCTGCACCCTCACGAGAAGCACACCATACTCGATCGATTCGTTATCCTCTGGGTGCCCGACCTTCGACCTATACGCCCACCACCTCCGCCCGACTATCGGCTCGGGCGAATCTGTCTGCTCCATCGCCCATAGGAGATACTCGATGAACTCGGAGGACTGCGGCATGACTGCCGCCGAGGAGTACATGTACATCGCCGCCCTCATCGCCGCCGTCTCTCTCTTTCGCATACATTGCCACATGGCCCGCACTGTCCTCTAAATCTCCCACTCATTGTCAAACCAACTAAGGATCTCCTTCAACCTGGCTAACTTTGCCTGGTCGCCGCCAGCGATCTGCATAATTCGCTGCTCCATCCTCTCCATAGATGTCGTTCTGATTGGTCCGGTGCTAGCTTTGGAAGATGGGAGGAGAGACGGTGGTCTTGTAATAGAGAAGAGGGAGAGGCAAGACAGTGGTTTTGGAATGGAGATGATGGAGAGGAGAGGAGGTGGTTTTGCAATGGAGAAGATCAGAAGAGGGAGAGGCGAGATGGTGGTTTTGGAATGGAGATGATGGAGAGGAGAGGAGGTGGTTTTGGAATGGAGATGATGGAGAGGAGAGGAGGTGGTTTTGCAATGGATAAGATCAGAAGAGGGAGAGGCGAGACGGTGGTTTTGGAATGGAGATGATGGAGAGGAGAGGAGGTGGTTTTGCAATGGAGAAGAGGGAGAGGAGCGTGCGGCAGCGATTTAGGATTGGGCGAGAGGGCCGGCGCTGTGACTGGATCAAAATCAAAATCAATTTACCCTTCAATTAAGAATGCGACCCCACATTAACTAGTCTCCCTTTTATTCTGGGTCATAATTGACCATGATTTTTGCACATAAAATATATGTTATACATTGCAAAAATAATATAATTTGAAAGTACATTCAGATACGAACCAAACGATACAATTTTTGGTGACATGCATTCACATTTTGCTTGTCAAATACAGTACATGGTCAAACTTTGAACCAAAATACGCAAAAAAAAAAACAAAAAATACTTCCAAGACCAGCGTCGCTCTTCCGCTCTTCTCCTCTTAAACCACCGCCACTCCTCTCCCGTTCCAATCTAAATCCAGCGCTGCTCCTCTCCTCTTCCATTTCAAAACCACCGCCCTCCTCTCTTGTTCCAATCCAAAACCAACGTCGCTCCTCTCCCGTTCTAATCCAAAACCAGCACTGCTCCTCTCCTCTTCCATTCAAAAACCACCGCCAGTGAGTGAAGGTGCCGTGGAGAAGTAGATCAATGGAGGAGTACAACCGATACGTGAGGATCGCAGACGGCGACCCTGTGAAGCTAGCTAGGATGTTGGAGATACAGTCTTGGTTTGACAACAAGGACCAACTAGCGGCGACGGCGACATCCATGGCCAAATATCTGCAACAGAGTGAAAAGGTGGCGATACTCTAGGAGGGAGTCGCGCTGGAGTACATAGAGCTGCTCCTCTGGGCCATGGAGCAAACAGATTCACCGAATCCGATCGTGAGGGAGCGGTGGTGGGAGTATCGATCCCAGATGGAGCATCCACCTGAGATTGAAGGATTGAGCATCTACAGGGTGCCGTTTTTGAGGGTGTCCTGCCAGAGCGAGCCGGTGGAGTCTTCGTCGACCGACCCAACTACAAGAGGAGAAAAGCAGTTGGCCTGACGACGCTTCCCCGCCGTCGTCTCCCTTGCTGTTCACATCGTCTCACGGGGCGGCTATCTACCGCTGTGGAATAGGAGGGGGCTGCCCCCTCCAGCCCAATAGTCGGGCAGGTTGTGAATTGTCAGGAGGAGCTTAGGGTTGTCAGTATTTGCAGGTTGTGGATTGTGTTTTGTGTTGTGTATTTTGAGAGTACTTTCAGATATGAATGTCTTTTGAATTTCAGATTTGCAGTATTGAGCATATGAAGAATTTTATGAATTCTAGAGATCTATTTTTAGCACTTAAAAATGTAGTTTCATAGGAGTATAAAAGTGCAGACGAGAAGAAACTGCAAGTTTTAGTTTCAGATAAGAAACTGCAAGTTCAGTTTCAGATAAGAAACTGCAACTTTCCGAGGCAGAGCATTTATATTAACACGGCCTTTTCAACATAGGGTTAACATCATGTTGGAAGTTTTATTCATGGTCGAAAATGGAACTACCAGCCAGTTAACATCATGCTGATCAACATTCATGCATAGCACATCTTCATATGATGCACAATCAAAATGCCCACACAATGTCGAGTGTGCGAAACACAGAGAAAACGAGGGATGAAGTTTTGGCAAGTGTTGGACGTGGTTTTGGGCTGCCCCATCTAGGCTTTCATTTTTAACATGCGCATCCCACAACCTTGGATGGGCCTGTTTGTATTTTCTTAGGGCCGTCATGTATCGACCGGCCTATGGACCTCCCATCCGAGGTTTTATTTTTGGAAACCCAATTTATGTGTTTTTTTGAAGAAAACGCAGAGGTCTGTTCTATTTTTCTATATAAGAATATGAACGCCAGATACAACTTAGCTTTCCCTTCTAACTATATTATATATATTTAAATTATTTTATATGTTATTACATATTATTTTTATTGTCATCATATATTTAATAGATACTTACATATGTAAGAAAACAATATCCCACATCTTATTAACTTATAAAAATAATTTCTTAACAAATAAAATCCCAGATTGTTTTGGCATGAAAATCCTAGTGATTGTGTACAAAAGCTTGGTAAGATTTAAGGACGAATGTAACAATATCACTTATTATTTAAATATATTTATAACAAAATGCTCAGCCCCTTTTTATTTTTTGATAACATTGCTGGCCCAACCCAACATTACAATTAGAATCAGCCCAGCAAAATCGTGTATTTCGAGAAAGTGCAAATGGCCTGTAATTTTTTAGGAAATAAAATAAATGGGCCGCATGGACGCTACACTAATTGTTCATCCAGCCCAGCTAATGGCTGTAATTCAAAAAAAAACGATCAAATTGACTGTAAATTCTACCGCGCAAAAAAACTGTAAATTCTGAAAAAATGGGTTGAATACGTGCCACATTTTTGGAGGCTGAAATGTGGGCCAATAGGTTGAAGCCAACGCGAGTCGTTGTCAATTTAGTCAACAAATGATTCTGACATGTTAGCCGTTGGATTTACATCCAACGACCGGCATCCATCTTCAATCTCTCTTCTTCTTCCTCCAGCGCCGTCGGGACCACCTCCCGCCTCCTGCTGCTAGCAGCTCTGCTTAGCACGCTTCACTATGAAGCACTACTCCACCGTTGGCCAGGCCATCACTCCACCCCTCCACACCTCCTGTTCTTCTCCACCGACTGCCGAAACACACCGCACTAGAACCAGTTAACCATCGTACACCTCTCCGTCTGCGACTCTACTCCCGCGTCTTCCCATCTCCGGCTCGTTGCTGTCCGGGGCCTCGCTGTCGTCCACCACCTTGGATGCGCTTGGCGCGGCGTGGTCAACGTGGTCAACGAACGACACCATCGGAAGTAGACTGTGCGTGGAGAAGCTGATAGCTGGGTCCACGACCGCACACAAGGAAATGCCTCCTTATTACGCGCAAAATAATGATTCCTCCACCTGACATCTGGGACCCACCGGAAGGGCCTCTGTATTTCGCTAAAAAACGTGCCCACCGCCGACTTGTCGGACCCACCAGCTATCTTCGCACGCAAGGAAGTGCCTCCTTATTACGCACAAAAAATGAATACTCCCCGCCGGTGGAACCCAAGATCTTGGGAGGCTGACTTGTGGGCCTACCAAGTTGACGGGGACGGAGGGCTTTGTCAACTTAGTCACTATGAACGATTCTAGCTACTGTTACCGTACGAAGTTCATCCAACGGTTGTAGTGCTTCTTCAACCTCTGGTCTTCTTGCTCCAGCCGCCCAAACCAGCGCCGGTCGTGCCGCGTGCTCCTGCCTCCTGTGGCCGGCTGTGATGCCACGGAGGCCTCACCGCCCCGTAGTACTCCCACCGCTGGCCAGGCCATCCCTCTACTCACCCACACCCCTTATTATTCTGCGGCGACAGCAGCCTCACACCGCGGACGAACCAGTGAACCCTCATACTCCTCTTCGCGTGGGCATTTACTGCTGCATCTTCCCCGTCTCTGAGTCGTCCCCTTCCTAGGCCTCACGGTCGTCCACCGCCGTGGTGCTCTCGGCGCGGCGTGGTTAACGTGGTCAAGGAATGACTTCCCTTGGACGTGGACTGTACGTGGAGAGGCTGACAGCTAGCTCCATGGCCGCAGCAAGGAAGTGCCTCCTTATTACGTGCAAAATAATGATTCTTCCACCTGACTGCTGGGACCCACCAGCTACATCTTCGCACGCAAGGAAGTGCGTCCGGGCAAAAAAAACGATTTGCCCCCTGACTGCTGGGACCCACCAGCTACATCTTCACAGGGAACGAAGTGCCTGACAGTCGGGACCCACCTGGTCGAAGCGTATGTTGCATTGTCATTCTGGTCGCGAACGTGTACGTACATATATACTGGTGGATATAGAGGCGCGCACATGTCGTAGTAGAGGCGCGCACGGAGCATGTACACGTACGTACAGCGGCCAGGGTGCAAGAAAGAAAATATGGCCACGTATGTGTACATACAGGCGGGGTCTCGAACGCCTACTCGTGCATACGTACGACAAGGGCTTGTGTACATGGCTGGTTCAGAATGGAGAAACAACGTCGTCGTCGTGTTCATGGGGAGGCAACGGAATGCGTCGTGTTCATGGGGAGGCAACGGAATGCGTCGTGTTCATGGGGAGGCAACGGAATGCGTCGTGTTCATCAGGAGGCAACGGAACGCGTGGGAGCCAACCGGCTGGGTCGGAACGGAATGCGTGGTCGTGTTCATCGGGAGGGCTTGGACGGAACAGGCGATGGAAACGAGGCCTAGCGTACCACACAACAGAGGAAACGGACCTCCTACGTTTGGAACGGGGTCCTGTTGATCGTGAGGGGTGTGGCGTACTGCAAAATGGAGGAAACGGACCTCCAACGGTCGAAACGGGGGTCCTGTTGATCGGGAGGGGTGTGGCGTACCGCAAAAACGGATTTAAACGGACCTCCTATGGTAAAACGGGGTCCTGTTGATCGGGAGGGTGTGGCGCATCGCAAAACGGATTTAAACGAGCCTCCTACGGTCAAAGCGGGGTCCTGTTCATCGGGAGGGTGTGGCGCATCGCAAAACGGACTCCACAGATACTATTCATCTCCACCGTCGACCTCCTCCGGCCTCCACGGCTACCGTTGACCTCCTCCACCTCCACAGCTCCTGCTCATCCAGCCTCCATCGCGCTACTCCATCGTCTCTTGCTCAACCACCCTCCACCGCTCTCTGCTCATCCAGTCCTCCACACCCATCGCTCATCCAACCCTCCACACCACGGGTCTGTTCAACCACCCTCCACGACCACCCTCCACCGTCTCTCGCTCATCCAGCCCTCCACACCACGGGTCATGTTCATCCGAGGCAACGCCGCCGCCACTCGCTCATCCAAACCCCCCGAACGCCATCGTCCATCCAATCGACCGGCTTGATTAGCGGCGAGAGCGGCGAATCGCCCATCGGGCTCGATTAACGACCATCGATCGATCGCTCGGGTTCGAACGCAGAGTTCGCGGTGCAATCACGTGGGTTCGATTAGAGCCCAACGCCTCACTCGGGTTGATTAGAGCTAACGCCGCACACACGCAGCAGCACGTGTCTGAGAGAAGCGCGCATCGCTTCGACCCCGACCTCCCACCGTGAATCGCAACTCCTTGAAATTTTCCTCCCCTCGCTTCTACCATGGTTTTTCCGTCATGGACGGCCCAAAGAATGTCATGCAGCTGCGTCTCCGGCCCGCCCAGGACGAAAAGCCCATTTTCTGTCATGATTTTTTCTCATACAAGTAGGAGCCCACCACATCTATGATGATACCGGGTTTTGTCACAATTATCGTCATAGAAGTGTCATATGTATGACAGAAAAAAAATTCGTTCGGCCCAAAATGTCACGGATGTGTCTTTTTTTTGTAGTGTTACTGCTTAGGCGCTATTGTTGCTAGACGATTAAGTTTGAACCATACAAAGGGCCCTATCTTCGGAGGCATCTTTGCTTCACGCCTTGCTGCACACTTTGAGATACCTATTAGGCATTATGAGAAAGAGGAAAAGTTGTTGCCCACTATTTTTCTAGATTATAAGAGTATGGTAGCACATTAATTTATTGTTAAAAATAAGAAGATGATGCTCAAGTATAATTTGATATTTAATAAAACTCTCTTTGAGACTATTATCTTGCCTGCACCCTCTTTGTCAAACATACTTTCAGGCATGTACCTCATCTTGCCGGAGGCCATTTATGCATACTGGAGCCTGACACGAGCTCCAGAGCCTGAACCTGATCCACCACTTGACCCTTACCGATAGTCTGTTTATCAGTGGGATCCAGAGGAGATAGCCAACCAGTGGCACGCTGAGGACCCTCCTCAGTACACCGGAGAGAGTAGCTTCGATCCGTGGGACTAGACCAACTTAGGCCAAACGCCTAAGCTTGGGGGAGTACATATTTCTCACCGACATTACATTCATGTTCACACACTCATTCTAGTTATCGGTGCTCATACTTTTTCATTGTACTATCCATGCTGGTTTATTTTCTTTTCTAAGCCTTCTTCATGTGTGTTTGAAAAACCTTAAGAAAAACCCAGAAAAATTGTTGTAGCTTTTAGCTAGTTTACTTTCCATGCTTGTAGTAGTAGTAATTAAAAGAAAACCCAAAAAGATTTCTCGTTCTTCTTTTGCTTGTTGGGAGCTTTCCCGTGTAAATAGTTTTATTTCTTTTCTTTTCTTTGGGGGTCGAGAGGAGAAGACCATGATGAAAATGTTGAGTGGCTCTCATATGCATTATTGTTGATTTAACCAAGAGCCCATATTACCTTGTCTTCTCCTGTGTATTAAATGCTTGTAGATTCCAGCTTAGTCCAATGCACGTGCACTATTATTATTATCCACACCGTTCGGCCATGCAAGTGAAATGCAATAACGACGATATATGATGGATTGATTGAGATGAGAGAAGCTGGTATGAACTCGATCTATCTTGTTTTTGTAAATATGATTAGTTCATCGTTCCTGATTCAACCTATTATGAATGAAAAATGTTTGCAATGACAATTAGAGATTATAGTTTCTCATGCCATGCTTAATTAGCTAGGAGTTTATAATGGTTTACTTTGCGTGCCAATATGCTATTAAAATGGTTGTGATGTGGTATGATAGGGTGGTATCCTCCTTTGAACGATTCGAGTGGCTTGACTTGGCACATGTTCACGCATGTAGTTGAAAAAAAATCAACATAGCCTCCACGATATTTATGTTCATGGTGATTTATATCCTACTCATGCTTGCACTCATTGTTGATTAATCTTAATGCATGTTCATGACTGTTGTCGCTCTCTAGTTGGTCGCTTGCCACTCTCTTTCTAGCCTTCACTTGTACTAAGCGGGAATACTGCTTGTGCATCCACTTCCATAATCCCCAAAGTTATTCCATATGAGTCCACCATACCTTCCTTCCTACGGTATTTACCTGTCGTTCCAAGTAAATTTGTATGTGCCAAACTCTAAACCTTTGAATGAAATTCTGTTTTGTATGCTCGAATAGCTCATGTATCAACTAGGGATGTCTATATCTTCCATGCTAGGTGGGTTATTCTCACGATGAGTGGACTCCTCTCATCATTCACGAGAACATGGCCGGTAACTGGGATGCCCGGTCCCATGCTCAAATCAAATCAAAATAATTGCAAACAAAACTCCCCCAGGATTGTTGTTAGTTGGAGGCACCCGTTGTTTCGGGCAAGCCATGGATTGATGTTTGTTGGTGGAAGGGGGGGCATAAACTTTACCATTCTGTTTGGGAACCGCCTATAATGTGTGTAGCATGTAACATATCGAGATCTCTTGGTTATTATGTTGACAATGAAAGTATGCCACCCAAAATATTATTTATCTCTGTTTCAAAACTCGAGCTCTGGCACCTATACAAATCCCTGCTCCCCTCTACGAAGGGCCTATCTATTTACTCTTATGTTGAGTCATCATCCTCTTATTAAAAAGCACCAGTTGGAGAGCACCTCTGTCATTTGCATGCATTACTATTAATTTACATTGAGTATGACTGTGACTGGATAACTTTTACCATGAATTACAATGTCTAGTCAGTCCTTTATCTTCAGGGGTGCTCTGCATTTATGTTTTGCAGTCTCAGAAAGGGCTAGCGAGATACCATCTTGTTATATCATATTATGATTGTTTTGAGAAAGTGTTGTTAGCCGAGATTTATTATTATTGCTCGCTAGTTGATTATGCCATTGATATGAGTAAACATGAGACCTAAATGTTATTGTGAATATGGTTAGTTCATAATGTTTGCTAAAAACTTGAATGCTGGCTTTAGATATTAACAACAACAAGAACAAACATAGTTTGTAAAAGTTTTTCTTTATCACTTTCAGTTTGTCAACTGAATTGCTTGAGGACAAGCAAAGGTTTAAGCTTGGGGGAGTTGATACGTCTCCAACGTATCTACTTTTCCAAACACTTTTGCCCTTGTTTTGGACTCTAACTTGCATGATTTGAATGGAATTAACCCGGACTGACGCTGTTTTCAGCAGAATTACCATGGTGTTATTTTTGTGCAGAAATAAAAGTTCTTGGAATGACCTGAAAATCCACTGAGACACTTTTTGGAATTAATAAAAAATACTGGCAAAAGAATCAACCGAAGGGGGACCACACCCTAGCCACGAGGGTGGGGGGCGCGCCCTACCCCCTGGGCGCTCCCCCTACCTCATGAGCCCCCTGGAGCTCCACCGACCTTAACTCCAACTCGATATATTCACGTTCAGGGAGAAAAACCCAGAGAGAAGGATTCATCGCGTTTTACGATAAGGAGCCGCCGCCAAGCCCTAATCTCTCTTGGGAGGGCTGATCTGGAGTCCGTTCGGGGCTCCGGAGAGGGGAATCCGTCGTCGTCATCATCATCAACCATCCTCCATCACCAATTTCATGATGCTCACTGTCGTGCGTGAGTAATCCCATCGTAGGCTTGCTGGTGGTGATGGGTTGGATGAGATTTACCATGTAATCGAGTTAGTATTGTTAGGGTTTGATCCCTAGTATCCATTATGTTCTAAGATTGATGTTTCTATGACTTTGTTATGCTTAATGCTTGTCACTAGGGCCCGAGTGCCATGATTTCAGATCTGAACCTATTATGTTTTCATGAATATATTTGAGTTCTTGATCCTATCTTGCAAGTCAATAGTCACCTACTATGAGTTATGATCCGGCAACCCCGAAGTGACAATAATCGGGACCACTCCCGGTGATGACCATAGTTTGAGGAGTTCCTGTATTCACTAAGTGTTAATGCGTTGGTCCGGTACTCTATTAAAAGGAGGCCTTAATATCCCTTAGTTTCCAATAGGACCCCGCTACCACGGGAGGGTAGGACAAAAGATGTCATGCAAATTCTTTTCCATAAGAATGTATGACTATATTCAGAATACATGCCTACGTTACATTGATGAACTGGAGCTAGTTCTGTGTCACCCTATGTTATAACTGTTGTATGAGGAATCACATCCGACATGATTATCCATCATTGGTCCATTGCCTATGAGCTTTTCATATATTAATCTTTGCTTAGTTACTATTCCGTTGCCACTGTTACAATTACTATAAAACTGCTACTGTTACTTATGCCACCGTTACCGTGACTCCCATACTACTTTGCTACTAAATACTTTGTTGCAGATATTAAGTTTTCCAGGTGTGGTTGAATTGACAACTCAACTGCTAATACTTGAGAATATTCTTTGGCTCCCCTTGTGTCGAATCAATAAATTTGGGTTGAATACTCTACCCTCAAAAACTGTTGCGATCCCCTATACTTGTGGGTTATCATCTTCCAAGTCTTCCCATTTGCCAATGGAGTTCTCTGGGAGGAGCCAGTGTCGGGCTGGTCCCTTTAATTTTAGTGGGAGGTATTTAATGGCATGGAGATCATCACCGCGGGCCATGTGGATACGGAGAAGAAAATCCTTAATCCATACTGTGGGGTCAGTTGTTCCATCATATGATTCATTATTCATAGGTTTAAACCCTTCTGGGAATTCGTGCTCCATTACCTCCTTGGTGAAGCATAGGGGGTGTGCGGCGCCTCTATAACGGGAGACGTCGCGATGGAGTTCGGTGGGCATCCCTATGCGGTTTTCTCCCCAAGTGAGATTGTACTGGTCACGTCGGGTGTCGGTTTAAAAACCGGCGGACCTCGGGTAGGGGGTCCCGAACTGTGCGTCTAGGCAGATGGTAACAGTTGACAAGGGACACGATGTTTTTACCCAGGTTCGGGCCCTCTCGATGGAGGTAAAACCCTACTCCTGCTTGATTGATATTGATGATATGGGTAGTACAAGAGTGGATCTACCACGAGATCAAGGAGGCTAAACCCTAGAAGCTAGCCTATGGTATGATTGTTGTTGTGTCCTACGGACTAAAACCCTCCGGTTTATATAGACACCGGAGAGGGCTAGGGTTACACAAAGTCGGTTACAATGGCGGAGATCTACATATTCAGACGCCAACCTTGCCCTCCACGCCAAGGAAAGTCCCATCCGGACACGGGGCTAAGTCTTCAATCTTGTATCTTCATAGTCTTGGAGTCCGCAGATGATGATAGTTTGGCTATCCGGACACCCCTAGTCAGGACTCCTCAAGAGCCCTAACCAGGCTTCAATGAAGACGAGTCCGGCGCGTATATTGTCTTCGGTGTTGCAAGGCGGGTTCTCCTCCAAATTCCATGTGCTTGCCGAATAGTGTCCGACTTCCTTATAAATGTTGCGCTCCTTGGCTTCCACTCCCAATAATGGCCCTCTTCCACGTGTCGTATGAATGCGAAAAGCCAGGTATCTTTACGTTTTACCCCCAAGCTGTACGAATAAGCTGCCTATAAGAGAGGCAAGGATCTAGATCCAAATCACACCATCTTCCTTCCGCGAGTACTTATAGGAGCGCTTCTGACAAAAATCCACTCCATCATGGACAGTCGACGCGGCTCCTCCTCTCACGCTCCCAGCCCTCAGCCAGGAGATTGGAGGAGATGTTCATCCCAAGACAAATGGTGGTGACGCTCCAAGTGGAGGGATACCTTCCTCCGACCTTCATGGTCTCGGTTCGAGCCGGACTGGCCACCTACAAAGGCGGAAAGCAGGCGGAGAACACCTCCAATCCCTCCAAAGGAGAGCGGGTGTGCTTCGTCCCTTATCTAATAGGGGGGCTCGTATTTCCCATACATCCGTTTCTCCGGGGGCTCCTGGAGTTCTACGGACTCCAGCTTCATCACCTTACGTCCGCCTCCATTTTGCATATTGCGGGTTTCGTAGCTCTCTGCGAGCTATTCTTGGGCATCGAGCCCCATTTTGCGCCGTGGAAGAGATTGTTTTTCCTCGTACCCCGTTCTCACGAGGGGTCGATATATGAAGTGGGCGGAGCTGAAATATGGTGCATCGCCGGGACCGGATATCTATCCGGAACCCCGAAGAAGGTGTCCGAAGACTGGCCTTCGGAATGGTTTTATATGGAAGACGCTCCACTGCTGGACCCAGTTCGGATCGGCCACCCGGAGTTCAGCAACGCTCCTCTGAAGAAACGCCTGAGTTGGCGCCCGCGGAGCCCTCAACGGGAAGATGATAGGAGCGTCCATTATCTGATGGGCCGGATAAGGTTATTGGCTCATTCCGGATTGACCATGATTGGAGTCATGGCCACGTGCATTATGCGAGGGGTGCAGCCGCTCCAATATAGGGGCCACCCCATGTGGGATTTCAACGGGGAGAATGACGCCACCCGTCATGGCCGCAACGGGCCGGGATCGGGCGCCGATCTGGTGAAGATCCTGTCTGGATTGTACAAGGGGGAGAAGGAGGACTTCCTCCACACGAGTCCATTAAATGGATTCTCCATGACTAACCCTCGGAGCTGGGTAAGCAGACGTTTATCTATCCGATCCGTGCTTTCAAAGTGAAGTGTCTTACTTTATGATTTCGACATAGGAACTGCGCCGGGATGTGGAGGGCATACACAGTCCGACTCCACAACCTGAGGATCCGGGAAGATCCCTTGATCCGGCCTCCGGAGAGGATCCGGACATAGAGGTGGAGCTGATTGACGGGGTGTTCCACCAACTCAGCATGGACAATGCTCTAGTCGCCATTACGGCTGACTACCCCGGTTTATCTCCGGCTTCCCAGGTAACTATGACCAGAGTCCTAACACCATTACTTAATCCGTGCTTATTTTTGATCACCGTATACCAACGGTGTCTCGCAGGAGGTGCCTTCAAGGAGGGAAGCCGAACCCGCGGCGGCTGACCGACAAGGGTCAGTTTGGCCCAGCAGGCGGAAGAGGGGTGCGGTGCGAATCGAAACGTCGCCGCAACGGTATAAAACGCCACCGTTTTTAAGGGAAAGATTCCTGGGAGATATCTTAATGCTCATAACTTTTCCAGGAGAAAGAGCGCTCGCCGGACAGTGCCCGGAGAGGTTGCCAACCAAGCCTCCGCCGGCCAGGCTCCAACACCTGGTCGGAGGGGGAGGCGAGCGCAAGGCGCGAGCCGGATGCTCCTCCAACGGAGGATGCCGACAGGCTGTCCGCCACCAGGTCTGAGGTGGAGAGCGCCATGAACCACAGGCGCCACCGGACAGTTCTTCGTGACTCGTGTTTCTCCCCGGAGGCGTTGAATGCCTTTAATGCGGGAGACGCGCACCTCCGTGCTGCTCAAGATGGTTTAACCAGAGCCACGGAGCAGTATGTGAAAGACATACGTGTAAGGAAATTAATAGTTATATATATGCCAGTAGCCCCCGAGACTTAAAGTAGTTAGAATAACCGATTTAAGGATCATTTGATATGCAGGATCTTACGGAGAAGAATACCCAACTATCCCAGGAGCTTCAAGAGTGCAAGGCCCAACTTGAGGCTGCACTAGCCACCCAGGGGGAGCCACAGAGACCCCCTCTGGTAATACATACCTCTAAAAGATACGTAGTTTATGTAGTGCGGTTTGTGTGTAAGTCTGACAATAATATTGCAGAGGGCGCCGGACTAGATCCAGACAAGCAACATCTGCTGCGCCAGCTGAAGGCCGGCGAGAAGGTGCTTATGAGGGTGCAGCAGGAGAGAAACAAACTCCAAGACGCCAACACCCAGCTAGGCGAAGAACTAAAAGATGTTCGGGTCCAGCTATCTGACTCCGTAAAGGAGAATCGGCGACTTCGTCGCGGCATCTATAGTAAGTGCGTGAGCAAACTCTTTTGGAAAGAAGAGTTGGCGAGGAAGTCGATTGACGTAAATGTGTCTCAGAGGTGTGCTCACTGTCGCCTGCTGAGGAAATGCCAGTTCAACGGGTGACCAGCTTCCCGAGCTGCAGAATCGCACAAACGTGTTCGGCAAAGCGATGAGTGGCGTCGCCCGAGCCTTATGGCCATCCGTCTCCCTACCCGAGGGTCTTGGAGGGCTTATGGAGAAGCTTCAGGAGCACGGCGCTTCATCTATGGAAGATATCACTGCCGTCAAGGCGCCAGGAGGCACGGGCCATGGTGAAGACGCCAGACACGGCGGATCCGAACCACATGGCCGAGGTCGGACCTGTGGGGCCTGATGGGAAGGAGATCCCTGTGAGCCTAATGTACAGCCAAGTAGAGTTGGCCGCTAAGTATTCCCAACGGGACTGTAAATTAGACAGCCTGTTAGATGGGATTGAAGAGGAGTACAATCCGTCAATTTGACGATGTATTTTAAAATGACATGTATAATGCCTTCTAGCCGGATTGTAGATCGTTTGTCTTTGCGGACCTTTTCGCTTCAACCTCGGGACCTAACAGTCCGGAGTGTGTCCGAATACCCTCGCGGTTATGCAGAACCGGGCATGCATGGAGACCAGCGAGGGGTCATTAGTGCTTTATCGCACAAGTGCCCAACTAGTTATGTTATATTACATGGTTAGTAAGAAACATCTTCCGGGAGAATAGTTCCGTTAAGGGTTCCTTTTCTGGGAGGCATGCCCTAAAGTGCATGTCCGGATGCGAAAAGAGCGTAAAAGCATCCGGGGCAGATAAATAGATAGGTAAAAATCATCTTTCAAGTCACCGACCGAATATTCCCTTAAGAACGCTAGCTTTCGGCTTCACCCGGTCCGAGGTACACATCCGGTGACCCGACAATAATAATCGCAGAGGTGCTCCTTTACCTCCTAGCGAACAATCGGGAGCGAGGGGTAAGCACAGAGCGAGCAACCCAGCTTGGCCAAAACTTAAGTCATATCGATGCATATAATGGTGAGTAAAAGGTACATGCGGAAGTGTGACGCATGTGTTGGGCATGGAGCCCGTATAAATAAGCTTCTATTAAAGAAGCCCCTTGGTATAATGAGTGCAAGCGGCACGTCAAGTGTGTGCGAACAATGCGCAGGTCAGCCCACAAAGGCTTTACGAAAAGAAGGGAGGAAGGAAGAGAAAAAACAAAAGACAGCAAATGTTTAAAATGTGGACGGAGAAAGGAGACGAACTCTGAGTCCGGCACTAGGCGTAGAATCTTTGGAGGCGGGCCGCGTTCCATGGGTTCGGCTCGAGTCGATTGTTCAATGCGTTTCGTAGATGGTATGCTCCGCCGGTCAGGACTTGATCGATGATGAAGGGAACTTCCCACTTGGGCTTGAGTTTGTCCTTTTTCTTGTCCGGCAGGCGTAGAACTAGTTCGCCAACATTGTAAGTTTTGGCCCGTACTTCTCTACTTTGATATCTTCGAGCCTGCTGCTGATAGAATGCGGAACGAGCCTTTGCCACGTCGCGCTCCTCCTCCAATGCGTCCAAACTGTCCTGCCGATCCAACTCGGCTTCTCTTTCTTCGTACATGCGCACTCGAGGTGAGTCATGAATTATATCGCAGGGCAAAACTGCCTCTGCGCCGTATACCATAAAGAATGGCGTGAATCCGGTAGTACAATTTGGCGTGGTCCGCAGTCCCTAGAGTACGGAGTCGAGCTCCTCCACCCAGTGCGTGTTAGATTCCGTGAGGGACCGCACTAACCTGGGTTTAATGCCGCTCATGATTAGACCATTTGCTCGTTCGACTTGACCATTAGTTTGAGGGTGATAGACTGAAGTGTAGTCGAGCTTGATGCCCATGTTTTTGCACCAGAGTTTAACCTCGTTGGTCGTGAAGTTTGTGTTGTTATCAGTGATGATGCTGTGGGGGACGCCATAATGGTATACTACCCCAGATATGAAGTCTATCACAGGTCCGGATTCGGCCGTTTTAACCGGCTTGGCCTCTATCCATTTGGTGAATTGA
This sequence comes from Aegilops speltoides, assembly GCA_021437245.1. Lineage (NCBI taxonomy): Eukaryota > Viridiplantae > Streptophyta > Magnoliopsida > Poales > Poaceae > Aegilops > Aegilops speltoides. The sequence goes on along the minus strand of CM038142.1, from coordinate 127,469,540 downwards.
TCCACCATGACCAATAGGTATTTTTGCTTGTGGGTTCCCCCTTTAAGGGGTCCAACCATGTCAAGCCCCCAGACCGCGAACGGCCAGGTGATGGGTATAGTTTTTAGGGCGGTGGGTGGCATGTGGCTTTGATTAGCAAAGAGCTGGCAACCGACGCATCGTTGGACTAAGTCCTGAGCATCTGCCCGGGCAGTCGGCCAATAAAATCCTGTACGGAAGGCCTTGCCCACAAGGGCCCCGGCTGCGGCGTGGTACCCGCCGAGTCCGGCGTGAATTTAAGCCAGGAGATTTCGCCCTTCCTCTTTGGAGATGAACCTTTGAAGGACTCCAGTCGTGCTTTTCTTATAAAGTTCTCCCTCATGGACCTTGTAGGCTTTAGATCGCCGAACTATGCAGCAGGCCTCATTTTGGTCTTCGGGAAGTTCCTGCCTAATTAAGTAGGCTAGGAATGGTTCCGTCCACGGGGCAATTACTGCCATTATTTCGTGGGCTGAAGGTGTTATTTCATTGGCTGAGCCATCGGTTGTGTCGGAATGTTCCGTGTTGGGTGGTGCGGTTGGTTCCGGGTTGTTATTTCCGGACTCCTCTTCCCATAATACGGATGGCTTAAAGAGCCGCTCCAGGAAGATGTTTGGAGGGACGGCGTCGCGTTTTGCGCCAATGCGTGCCAACACGTCGGCTGCCTGGTTATTATCCCGGGCTACATGGTGGAATTCGAGTCCTTCAAACCGAGCTGACATTTTTAAGACAGCGTTATGATAGGCTGCCATTTTCGGATCCTTGGCGTCAAATTCTCTATTTACTTGGGATATTGCAAGGTTTGAATCCCCATGCACCTCTAGGCGTTGAATACCCATGGAGATTGCCATCCGGAGACCATGTAGAAGGGCCTCATATTCGGCTGCATTGTTGGAGTCCGTGTACATTATCTGAAGTACGTATTGGACTGTGTCTCTGGTTGGGGACGTCAATACAACGCCAGCCCCCAAGCCGGCCAACATTTTGGAGCCGTCGAAATGCATGATCCAATTGGAGTATGTGTCGTACTCTTTAGGGAGTTCGACTTCGGTCCATTCGGCAATGAAGTCGGCCAAAACTTGCGAATTTATAGCTCGCCGTGGTTTGTAGGTTATGTCGAATGGTAAGAGCTCAATGGCCCATTTTGCAATCCTGCCCGTCGCATCGCGGTTGTTTATAATGTCTTTGAGAGGTACTTCAGAGGCAACTGTTATCGAACACTCTTGAAAGTAGTGTCACAGCTTCCGGGATGCCATGAACACCGCGTACGCTATCTTTTGATAATGTGGATACCGGGACTTGCATGGAGTTAAGACAGTGGATACGTAGTACACTGGTTTTTGAAGAGGGAATTTGTGTCCTTCTGTTTCTCGTTCGACGACGAGTACCGCGCTGACAACTTGATGTGTTGCCGCGATATATAATAACATCGGTTCGCCCAGGTTGGGCGCGGCCAGGACCGGATTTGTTGCCAATATGGCCTTTATTTCTTCGAGTCTGGCCGTGGCAGCATCCGTCCATTCGAAGTGTTCGGTGCGCCGGAGGAGGCGATAGAGGGGCAATGCCTTTTCTCCCAAACGGGAGATGAAGCGGCTTAGAGCCGCCACGCATCGATCGATTTTGTATTTGTTTGAGGTCTTTGGGATATCCAATTGTGACAGAGCTCGGATCTTGGCTGGGTTTGCTTCAATTCCTCTACGGATCGATGAAGCCCAAGAGCTTTCCGGTGGTATGCAGCGCATTTTCGGGTTGAGCTTAATGTCATATGCTCGGAGGTTGTCGAATGTGAGCCTCAAATCGTCTACTAGAGTTTCGACGTGTTTGGTCTTAACGACCACATTGTCTACGTATGCCTCCACTATTTTGCCGATCTGGGTAGCCATACATGTCTGAATCATGCGCTGATATGTTGCGCCGACATTTTTGAGTCCGAAGGGCATTGTGTTGAAACAGAATGGTCCGTATGGAGTAATAAATGCCGTTGCGTCCTGGTCTGTTTCCGCCATCTTGATTCGATGGTATCCGGAGTATGCGTCGAGGAAGCACAATGAATCGTGCCCTGCGGTGGCATCGATGATTTGGTCGATGCGGGGGAGGGGGAAAGGAACCTTTGGACAGGCCTTGTTAAGGTCTTTAAAATCGACACAAAGGCGCCAGGATTTGTCCTTTTTTGGTACCATTACCAGGTTCACTAGCCAGTCTGGATGTTTTATATCTCTGATGAATCCGGCTTCTAATAGTTTGGATAGCTCCTCTCCCATTGCCTGTCTTTTGGGTTCGGAAAATCACCGAAGAGCCTGCTTCACTGGCTTGAATCCTTTTAGGATGTTTAGGTTGTGTTCTGCCAGCCTGCGTGGGATTCCTGGCATATCTAAAGGGTGCCAGGCAAAGATGTCCCAATTTTCCCAAAGGAATTCTCGTAGTGTGGCATCTAGATCAGGGTTTAATTGTGCCCCAATGGAGGCCGTCTTTGTGGGGTCCGTTGGATGGACCTGGAATTTGACTATTTCGTCTGCTGGTTTAAAAGAGGTGGACTTAGATCTCTTATCGAGTATCACATCGTCCCTATTCACATGATGAGTTCTTACGCCGCTAGGGCTTGGATAGTGCCTCTAGGGCTAGTGCGGCTGTCTTATTTTCAGTGAGTGCTATGTCCGGATCATCGACAAGAGTGATGATTCCATTGGGCCGGGCATTTTAAGCTTCATGTACCCATAATGGGGTATAGCTTGGAAAATTGTGAATGCCTCTCGCCCTAGTAAGCGTGATATCCATCGCTGAATGGGGCCACTTGGGCGTGAACTCCTCGGACTGTAATTGTCCGTGAGCTGAACACCACATCTAGTGTAATTTTTCCTGTGCAGCGTACTTCCCGACTAGGGATTATTCCTCTGAAGGTTGTGCTGCTTCGCTCAATGCGGCTCCAGTCTATTTCGATTTTTCGAAGGGTTTCCTTGTAGATGAGGTTTAATCTGCTGCCGCCATCCATGAGTACCTTGGTAAGACGAAAGCCGTCCACTATTGGACTAAGGACCAATGCGGCTGGTGCTCGGGCTGTTCGAAATTTGGGTTCGTCGCTGGCGTTGAAGGTGATAGCCGTGTCGCTCCATGGATTTGTTGTTGCTACTTGGTAGACTTCGGTGAGGCTGCGGATTGTTCGTTTCCGCATATTATTTGATGCGAAAGTCTCGAAGACTGTTAATACCGTACTGGTGCTGTTGGGCTGGTCTCCGGGGCTAGAAGCTCTTCGCCACTTTTGGCCACCTGCCGTAGTATCCAACATGTTCGAAGGCTGTGTGTTGGAGTGGTGCCCTCTGTACTATGGATTTTAAAGGGTCCGCTGAGCCATCCCTCTAGTACGGTTCCATGCCCTTTGTGGGGTTTTTGCTTTTTGGTTTTTGTCCCGGGTGCCAGAGCATGATGCACCCTTTTGTTTCGGACTAGGGTTGTGTTCGGAGCCGGATTGTGCCAAAACTTAGTTTCGGTTTTCCAGGTACTCTCCATCGCACAGTACTTTCGTACTATGGACGCCAAGTCGGCGAAGCATGTAATTTCGCGGCGACTTATGGCGTTTGTGATTCCCTTGTCCATGCAATTGTTGCAGAAAATTGAGATTGCGCTTCCCTCACGGCAGTCCTTTATCCTGTCCATAACCAGGAGGAATCTGGCCCAGTAATGATGTACTGTTGCCGTGGGCTCCTGCCGGATTTGAGATAGATCGCTTATGTTTGGGTGGGCGGGTGGAATTAAGTCTGGAACCCTGCCCAACTTGAGGCTCAATGGCCGAAAAGTTTCCGAATTTGGAAGCTTGGATTGCTGGATGTTGTCCAACGAATCTGGTCTGTTGCCTGACTTTAGGTTCAGTACTTGATTGGCATCCGTCCCTCCGCAGGAATCCGGCATGGAGGGATCGGGAATCCGGACATAACTGGTCTTTAATATAGAAGAAGAGTCGCCGCGTTGTTCCTCTACCACCGCAACATGGTGGGTAACCTGGGGAGAGTTAATCTCTCTCAGATCGGTTTTAAGCCCAACCTGATCGTAGTCTGTAGCGACTCCCAGGGCGGCGATGCGATCCAAGAGCTCGTTTACGGAAGAGAGCTCCATCGGTTCCAGTTGCTCGGTGAATTCCGAGTTGACGTGAAGATCGCTTTTGATGACCCGAGAAGTCATCGTCGAAGCGGCGGCCGAACAGGCGGTCATAAGAAAACCACCTAGCCGGATAGTTTGGCTGGCGGCCAAAGCTCCTTTGGCAATGGTACCGTCTTTAAAGACGGGAAGAGACATCCTTCCTGGTTGTGACGGCACAGAGGAACTCTCAATGAAAGCACCAATGTCGGTGTCAAAACCGGCGGATCTCGGGTAGGGGGTCCCGAACTGTGCGCCTAGACGGATGGTAACAGGAGACAAGGGCACGATGTTTTTACCCAGGTTCGGGCCCTCTCGATGGAGGTAAAACCCTACTCCTGCTTGATTGATATTGATGATATGGGTAGTACAAGAGTGGATCTACCACGAGATCAAGGAGGCTAAACCCTAGAAGCTAGCCTATGTTATGATTGTTGTTGTGTCCTACGGACTAAAACCCTCCGGTTTATATAGACACCGGAGAGGGCTAGGGTTACACAAAGTCGGTTACAATGGCAGGAGATCTACATATTCGTATCGCCAACCTTGCCCTCCACGCTAAGGAAAGTCTCATCTGGACACGGAACGAAGTCTTCAATCTTGTATCTTCATAGTCTTGGAGTCCAGCCGATGATGGTAGTTCGGCTATCCAGACACCCCCTAGTCCGGGACTCCCTCACCGGGCCTTATAGCCGTCTTCTCGTGTTGGGGCATACCCTCTTGACCCGTAGATTGATCTGGCTAGGCTTGCCCTAGATTCTAGGTCTTGCCGTAGGTCGTAGGTGTAATTCCGGGCCACTGTCTCCCTGCCTTTATGGCGGGGTAGTATGGGCCGGTGTTCGGCTTGGGTAGCCGTTCTGTCTCAGCCACACGGTGGCCAGTCTGGTTTATTGGCTGTGTTACGCACTGATATTATGGGATCCCGCGCCTCAACGTCAAATTGAGGTAAAAACTTGCGCTTCGAGTAGCTCTAGGTTGGTCGTGCAAGGCCGTATTCCTCGGCTGCCAGGACATTAGTCCATCTATCGTTGAGCGTATCCCGTTCGGCTAGAAGCCGTTGCTGCTTGATACGTCTCCAACGTATCTATAATTGTTGATTGTTCCATGCTATTATATTACCTCTTTTGGATGTTTATGGGCTTTATTTTACACATTTATATCATTTTTGGGACTAACCTACTAACCGGAGGCCCAACCCGTATTGCTGTTTTCTTGCCTATTTCAGCATTTCGAAGAAAAGGGATATCAAACGAAGTCCAAACAGAATGAAACCTTCGGGAGCGTGATTTTTGGAACGAACGTGATCCAGAGGACTTGGAGTGCAAGTCAAGAAGTGATCGAGGCGGCCAGGAGATAGGAGGGCGCGCCCACCCCTCTGGCGCGCCCCTGTCTCTGGGCCCTCAAAGTGACCACCGACGTACTTCTTCCTCTTATATATACCCACGTACCCCGAAAACATCCATGGAGGCAACGAAAAACAACTTCCACCGCTGTAACCTTCTGTATCTGCGAGATCCCATCTTGGATCCTTTGCCAGCGCTCCGCCGGAGGGGGAATCGACCATGGAGGGCTTCTACATCAACACCATAGCCCTTCCGATGAGTTGTGAGTAGTTTACCACAGACCTTCGGGTCCATAGTTATTAGCTAGATGGCTTCTTCTCTCTTTTCGGATCTCAATACCATGTTCTCCCCCTCTCTTGTGGAGATCTATTCGATGTAACTCTTTTTGCGGTGTGTTTGTCGAGATCCGATGAATTGTTGGTTTATGATCAAGTTTATCTATGAGAAATGTTTGAATCTCCTCTGAATTCTTTTATGTATGATTGAGTTATCTTTGCAAGTCTCTTCGAATTATAAATTTAGTTTGGCCTACTAGATTGATCTTTCTTGCCATGGGAGAAGTGCTTAACTTTGGGTTCAATCTTGCGGTGTTCTTACCCAGTGACAGAAAGGGTTGCAAGGCACGTATTGTATTGTTGCCATCGAGGATAAAAAGATGGGGTTTATATCATATTGCTTGAGTTTATCCCTCTACATGATGTCATCTTTCTTAATGCGTTACTCTGTTCTTATGAGCTTAATACTCTAGATGCATGCTGGATAGCGGTCGATGTGTGGAGTAATAGTAGTAGATGCAGAGGTGAGTCGGTCTACTTGTTATGGACGTGATGCCTATATACAAGATCATGCCTAGATAATCTCATAATTATTCGCTTTTCTATCAATTGCTCGACAGTAATTTGTTCACCCACCGTAATACTTATGCTATATTGAGAGAAGCCACTAGTGAAACTATGGCTCCCGGGTCTATCTTTTATCATATAAGCTTTCAATCTACTTTTATTTGCACCTTTACTTTTTGCATCTATATTATAAAATACCAAAAATATATTTATCTTGTCATACTATCTCTATCAGATCTCACTTTTGCAAGTGGCCGTGAAGGGATTGACAACCCCTTTATTGTGTTGGTTGCGAGTTCTTTGTTTGTTTGTGTAAGTCCGTGGGACTTTTGAGGAGCCTCCTACTGGATTGATACCTTGATTGTCAAAAACTGAGGGAAATACTTATGCTACTATTGCTGCATCACCCTTTCCTCTTCAAGGAAAACCAACGCAAGCTCAAGACGTGGCAAGAAGGATTTCTGGCGCCGTTGCCGGGGAGGTGTTCACTCAAGTCAAGACATAGCAAGTACCCATCACAAACTCATCTCCCTCGCATTTACTTTATTTGCCATTTGCCTGTCATTTTCCTCTCCCCCACTTCACCCTTGCCGTTTTATTCGCCCTCTCTTTCCCAATCTTCTCCTCTCTCTTTTCCATTTGCCTTTCCGTTGCAATGTCCGAATAAAAAAGAACTAAGGGTTCTCTCCCAGGTTCTAGTACCTTGGATAACCCCTCTATCCTCTCTAAGCTCATAAATAATGATGCTCTAGAAAGACCCACCGTCACCAATGAGAGCTTGAATAATTTTGATGAAGATGACTCTGGAATTTTTTGCTATTTGCTTGATGAGTCTTTAAAAGATGCTTGGGATAGGTTATTAAGGATTCGGGCTAGCTATGTGCCACAATATCAAATTGAAGTTTACTTAAAAAGTTTCTATGTTGGCCTACCACCTTCTTTCAAGCAAGTCCTACATTCTATTTTTGAAGAAGGTTTTCTTGAAGGGGATGCTATAGATACCTACGAAAGAATGAAAACTATATTTGGGCACCCCATGAATGATAAGGTTGAATCTAGCACCCTCTTATGCTTTTATCAAAACAACATTATCAAAGAGATGAAGTCTAGTTTAGATGCAAATTTCCGTAATGTGCTTAATCTTACCTCCTCTATTAATGGCAATGTGCTTTCCCAAAATAGTAGGATGAATGCCATAGAAAGGAAATTTGCTCTTTTCTTTCCGAGTGCCAAAGATCTATCTTCGCTTTTATGCCTAGCTAGGGCGTTAAACGATAGCGCTAGTTGGGAGGCAACCCAATTTTATTTGTGTGTTTTGTTTTTGTTTCTGTTTAGTAATAAATTTTGCATCTACTTTCTGTTTAGATGTGTTTTTATGTTTTAATTAGTGTTTGTGCCAAGTAGAACCTATAGGATAACCTATGGTGATAGTTAATTTGATTCTGCTGAAAAACAGAAACTTTGTGCGCACGAAATTAGTTTTGTTAAACCAAAGAAACGTGATTTTGCGTTGATTATTTTTGCTGATGATCAATAGACAAATTGTCCAGGACTTCCTATTTTGGTATAATTTTGAAGTTCCAGAAGTTTTTGTTAGTTACAGATTGCTACAGACTGTTCTGTTTTTGACAGATTCTGTTTTTCGTAAGATGTTTGCCTATTTTGATGCATCTATGGCTAGTATTAAGTGGTATGAACCATAGAGAACTTGGAATACAGTAGGTTTAACACCAAAATAAATAAAGAATGAGTTCATTATAGTACCTTATGTGGTGGTTTTGTTTTCTTTCACTAGCGAAGCTTATGAGATTTCCTGTTGAGTTTTGTGTTGTGAAGTTTTCAAGTTTTGGGTAAAGATTTGATGGACTATGGAATAAGGAGTGGAAAAAGCCTAAGCTTGGGGATGCCCATGGCACCCCAAGATATTCAAGAGTAGCCAAAAGCCTAAGCTTGAGGATGCCCCCGGAAGGCATCCCCTCTTTCGTCTTCGTTCATTGGTAACTTCACTTGGAGCTATATTTTTATTCGCCACATGATATGTGTTTTGCTTGGAGCGTCGTGTATAATATTAGTGTTTGCTTTTTAGTTTACCACAATCATCCTTGGTGTACACACCTTTTGGGAGAAGACCACTTGATTAGAATTTATTATAATACTCTATGTGCTTCACTTATATCTTTTGAGCTTGATAGTTTTTGCTCTAGTACTTCACTTATATCTTTTAGAGCACGGCGGTGGCCTAATTTTGAAGAAATTGCTAGTCTCTCATGCTTCACTTATATTATTTTGAGCGTCTTTTAGAACAGCATGGTATTTTCTATGGTCACAAATTTGGTCCTAGAATGATGAGCATCCAAGTTGGGTATAATAAAAACTATCATAGAAAGTGCATAAAACACTAGGATCAATTTGATGCTTGATAATTGTTTTGAGATATAGAGGTGGTAATGTTAGAGTCATGCTAGTGGGTAATTATGAAATTGAGAAATACTTGTGTTGAAGTTGGCAAGTCCCGTAGCATGCACGTATGGTAAAGGTTGTGTGACAAATTTGTTGCATGAGGTGCTCTTTTAATTGTCTTCCTTATGAGTGGAGGTCGGGATCGCGCGATGGTTAACTCCTACCAACCCTTCCCCTAGGAGCATGCGTAGTAGTACTTTGCTTCGAGGGCAAGTAGACTTTTGCAATAAGTATATGAGTTCTTTGTGACTAATGTGAGTCCATGGATATATGCACACTCACCCTTCCACTTTGCTAGCCTCTATTACACCGCACAACTTTCGCCGGTATCATGCACCCATTATTTACCTTCCTCAAAACAGCCACCATACCTACCTATTATGGCATTTCCATAGCCATTCCGAGATATATTCCCATGCAACTTTCCTCCGTTCCGCTTATCATCATGACATACATTACTTTTGTCATATTGCCATTGCATGATCATGTAGTTGACATCGTATTTGTGGCAAAGCCACCTTCATAATTTTCATACATGTCGCTCTTGATCCATTGCATATCCCGGTACACCGCCGGAGGCATTCATATAGAGTCATATCTTGTCCTAGTTTTGAGTTGTAATTTTTGAGTTGTAATTCAATAAAAGTGTGATGATCTTCATTATTAGAGCATTGTCTGAGTGAGGAAAGGATGATGAAGACTATGATTCCCCCACAAGTCGGGATGAGACTTCGGACTTTAAAAAGAAAAAAGAGAGACAAAAAGGAGAGAAAAAAAAGAAAGGTCAAAGAAAAAAAAGAAGAAAGAAAAAAGAGAAAAAAAATAAAAAAAATGAGACAAAAAGAGAGAAGGGACAATGCTACTATCTCTTTTCCACACTTGTGCTTCAAAGTAGCACCATGATCTTCATGATAGAGAGTCTCCTATGTTGTCACTTTCATATACTAAGTGGGAATTTTTCATTATAGAACTTGGGTTGTATATTCCAACGATGGGCTTCCTAAAAATGCCCTAGGTCTTCATGAGAAAGCAAGTTGGATGCATACCCACATAGTTTCTTTTGTTGAGCTTTCATATATTTATAGCTCTACTGCATCCGTTGCATGACAATCCCTACTCACTCACATTGATATCTATTGATGGGCATCTCCATAGACCGTTGATACGCCTAGTTGATGTGAGACTATCTTCTCCCTTTTTGTCCTCACAACCACCACCATATACCACCATAGTGCTATGTCCATGGCTTGCGCTCATATATTGCGTAAGAGTTGAAAAAGCTGAAGCGCGTTAAAAAGTATGAACCAATTGCTTGGCTGAAACCGGGGTTGTGCATGATGGGAGTATTTTGTGTAATGAAAATGAAGCATGGCCTAACTATATGATTTTGTAGGGATAAGCTTTATTTGGCTATGCATTGTGTTAGGACATGATTATTATTTGTTAGTATGCTTCAAAGCTTTATTATTTTTTATGTTTTATAAGCTTTTACCTTGAATCATTTGGATCTGAACAATCATGCCACAATAAATAAAATTACATTGAGAATTATGCTAGGTAGCATTCCACATCAAAAATTCTGTTTTTATCATTTACCTACTCGAGGACGAGAAGGAATTAAGCTTGGGGATGCCTGATACGTCTCCAACATATCTATAATTTTTTATTGTTCCATGCTATTATATTACCTCTTTTGGATGTTTAGGGGCTTTATTTTACACATTTATATCATTTTTGGGACTAACCTACTAACCAGAGGCCCATCCAGTATTGCTGTTTTTTTGCCTGTTTCAGTATTTCGAAGAAAAGGGATATCAAACAGAGTCCAAACGGAATGAAACCTTTGGGAGCTTGATTTTTGGAACGAACGTGGTCTAGAGGACTTGGAGTGCAAGTCAAAAAGCGATCGAGGCGGCCATGATATAGGAGGGCGCGCCCACCCTCCTGGGCGCGCCCCCTGTCTCCTAGGCCCCTCAGGCGGCCACCGACGTACTTCTTCCTCTTATATATACCCACGTACACGGAAAACATCCAGGGAGCCAACGAAAAACAATTTTCACCACCGTAACCTTCTGTATCCGCGAGATCCCGTCTTGGAACCTTTGTCGGCGCTCCGCCGGAGGGGGAATCGACCATGGATGGCTTCTACATCAATACCATAGCCCTTCCGATGAGTTGTGAGTAGTTTACCACAGACCTTCGGGTCCATAGTTATTAGCTAGATGGTTCTTCTCTCTTTTTGGATATCAATACCATGTTCTCCCCCTCTCTTGTGGAGATCTATTCGATGTAACTCTTTTTGCAGTGTGTTTGTCGAGATCCGATGAATTGTGGGTTTATGATCAAGTTTATCTATGAGAAATATTTGAATCTCCTATGAACTCTTTTATGCATGATTGAGTTATCTTTGCAAGTCTCTTCGAATTATCAGTTTGGTTTGGCCTGCTAGATTGATCTTTCTTGCCATGGGAGAAGTGCTTAGCTTTGGGTTCAATCTTGCGGTGTCCTTACCCTGTGACAGAAAGGGTTGCAAGGCACGTATTGTATTGTTTCCATCGAGGATAAAAAGATGGGATTTATATCATATTGCTTGAGTTTATCCCTCTACATCATGTCATCTTTCTTAATGCGTTACTCTATTCTTATGAACTTAATACTCTAGATGCATGCTGGAGAGCGGTCGATGTGTGGAATAATAGTAGTAGATGCAGGCAGGAGTTGGTCTACTTGTCGCGGACATGATGCCTATATATATGATGATGCCTAGATAATCTCATAATTATTCGCTTTTCTATCAATTGCTCGACAGTAATTTGTTCACCCACCGTAATACTTATGCTATATTGAGAGAAGCCACTAGTGAAACCTATGGCCCCCGGGTCTATCTTTTATCATATAAGCTTTCAATCTACTTTTATTTGCATCTTTACTTTTTGCATCTATATTATAAAATACCAAAAATATATTTATCTTATTATACTATCTCTATCAGATCTCACTTTCCCAAGTGGACGTGAAGGGATTGACAACCCCTTTATTGTGTTGGTTGCGAGTTCTTTGTTTGTTTGTGTAGGTGCATGGGACTTTTGAGGAGCCTCCTACTGGATTGATACCTTGGTTCTCAAAAACTGAGGGAAATACTTACGCTAGTATTGCTGCATCACCCTTTCCTCCTCAAGGAAAACCAACGCAAGCTCAAGACGTAGCACTGCTTCCTTTTCAGGCTCCTCACGGTTGCGATGAGCTGTTGCTTAAGGCGTTCTTGCTCGAGGGGTTCCTCTAGCATGATGAAGTATTCGTCACCGAGGCTTATGTCGCCTTCGGATGGTGGCATGTAGTTGTTGTCCTCCGAGTCCTCGTTCCCGACTGGCTCGTCAGGGTTACCCTGCCCCTCCTCCCAATCATCCTGTTCGGATGTTGGTTCCACGGGGGCATCTGGGTCTTTGGCATTCTCTGGAGTGTTATTGTCTCCATTGCCGGTATTGCTTTTTTTGCCGTGGCATGATTTTGAACAGCGCAGCTGATGTCGCTTCTTTGGTGGTTTATCAGTGTTATTGTCCTTGATTGGATCCTTACTTCCTTCACCGCCATCCTCTTTTGGCGTATCCACCATGTATACATCATATGTGGAGGTGGCCACCCAGCCTGTGGTATGCGGCGGGTTTTGTCTTTGTTTGCCTCCGGCATTGATGTCCATACCATAGATGTCTTCGGAGTGACGGTCAAGCATGTCGGTAAGGTTCTCGACAGTGGCTATGAAGTGGGTTGTGGGTGGGACGTAAAATTCCCCACTCTCAGCCCCTAGGCCGGGCTGGGCGTAGTTCGGACGTTGCTCCTCTGTAATGATGAGGGATTGCATTAGGTCCACAGCCTCGCTTAAAGGCGAGGTTCGGCCAGGGAAAAAAGAGTCCGTGGAGTACAGCGGGAAGGAAACTCCTTGCCCAGGCTCACACGATGCTGACTCCAAGGGTTTGGAGCCAGTGTTCAGAGAAGAGTCTGGCTTCATGATGATTGCCGGTGACACTTCTTCCTCTGGCTCTCCCGTACTAGGCTCAGTAGCCACAGAGAGTCCGACGGGCTCAAAAATCCCGTCTTCGGACCTGGTGATGCGCTCTGGATCTAAGGCCAGAGCGGAGGTTGGGGTCGTGAGCCCTTGGAAGATCAAGTCTCCTCGGACATCATCGACATAATCCAGATTTCCAAAACTAATCTGGTGACCTGGGGCGAAGCTATCGCTCTGCTCTAGATGGCCAAGCGAGTTGGCCCGCAGTGCAAAGCCACCAAACACAAAGATCTGGCTGGGGAGAAAGACCTCCCTCAGGATAGCATTGTTGCAAATGACTGATGGAGCCATCGAACCTTCTGGCGACGACACAACGGAACTCTCAATGGAAGCACCAATGTCGGTGTCAAAACCGGCAAATCTCGGGTAGGGCCGAACTATGCGTCTAAGATCGATGGTAACAGGAGGCGGGGGACATGATGTTTACCCAGGTTCGGGCCCTCTTAATGGAGGTAATACCCTACTTCCTGCTTGATTGATCTTGATGAATATGAGGATTACAAGAGTTGATCTACCACACGATTGTAGTGGCTAAACCCTAGATGTCTAGCCTGTATGATTATGATTTTCCTTCTACGGACTAAACCCTCTGGTTTATATAGACACCGGAGAGGCCTAGGGTTGTACAGAGTCGGTTTACAGAGGAAGGAATCTTCATATCCGAACACCGAGCTTGCCACCCACGCAAAGGAGAGTCCCATTCAGACACGGGAGGAAGTCTTCTGTCTTGTATCTTCATGGCCCATCAGTCTGGCCCATGTTACACAGCCCGGACGCCCGAGGACCCCATAATCAAGGACTCCCTCAGTAGCCCCGCGACGATCCGGTCTTCGCGTCTAGCCCGAATCTTCTCAAGGAGCTCGAGCCGGTGCCAAGTGTCAGCTGTTGTTTTTCCCTTGTTTTTGCCTTTACAGAAAATCAATACCAAACGGAATCCAAATGGAACGGAACTTTTTGATGATTTTTCTTGGACCACAAGACACCCTGTAAGCTTCGGGAGGAGGCCAGATTGGGCCACGAGGCAACGACAAGCTCAAGCAGCGCGGCCCCAAGCTTGTGGGCCCCCTGTGGCTCCTCTAACCCTAATTCTTTTTCTATAAATACCCAAACATTCCCCGTAGACCAGGGGGCACACCAAAAAAACATTTCCGCCACCACAAGTTTCTGTCTTTGTGAAATCCCATCTGGGGACTTTTTCTAGTAATCTGCCAGAGCGGGATTCGATCACGGAGGGATTCTACATAAACCTTGCTGCCCTTTTGATGATGTGTGTGTAGTTTACAACAGACCTACGGGTCCATAGCTAGTAGCTAGATGACTTCTTCTCTCTCTTTGATCTTCAATACATTGTTCTCCTCGATGTTCTTGGAGATCTATTCGATGTAATCTTGTTTTGAGGTGTGTCTGTTGAGATCCAATGAATTGTGTGTTTATTGTTGGGGAACGCAGTATTTCAAAAAAAAATCCTACGATCACTCAAGATCTATCTAGGAGATGCACAGCAACGAGCGGGGAGAGTGTGTCCATGTACCCTCGTAGACCGAAAGCGGAAGCGTTTAGTAACGCGGTTGACGTAGTCAAACGTCTTCACGATCCAACCGATCCAAGTACCGAACGTACGACACCTCCGTGTTTAGCACACGTTCAGCATGATGACGTCCCTTGAGCTCTTGATCTAGTTGAGGACGAGGGAGAGTTCCGTCAGCACGATGGCGTGGCAACGGTGATGATGATGTTACCAACGCAGGGCTTCGCCTAAGCACTACGATGATATGACCGAGGTGTTAAACTGTGTAGGGGGGCACCGCACATGGCTAAGAGATGTTTGTTGTGCCTTTGGGGTGCCCCCCCGCCTCTGTATATAAAGGGGGCAGGAGGAAGTGGCCGGCCTAGGGGGCGCGCCATAAGGAGGGAGTCCTACTTGGACTCCTAGTCCAAGTAGGATTCAGCCCCCCTCCTTCCTTCCACCAAAGCGAGAAAAAGGGAAGGGGAGAGAGGGAGAAGGAAAGAGCGCCCCTCTCACGTGGCCTTTCTCCTCTCCTCCAATAAGGCCCAATAGGCCCAATACTTCTCCCAGGGGGTTCCGGTAACCCTCTGATACTCTAGTAAAATATCTGAATCACTCGGAACCATTTCTATGTCCGAATATAACATTCCAATATATGAATATTTACTTCTCGACCATTTTGACACTCCTCGTCATGTTCGTGATCTCATCCGGGACTCCGAACAAACTTCGGTCATCAAATCACATAACTCATAATACATATCGGCATCGAACGTTAAGCGTGCAGACCCTACGGGTTCGAGAACTATGTAGACATGACCGAGGCACATCTCCGGTCAATAACCAATAGCGGAACCTGGATGCTCATATTGGCTCCTACATATTCTACGAAGATCTTCACCGGTCAAACCGCATAACAACATACGTCATTCCCTTTGTCATCGGTATGTTACTTACCCGAGATTCGATCGTCGGTATCATCATACCTAGTTCAATATCGTTACCGGAAAGTCTCTTTACTCGTTCAGTAATACATCATCCGACAACTAACTCATTAGTCACATTGCTTGCAAGGCTTATAGTGATGTGCATTACCGAGAGGACCCAGAGATACCTTTCTGATACACTGAGTGACAAAATCCTAATCTTGATCTATGCCAACTCAACAAACACCATCAAAGACACCTATAGAGCATCTTTATAATCACCCAGTTACGTTGTGATGTTTGATAGAACACAAGGTGTTCCTCCGGTATTCGGGAGTTGCATAATCTCATAGTCTGAGTAATAGGTATAAGTCAAGAAGAAAGCAATAGCAATAAAACTAAACGATCATTATGCTAAGCTAACAGATGGGTCTTGTCCATCACATCATTTTCTAATGATGTGATCCCGTTCATCAAATGACAACACATGTCTATGGTTAGGAAATTTAACCAGCTTTGATTAACAAGCTAGTCAAGTAGAGGCATGCTAGGGACACTCTGTTTGTCTATGTATTCACACATGTACTAAGTTTCCGGTTAATACAATTCTAGCATGAATATGCCCTAGAGACAATAATAAAGTTGTTATTTATATTTCCTTATATCATGATAAATGTTTATTATTCATGCTATAATTGTATTAACAGGAAACTTAGTACGTATGCGAATACATAGACAAGCAAATGTAACATGATGCATTGATGGATGGTATCATCATATGATAATGATCAAGATATCAACATAAATGAGATATGAAGATTATGCAATCATAGATCATTAGAATGAACTGTGATCAAATGTGCATCAAATTGAATATTGAATAACATGATGACATGAGATTAAGAATTTAAAGACTGGGTGTTGCAGATGAAGATCTCATAGATGATACAAATTCATGATATGTTGATGTTGTTATGCGGTTTGATGATAAATCTTCATAGAAATTTTGATGACGATTTGTATTATGAGTTATGTGATTTGATGACCTAAGACTATTTGGAGTCCCGGATGAGATCACAGACATGACGAGGAGTCTCAAAATGATCGAGAGGTAAAGATTCATATATTGGAAGGTTGCATTTGGACATCGGAATGGTTCTGAGTGTTTCGGGCATTTTTCCGAAGTACCGGGAGGTTACCGGAACCCTCCAAGAAAAGTTATGGGCCTTATGGCCATAAGAGGGAAGCACACCAGCCCACAAGGGGCTGGTGCACGCCCCTTAGGCAGGAGGCTGATTAGGACTAGGAGAAGCGGGCCGGCCCCCGTTTCCTTCTCCTTCTCCCTTCCCCCTTTCCTACTCCATGTGGGAGGTGGAATCCTACTAGGACTAGGGAGTCCTAGTGGGACTACACACCTTGGCGCGCCCCCTAGGGCGGGCTGCCTCTCCCTCTCCCTCCTTTATATACGGAGGAAGGGGGCACCCCAAAGACACACAAGTTTCTCTTAACCATGTGCGGTGCCCCCCTCCACAGTTACACACCTCGGTCATATCGTCGTAGTGCTTAGGCGAAGCCCTGCGCCAGTAACTTCATCATCACCATCACCACACCATCGTGCTGACGGAATTCTCCCTCGGCCTCAACAAGATCAAGAGTTCGAGGGACATATGAGGGAGTCCTGGATTAGGGGTTCCTCGGACAGCCGGACTGTTGGACTATGAAGACACAGGATAGAAGACTCTGTCCCGTGTCTGGATGGGACTCTCCTTTGCATGGAAGGCAAGCCCGGCGATTCGGATATGTAGATTCCTTTCTTTATAACCGACTTTGTGTAACCCTAGCCCCCTCCGGTGTCTATATAAACCGGAGGGTTTAGTCCGTAGGACAACAATCATAATCTCATAGGCTAGACTTCTAGGGTTTAGCCATTACAATCTCGTGGTAGATCAACTCTTGTAATACTCATATTCATCAAGATCAATCATGCAGGAAGTAGGGTATTACCTCCATAGAGAGGGCCTGAACCTGGGTAAAACATCGTGTCCCCCGCCACTTGTTACCATCAGCCTTAGATGCACAGTTCGGGACCCCCTACCCGAGATCCGTCGGTTTTGACACCGACATTGCTTCTTTCGTTGAGAGTTCTGTTGTGACGTCGAAGATAGGCTTGATGGCTCGCCTTGTTATCGAGTATAACATCACCTCTGGAGGAGCCCTGGCCTCAGGCCAAACCCTCCGGCTGGGCGGCTTTACCATGGTTGCCCGCACGGCCGTGGGCCGACGATGACTTCTCGTGTCATCGAAAATCGCCTCCGCGTCAGCTCAGAATACTCCGAACAGATGGATCCGTTAGAGTTGTCATCTTTAAACGAACTCTTGGATCGCATTGCCGCCTTGGGAGTCGCTACGGACTACGATCGGATCGGGCTTAAACCCGATTAGAGAGAAATTGAATCTCCACCGATCACCCACCAGATAGTGGTATTGGAGGAGCTGTGCGACGACTCTTCCCCTATGTTGAAGACGAACTATGTTCATATCTCCGAGCTCGTCGGTTGCCCGATCCGGTAAACAAAAAATCAAATCCCATTGCGTGGCGCGAAACCGTTGGCTTGATAGGCCATGCAAGATACACACAACGCCGGATACCATACCAACCCACAGCCTTAGAGCATGTTGGATACTCCGGCAGGTGTCCAAGAGCGGCGATGATCTCCTCCTCAAAAATACTGCAGAGCAGAATCCCACGGATGATAACAACCATACAGTACTCACAGTCTTTGAGACTTTCGTCTCAAACAATAGGCGCAAGAGGGCGCTCAGCGGCCTGGCCGAAGTCTGCCAAGTTGCAGCCATAAACCCGTGGAACGACACGGCCATAACTTTCAATGCTAGTGACGAACCAAAATTCAGAACAGTCCGGGCACCTACCGCACTGGTCCCCAGTCCAATTGTGGACGGTTTTTGGCTTACCAAAGTTCTCCTGGACGGCGGCGGCAATGACTAAACCTCATTCTGAGAAACTCTCAACAAAATGGAAATAGACAGGAGCCGCATTGAGCAAAGCATCACGACCTTCCATGGAATTATTCCCAGTCGGGAGGCACGTTGTGCGGGAAAAATCACACTCGATGTGGTATTCGGCACACCGGAGAACTATCAGTCCGAAGAAATAACCTTTCAGGTGGCCCCCTTTAACAGTGGATATCACGCCCTTTTAGGGCGAAATGCATTTGCAAGCTTCCAAGCTATACCCCATTACGGGTACATGAAACTCAAGATGCCCGTGCCCAATGGAATCATCACTCTCGCCAGCGATCCGGACATAGCACTCCGCGCCGAAAACAAAACTGCCGCCCTAGCCCTTGAGGCATTGTCTGAAGCCCTCGCGGCCGAAGAATAAACCGCATTGTGCTCCATGGTGGATAGGGACGACGTGATACTTGATAAGCGACCCAAATCTACCTCCTTCAAACCAGCAGACGAAATAGTCAAATTCTAGGTCCACCCAACGGACTCCATGAAGACAGCATCCCTCGAGGCACAGATGGACCCCACGATCGACGCCGTACTGCGGGCGTTCCTACGTGAAAACTGGGACATATTTGCCTGGCATCCTTCTGATATGCCAGGAACCCCACGTAGGCTGGCCCAACATAGTCTAAAAAATATTGAGGGGATACAAGCCGGTTGATACGCCTCCAACGTATCTATAATTTTTGATTGCTCCATGCTACTTTATCTACTGTTTTGGACTATATTGGGCTTTATTTTTCACTTTTATATTACTTTTGGGACTAACCTATTAACCGGAGGCCCAGCCCAGAATTGCTGTTTTTTGCCTTTTTCAATATTTCGAAGAAACAGAATATCAAACGGAGTCCAAACAGAATGAAACCTTCGGGATTGTGATTTTCCAACCGAACATGATCCAGGAGACTTGGACCCAACTCCAAGAAGCTTCCGAGGAGGTCACGAGGGTGGAGGGCGCGCCCCTACCTCATGGGCCCCTCGGAGCTCCACCGACGTACTCCTTCCTCCTATATATACCTACGTATCCCCGTATGATCAGACGGGAGCCAAAACCTAATTCCACCGCCGCAACCTTCTGTATCCACGAGATCCCATCTTGGGGCCTGTTCCGAAGCTCCGCCGGAGGGGGCATCCACCACGGAGGGCTTCTACATCAACACCATAGCCCCTCCGATGAAGTGTGAGTAGTTTACTTCAGACCTTCGGGCCCATAGCTAGTTGCTAGATGGCTTCTTCTCTCTTTTTGGATCTCAATACAATGTTCTCCCCCTCTCTTGTGGAGATCTATTTGATGTAATCTTCTTTTTGCGGTTTGTTTGTTGAGACCGATGAATTGTGGGTTTATGATCCAGTATTATCTATGGAAAATATTTAATTCTTCTCTGAATTCTCTTATGTATGATTGAGTTATCTTTGCAAGTCTCTTTGAATTATCTGTTTGGTTTAGCCAACTAGATTGGTAGTTCTTGCAATGGGAGAAGTGCATGGCTTTGGGTTCAATTTTGCGGTGTCCTTACTCAGTGACAGAAAGAGTTGCAAGGCACGTATTGTATTGTTGCCATCGAGGATAACAAGATGGTTTTTTATCATATTGCATGAATTTATCCCTCTACATCATGTCATCTTGCTTAAAGCGTTACTCTGTTTTTAACTTAATACTCTAGATGCATGTTGGATAGCGGTCGATGAGTGGAGTAATAGTAGTAGATGCGAATCGTTTGATCTACTTGTTAGGACGTGATGCCTATATACATGATCATTGCCTAGATATACTCATAACTATGCTCAATTCTGTCAATTGCTCAACAGTAATTTGTTCACCCACCGTAGAATACTTATGCTCTTGAGAGAAGCCACTAGTGAAACCTATGGCCCTCGGGTCTATTCTCATCATATCAATCTATATCACTTTATTTACTTGCTTTGTTTTTACTTTGCCTTTACTTATTACTTTGCATCTATCTATCAAAAATACCAAAAATATTATCTCTATCAGATCTCACTCTCGTAAGTGACCGTGAAGGGATTGACAAACCCTAAGTGTTGGTTGCGAGTTGTTATCGTGTTGTGCAGGTACGAGGGACTTGCACGTGACCTCCTACTGGATTGATACCTTGGTTCTCAAAAACTGAGGGAAATACTTACGTTACTGTGCTGCATCATCCTCTCCTCTTAGGGGAAAACCAACGCAAGCTCGAGACATAGCAAGAAGAATTTCTGCGCCGTTGTCGGGGAGGCTTACGCAAAAGTCAACATACCAAGTACCCATCACAATCCCTATCTCTCGCATTACATTATTTGCCATTTGCCTCTCGTTTTCCTCTCCCCCACTTCACCCTTGCCGTTTTATTCGCCCTCTCTTTCCCAATCTCCTCCTCTCTTTTCCGTTGCCTTTTCCTCGTCCTTTTGCTTGCTCGTGTGTTAGTTTGCCTATTTGTTGTGATGGCTCTACCTAGATTTGGTGACCTTCACCTTAAAAGGCTTGAGGAGATTGAAAGCAATGTTAGAAAATTTATGGTTTTGCAATTTGAGCACAATAATTTCTTTAGAAACGAACTTAAGGAACAAAAAAGTTTTACGAGCTTTACGAATAAAGAACTCAATGATATGTCTAAAGAATTTGATGGTATAAGGGCCCAAATTGCTCGTCTTGAAAAGATGACTGCTGAAATTTCGGATATGCAAGCTACCTTAGTCAATAAGATGGCCGCTAAACCTAATTCCTATGAAAATCAAGATGAAGATCTAAAAGTTATTGATGTGTCCCCCATTAAATCTTTGTTTCGCAAGATGAATCTTAATGAATCTGAAGATTATCTTCCTTTACCTAGAAGGCGTTCTAAGAATTCGGAGTTTCGAGATCTTGATGATGAAATTGATGAAAGTGGGATTAAAATAAATAGAAACCGTGATGTTGCTAAACCTACTATTTTGGATCTCAAGTAATTTAATTATGAAAATTGCTCTTTGATTGGTTGTATTTCCTTGTTGCAATCCGTGCTAGAATTTCCTCATGCTTATAGTCAAAATAAGGCCTTTACCGAACACATTGTTGATGCCTTGATGCAATCTTATGAAAAAAAGCTTGAGATGAAAGTCTCTATCCCTAGAAAACTCTATGATGATTGGGAACCTACTATTGAAATTAAAATTAAAGACTTTGAGTTTCATGCTTTGTGTGATTTGGGTGCTAGTGTCTCTACTATTCCCAAAACTTTATGTGATTTGCTAGATTTCCGTGATTTTGATGATTGCTCTCTAAACTTGCATCTTGAGGATTCCACTATTAAAAAGACTATGGGAAGAATTAATGATGTTCTTATTGTTGCAAATAGGAATTATGTGCCCATAGATTTTATCGTTCTTGATATAGATTGCAATCCTTCATGTCCTATTATTCTTGGTAGACCTTTCCTTAGAACAATTGGTGCAATTATTGGTATGAAGGAAGGGGATATTAGATTCCAATTTCCCTTAAAAAAGGGTATGGAACACTTCCCTAGAAAGAAAATAAAATTACCTTATGAATCTATCATGAGAGCCACTTATGGATTGCCTACCAAAGATGGCAATACCTAGATCTATCCTTGCTTTTATGCCTAGCTAGGGGCGTTAAACGATAGTGCTTGTTGGGAGGCAACCCAATTTTATTCTGTGTTTTTTGTTTTTGCTTCTGTTTAGGAATAAATAATACATCTACCTTCTGTTTGGATGTGGTTTTATGTTTTAATTAGTGTTTGTGCCAAGCAGGACCTATAGGATAACCTACGATGATAGTTGATTTGATTCTGCTGAAAAACAGAAACTTTAGCGCTCACGAGATTAGCTGCCATTTTTTACTGGAGAGTGCTTTTAGGTTGATTCGTTTTGATGCTGATCAATAAACAAATTTTCCAGGACATCCTATTTTGCTAGAATTTTTAGAGTTCCAGAAGTTTGCGTTAGTTACTGATTACTACAGACTGTTCTGTTTTTGACAGATTCTGTTTTTCGTGTGTTGTTTGCCTAGTTTGATGAATCTATGGCTAGTAAATTAGTTTATAAACCATAGAGAAGTTGGAATACAGTAGGTTTAACACCAATATAAATAAAGAATGAGTTCATTACAGTACCTTGAAGTAGTCTTTTGTTTTCTTTCTCTAACGGAGCTCACGAGATTTCTGTTGAGTTTTGTGTTGTGAAGTTTTCAAGTTGTGAGTGAATTCTTTTGATGGATTATGGAACAAGGAGTGGCAAGAGACTAAGCTTGGGGATGCCCATGGCACCCCCAAGATAATCCAAGGACACCAAAAAGTCAAAGCTTGGGGATGCCCCGGAAGGCATCCCCTCTTTCATCCGCTTCCATCGGTAATTTACTTGGAGCTATATTTTTATTCACCAACATGATATGTGTTTTGCTTGGAGCGTCTTGTATTATTTTTGTCTTTGCTTGTTAGTTTACCACAATCATGTTTGCTGTACAAACCTCTTTAGAGAGCCATACATGAATTGAAGTTAGTTAGAATACTCTATGTTCTTCACTTATATCTTTTGAGCTTGATAGTTTGCTCATAGTGCTTCACTTATATCTTTTTGAGTGTGATAATTTTTGCTCTAGTGCTTCACTTAGATCTTTTTGAGCACGGTGGTGGATTTGTTTTAAAGAAACTTGATCTCTCATGCTTCACTTAGATTATTTTGAGAGTCGTTAATAGCATGGTAATTTGTTTAATGTTAATATACTTGGTATTCAAGATATGTGAAACTTTCTTTTGAGTGCGTTGAATACTAAGATAAGTTTGATGCTTGATAATTGTTTTGAGATGTGGAGGTAATAATATCAAAGTCGTGCTAGTTGGGTGATTATGAACTAGCACATATGCCCGTGCGATGCAACGGGAGATAAAATAGTATGGATTTAAAGTCAGTGAGTATTATATGTGCAAGCAAAACCCTATGTGCACACAAAAAAAGAAACGATTAGCTTCTCGGTTTCGCAGCATGTGGAGGAATCAATCCGCTATTTTTCCATTCATTGATCGATGGTGTTTAAGAGTTTTGTTATGTCATCTTACGTCGGGGAAGACCCATGAGCTATTCAATCAACTTTTCCTTTCAATCCTTTCAATCGAGGGGACTTTAAGGTATGAAGTTTATCAATATTCTAGGAAACATGAACAATATTTTAAATCTAGAATAGTTTTTAGAAAATAATGTACAGTTTTTAAAACACGAACAAAATATGAAAGGAAACATCTTTTTCAATTCACAAATATTTTCTGAAAATACCAATTTATTTATAAAAGCAATAACATTACTTGACTATGTGAACATTTTTTAAAAAAGGGAACATATCTTCAAAATTCGTAAGATTTTTAGAAAATGTGTATCTTTTATACAAAACATTATTTCAAATTATGAAAATTTCAGTAAAACAGAATATTTTTCGAATTTGGAGCATTTTTGAAATACTATTTCCTTTTTAGACATCTCAAACTATTTTCAAAAATAATAATTGTTTTTGAAAAAATGGGAACCTTTTTGCAAGTTCCGAATATTTCTTTAAAATAGCGAAAAAATTGGAATTCTTAACATTTTCAGAAACAAATCTTAAGTCTGAACTTTTTTTGAGAATCTTTAATTTACGAAATAAATTCTAAAAGAAAAATAAACTTGGAAGGGAAAAAAGATAGGAAAGGAGAATAAAAATAGAAGTAAAACACATAAATAAAGAAAATTGGGCCAGCCCATTATTGGTTGTCCTGTGCGAAACTCCAACTAAGAACATGAAAATTATTTAAATTTGTGAACATTTTTTAAAAACAGGAACATGTGTTGAAAATAAAAAAAATAAAAAATTTGCATCTTTTTCTAACGAACATTATTTTTTATAGTGAAAATTTCACTAAAAAATAATATTCGGATTTAGAGCATTTTTAAATTCTATTAGATTTTTAGACATCTCGAACAATTTTGAAACACAATTTTTTTTGAAAAAATGGGAAAATCTTTGCAAGTTCGGAATATTTTTGAAATAGCAACAAAATTTTGAAATTTTGAACATTTTCCACACAAAATAATTCTGAACGTTTTTCAGGATTTTAAATTTAAGAATAAAATTCTAAAAGAAAAGTAAACTTGGAAGGGAAAAAGGAGATACGAAAATAAGAATAAAAATAGAAGTAAAACACAAAAAAAGGAAAAATTGGCCAGCCCAATATTGGTTGCCCTGTGGGAAGCTCAACTATTTCTCGCCCTGTGCGAAAAATAGAATTTTCCCAAGTGCGTGGGCAGAAAAATACGTGGGCTAGCTTTGCTAGGCCATAGCGTGCAGCCCACATACGAAAATTCTTTTCTAGCAGACAAACATATATAAGTTTAGTACCACCTCGGATAGGAAAAATAATTATTTTCAGCGGTGAACGGATGAAAAAAATTGACGAAACACACCTTGCTTTATTAGTAGGTATATATTTGAGAAATACTTGTGTTGAAGTTTGCAAGTCCCGTAGCATGCACGTATGGTTAAAGTTATGTAACAAATTTGAAACATGAAGTGTACCTGGCTTGTGCATCCTTATGAGTGGCGGTCGGGGACGAGCGATGGTCTTTTCCTACCAATCTATCCCCCTAGGAGCATGCGCGTAGTATTTGAATTTTTGATGACTTCTAAATTTTTGCAATAAGTATATGTGTTCTTTTGACTAATGTTGAGTCCATGGATTATACGCACTCTCATCTTTCCACCTTTGCTAGCCTCTTCGGTACCGTGCATTGCCCTTTCTCACCTTGAGAGTGGTGTAAACTTCGCCAGTGCATCCAAACCCCGTGATACGATACGCTCTATCACACATAAACCTCTTTATATCTTCCTCAAAACAGCCACCATACCTACCTATCATGGCATTTCCATAGCCATTCCGAGATATATTGCCATGCAACTTCCACCATCATCATCGTGACATGCATTGCTTTTGTTATATTGCCATTGCATGATCTTGTAGTTGACATCGTATTTGTGGCAAAGCCTCCTTGCATTATTTTTCATACATGTCACTCTTGATTCATTGCACCATCCCGGTGTACCGCCGGAGGCATTCATATAGTCATATCTTGTTCTAGTATCGAGTTGTAATTCATATGTTGTAATGAAAGTGTGATGATCATCATTAGAGCATTGCCCAAATAAAAAAAGAGAAAGGCCCAAAAAAGAGAAAGGCCTAATATATATATATATATATATATATATAAGAGCAATGCTACTATCCCTTTTTCCACACTTGTGCTTCAAAGTAGCACCTTGTTCTTCATGTAGTGAGTCTCATATATTGTGCTTCAAAGTAGCACCATGTTTTTCATATAGTGAGTCTCTTAAGTTGTCTTGTTAATACTAGTGGGAATTTTTCATTATAGAACTTGGCTTGTATATTCTTACGATGGGCTTCCTCGAAATGCCCTAGGTCTTCATGAGCAAGCAAGTTGGATGCACACCCACTAGTTTTCTTTTGTTGAGCATTCGTAGCTCTAGTGCATCCGTTGCATGGCAATACCTACTCCTTGCATTAACATCAATCGATGGGCATCTCCATAGATCATGGATTAGCCTCGTTGATGTGAGACTTTCTCCTTTTTTGTGTTCTCCACACAATCCCCATCATCATATTCTATTCCACCCATAGCGCTATATCCATGGCTCACGCTCATGTATTGCGTGAAGGTTGAAAAAGTTTGAGATTATTTAAGTATGAAACAATTGCTTGGCTTGTCATCGGGGGTATAGAAGTTGGGAACATCTTTGTGTGACAAAAATGAAGCATAGCCTAACCATATGATTTTGTAGGGATGAACTTTCTTTTGCCATGTTATTTTGAGAAGACATGATTGCTTTGATTAGTATGCTTGAAGTATTATTATTTTTGTGTCAATATGAACTTTTGTCTTGAATCTTTCGGATCTGAATATTCATATCACAATTAAGAAGATTTACATTGAAATTATGCCAAAGTATCCTCCGCATCAAAAATTCTTTTTTATCATTTACCTACTCGAGGACGAGCAGAATTAAGCTTGGGGATGCTTGATACATCTCCAACGTATCTATAATTTTGATTGCTCCATGCTACTTTATCTACTGTTTTGGACTATATTGGGCTTTATTTTTCACTTTTATATTACTTTTGGGACTAACCTATTAACAGGAGGCCCAGCCTGAATTGCTCTTTTTGCCTTTTTCAAGATTTGAAGAACCGAATATCAAACGGAGTCCAAACGGAATGAAACCTTCGGGATCGTGCTTTTCCAACCGAACGTGATCCAGGAGACTTTGACCCTACTCCAAGAAGCTTCCAAGGAGGTCATGAGGGTGGTGGGCGCGCCCCCTACCTCGTGGGCCCCTCGGAGCTCCACCCACGTACTCCTTCCTCCTATATATACCTACACATCCCCGTATGATCAGACGGGAGCCAAAAACCTAATTCCACCGCCGCAACCTTCTGTATCCACGAGATCCCATCTTGGGGCCTGTTAGGAGCTCACGGGGGGGCATCCACCACGGAGGGCTTCTACATCAACACCATAGCCCCTCCGATGAAGTGTGAGTAGTTTACTTCAGACCTTCGGGTCCATAGCTAGTAGCTAGATGGCTTCTTCTCTCTTTTTGGCGCCCGAAAAAGGTCTTGATAACCCACAAGTATAGGGGATCGCAACAGTTTTCGAGGGTAGAGTATTCAACCCAAATTTATTGATTCGACACAAGGGGAGCCAAAGAATATTCTCAAGTATTAGCAGCTGAGTTGTCAATTCAACCACACCTGGAAACTTAGTATCTGCAGCAAAGTGTTTTAGTAGCAAAGTAATATGATAGTGGTGGTAACGGTAACAAAAGTAAAGGCAGCAAAAGTAATGTTTTTGGTATTTTGTAGTGATTGTAACAGTAGCAACGGAAAAGTAAATAAGTGTAAACCAGTATATGGAAAACTCGTAGGCACCGGATTAGCGATGGATAATTATGCCGGATGTGGTTCATCATGTAGCGGTCATAACATAGGGTGACACAGAACTAGCTCCAGTTCATCAATGTAATGTAGGCATGTATTCCAAATATAGTCATACATGCTTATGGAAAAGAACTTGCATGACATCTTTTGTCCTACCCTCCCGTGGCAGCGGGGTCCTATTGGAAACTAAGGGATATTAAGGCCTCCTTTTAATAGAGAACCGGAACAAAGCATTAGCACATAGTGAATACATGAACTCCTCAAACTATGGTCATCACTGGGAGTGGTCCCGATTATTGTCACTTCGGGGTTGCCGGATCATAACACATAGTAGGTGACTATAGACTTGCAAGATAGGATCAATAACACACATATATTCATGAAAACATAATAGGTTCAGATCTGAAATCATGGCACTCGGGCCCTAGTGACAAGCATAAACCATAGCAAAGTCATAGCAACATCAATCTCAGAACATAATGGATACTAGGGATCAAACCCTAACAAAACTAACTCGATTACATGATAAATCTCATCCAACCCATCACCGTCCAGCAAGCCTACGATGCAATTACTAACGCACGACGGTGAGCATCATGAAATTGGTGATGGAGGATGGTTGATGATGACGATAGCGACGAATCCCCCTCTCCGGAGCACCGAACGGACTCCAGATCAGCCCTCCCGAGAGATATTAGGGCTTGGCGGTGGCTCCGTATCGTAAAACGCGATTGTCAGTGTCAAAACCGGCGGATCTCGGGCAGGGGGTCCCGAACTGTGCGTCTAGGCGGATGGTAACAGGAGACAAGGGACACGATGTTTTTACCCAGGTTCGGGCCCTCTCGATGGAGGTAAAACCCTACTCCTGCTTGATTGATATTGATGATATGGGTAGTACAAGAGTGGATCTACCACGAGATCAAGGAGGCTAAACCCTAGAAGCTAGCCTATGGTATGATTGTTGTAATGGTTGTTCGTCCTACGGACTAAAACCCTCCGGTTTATATAGACACCGGAGAGGGCTAGGGTTACACAGAGTCGGTTAGAATGGTAGGAGATCTACATATCCGTATCGCCAAGCTTGCCTTCCACGCCAAGGAAAGTCCCATCCGGACACGGGACGAAGTCTTCAATCTTGTGTCTTCATAGTTCTGGAGTCCGGCCGATGATGATAGTCCGGCTATCCGGACTCCCCCTAGTCTAGGACTCCCTCAGTAGCCCCTGAACCAGGCTTCAATGACGATGAGTCCGGCACGCATATTGTTCGGCATTGCAAGGCGGGTTCCTCCTCCGAATAATCCATAGAAGATTGCGAACACCAAGATAGTGTCCGGCTCTGCAAAATAAATTCCACATTCCACCGTAGAGAGAATAATACGCACACAAGCTCGATCTGCTGATGTATTTTGTGGCGTGATGTCATGCCACTACCAGGCCTTTACTTGAATCGTTTTTTATTATACCACCTCAGCGCGTTTAGCGAAGCGGTTTCCTTGGCACGTCTTGTCGAAGCAGAGATCGTGTTCCCCTTATTCTGGGATTCTCATCAATACGGACGTGGGTAACCCAACCGCGCCATTGATGGTGGCGCTCGGGAGATAAGCGAGTTTTACCAGGCTGGTGGGGACGCATAGTCTTCGTCCGTCCATATATAAGGGGATAAGGATCCACCTTTTTTACCTACGCCTTCTTCCTCCTTTGCTTATCCATCTCCGCGCACTCGAGCTCCAGCGCCCAAGTCCGCACCTCTCGTCTCAACCTGCTCTAGCCATGTCCGGAGCGGGAGGCAAGTGGATGGCCTCCTCCGTTACGGAGGAGCACATCGAGAAGCTGCGCGGCACCGGATACCTGTCCAGCGACATCGCGCACCGGCTGCCCGACAAGGGGCAGCTCATCCCCACCCCCAGGCCCCATGAGAGGGTCGTATTCCTTCCCCACTTCCACTGCGGACTGGGCTTCCCACTTCATCCCTTCGTCCGGGGGCTCATGTACTACTACGGCCTGGACTTCCACGATCTGGCGCCAAACTTCATCCTCAACATCTCGGCGTTTATCGTCGTGTGTGAGGCCTTCCTCTGCATCCAGCCCCACTTCGGCTTGTGGCTAAAAACCATCAATGTCAAGCCGAAGGTAGTGAAGGGCGTCCAAGCGGAGTGTGGAGGCGCCATGGTGGGCAAGATGCCCAACGTCCTTTGGCTCGAGGGTGCCTTCGTGGAAACCATCAAAGGGTGGCAATCGGGGTGGTTCTATATCACCGAGCTGCATGACCCTAAATGGGCTGCGGCCCCCGAGTTCAGATCTGGTTCCCCCATGCATCTCACCTCCTGGAAAGAGAAGGGCTTGCTATGGGGCAGTTCGGAGGAGCTGACCGGACTCCAGTCCTGTCTCCAGACCTTGGTGAACAAGAAGCTCAAGCTTGTCAACGTGATCCAGGTCATGCTCATCCGCCGGATTCTCCCCTGCAAACAGCGGGCCTTCAACCTGTGGGAGTTCGATTCGGCACAGCACGGACCTGGAGGGCTCTTGACCACGACGTCTGAAGCTGCACGGAGGTGCTGTTCAAGGGAGAATCCCGCATCCGACGATGAAGATCGCGGGTTCAGCACGAAACGCCCGGCCGGTGCGGTAAGTTATCCTTTATGGGACACGTATTTCTTTCATAGTTTGACTCTATGTGGGATCTAAAATTCCCAATGCCTTTAACAGGACTGGCAGAGGATGTCCAGACAGGTTAACTGTCCGGATCCCCTCCCCGAAGAACCAGCGGATGCCCGTTTAACGGGGCTGCTAGTCCCGGCACTCTATGTGGTGCCGAGAAGAAGGCTAAGAAGAAGGCCACGGGAACCCGAAGGAGTTCCCGACGCCAGTGGTATCGGACTCATCGTCTGACGACTCCGAGGCGGACTCCTCCCCCGAAGGCGAGGAGGAAAAAGAAGACTCTCCCCAGGAGGGGGGAGAGAGGAAGAGGAAGGCTTCCCCAACGGGGGAGGCCGAGGGGTCCAAGAGGGGAAGGACCCTTCCTCCAGACAGCTCTGCCAATGCCAACGATGGCGACGAGGAGTGGCCCTCAAGGGCCAAGCCCCTGGCAAGATCGTAAGTATCCGGACTCCTGAGTGATTTGTAATTTCTTTTTCGTTCCATGTAGTGTCCTTCTAATGCCGCATACTATCTGTAGCCCGACCGAGGAGGATCTTCCTGCTTCATCCAGCGGGTCCTTGGCCCCGTCGGATGTAGATTCCATTCCGACCGCCTCCACCCCTCGCGATCTTTGAGGACGCCGAGGTGGGATCGAGGAGGGACCCGCCAGAGGGGGAGGCTCGGAGGTGCCGAAGGCAACCTCCGGACTTCGTGCGGACTCCGCACGGAACCGCAGATGGTTCAGAGTCCGCAGCTGCCCTTTGTAAGAAGGGCAAAACCGTGACACCGGCAGCCTCCGTCCAACCGGAGGCGCCGGACAACTTGTTGGAGGCGCTCAACGGCGCTTCCATCGAGGAAGAACACCGCACTATTATGAGTGCGGTGATTCAGAAGGTTCAGCTCGCCGAGAGCGGGCTGACCGAAGCTTGCAACAGCCTTCTAACAGGCTTTGAGGTAAGAAGCTTTAAAGTATGCAATGTAATACCGCATAGATAGTAGCCCCTGATGCTCGGTTCGGTGTTCGGAAAGAAAAACCGGACTGAGGATCTATAAAAGATATACGCAGGAGTGCTAAAAATTATGTCAATATGGGTTTGCAGGCTGCGCTGCTGACCTCTGCAAGACCGATGCGGAGGTCGGTGCTTTGAAGCAGGACCTCGGCGGTCCGAGCAAGAGCTCGGCCTTGCCAAGAAGCAGCTCGAGGACAAAGAAGGTGAGTAACACCACTTTTAAATTTGTACCTTCTGAGAAAAGGATTTTGGTTGCAATAGAAATAACAAGGATAACGTGGAGTGCTGCGGGGGCCACGAACAAGGTGGCGACCACGAAGGAGGCCATGTCATGACGAACACAATGCGGCCATGAACGAGCGGAGCGAGAGAAGCGAGGCGTGGGTGGCGGAGGTGCGGTAAGAGCTCGAGGCTCTCATGGAAAAGCATGAGAGTTTGGGAGCGACTCAAGACTTCGAGTCCGAGCTTGCCTCGGCTCTTGAAAGTGCCAAAGCCGCTAAGGCCGAGGCCCATAAGTCTCTCCAGAGATTGAGGCGATGAAGAAGATAGCGGTGGGTAAGGTATTTTTCATGCAAAGCAAGCATGTGAATGTAAATTACATTACTTACCCGGTCGGAGCTCTCGAGGCGTTTGCAGATCTGCCGCAGCGTGTCCGGCGCCGCATTCTACCGGCCGAGGAGGGAGCTCAGCAGAGAAGGTCATCGGCCTCAAGTATCTTTGGGGCGGACATCCAGTGCCCCTAGCGACCAGTGAAGCAGCTGGTCGAGCTCCACAAGGTAGCCGAGCAGGCCATGAAGGGCCTCATAGTCCGGTGTGGCACTGGAGAGGCCTTGCACAGGAGCTACTTGACCTCGTGTGGCGGCTGGTGGATCGTGCCCTTGGGTGGGGTCATCAAGCGCTCCTTTGCATTGAAGGTGCCGTCGGGCCTTGCCCGCGCAAAGGTGCACCGGGCAGGCTGGATGTTGAGAGGATTCTCGACAGACGCATCGCCGGGCGGGCAAGGAGTATCGTGACGCTGAAATGTACTATAAGACTGTCTGAAGGGTGCCCACAAGATTGCGGATGAGTGCCCCGAGATGTAATTTTTAGTAGACTCGCAATGTGTTATCTGTCATGCGCTGAAAACTTTGTTCATATCGCTAAGCAATGCTTATTTGATTTAAAATATTACCTTCATGCGGCCGTTTATCAAATCGAGAGATGGCAAGTCGTCGGCTTCACCCCCATGCCACGAGTCTTTGGGGTGTTAGGGATAAACTTGAGCGCTCTTGTTCCCATTTTTGGGTCCATCTAGGGAGGCGCTCAACACAACGAACAAGGCAACCGTACTTATAATGCTTGAACACTCTCACTTAGCCATAGAATTCTATAATTTTAAATTTCGGCGAAGCCCCTAGTGTTCGGAAGACCGAGTTCGGGGCGCTATCCACGCCTGGGCCGGACACAGCCGGTTCCTCTCTCTAAGCGGCATAGGTCTTTAGGGACTTGAAAAGACCTCTCGAACAGCGACCAGCTCTCGCCTTATCATGACGGTCAGTTTTAGCTTTCTCCATTGAGGCGCTCGCCCAGCTCAACTGGGGCGCAATCGCAGTGGTTCTCCCAGTGCTACCTTAGCCGACAGAACGGAACGTAAGGTACCAAAACATGGGAGCGGGGCAAACCCAACTATTGACCCAAGACATGATTCGGAGCCGATGCATATAGTGCTATAAGTTCGGGGTGCCGCACTTGTGAAAGTGTTCGGACTTCACACCATAATGCGGGGAACATAAGCCCCTGGTGTATTCGGCCGTACCAAATTGTACGGATGCAAGATGTCATAAATGAACATATATATAGATAAAGGGAATGCAATTATAAGCGAAAAATGATGCATTGTTTATTCAAGGAGTTCTGCTGTGAGTGCAGAACGATACAAATAGTGCGGTAAGCAATGGTTTGGACTATTAGACATGTCCCCCTCCGGGGGTAGGCTGCGGAATGGTGCAATAAACAGATTTAATGCTCGTAATGGAGACCACCTGAGTGTTCGTCGTAGCCCTTGTTCCTCCCTGGCCGTTGCATCGTGAGTTCGACAGATCTACTACCGGACAGGGCCTCTTGTAAACGGAGTCCTGTGGAAAAAAAGGAAAAGAAAAAAGCGACACAATTGGGAGCCCCTGGTGTTGTTGAGCCGCACTCTGGGTCTGTCGTGGTCGTGCCCCTCCCCCTATGCCCAAGATATTTCCAGAGCGTAGTGATGTATGCGAAGAGCTGGTCTTGCAATCATGCAAGGGATGGGGTTGGGGCCGCATTGCTACGCGTGCTCGGAACGTGCCAGGTGGTCTTGATTGATGTTACTCCGGGCGCGTTTGGCCATGTCCGGTCGTTTAACGGCCGGACTCGAAAATTGCCTTAAAAGGCTGCTCTGTACTTCTGCCGCGAGAGTTGCTGTGTGTTCCTCCGTTCTGAGGGAGCGCTCAGTGTTTCCGTTGACCGTGATGACTCCACGAGGGCCTGGCATCTTGAGCTTGAGGTATGCATAATGCGGCACTGCGTTGAACTTTGCAAACGCAGTTCGTCCGAGCAAAGCGTGATAGCCACTGCGGAAAGGGACTATGTCGAAGATTAACTCCTCGCTTCGGAAATTATCTGGGGATCCGAAGACCACTTCCAGTGTTACTGAGCCTATACAATTGGCTTCAACAACTGGTATGACGCCTTTGAAGGTCGTCTTTGTAGGTTTAATCCTTGAGGGGTCTATGCCCATCTTGCGCACTGTATCCTGATAAAGCAGGTTCAGGTTGCTGCCGCCGTCCATCAGGACTCTAGTGAGGTGGAATCCGTCGACGATTGGGTCTAAAACCAATGCGGCAAATCTGCCATGGCGGATACTGGTGGGGTGGTCCCTTCGATCGAAAGTGATCGGGCAAGAGGACCATGGGTTGAACTTCGGGGCGACTGGCTCCATCGCATACACGTCCCTAAGTGCACGCTTCCGCTCCCTCTTGGGTATGTGGGTTGCGTATATCATATTTACCGTCCGCACTTGTGGGGGGAAACCCTTCATCTCTCTTCGCTCGGCGGTGGGTCTCCTCCTCGTCGTCGCTATGCAGCCCCTTGTCATTGTTTTCGCAATTAACTTGCTGCTCGCTTGAATACCCAACAATCCTGTTGGTGTGGTTAGCCGGCTTTTGAAGTGCCATGTATCCGCAAGAGCGGTCGAGTATTCGGTCCAAATTGGACGGACCGGAGTGGTTCTTTTGAATGGCTTCTTCCACGACGGGTTTAGAGCCTCTGAATCCGGCGTTGACTGCCGTATCCTCATTGTTATCGCCGTTGACATGGCGTTTGTTTTTGTTGCGACGCGACCGCCATTGCGGTCCTTGCTGTCCGGACCGCCGAATTTTCTTTGAGGTTATTCTCGCGAGCTAGCGGCTGTCCTCTCCGCCTGAAGCGGGTCATGAGTGATGTGATGGCTGCCATGGATTTCGGCTTTTCTGTCCTAGATGCGGGCCAGCCACTCGTCACGGATGTTGTGTTTGAAGGCTGCGAGGGCCTCTGCATCCGGACAATCGGCGATTTGATTTTTCTTTGTTAAGAACCGTGTCGTAACTGTCGGCCGATTCGTCTGCTGCTGGATTATGTGGCTTAGGTCATCGGCGTCACGGTGGTCGCACATATGTGCCCTGGAAGTTATCAAGAAATGCGGCTTCCAGGTCCTCCCAACACCCAATTGACTTTGCTGGCAAGCTGTTAAGCCAATGCCGAGCTGGTCCTTTAAGCTTGAGCGGGAGGTACTTGATGGCGTGGAGATCGTCGCCGCGGGCCATATGGATATGTAGGAGGTAATCTTCGATCCAAACCGCGGGGTCTGTTGTGCCATCGTAGGATTCAATGTTCACGGGTTTAAACCCTTCAGGGATTTGATGATCCTTTACTTCATCTGTGAAGCATAGTGGGTGTGTGGCGCCTCTATATTGAGCAATATCATGACGTAGCTCAAGAGAGTTTTGTCCGCTGTGTTCGGCCAGCCCGGAGTTGTTGTATCCGGCGCGACGGTAGTCGTCGTGGGTCGTGGGGCGAACGCGTGATCTGTAGATAGATCTTGATTGTCTTGCCTTATCCTCCAATATATCCCGCAAGTCTGGCGCATTCCCTCGTGGCTTCGTACTTTTCGAGCGGTGTCGGGGTACGGCTCTGTCGGAGGGCTTGGATGCCTCTCTGTCGCGGCCACGAGGTGGTCGGTCTGCCGTATTGTGCGCTGGTGATGAAGGTTTGTATGCTTCCTCCTCTATTCGAGGGAGCAACTTGCATTTTGGGTAGCTTTTGGAGGGGCGTTCGAGTTCATACTCTTCGGCCGCGAGGACCTCGGTCCATCTGTCGGCCAGCAGGTCTTGATCAGCCTGAAGCTGTTGCTGCTTTTTCTTCAAGCTGTTTGCCGTGGCCATTAGCCTGCGTTTAAAACGCTCTTGTTCGACGGGATCCTCGGGCACGACGAATTCGTCATCATTGAGGCTTGCCTCGTCTTCGGAGGGGGGCACGTAATTTTCGTCCTCCTCGTCTGCCACTCTCTCCTGAGGGCTGGCTACTCCGTCCTCCTGTGCTGAATTGTGCTGGAGGGGGTTGTCTTCGGCACTCTCTGGGGTGTTATTATCTCCGGTGCCGGAATCTCCATTCTTGCTGTGGCGGGATTTGGAGCGGCGCCGCTGACGTCGGCGCTTGGGCTGTTTCTTAGAGGAATCTGCCTCCGCTGCTTCTTCGCCGTCCCCATCCTTTGGGGTGTCCACCATGTATATGTCATATGACGAGGTGGTTTTCCAGTGCCTTGTAGGCGCTGGTTCTTGATCGTCTCCGGCATCGTCGTCCATACCGTCGATGTCTTCGGAGTCATAGTCTAGCATGTCGGTTAGATCGTCGATAGTGGCTACAAAGTGGGTGGTGGGTGGGCTTCGAATTTCTTCGTCGTCCACATCCCAACCATCCTGGCCGCAGTCCAGCCAGGGCTCTCCTGATAACGAGAGATACTTTAGCGAATTCAGGATGTCGACAAAGGGTGAGTGCTGAAAGATGTCCGCAGCGGTGAACTCCAAATCGGGCGCCCAATCGGATTCGATTGGCGGCGCTGGAGGTTCGGAGTCCGCAAGGAGTCCGCACCTCGAGTCACAAGCTTTGTGAGGGACAAGGTCAGGATTCGGCTCTATCGCTGTAGAAGTTGCAGCCCCCGAGGCGGTGTCCAACCACCTGTCCTCGATCTGCGCGGTCGGCTCCGAACTATGGGTCAGAGCGGACTTGTGTGCGGCCTCCAGGATACTGTCCGGCGGCAGAGCTAGATCATGTCCATCGTGACAGTGCGGCATGCTCGGCTGCGGCTCGACTCCATCGAAGATCAAGTCCCCGCGGATGTTAGCCGTGAAGTTTAGGCTTCCAAACCTGACCTGATGGCCAGGGGCGTAGCTTTCGATCTGCTCCAGACGGCCAAGTGAATTGGCCCGCAGCGCAAAGCCGCCGAACACGAAGATCTGTCCGGGGAGAAAAGTCTCACCCTGGACGGCGTTGTTGTTGATTGAAGAAGCCATCAAGCCTATCGGTGACGACACAGAGGAACTCTCAATGAAAGCACCAATGTCGGTGTCAAAACCGGCGGATCTCGGTAGGGGGTCCCGGCGTGCGTCTAGGCGGATGGTAACAGGAGGCAAGGGACACGATGTTTTACCTGTGTTGGGCCCTCTCGATGGAGGTAAAACCCTACTCCGCTTGATTGATATTGATGATATGAGTAGTACAAGAGTGGATCTACCACGAGATCAAGGAGGCTAAACCCTAGAAGCTAGCCTATGGTATGATTGTTGTAATGGTTGTTCGTCCTACGGACTAAAATCCTCCGGTTTATATAGACATCGGAGAGGGCTAGGGTTACACAGAGTCGGTTACAATGGTAGGAGATATACATATCCGTATTGCCAAGCTTGCCTTCCACGCCAAGGAAAGTCCCATCCGGACACGGGACGAAGTCTTCAATCTTGTATCTTCATAGTCCTGGAGTCCGGCCGATGATGATAGTCCGGCTATCCGGACACCCCCTAGTCCAGGACTCCCTCAGCGATGAAACTTTATCTCTGATTTTTTTCTCCCCGAAAGCCAATATATGGAGTTGGAGTTGGCGTCGGAGGGCCACCAGGGGGCCCACGAGGTAGGGTGCGCGCCCAGGCGAGAGGGGCGCCCCCCACCCTCATGAACAGGGTGTGGGCCCCCTGGCCTTCATCTTTTGCGAGGATTTTTTATTATTTATTCTAAGATATTTCGTGGAGTTTCAGGTCATTCCGAGAACTTTTGTTTTCCGTACATAAAACAACACCATGGCAATTCTGCTGAAAACAACGTCAGTCCGGGTTAGTTCCATTCAAATCGTACAAGTTAGAGTCCAAAACAAGGGCAAAAGTGTTTGAAAAAGTAGATACGACGGAGACGTATCAACACCCCTAAGCTTAAACCCTTGCTTGTCCTCAAGCAATTCATTTGACAAACTGAAAGAGAAAAAGAAAAACTTTTACAAACTCTGTTTGCTCTTGTTGTTGTAAACATGAAAAGCCAACATTCAAGTTTCAGCAATTATTATGAACTAACCATACTCACAATAACACGTAGGTCTCACAATTACTCATATCAATAGCATAATCAGCTAGCGAGCCATAATAATAAAACTCGGATGACAACACTTTCTCAAAATAATCATAACATGATATAACAAAATGGTATCTCGCTAGCCCTTTCTGAGACCGTAAAAACATAAATGCAGAGCACCTTTAAAGATCAAGGACTGACTAAACATTGTAATTCATGGTAAAAGAGATCCAGTCAAGTCACACCCAATATAAACCAATAATAATGAATGCAAACGACAGTGTGCTATCCAACGGGTGCTTTTTAATAAGAAGGGTGATGACTCAACATAAAAGTAAATAGATAGGCCCTTCGCAGAGGGAAGCAGGGATTTGTAGAGGTGCTAGAGCTCGGTTTTGAAAATAGAGATAAATTATATTTTGAGTGGCATACTTTCATGGTCAACATAACAATTAAAAGACGACGATATCTTCCATGCTAAACAGATTATAGGCGGTTCCCAAACTGAATGGTAAAGTTTATACTCCCCTTCCTCCACAAGCATCAATCCATGGCTTTCTCGAAACAACGAGTGCCTCCAACATTCAACGGGTCCCAAGGGGAGTTTTGTTTGCAGTTATTTTGATTTAGTTTGCACAAAGCATGGGACTGGGCATCCCGGATACCAGCCATTTTCTTGTGAATGAGGAGCAGAGTCCACTCCTCTTGAGAATAACCCGCCTAACATGTAAGATAAGGGCAGCTCTAGTTGACATATGAGCTATTCGAGCATGCAAAACAGAATGTTTATTTGAAGGTTTAGAGTTTGGCACATACAAATTTACTCGGAACGACAGGTAAATACCGCATATAGGTAGGTATAGTGGACTCATATGGAATAACTTTGGGGTTTAAGGAGTTCGGATGCACAAGCAGTATTCCCGCTTAGTACAGGTGAAGGCTAGCAAAAGACTGGGAAGCGACCAACTGAGAGAGCGACAACAGTCATAAACATGCATTAAAATTAATTCACACCGAGTACAAGCATGAGTAGGATATAATCCACCATGAACATAAATATTATGAAGGCTATGTTGATCTGATTCAACTACATGCATGAACATGTGCCAAGTCGAGTCACTCAATTCATTTAAAGGAGGATACCATCCCAACATACCACATCATAATCATTCTAGTAGCATGTTGGCACACAAGGTAAACCATTATAACTCATAGCTAATCAAGCATGGCACAAGCAACTATAATCTCTAAATGTCATTGCAAATATGTTTACTTCATAATAGCTGAATTAAGAACGATGAATCATCATATTTACAAAAACAAGAGAGGTCGAGTTCATACCAGCTTTTCTCTTCCCAATAAGTCCATCATATATCATCATTATTGCCATTCACTTGCACGACCGAACGGTGTGTATAATAGTAAGAGTGCACGTGCATTGGACTAAGCTGGAATCTGCAAGCATTCAACTCAAGAGAGAAGACAAGTAATATGGGCTCTAAGTTAAATAAACAATCATGCATATGAGAGCCACTAAGCATTTCCAATATAGTCTTCTCGACCCCCCAAAGAAAGGAAAAGAAATAAAAACTATTTACACGGGAAAGCTCCCAACAAGTAAAAGAAGAACGGGAAATATTTTTGGGTTTTCTTTTTAATTCTACTACAAGCATGAAAAGTAAACTAACTAATTTTTTTATTTTTTCTTAAAGTTTAACACACACACAAGAAGAAAGCAGGAAAAAGAAATTTAAACTAGCATGGATATTAAAGTGAAAAAGTATGAGCACCGACATTTAGCAATGAGTGTGTGTGAACATGAATGTAATATCGGTGAGAAATACGTACTCCCCCAAGCTTAGGCTTTTGGCCTAAGTTGGTCTATTGCCAGGGATGGCCTGGCGGATATCCATAGGTGAAGCTGGGGTCGTACTGTGATGAAGAAGACTCCGGCTGCCACTGGCTGGCGGCCTCCTCTGGATCCCAAGAATAAACAGATAGTCGTGGAAGCTCATCTTGTGGCTCCGGCTCCGGGGCCGGTGTAGGGTTCCGATTGGTTTGAACAGCCGACCACGGAACAATGTGAGGCTCTGCATACAAGTTAAACAAAGAAGGATCAGGCAAAGTAATAGTCTCAGGGTGATGTTTATCAAAGTACTCCCTCCGTTCCTAAATATAAGTCTTTCTAGAGATTCCAACAAGTGACTACATACGGAGCAAAATGAGTGAATCTACACTCTAAAATATGTCTACATACATCCGTATGTTGTAGTCCATTTGAAATGTCTAGAAAGACTTATATTTAGGAACGGAGGGAGTATAATTTATATTTAAGCTCCCCATCGCAACTCTTAACAAGAAAATCATGCGCTATCATACTCTTGTAATCTAAATAAGCACGGGGCGGCGCTATTTCTTCTTTCTCCGCATGCCTAATAGGTATTTCAAAATGTTCAGCTAGGCGCGAAGCATAAATGCCTCCAAAGATGGGGCCCTTTGTACGGTTCAGACTTAACCGTCTAGCAACAATTCCACCCATACTAACAGAGTTATCGCGGTATAAACCATGGAGCAAAATAATAATATCAGGAATACTAAGGTTCCCACAGTTCCCGCGTCCAATCAAGCAACGACTAGCAAATAAGGCAAAGTAGCGTAAAACAGGATAATGTATGCTAGTGATCCTTGCATCAGAAACCTTCCTTGTTTCTCCCACCATGATAGTGTTGACAAAAGCTTCTAATTCATTACGGTGGGGTTCATCTAAGGTGCCCTCAAAGGGTATTCTGCAAACATCGCAGAATTATGCTAATGTCATCTCTTTAACAATGTCATATAAATGAAACTCTACTGTTGGAGGTGATTTCTTAGGGAAAAAGTAGAAGTTTTGCACAAAAGTATTTGTGGGTAAGATATACTGATGACGTTGGTCGTGGAGGAAGTCGGTGAGGCCGGCGTTCTCAATCAATAAACAGAAATCTTCATGAATCCCAACTCTCCTCAAGAAGTCATTGGAAGGCCATTCACATGGCCGGACCTCCGCAGTGCGAGATAAATTAAATTTGGGCTTCTCCTCTTCTTCCTTTTGTTTTTCCTTAGAGTTTCGGCTCGACAAGCCCCTCAAAAGTCTCTTCATTATTTCTGAAACAATCTGAAATTTTTAGTAACCTCAAATAAAAGTGAACCAACTTCAATAAAATTGATAGCAACAACTGTTGGGGAACGTAGTAATTTCAAAAATTTTCCTACGCACACACAAGATCATGGTGATGTATAGCAACGAGAGGGGAGAGTGTTGTCTACATACCCTTGTAGACCCGAAGCGGAAGCGATCACAACGTAGAGGAAGTAGTCGTACGTTCTCCTCGCGATCCGACCGATCCGGCGCCGTTTCTCCGACGCCCCGAGTTCTTGACACACGACAGCTCGATGACGTCCCTCGTACTCGATCCAGCCGAGTGTCGAGGAGAGTTCGTCAAGATGACGGCGCAGGACGATCTTGATGTTTCACCGGCAGCAGGCTTCGCCTAAGCTTCATGACAGTATAACCGAGGTGGAATATGGTGGAGGGGGCACCGACACGGCTAAGGAACGATCTCACGATCAACTTGTGTGTTCAAGGTGCCCCCTGCCCCAGATATAAAGGAGCAGGGGAGGGGCGGCGGCCAAGGAGGCGCATACTGGAGTCCTACTCCTCGGGAGTAGGATTCCCCCAATCCTAGTTGGACTAGGATTCCCGGGGGGAAAGAGAGAGGGCGGCCCCTTCTCCTAGTCCTAGTAGGACTAGGGAAGGGGAGGTGACCAGCCTTGGGCTGCCCTCCTCCTTTCCACTAAGGCCCATCGAGGCCCATTTACTTCCCGGGGTTCGGTAACCTCCGGTACTCGAGAATTCCGTTTTGCGGAACCATTCGAACTCCAAACATAGGCTTCCA
This sequence comes from Aegilops speltoides, assembly GCA_021437245.1. Classification (NCBI taxonomy): domain Eukaryota; kingdom Viridiplantae; phylum Streptophyta; class Magnoliopsida; order Poales; family Poaceae; genus Aegilops; species Aegilops speltoides. The sequence continues at coordinate 127,428,063 of CM038142.1, read as the reverse complement.
ATATATCAATCTTTATGTCTCGACCATTCCGAGACTCCTCGTCATGTCCGTGATCATATCCGGACTCGAACTCCTTGGTACATCAAAATACATAAACTCATAATAAGCATCATCGAAACCTTAAGCGTGCGGACCCTACGGTTCGAGAACAATGTAGACATGACCTAGAACTATTCTCGGTCAATAACCAATAGCGGACCTGGATGCCCATATTGGTTCCTACATATTCTACGAAGATCTTTATCGGTCGACCGCATAACAACATACGTTGTTCCTTTGTCATCGGTATGTTACTTGCCCGAGATTCGATCGTCGGTATCCAATACCTAGTTCAATCTCGTTACGGCAAGTCTCTTTACTCGTTCCGTAATACATCATCTCACAGCTAACTCATTAGTTGTAATGCTTGCAAGGCTTAAGTGATGTGTATTACCGAGAGGGCCCAGAGATACCTCTCCGACAATCGGAGTGACAAATCCTAATCTCAAATACGCCAACCCAACATCGCCTTTGGAGACACCTGTAGTACTCCTTTATAATCACCCGATTACGTTGTGACGTTTGGTAGCACCAAAGTGTTCCTCCGTAAACGGAGTTGCATAATCTCATAGTTATAGGAACATGTATATGTCATGGATAAAAGCAGTAGCAACATACTAAAACGATCGTGTGCTAAGCTAATGGAATGGGTCATGTCAATCAGATCATTCAAATAATGATGTGACCTTGTTAATCAAATAACAACTCTTTGTTCATGGTTAGGAAACATAACCATCTTTGATTAACAAGCTAGTCAAGTAGAGGCATACTAGTGACACTGTTTGTCTATATATTCACACATGTATTATGTTTCGGTTAATACAATTCTAGCATGAATAATAAACATTTATCATGATATGAGGAAATATATAATAACTTTATTATTGCCTCTAGGGCATATTTCCTTCAGTCTCCCACTTGCACTAGAGTCAATAATCTAGATCACATCACCATGTGATTAACATCGATAGTTCACATCATCATGTGATTAACACCCATAGTTCACATCGCCATGTGACCAACACCCAAAGGGTTTACTAGATTCATAATCTAGTTCACATCGCTATGTGATTAACACCCAAAGAGTACTAAGGTGTGATCATGTTTTGCTTGTGAGAGAGTCTTAGTCAACGGGTCTTTCACATTCAGATCCGTTATGTATTTTGCAATTTTTCTATGTCTACAATGCTCGCATTTAAGCTACTCTAGCTAATTGCTCCCACTTTCAATATGTATCTAGATCGAGACTTAGAGTCATCCGGATCGGTGTCAAAACTTGCATCGACGTAACCCTTTACTTATTTAACCTTTTGTCACTTCCATAATCGAGAAACATATCCTTATTCCACTAAGGATAATTTTGACCGCTGTCCCGATGATCTACTCCTAGATCACTATTGTATTCCTTGCTAAACTCAAAGCAGGGTATACAATAGATCTGTACACAACATGGCATACTTTATAGAAACTATGGCCAAGGCATAGTGAATGACTTTCATTCTCTTTCTATCTCTTCTTTGTGGTCGGGTTTTGAGTCTTACTCAATTTCACACCTTGTAACACGTGCAAGAACTCTTTCTTTGATCTGTTTCATTTTGAACTACTTCAAAATCTTGTCAAGGTATGTACTCATTGAAAAATTTATCAAGCATCTTGATCTATCTCTATAGATCTTGATGCTCAATATGTAAGTAGCTTTACCGAGGTCTTTCTTTGAAAAACTCCTTTCAAAACACTTCTTTATGCTTTGCGAATAATTCTACATTATTTCCGATCTACAATATGTCATTCACATATACTTATCGAAATGCTGTAGTGCTCCCACTCACTTTTTAGTAAATACAGGCTTCACCGTAAGTCTCAGATAAAACTATATGCTTTGATCAACTCATCAAAGCGTATATTCCAACTCCGAGATGCTTGCACCAGTCCATAGATGGATCATTGGAGCTTGCACACTTTGTTAGCTCCTTTGGATCGATAAAACCTTCTGGTTGCATCATATACAACTCTTCCTCCTAAAACCCATTCAGAATGCAGTTTTACATCCATTTGCCAAATTTCATAAATTGTGGCAATTGCTAACATGATTCGGACAGACTTAAGCATCGCTACAGTTGAGAAAAACTCATTGTAGTCAACACCTTGAACTTGTCAAAACCTTTTTGCGACAAGTCGAGCTTTGTAGATAGTAACACTACTATCGGCGTCCGTCTTCCTCTTGAAGATCCATTTATTTTCTATGGCTTGCCGATCATCGGGCAATTCCACCAAAGTCCGCACTTTGTTCTCATACATGGATCTCATCTCAGATTTCATGGCCTCAAGCCATTTCATGAATCTGGGCTCATCATCGCTTCCTCATAGTTCGTAGGTTCATCATGGTCTAGTTACATGACTTCGTAACAGGATTACCGTACCACTCAGTGCGGATCTCACTCTGGTTTACCTCACGAGATTCGGTAGTAACTTGATCTGAAGTTACATGATCATCATCATTAGCTTCCTCACTAATTGGTGTAGTAGTCACAGGAACAAATTTCTGTGATGAACTACTTTCCAATAAGGGAGAAGGTACAAATACCTCATCAAGTTCTACTTTCCTCCCACTCACTTCTTTCGAGAGAAACTCCTTCTCTAGAAAGGATCCATTTTCAGCAACGAAAAATCTTGCTTTAGGATCTGTGATAGAAGGTGTACCCAACAGTTTCCTTTGGGTATTCTATGAAGACGCATTTCTCCGATTTGGGTTTGAGTTTATCAGGATGAAACTTTTTCACATAAGCATCGCAGCCCCAAACTTTAAGAAACGACAACTTTGGTTTCTTGCTAAACCACAGATTCATATAGTGTCGTCTCAACGGATTTAGATGGTGCCCTATTTAACGTGAATGCAGCTGTCTCTAATGCATGATCCCAAAACGATATTGGTAAATCGGTAAGAAACATCATAGATTGTACTATATCCAACAAAGTACGGTTATGACGTTCGGACACACCATTATGATGTGGTGTTCCAGGTGGCATGAATTTGTGAAACTATTCCACATTGTTTTAATTGAAGACCAAACTCAGAACTCAAATATTCATCTTCACGATCGATCGCAGAAACTTTATTTTCTTGTCACGATGATTTTCACTTCACTGAAATTCTTTGAACATTTCAACTATTTCAGACTTATGTTTCATCAAGTAGATATACCCATATCTGCTCAAATCATCTTGTGAAGGTCGAAAATAACGATACTTGCCACGAGCATCAACACTCATTGGATCGCATACATCGGTATGTATTATTTCCAATAAGTCAAGAGCTTGTTCCATTGTTCCGAGAACGGAGTTTTAGTCATCTTGCCCATGAGGCACGGTTCGCAAGTGCCAAGTGATTCATAATCAAGTGACTCCAAAAGTCCATCAAGATGGAGTTTCTTCATGCGCTTTACACCGATATGACCTAAACGGCAAGTGCCACAAATAAGTTGCACTATCATTATTAACTTTGCATCTTTTGGTTTCAATATTATGAATATGTGTATCACTACGATCGAGATCCCATGAACCATTTTCATTGGGTGTGTAACCATATAAGGTTTTATTCATGTAAGCAGAATAACAGTTTATTCTCTTACTTAAATGAATAACCGTATTGCAATAAACATGATCAAATCATATTCATGCTCAACGCAAACACCAAATAACATTTATTTAGGTTCAACACTAATCCCGAAAGTATAGGGAGTGTGCGATGATGATTATATCAATCTTGAAACTACTTTCAACACACATCGTCACTTCACTCTTAACTAGTTTCGCTTATTCGCAACTCCGTTTGAGTTACTACTCTTAGCAACCGAACCAGTACCAAATACCGAGGGGTTGCTATAAACACTAGTAAAGCACACATAAAACACTGTATATCAAATATACCCTTTTTCACTTTGCCATCCTTCTTATCCACCAAATATTTAGGGCAGTTCGCTTCCAAAGGACCATTTCCTTTGCAAAGTGTAAGCACTCAATTTCAGTGCTTTGGTTCAGCTTTGGGTTTCTTCGTGGGAGTGACAACTTGCTTGTCAATCTACTTGAAGTTCCCTTTCTTTCCCTTTGCCCTTTTCTTGAAACTAGTGATCTTGTCAACCATCAACACTTGATGCTCTTTCTTGATTTCTACCTTCGTCGATTTTTCAACATCACGAAGAGCTCGGGAATCATTTTCGTCATCCCTTGCATACTATAGTTCATCACGAAGTTCTACTAACTTGGTGATGGTGACTAGAGAATTCATCAATCACTATCTTATACGGAAGATTAACTCCCACTTGATTCAAGCGATTGAAGTACCCGCATAATCTGTGCACATGCTCACTAGTTGAGCGATTCTCCTCCATCTTTTAGCTATAGAACTTGTTGAAGACTTCATATCTCTCAACTCGGTATTTGCTTGAAATATTAACTTCAACTCTGGAACATCTCATATGGTCCATGACGTTCAAAACGTCTTTGAAGTCCCGATTCTAAGCTGTTAAGCATGGTGCACTTAAACTATCAAGTAGTCATCATATTGAGCTAGCCAAACGCTCATAACGTTTGCATCCGCTCTGCAATAGGTCCGTCACCTAGCGGTGCATTAAGGACATAATTCTTACGTGCAAGAATGAGGATAAACCTCCGATCATGGATCGAATCCGCATCATTGCTACTAACATTTTTCAACACAATTTTCTCTAGGAACATATCAAAAACAAACATATGAAAGCAACAACGCAAGCTATTGATCTACAACATAATTTGCAAAATACTACCAGGACTAAGTTCATGATAAATTTAAGTTCAATTAATCATATTACTTAAGAACTCCCACTTAGATAGACATCTCTCTAGTCATCTAAGTGATCACGTGACCCAAATCAACTAAACCATAACCGATCATCACGTGAGATGGAGTAGTTTTCAATGGTGAACATCTTATGTTGATCATATCTACTATATGATTCACGCTCGACCTTTCGGTCTCCGTGTTCCGAGGCCATATCTCGCATATGCTAGGCTCGTCAAGTATAACTGAGTATTCTGCGTGTGCAAAACTGGCTTGCACCCGTTGTAGATGGACGAGAGCTTATCACACCCGATCATCACGTGGTGTCCGGGCACGACGAACTTTGGCAACGGTGCATACCGGGAGAACACTTCTTGATAATTTAGTGAGAGATCATCTTATAATGCTACCGTCAATCAAAGCAAGATAAGATGCATAAAGGATAAACATCACATGCAAATCAATATAAGTGATATGATATGGTCATCATCATCTTGTGCTTCGTGATCTTCATCTCCGCAGCACCACCATGATCACCATCGCCACCGCGCGACACCTTGATCTCCATCGTAGCATCGTTGTCGCCTCGCCAATCTTATGTTTCTACGACTATCTCTACCGCTTAGTGATAAAGTAAAGCATTACATGCGATTGCATTTCATACAATAAAGCGACAACCATATGGCTCCTGCCGATTGCCGATAACTTCGTTACAAAACATGATCATCTCATACAATAAAATATAACATCACGTCTTGACCATATCACATCACAACATGCCCTGCAAAAACAAGTTAGACGTCCTCTACTTTGTTGTTGCAAATTTTACGTGGCTGCTACGGGCTTAAGCAAGAACCAGTCTCACCCACGCATCAAAACCACAACGATACTTCGTCAAATAGACTCCGTTTAACCTTCTCAAGGACCGGGCGTAGCCACACTCGGTTCAACTAAAGTGAGAGAGACAGACACCCGCCAATCACCTTTAAGCAACGAGTGCTCGTGAGCGGTGAAACCAGTCTCGCGTAAGCGTCACGCGTAATGTCGGTCCGGCCGCTTCATCTCACAATACCGCTGAACCAAAGTATGACATCTTTGGTAGGTAGTATGACTTGTATCGCCCACAACTCACTTGTGTTCTACTCGTGCAAAAACATCAAACCATAAAACCTAGGCTCGATACCTTTGTTGGGGAACGAGTAATTTCAAAATTTTCCACGCACACACAAGATCATGGTGATGTATAGCAACGAGAGGGGAGAGTGTTGTCTACATACCCTTGTAGACCCAAGCGGAAGCGATCACAACGTAGAGGAAGTAGTCGACGTTCTCCTCGCGATCCGACCGATCCGGCGCCGTTTCTCCGACGCCCCGAGTTCTTGACACACGACAGCTCGATGACGTCCCTCGACTCGATCCAGCCGAGTGTCGAGGAGAGTTCCACAAGATGACGGCGCAGGACGATCTTGATGTTTCACCGGCGCAGGCTTCGCCTAAGCTTCGCGACAGTATAACCGAGGTGGAATATGGTGGAGGGGGCACCGACACGGCTAAGGAACGATCTCACGATCAACTTGTGTGTTCAAGGTGCCCCCCCCCTGTGATATAAAGGAGCCAGGGGGGGGGGCGGCGGCCAAGGAGGCGCTACTGGGAGTCCTACTCCCTCGGGAGTAGGATTCCCCCAATCCTAGTTGGACTAGGATTCCGGAGGGAAAGAGAGAGAGGGGCGGCCCCTTCTCCTAGTCCTAGTAGGACTAGGGAAGGGGAGGCGCTTGTGCCAGCCTTGGGCTGCCCTCCTCCTTTCCACTAAGGCCCATCGAGGCCCATTTACTTCCGGGGTTCGGTAACCTCCGGTACTCGCATAAATTCCGTTTTGCCGGAACCATTCAACTCCAAACATAGGCTTCCAATATATCAATCTTTATGTCTCGACCATTCCGAGACTCCTCGTCATGTCCGTGATCATATCCGGACTCGAACTCCTTCGTACATCAAAATACATAAACTCATAATAACCGCCATCGAAACCTTAAGCGTGCGGACCCTACGGTTCGAGAACAATGTAGACATGACCTAGAACTATTCTCGGTCAATAACCAATAGCGGGACCTGGATGCCCATATTGGTTCCTACATATTCTACGAAGATCTTTATCGGTCAGACCGCATAACAACATACGTTGTTCCCTTTGTCATCGGTATGTTACTTGCCCGAGATTCGATCGTCGGTATCCAATACCTAGTTCAATCTCGCTACGCAAGTCTCTTTACTCGTTCCGTAATACATCATCTCACAGCTAACTCATTAGTTGTAATGCTTGCAAGGCTTAAGTGATGTGTATTACCGAGAGGCCCAGAGATACCTCTCCGACAATCGGAGTGACAAATCCTAATCTCAAATACGCCAACCCAATATCTGCCTTTGGAGACACCTGTAGTACTCCTTTATAATCACCCGATTACGTTGTGACGCTTGGTAGCACCAAAGTGTTCCTCCGTAAACGGAGTTGCATAATCTCATAGTTATAGGAACATGTATATGTCATGGATAAAAGCAGTAGCAACATACTAAAACGATCGTGTGCTAAGCTAATGGAATGGGTCATGTCAATCGATCATTCAAATAATGATGTGACCTTGTTAATCAAATAACAACTCTTTGTTCATGGTTAGGAAACATAACCATCTTTGATTAACAAGCTAGTCAAGTAGAGGCATACTAGTGACACTCTGTTTGTCTATATATTCACACATGTATTATGTTTCCGGTTAATACAATTCTAGCATGAATAATAAACATTTATCATGATATGAGGAAATATATAATAACTTTATTATTGCCTCTAGGGCATATTTCCTTCAACAACTCCCACAAGTGCCTAGGGCTTATATCAAGCATTAGAACTACTTGGAACCATATAAATTTGACATGCAAGCTCAAGAACATGGTCACCTATGCAGCACAAATTTGCAATGAATAAAGCACTAGAATAAAAACTAATTGGACCAATGGAGGAGTCACATACCAAGGAACAATCTCCCCAAGCAGTTTTGCGAGAGGTGCTTTGAGCAAAGAGATCGAAAATCACAGCAACGGGGGCTGGAACTCCTGCATGAGTTGGTTTTTCGTGTTTGTGTGAGACAGAGGAAGAAGATGGGTGCAGGAACAAGTGCAGGAGGGCCACCGTGGGCCCACGAGGTAGGGGGGCGCACCCAGGGGGGTAGGGCGCGCCCTCCACCCTCGTGGCTAGGTGGCAGCTCCCCCCGTGGTAATTTTTGCACAGTAAATTCTCAAATATTCCCGAAAAAATCATATTAAATTGGCATGGCATTCTGAGGACTTTTATTTCGGGATACTTTTATATTGCACGGATAAGTCAGGAGACAGACAGAAAAATATTATTTTACTTTATTTCTACTAAATAACAGAAAATATAAAGAGGGTACAAAAGGTTGTGCTTCTAGTTTCATCCACCTCGTGATCATCAAAATGAACCCACTAACAAGGTTGATCAAGTCTTGTTAACAAACTCATTCCGAATAATCCCGGAACCAGAGAAGTTTCGAATGACACTAAGTTACCTCAACGGGGATATGAAAATCCCCAACAATAAGAATATCATACTTTTTCTTGACAGTAGGGAGAGGAAATTCAAAACCTCCAAATATAATCGATGGAACTTTTCCAATAGAGTTGATACTATAAACTTGAGGTTGTTTCCTCGGAAAATGTACCGTGTGCTCATTGCCATTAACATGAAAAGTGACATTGCCTTTGGTGCAATCAATAACAGCCCCTGCAGTATTAAGGAAAGGTCTTCCAAGAATAATAGACATACTATCATCCTCGAGAATATCAAGAATAACAAAGTCCGTTAAAATAGTAACGTTTGCAACCACAACAGGCACATCCTCACAAATACCGACTGGTATAGCAGTTGATTTATCAGCCATTTGCAAAGATACTTCAGTAGGTGTCAACTTATTCAAGTCAAGTCTACGATATAAAGACAGAGGCATAACACTAACACCGGCTCCAAGATCACATAAAGCAGTTTTAACATAATCTCTTTTAATGGAGCATGGTATAGTAGGTACTCCTAGATCTCCAAGTTTCTTTGGTATTCCACCCTTAAAAGTATAATTAGCAAGCATGGTGGAAATTTCAGCTTCCGGTATCTTTCTTTTATTAGTAATAGTATCCTTCATATACTTAGCATAAGGATTTGTTTTGAGCACATCAGTTAATCGCATACGCAAAAAGATGGGTCTAATCATTTCAGCAAAGCGCTCGAAATCCTCATCATCCTTTTTCTTGGATGGTTTCGGAGGAAAAGGCATGGGTTTCTAAACCCATGGTTCTATTTCTTTACCATGTTTCCTAGCAACAAAGTCTCTTTTATCATAACGTTGATTCTTTGATTGTGGGTTATCAAGATCAACAGCAGGTTCAACTTCTACATCATTACCATTACTATGTTGAGCATCATCATGAACATTATCATTAACATTATCACTAGGTTCATGTTCATCACCTGATTGTGTTTCATCATCAGACATAGAGATATCATTTGGATTATCAGGTGGTTCAGCAATAGGTCACTAGAAGTTTGCACAGTCCTATCATTTTTCTTTTTCTTCCTCTTAGAAGAACTAGGCATATCAATATTATTTCTCTGAGAATCTTGCTCGATTCTCTTAGGGTGGCCTTCGTGATACAAAGGTTCTGAGTCATTCTACCAGTTCTAGTAGCCCTTAATAAAGATAATCCTTTTCTTACTATTCATTTCATCAAGCACTTCTTTACGAGCTTTAAGTACTTGTTCTACTTGAGTGGTAACCATAGAAGCATGTTTGCTAACAAGTTTAAGTTCACCTCTAATATCAGCCATATAATCACTCAAGCGTTTAATCATAAAGGTATTCTGTTTTAATTGTCTACCAAAATAAGCATTAAAGTCATCTTGCTTAAACATAAAGTCATCAAACTCATCCAAGCACTGACTAGCAATTTTAGTAGGAGGAACTTCAGCTTTATCATATCTATAGAGAGAATTTACCTTTACTACCTGTGTCGGGATATCGGGAGGCTCTTCAGTAAATAAGTAATTGAGATCATATACTTCTTCAACGGGCGGTAAATTAAGACCATGTATTTCTTCAATAGGAGGTAAATTCTTAACATCTTCAGCTTTAATACCTTTTTCTTTCATAGATTTCTTTGCCTCTTGCATATCTTCGGGACTGAGAAATAGAACACCTCTCTTGCTCGGAGTTGGTTTAGGAATAGGCTCAGTAATTGGCTCAGGAGCTGGCTCAGGAGTTGGCTCAGGAGGTGCCCAATTATTTTCATTTGCCAACATATTATTCAATAAATTTCAGCCTCATCCGGTGTTCTTTCCCTGAAAAGAGAACCAACACAACTATCCAAGTAATCTCTGGAAGCATCAGTTAGTCCATTATAAAAGATATCAAATATTTCAGTGTTTCTTAAGAGGATGATCAGCAAAGCATTATAACTTGAGAAGCCTCCCCCAAGCTTGTGGGAGACTCTCTTCTTCAATTTGCACAAAATTGTATATTTCCCTCAAAGCAGCTTGTTTCTTATGAGCGGGGAAATATTTAGCAGAGAAGTGATAAATCATATCCTGGGGACTTTGCACACAACAAGGATCAAGAGAATTAAACCATTTCTTAGCATCACCCTTTAATGAGAACGGAAATATTTTGAGTAAATAAAGGTGGCGTGATCTCTGATTATTAGTAAACAGGCCAACTATATCATCTAACTTACGAAGATGTGCCACAACAGTTTCAGATTCATAGCCGTAAAAAGAATCAGATTCAACCAAAGTAATTATATCTGGATCAATAGAAAAATCATAATAATCCTTCTTAGGAACACAGATAGGTGAAGTAGCAAAAGCAGGGTCGGGTCTCATCCTACCTCTAAAAGATTCTTTAATCCATTTAATTAGCAACCTCTTACGTTCAAGACTATCCTGGCAAGCAAGAACAGCTTCAATAGATTCAACATTAAAAAGATAACCATCAGGAATAGCAGGCATAGGTTCATCATCACTCACATCATCGTGTTCAGGTTCAAAAATTTCTCTTTCTCTAGACCTAGCAATTTGTTCATCAAGAAATTCACCAAGTGGCACAGTAGTATCAAGCATAGAAGTAGTTTCATCATAAGTATCATGCATAAAAGAAGTGGCATCATCAATAACATGCGACATATCAGAATCAATAGCAGTAGTAGGTTTAGGTGTCGCAAACTTACTCATAACAGAAGGAGAATCTAGTGCAAGGCTAGATGGCAATCCCTTACCTCCCCTCGTAGTTGAGGGCAAAATAGTAGTTCGATCATCTTTCAAGTTCTTCATAGTGTCCAGCAGATATAAATCCCAAGTGACTCAAAGAATAGAGCTATGCTCCCCGGCAACGGTGCCAGAAAAAGGTCTTGATAAGCCACAAGTATAGGGGATCGCAACAGTTTTCGAGGGTAGAGTATTCAACCCAAATTTATTGATTCAACACAAGGGGAGCCAAAGAATATTCTCAAGTATTAGCAGCTGAGTTGTCAATTCAACCACACCTGGAAACTTAGTATCTGGAGCAAAGTGTTTTAGTAGCAAAGTAGTATGATAGTGGTGGTAACGGTAACAAAAGTAAATGGAGCAAAAGTAATGTTTTTGGTATTTTGTAGTGATTGTAACAATAGCAACGGAAAAGTAAATAAGTGTAAACCAGTATATGGAAAACTCGTAGGCACCGGATTAGCAATGGATAATTATGCCGGATGTGGTTCATCATGTAGCAGTCATAACATAGGGTGACATGTAACTAGCTCCAGCTCATCAATGTAATGTAGGCATGTATTCGAATATAGTCATACGTGCTTATGGAAAAGAACTTGCATGACATCTTTTGTCCTACCCTCCCGTGGCAGCGGGTCCTATTGGAAACTAAGGGATATTAAGGCCTCCTTTTAATAGAGAACCGAACAAAGCATTAGCACATAGTGAATACATGAACTCCTCAAACTATGGTCATCACCGGGAGTGGTCCCGATTATTGTCACTGGGTTGCGGATCATAACACATAGTAGGTGACTATAGACTTGCAAGATAGGATCAAGAACACACATATATTCATGAAAACATAATAGGTTCAGATCTGAAATCATGGCACTCGGGCCCTAGTGACAAGCATTAAGCATAGCAAAGTCATAGCAACATCAATCTCAGAACATAATGGATACTAGGGATCAAACCCTAACAAAACTAACTCGATTACATGATAAATCTCATCCAACCCATCACCGTCTAGCAAGCCTACGATGCAATTACTAACGCACAGCGGTGAGCATCATGAAATTGGTGATGGAGGATGGTTGATGATGACGACGGCGATGAATCCCCCTCTCCGGAGCCTCGAACGGACTCCAGATCAGCCCTCCCGAGAGAGATTAGGGCTTGGTGGTGGCTCCGTATCATAAAACACGATGAAACTTTCTCTCTGATTTTTTTCTCCCTGAAAGCGAATATATGGAGTTGGAGTTGGCGTCAGAGGGGCACCAGGGGGCCCACGAGGTAGGGGGGCGTGCCCCCACCCTCGTGAACAGGGTGTGGGCCCCCTGGCCTTCATCTTTTGCGAGGATTTTTTATTATTTATTCTAAGATATTCCGTGGAGTTTCAGGTCATTCCGAGAACTTTTGTTTTCTGTACATAAAATAACACCATGGCAATTCTGCTGAAAACAGCGTCAGTCCGGGTTAGTTCCATTCAAATCATTCAAGTTAGAGTCCAAAACAAGGGCAAAAGTGTTTGGAAAAGTAGATATGACGGAGACGTATCACCGGTCAAGCAAACATTATGGTGCTTTTCCGAACCCAAAAGACAAGCCATGGGAGAGGAGCTAGCCAAGTTACTCGAGGTCGGATTCATCAGAGAAATAAAACACCTGGACTGGCTAGCAAACCTGGTGATGGTACCAAAGAAGGATAAATCTCTGGCGGCTATGCGTCGATTTCAAAGACCTCAACCAGGTTTGCCCTAAGGATCCTTTTCCCCTCCCCCGCATTGATCAGATCATCGACGCCACCACAGGACACGACTCGATGTGCTTCCTCGACGCATACTCCGGATACCATCAAATCAAGATGAAGGAGTCCGATCAAGCCGCAATGGCATTTATCACCCCATGCGGGCCCTTCTACTTCAACACCATGCATTTCAGGCTCAAAAACGCCGCTACCACCTATCAACGCACGATCCAAACATGCCTGGAGAAACAAATCGGCAAGATAGTTGAAGCATACGTGGATGATGTAGTCATCAAAACTAGGCACGTCGAGTCCTTAATAGACGATCTGCGCCTCACATTCGGCAATCTCCGAACATATGACATCAAGCTCAATCCGGAAAAGTGTGTTTTCGGCGTTCCCGCTGGAAAACTTCTGGGGTTCATCGTTTCCAATAGAGGAATTGGGTCCTCAATGCTGGAGATATTGTTTCCACATATATATTGACCGATGCCAGGAATGCCCTTTGGTTCCTGGCTTTCACACATGTAAGTTACAGTATGCCACACGGCAAAAACAAGGAGTATAAGGCTTGTAGCCGCTGGATTTTCTTGAATTTACGAAGAAATAGGAATTCCCGAATCATAAATCATGTGCACAAAGCTGCGTTTGTCCTTGCCAGGGGGACTAATCTCCAGACTAGGAGAAAAGGCATTGCCGCTATATCGCCTTCTCCGGCGCACCGAACACTTCGAGTGGACGGACGCGGCAACGGCCGGATAGGAAGAAATAAAGTCTCTTCTAGCAAGCAACCCTATCCTGGCCGCGCCAAACATCGGCGAACCCATGTTATTATACATATAGGCCACACACCAAGTCGTGAGTGCGGTGCTCATCGTCGAATGAGAGGCGGACGGACACAAATTGCCGCTCCAGAAGCCGGTGTACTATGTATCCACCGTCCTCACACCATGCAAATCCCAGTATCCTCACTACCAAAAAATTGCATACGCGGTTTTTATGGCATCCCGGAAGCTACGACACTACTTTCAAGAGTGTTCGATTATGGTGGCCTCCGAAGTCCCCTCAATGACATAATAAACAACCACGATGCTACGGGCCGGATTGCCAAGTGGGTCATTGAGCTCCTTCCATTTGACATATCATACAAATTGCGCAGGGCCATTAAATCTCAAGTATTGGCTGACTTCATCGCTGAATGGACAGAAGCCGAACTCCCTAAAGAGTACGGCACATACTCTAACTGGATCATGCACTTCAACGGCTCTAAAATGTTGGCAGGCCTAGGGCAGGCATTGTCCTAACATCCTCTACCGGAGATACTGTTCAGTGTGTCCTACAAATATTGTTCACGGACTCCAACAATGCAGTCGAATACGAAGCCTTATTGCATGGTCTTCGGATGGCCGTCTCCATGGGCATACAATGCCTAGAAGTGCGCGGGCACTCAAACCTCGCAATATCTCAAATAAACGGAGATTTCGATGCCAAAGATCTGAAGGCGGCTTATTGTAACGCCGTTCTCAAAATGTCGTCTCGGTTCGAGGGGCTCGAGTTTCACCATGTGGCTTGAGAAAGTAACCAAACAGCGGATGTCCTTGCTCGCATCGGCGCTAAGCACGACCCCATCCCACCCAACATCTTTCTGGAAAGGCTTTTTAAGCCCTCCGTGGTGTGTAAAGGGGATGGCGGTAACACCAATCCAGATCCAAATACAACCCCAGGTTCTGAACAGACCGATATCATCGGGGGCTCAGCCACCGAAATTACACCATCGGCCCATCTCATCATGGCAGTCATCGCCCCATGGACCGAACTCTTCTTCGCCTACCTTAATAGGCGAGAGCTTTCCAACAATCAGAATGAGGCATGCTGCATTGTGCGGCGCTCTAAAGCCTACAAGGTCCATGAGGGAGAACTCTATAAGAAAAGTGCTACCGGAGTACTTCAAAGATGCATCTCCGAGGAAGAAGGGCGGCAGATCTTGGCCGAAATTCATGCTGGTCTCGGCGGTCACCACACCGCAGCCTGTGCTCTTGTAAGCAAGGCCTTCCGTACAGGTTTTTACTGGCCAACGGCCCGAGCAGACGCACAGGACCTTGTCCAACATTGTGTCGGATGCCAGCTTTTCGCTAATCAAAGCCACATGCCACCCACCGCTCTACAAACAATCCCCATTACCTAGCCTTTTGCAGTATGGGGATTGGATATGGTTGGACCCCTTAAAGGATGAAGCCATAAGAAAAAATATCTACTGGTCATGGTGGATAAATTCACTAAGTGGATAGAGGCCAAACCAGTCAAAACGACCGAAGCCAGGCCAGTGATAGATTTTATATCCGGTGTTGTGCACCGTTATGGTGTCCCACACCGCATTATCACTGAGTACGGCTCCAATTTCAGAGCTGATGAGGTGAAAGCCTGGTGTGCTAATCTGGGTGTCAAGCTCTATTATGCCTCCGTATACCACTCACAAACCAACGGTCAAGTCGAACGAGCTAATGGTCTTATTATGAGCGGCATCAAACCCAGATTAGTGCGGTCTTTAAAAGAATCAGACAAGCATTGGGTGGAGGAGCTTGACTCCGTACTCTGGGGCTGCGGACCACGCCCAATCGTTCTACCGGATATACACCTTTGTTCATGGTGTACGGCGCAGAGGTTGTGTTACCCTGCGACATTATCCATGACTCACCTAGAGTGCGCATGTATGAAGAGAGAGAGGCCGAGCTGGATCGGCAGGACAGCTTAGATGCCCTGGAGGAGGAGCGTGCCATTTCTAAGGCCCGTTCCACATTTTATCAACAATAGGCTCGCAGATATCAAAGCAGAGAAGTACGGGCCAAGACTTACAACATTCGTGAACTCGTTCTACGCTTGCCGGAGAAGAAAAAGGACAAACTCAAGCCCAAGTGGGAGGGTCCCTTCATCATCGACGAAGTTCTCACCGGTGGAGCGTACCGCCTGCGTGATGCATCAGACAACCGCCTAGAGCCAAACCCATGGAATGCAGCCAAACTCCAAAGATTCTATGCCTAGCGCCGGACTCTTCGTTCGTCTCCTTTTTACCTTCATTTTTCCTTTATTTACTTTTCCTCTCTTTTCACTTTTACTTACTAAGCTATAAAGCTCTTATACGCCTCGACTGTACACCTAAAAACGCGTACAATTCTTAAATATGTATGTCAATTATACCTGGGGGCTTCTCGTACAGAAGCTTATTACTATTATTTTCCGAGCATCAAGCTCACCAAAATGAGTATTTTCCACATATGTACCTTTTCTTCGCCATTATATGCATCAATATGACTTAAGTTTTGGCCAAGCTGGGTTGCCTGGCTCCTGTGCTTATGCCCTACGTTCCCATTAGTTCGGCTAGGGCATAAAGGGAGCACCTCTGCGATTGTTAATGCCGGGTCATCCGGATGTGTACCTCATACTAGGTGAAGCCGAAAGCTAGCGTTCTTAAGGGAATATTCGGTCGGTGGACTAAAGATGTTGTTTACTTGTTGCATTATGAACCCCCAGATGTTATGTATGATGTGGTTTTTACAAACATAGTTGGGACATGCACTTTGATGCATGCTTACCCAGGGAAAGGAACCCTTAATGGAACTATTCTCTCTGGAAGATGTTTCTTACGATTATAATGTAATATAACATAACTAGCTGGATACTTGTCTGTTCAAGCAACTATGACCCCTACGCCTGGTTTCCACGCATACCCCGGTTTATATTACCAAGCGGGTATTCGGAAGCACTCCGCACCTTAGGGCACGGAGGTTGAAGCGAAAAGGTCTGCCATGACAAGCGTTTTTTTACAATTCAGCTAGAAGACATAATCTGTCACATGAAGTACATAGTCACTTACACTCAAACACTTCTTCTTCTATGCCATCTAACAAGCTACCTAGCCTACAATCCTGCTGGGAATACTTGGCAGCTACTTGAACCTGGTCATATACCAGACTAACGGGAATTTCCTCCCCATTTGACCCTATAGGTCCGATCCGAGCCATGTGGTTCGGGCCAAGCTTGGTATACCGAGTTTTCACCATTGCCCAGGCTTCTCACGCACCTTCCCGATAGGCAGAAATCTTCCATAATTCGAAGCGCCGCCGTGCTCCCTGGAATAGCTGTACAAGCCCCTCTATACTTCTTGGAGGAGAGTCAGATGGCCACAAGGCCTTGGCCACACCTCGCATCGCCTGCTGAGCTCTCTCGTGCAGTTGTGACAACTCTTGCAGCAGACCGCTTGACGATCCGGACACCTCCTCTTCGGGACGGCCCGTCAATATACCTACAGACAGAATTATTGTCAGTTTCTTTCCTTGCCGAACTATGTAAGGGTAAATCCGAACACATACTAAATATGCCACCTCGCAGCTTCTTATTCTCCTTCACGGAGTCTGCTAGCTGGGCCCACACATCTTTTAGCTCTTCGCCAAGCTGGGTGTTGGCATCTTGGAGTTTGTTCTTATCCACCCTGACCCGTGTCAGGATACGCTCGCCTGCGGCCAGTTGCCTTTGAGCTCCTAAACCTCGCGCTTGTGCGACATCCGGCGCTTTTGTTATAAGAAGTTGCTCTTGTAATAATAATCCTGGTATATGATTATGTCTTCTCGATTGAGGGGAACATTACCAAATGATGCCTTCTTGGATTTTCTCCAGTTCGGTGGTAGCTTCTGTCAGCTGGGCCTGGCACTTTTCCAGCTCCTGAGGCAATAGATTGTTTTTCTCTGTGAGCACCTGGTCATATAACGAACCTTAAATCAGTTGTACCAACTGTAAGAAGTCTCGGGGGCTACTGGTATATGATTATCAGTTTTGTACAAATGTGTACTTACCCGTATATCTTTCAAATACTGGTATGTGGCTCTTGCAAGCCCATCTTGAGCAGCTCGGATATAAGCATCACCCGAGTTGAAGGCGTTGAAGGCCTCTTCTGAAAATCCAGGGTCGCGAAGAATGGCCCTCCGACACCGATGATTCATGGCGATTTCCACTTTGGAGTTTTTGGCGGATACTTTATCCCACTCCTCCACAGAGGGACAATCCGGTGTCGCTTCTGTGTTAGCCTCAGTCCTGGCGACAGGGTCCGGAATCCGGCTCGTGGAGGCACGATCGGCAGAATCCGCGGGCATAGCCCGGTGAATATTTTTCCTGATAGGATACAACGGATATTGTCATACTTTAAATGTGATGGCTATATAGCACACTTAAAACAACCTTACCTCTTTGCTAAAGGTTCGGCCATATTTCTATTGGCCTTCCTCTTCGGATGCCTGCCAGGTTCGGCCATTTTCTATTGGCCTTCCTCTTCGGAAGCCTGCCCGTCATAGGCGTTGCCTTCTTGCGCGCCGACCACCTCCCCTTTAGAGCATAATATAGTACGGTGGGTTAGGTAGAGAGAGGGAATTTCATCAAGGGACAAGTCTCCTTATTACTTACATGCATCGTAGGGAGAAGGTCGAGATAGTCGGCAATGATGGCCACTTCGTTGCCATCACAGCTTGCCTGGGAAAACCCCCTTCCCCGAGCTCCACGAATATATCCGGATCCTCTTCAAATCTGGGGTCTAGAGCCCGGTTGTGGTCCTCTAGCTGTGGTGCGGGGTTATGGATCTCCCTGGTGACCTTCCGCCATTCCTGTTATAAATGACGGATTAATATTTATGAAAGAAGATTCAGGGAGTTCATGGAGTAGAGTAGTGGGACGAAAGTGAGGCTGCTGAGCTGGGGCAGCCTTTCGCTGCAGTGACCTGAACCTCCTGCGATCCATGGTTAGCATAAGCTTGCTCCTGAGGAATTAGCGGTACCCGGTAGCTGCTGCTGCCAGCGCGGTTGGTGAGGCTTCCTTGAGGCTCCTAAAAAGGCTCGGGTTCTGGCGTCTCTTCCTCCCAGCCTGACCCGAGGAATGAGCCAGGGTCGTCTTCCAGTGCGTACTGCCGATCCACCATGCGGGACACATAAGCCTACGAGGTCGCCGCCTTGAAGACCTCGCCATAGTGCCCCACGCTCCATGTGGCCTGTCCCAATGCGCCGTCTTGAGGATGGCAGGGCAGCGGCCCGCCCGGGCCCTACGCGGTGATGCGCATGCCCTCGTTCATCGGAGGTGGTGCTGGTGTAGCCTGACACCCGGCACCGATGGTTGAGATGGTGTCGATGAAGCCTTGGGGCACGCCTGAGGGCGTGCGGGCGCAGAGAGGCCCACCGCGTGATTCGACCGGGGCCTGGGGTGGAAGCTGGAGATAGAAGGGCGGTACCCCCGAGGCCGCGGCATCCAGCAGCTTGGCAACGCGCTCTAGCAACACGTCCCCGCCTCTCTCCTGCAACCTGCACCGCAGAAGCTCTTGAGCCACAATGAGCGCGGCCCTCATGTTGGCTTGTTCCCGTCGGGTGTGTGGCGCCGTGTCCGCGGCGTGGCTTGAGGCCGTTGCGGCTGATCGCACCTGCCGCGGAGTTAGGGCAGGCGGTGCTTGACCGCGTCGCCCGCGCCCTGCAGCATTCTTGCGGTGCGCAGGCTGCCTGGGGTGTGGGGCTGAGGTCACCTTGGGCAGGCGGCGTGGCACGGGCTGGCCATGATGCCGAGCGGTCGGCGTTGGTCGTCGGGTCGCCAGACATGGATGCAACGAAGCAGTGAATGCAGATCGGCGGAAGGAAGACTCCGGCGCAACCCTACCTAGGGCACCAAATGTCGGATATCGGGTTCCGTCAAAACCCTTAAGGTTCGAACTCTGGGGTGCGCACGAAGATCTCTCCCTACCGAAACACGCCCTCACACTACAAAAAAATACACTTCCGTGATGATACGTGCTTTTCACAGTAGGTCGCGTTTTTTTTCATGCATGTACATCCATGGCGATTTTATGACAGAATCAAGATAGTCACACATGTGCTACCGTAGATGTGTTCCATGACATTACCTAAATTATCATCATGGAAGTGTCCACTTCCACGATAAATCCCGCGTCACAGAAGTGCTTTCGTCAAGGGTGACCGACACGTGGCATCCACCGTAACGGAACGTCGTTAAGCTATCGGGTCGGGTTTTGGATCCGATAACCCATTAACAGCCCCGACCAATGGGAAATTTCCACTTGTAAAATTCTTATTGGCCGGACAAAACACGTGTCAGCTCGTCAGTGGGTCAGATAGGCGCCTATGATATGTCGACACGTGCCACGGCCCACCACTGGCCCATTTAGCTTACAAAGCCGGCCCGTTTGACTTGGTCAAATGTTAACGGGCTGGCCCATGAAAAGCTTGTTAACGGTCTCTTCGCAAATAGCCCATTTTACGACCCGTTAACTCACGGCCCATTAGGCCCTAAAGGAAATCGGCCCAAAAGCGTCATGTGGGCCGTCGAATATAACACCAGCCCATTTCACTTTCGGCCCATGTATGGCCCACGACGTCTTTTGGCCCATATGAGGTCTTCGTATCTTTCGCCCTTTACAGGCCCACGGTGACTCTAGCCCATAATGAACAAGAACTTTCTTTGTACCCGTTAACAGCCGTGATTTACATGGGCCGTTTCACCCGTGTTAGCTTTCGGCCTATTGACGACCCATATGTTCTGGGCCTTTTCGCCCTCGATTATTTCGCCCGCATCGCCTGTTCCCCTAATGGGCCAAATTCGCCCATGGCAAGAGTCGCCCAGAATCGGCTGTTCCCTAATGGGCCAAATTCGCCCATGGCAAGAGTCGGCCCGTTCCTGGCCTGTTACCCTAATGGGCCAAATTCGGCCCATGGCAAGAGTCGGCCCGTTTCTAGCCCGTTAACCCGTTGCGTTGTTTCTAGCCCGTCCTATATTCTAGCCCATTAATGACCCGTTATGCCTGTGACAGAATTAAGCCTTTGCTATCCTATGGCCTGTTAACGGCCCATTACCGTGCTGGGCCGATACCAATTACGCCCGATTATGGCCCGTGTAGACCGATTTATCCGACGGCCCGAGGCCCACCGACATAAAGCCCATTTATCGACTACCGAGGCCCACGAATCTGAGCCCATTTATCGACGGCCCATAGGAGACCCATGGATCCTACGGCCCGTAGGAGACCCATGGATCCTACAGCCCGTATATGGCCCATGGTAGTTGCGGCCACTAGCAAACTAGGGAAAAAGAAGACTAGGAAATAAATAAGGCCGAAACTAACGCTAGGCTATTAAGGCGATTGCACAGATTACATCCACTCGGCATCAAAGATCGCTACCAGTGCAAATATAGGGGACACCCTACACTACACAAAAATGGCTTGCTGTTTTCTTCAGCCGATGGCTGCACGTTAAGAATAAATTTTGTATCGCACCAAAACAAATAACAACTATATAACAAAAGGAAGGTTGGCATAAAACTTAACAGTCTAGCAGATAAATGCACCAGCAGAAGTTCAGAAGCTCAGTTCATTTGACCTGACTGTTACGTTTTCATGTTGTATTGTCCGATGGAGCACCATAACCCTCGCCTTCATTTCCCCTGGGCTCTTGAACAACATAGCAAATATCTAATAGTCTGGTTTCAAAACCATGCATATCTTGACGACATTGAGCAATGTTTCTCCTTGTTTCACAAAGGGTCTCTGTTAGGGAATGGACTTGTGTCTAGAGCGCAGATACAACATTGCTTTGAGCTTGCATATCTTGATCATGAGGCAGTTTGGACGATATTGCCTTAACACCCAACCAAGTATTACGCAGAAACATGCTTTTGGCACTATTAGTGGATAGGTACTGACCCACTGCAACAAGAGCTGACATTGCGGTTATAGTTGCCTCGCCACCTTCAGAAGGTGGCGGTTCCACCATTTTTTCCATAGCTCGCTGAAAAGTTGAGGTTTTACATTAGTAGTACCAAAACAGAATATATCAAGGAGGCAGCAAAACCAAACAAAATAGCTTTGGTCTATATACAGAACTTATTCTGGTGAACCCATGTAAAATATTAGTTGTATTTTATTGCAAAGTACATAATAATACCAGGTTCTAAACATATGACCATGTAACATCGCTAATGTATTGTCTATTTCTTCACATTGTATTGAGGGCTAAGGATAAAGAGACAAAGTTTATAATACGGTAAGCATAGTATGACATCATTCATATCACAAAACAACCGAGAATGCATAAACAGCAATTGTAACGTTGTGTGGGCAAGTCCAAACCTGAGTAACTAGATTATGGGTCAAGATCAAAGGAACATCACTCCTCTCTTTTAAACCTTGTAAGGTGCAATGATACTCTAAGACAATTGTGTATAAAATTGAAAAGAGTAATAGACATTGGCTGCAAACCATGCAGTTTAAGGCACAAGTCAGAGTAAGTAGTAGTTAAAAGGCATGAGGATTAAGGACTTACAACAGCGGCTTTGACTGGTGTAGTCATGCCCTTCTTCTTGCTGGTGTGATAGTCCTTGAAGATTTCCACAGCATTTGGTTCAGGTACTTTTTGGTCCTTGCGGGCTTTCCTCTACATTTCGAACAAGTCAATATAGATCGATAATATGGTACAATAAAGGAGTGACACAAAGAGCTAATTACAAGAGCCTCGCATTGTGCAATATAGCTACGAGATCCTCGCTGTCTGTTGAATTTCATTTTAAAGACGGTTGGCCTTGTTCTTTGAGCAGTTCACCTACAAAAGATAGATTTGTGTGGCACATGCGTAAATAGGACTTCAACATGTGATCTCGATTACATATATATAATGTACCGATACTTGGATCGCACAAGTGTTTAACAAGGCCCCTCCAGTCTTCATCCAATATATTTTCCACTGGAGATGTTGGGAAAGTTCACTGTTAGCCTTGCCTTCAAAGTGAGTTTTCCTCAAGTTATACTGATACTGTCGAAACATGGGTGCAAGCTTGTCTGGTTGCATCATCTTGGCTATCCAACTTGAACCTCATATGTTGAAAATTATGGGAGTCTCATTATCAGCAACCTAGAAAGTATGGGACAGAGCAAGACGATATTACTAGTTTCCATACATAACCATACTTACAGATAAATGGTTGAGGAAGGTGTTGAACTGGGTTTCGTCTTTGTCATGCCTGTACTGAATCCATGTTGGGAGGATACGTACATGACACCTAACGGCAACCGCTGCCTCTGATACTAACTTGGCTGACTCTGTAGCATCACGTGGCCTTTTTAAACCTGCCTCAAAACGGATCTTGAAAGTGCAACTAATCCCCGGGTGGTTTTGGTAATTAATAACAACATATATATCATTGAACTAATAGTTACTTGAGAATCATTTCAGAGAGTTCAGTGATATGGGTATGGCAAGGATCAAGAAGTGGACCCCCAAAATGCTAAGGCAAGCATTGGCAAAAGCTCAAGACTCCATTTTTGGTTTAGTGATCCAAGATCACATTGAGTCCATAGGAAAAGCCAATACTATTAAAAGGGGATGAGGTTATGATGATGATCCGTTGCTCAAGTGCTTAGTGATACATCTCCTAAACTATCAAGAACTTTCACCGCCATAGACACTCATAAGTAGTCTCGATCCCACCGATATTCCAAACTCACCACACCGAGATGAACCACCTCAGCCATAAGCCAAACCCTAGTAAACTCGGATTTTCCGATTCAACTCGGTCTCACCGAAACATGAGTTGCCAAGGTTACAGAACCTTCATCATCAAATCGGTGTCACCGAGATGATGAAGTCGGTCCCACCAAACGGCATGCTCTTGTCATTGCACTAATCGGACTAACCGAGATTGTATATTCGGTCCCACGAAAATCCCAACGCTCACATTATTTGAACTATCGGTCTCACCGAGTTGTCCACTTCGGTCCCACCGAGATTGCTCAAATGTGTGTAACGTTGGATTTTGTGGAGGCTATTTATACCCCTCCACCCCTCTTCATTTGTGGAGAGAGCCATCGAAAGAACTACCACTCCTACCTTACATTTCGAGAAGAGAACTACCTACCCTTCGTTGAGATCAAGTTGCTCCACTCCCACCATATGAAGCTTGATCTCTAGCCTTCCCAAGTTGCTTTCCACTCAATCCTTTCTTCCACCACAGCCAAATCGGTGAGGAGAGTTGAGTGTTGGGGAGATTATCATTTGAAGCACAAGAGCAAGGAGTTCATCATCATCTACAACATCTATTACCTTTTGGAGGGTGGTGCCTCCTAGATTGGTTAGGTGTCGCTTGGGAGCCTCCGTCGTCGAGATGTGGAGTTGAACCAAGAAGTTTGTAAGGGCAAGGAGATCGCCTACTTCGTGAAGATCTACCCCGAGTAAGGCTAGCCCTCCGTGGGCGAGAGCCATGATGGAATAGACAAGGTTGCTTCTTCGTGGACCCTTCATGGGTGGAGCCTCCGTGGACTCATGGCCGTTACCCTCCGTGGGTTGAAGTCTCCATCAACGTGGATGTACGATAGCGCCACCTATCGGAACCACGGGAAAAATCACCGCGTCTCCAAAATTGCGTTTGCTCTTCTCCACCTCTCTTTACTACATGTGCAATTTACTTTCCGCTGACTATACTCTAGAATTGCATGTGTAGGGTGATGCTTGACTTGATCATAATTGTGAATCTGCCAAAAACTGTTCTTTGTCAAAAGGCAGAATTTTTATATTGACAAGTAGTCTAATCACCCCCCCTCTAGACATACTTTCGATCCTACAAGTGGTATCAGAGCCAGGTTTCCATTGTATTGGTTTCCATTGCATTGGACTCCATAAGCTTAGTTTCACAACCTAGGAGAGTATGGCGTCTAGTGAGGGTAATTTTCGTAGAGGTCCTTACTTTGATGGTACAAATTTTGCTAGTTGGAAGCATAAAATGAAAATGCATATTCTTGGTCATAACCCACCGCATGGGGCATTATTTGTGTTGGTATGCAAGGTGAATTCTTCGAGGAAGGAAAAGTTCGGATCACGGCTACACCGAAGAATTGCGGATGTTGCAAAACAATGCTCAAGCTTGTGACATTCTCTTCAATGCCTTGTGTCCCGAGGAGTTCAACAAAATCAGCCGTCTTGAGAATGCAAAAGAGATTTGGGATACTTTAGTTGAAATGCACGAAGGTACCGAGTCCGTGAAGGAATCAAAGCTAGATATTCTTCAAGGTCAACTTGACAAGTTCAAGATGAAGGATGGTGAAGGAGTCGCTGAAATGTACTCTAGGCTTGCTCTCATCACAAATGAGATTGCCGGCTTAGGAAGCGAAGAAATGACCGACCGATTCATCATCAAGAAGATTCTCAGAGCTTTGGATGGAAAGTATGACACCGTGTGCACTTTGATCCAAATGATGCCAAACTACAAGACTCTCAAGCCAACCAAGTCATTGGAAGAATTGTTGCTCATGAGATGACACTTAAGGATAAGGAAGAGCTTCACAACAAGTCAAGTGGTGCTTACAAAGCTACAAGTGATGCTCCCACAACCTCAAGTGACAAGTTAGTTTCCAATGAAGGGATAAGCCTAATGGTCAAGAACTTCAACAAATTCTACAAGAATAGAGGCAAAGAGAGAAGCTCAAAGTCTAGATCATATGATGAAAAGAGATCTTCTAGTCGTGATCGAATGCTACAATTGTGGAAGACCGGATACTACTCAAATGAGTGTACGGCTCCCCACAAGAGAAGAGAAGAATCTCCAAGAAGAAGAAGCTCAAGAGATGAGTCACCTCGAAAGAGAGAAGGAGCAGAGATGATCGTTATGAACGAAGACCCTCTCGGAGAAGCAAGGATTCGGAGAGGAAAGACAAGTCATCAAGGAGCTACACAAAAGAAAACATCAAGCTCATGTAGGTGAATGGGTCTCGGCTCCGACTCGACAATCAATCCAAGGAAGCTATCACTCCGACTCCGACTACAGATCAAGATGAAGGTGTTGCGGTCTTGCTCTCCTATCCTCCAACTCCAACTCCTACGACTTATTTGATTCACCAAATGAGGGAATTGGAAGATGCTTCATGGCTAAAGGCCCCAAGGTATCACACCCTGAATTCATTGACTTCGATAGTGATGAGGATGACTTGCTTGGTGAAGATGAGCTCTTGCATGATAAATCCAAAGGAGCCTAGTAACGATGAACATTCTAGTAGTCTTTATAGTCGAGAAGAGTCGAATGACAATGCTATGAAGGAGATTGAGCGTCTAACTAAAGAACTAAACACTCTTAAGTTAGCTCATGAAACAACTCAAGAAGATCATAGAGAGCTCCTAAGATCTCATGAGAAGCTACGCTCGAGAAGCTCACTCTAGAGCAAGAACATGAGTTTCTAAAAGCAATCAATGACGATCTTCAAAGAAGAGTTCTTCATATCTTGCCAAACGACTTCTCTTGTCTAATTTCTTGCCACCCATTAAGACTAAGCATGACAAGCATAAGAAAAATTCTTCCTCTAGCAGTAATAATAACCATGCTAAATCCAATGTTGTTGCTTCTAGTAGTTCTCTTGATTCCACTAACAATGTTTCAAGCCAAGTTACACTTGAGCAAGAGAATAGTTTATTGAAAGGGATCATAGAGAAAGGTGTCTACAAGAGCCTTGCGGAAGCAAGAACTTTGAGGAAATTGTTCGCAAGCAAGGAAGGCACCGGAAGAATCAAGGAATTGGTTTTGACGAAAGTTCAACGCCGAAGGCGTTGAGTGGGAAGAAGGTCAATATCCTACTCCACGCTTTGTTCCTCAAAAGGAGAAGTATGATCCTACTTCTTCCAATGTGGAACAAGCTCAAGATGACCTTCCACCACAAGACCACAAGCTAAAAGGCAAGGACAAGCTTCAAGAGGAGATTGATTCATTTGTTGAAGCACCTCAAGCCATGGTCAAGTGGGTTCCCAAGGAAATGTCAAGTTCTACTTCGTCAAGCTCAACTACAACCCCAAGGATTCCCATCAAGATGATGTGGATCCCAAGAAGAAGAACTAGAAAGTTCTTGAGGGTGACTCCGCCAACATACTTCACTCACATTCATTTTGGCGTAAACTTGTGCAATCAACTTCTACATCGTGCACTAGTTCATGGAGTCACAAACCCTCTTGTTGGTAAGTCAAGGGACAAGGTAATCATTGCTTTCATGGACATCATCTATTGTGAACTTCAATCTATGTCCATGGATATCCTTGTTTGTTCCTTGTGGGACTAACCCATGTAGGTATTGAAAGTGCCGAATCCAAAGGATAGCTCCCAACTCTTGATGATCTCCATCAACATTGAGCATCCACATCTTCAACATCTACATGAAGTCTTCTACGACAACCCAAGGTTAGTTTGACCCTTTAAAAGGGTTCTCACATCTAGGGGAGCTTTGCTCTAAAAATTGAGCTAAAGCATCTTCAAATGATGTGAACACATCAATGCTTTATGTAAAAGTGGTAACCCCACTTGTGCTTAAACGATGAGTATGACCTATGATCAAATGTTCTCATTTGGCTCCTAAGTCAATATACTCATATAAAGATGACCTAGTCATCGACAAATTGTGTGTTAGTTGCTAGAGTTTTGGCTGTGCATGTTTGACACATATTTCATTTGCTATCTTATTGTGTGAGCATGTTGGATGCATGATTTTATCCATTCGAGGACATCCATTTGTTGTTTTGGTCGTTTTGATTTTTCTGACCAAATGGATGGACAAGAATGCCTAAGTACCTCCCCTAGCTATCTATGCTTTCTTGTCTCAAATTCTATTCATGCTTACATCACAAATTTTGAACAAGTCATTTTGGACCCTCCGAGTGAGGAGCACTTGAGCCACCGATCCATCAAGGGCTAATTTCCAAAACCTTCTAATTGATTTCGGTCCGACCAACTCACTCAAACTCGGTCGAACCGAAAGCATTTAGACTGATCTAGGTTTTCATCTCGGTGAAACCGAGTTGTGATTTTCGGCGTGATCAAGTGCATAATCGCCTAGCGTTATCCATCTTGGTGCCACCGAAGTTTTACAACTCGGTCCCACCGACAATAAGGGGTATATATTCCGAGGGCGCGCGCTGATTCCTCCTTCAAACGTTTCGCCCACACCTTTTTGCCGTCGCGCTTTGTCTCCGGATCGTCCGTAAATGCTTTCAGGCGCCCGCGCGCAGTCTCCGTCGCCGTCAACGGCCATCTCCTCCGAGCCGTTGCCGCAGAGAAAAACTCCACCAAGTTAGGGTGAGTTTTGATCCCACTCGTGCTCCCATCTCCGATTCAATGCACGCTTGGATTGCCTAGTATCTTGCCACGATTGAAATCCTCCCAGTACACAGATTGGTTCGTTTGAACTAGATTCGAGTAAAAGTTTTAGGGTTAGGTTTCCATGAACACATCTCGGTGAGACCGATTTTATATTTTCGGTATGACCGATTTGGCCTATGGCCATTGCACTGCACCCTTCGGTCCAACTGAGTTGTGCAAAAATCGATGTGACCGAAAAGAAGATTCTGTGAAACCCTAGTGTTTTCGGCAGGACCGAAACCCACTTCGGTCAAACCGAAAGTGGTGTGCCAAGCTCCTGTTTAAAACTTCGGATTCACGAACCTTAAACTCGGTCGACCGAAATGTCTTCGTGAAAACTTAATACTAGAATTTGAACTCATTTTTTTGCAAAAAAAAACTTCTGCAGATTTGTGATGACTCTTCTTCTCTGCCTACACCTTATCTATTCACAGGTTGTCACCATGTCGATGCAGTGATAAAGGTGAGAACAGTCGAGACACCCATTGCGAGACATTCCAGAGGCGTGCACTAGTCCCGATCCTAGTAGCTCATCCGATGATGGTGAGAGGAGTATACCAAGTGGCATGCCTCCTGCAGCCACCGAGCTAGAAAGAAGAGGAATTCAGATGATGAGGATTCAGATTTTGTTGTTGAGGAAGAGGTGACCTCAAAGCCTAAAGGAAGGTTGTTGCCAAAGAGCAACAAGATCAACAATCTAAGAAGGGCACCAGTAAAGTCAAGCAGTCAACTGTTGCTAAGAAGCTGAATTTGGGAGAGGCAGCTGCAAGCAAAGTGAAGAAAACCACCAAGAGAAAGAGAATAGTGTATGCAGATGCAGCGAGAGAGGATGAGGATGAGGAAGCACCCCAGCCTCCTCCTCGTAAGCCAAAGTCGACAAGGAAGCAAAGAAGAAGCAGCAGCAGCTAAACCAAAGAGTTTGGAGAGCAAATTCTTGAAGCTACTCAAAGGATTGAACAACGCCTGGCCAGCATTGAACAGTCTCAGGAGAGCTTAGAGAGGATTGTTGACGAGAAGATCTACGCCTGGACGTGAAGTCGATGAATTACAAGTGACCGCCAACAAGCTCGAGGCGACATTGAGGAAGCAAAGCAGACAAGGCGAGCTTATGCGTGAGTTGCGGATGACTTAGTCCAGATTCTCATCGACAGATCGCTCCGGTTCCCAAAGGATCCCGATCAGTGCTATTCCAAATGGATCGACACGGGACTACAGCTTTCAAGCACCTCCACAGTTCAAAGAAGCTTGCTCCTACTCCAGCTCCAGCTCCAGTGTCCACTCCTCCAAAGACAGACATCATTTGAAGTCTTCGCCGATCTTTGTCATATCCACTCCGACATCAACCCAGACGGGAGCCGCCAGCAGAGTCCACAGTGATGCTTAGCTCTATGCTTTTTCGAACTTTTTGGTAACTTGTTGCCAAAGGGGGAGAAATTGTATAGATCATAGGGCTTCGAGAGAGAGAGAGTGCTGTTGTCTTTGCGCTTTTACTCTTTCGTTCTTTTGCGGTTTCTTTGAGATACTTTTGGTTTTCGAGACATTCAGTGTGTTTGACACTCCGTTTGATTCTACCTTAATGAGTGCTTGGTCGTACTATGCTTTAATGTGTGCTTAATGCTTATCATATGCCATTCCTATCTCGTATGACCATTTACTCATGTCTTGGTGATTGGGTGCATGCTGTTCATTCTTATCATTTTGGGCGCTCCACCAAGATGTATGTGACATGGAAGAGTGACCCATGATCCTAATCAATTGTGCATTTGCATTCAAACGCAAATCTTAAATAATGCACAAATTTAGGGGGAGCTCTTACTTATCACATACTTCTCAAAGCGACGATATTATTCATTGATTATATCCTTTGTCGAAGCTTTGATCTATATGTTGTCATCAATTACCAAAAAGGGGGAGATTGAAAGTGCAACTAATCCCCGGGTGGTTTTGGTAATTAATAACAACATATATATCATTGAACTAATAGTTACTTGAGAATCATTTCAATGAGTTCGTTGATATGGGTATGGCAAGGATCAAGAAGTGGACCCCCAAAATGCTAAGGCAAGCATTGGCAAAAGCTCAAGACTCCATTTTTGGTTTAGTGATCCAAGATCACATTGAGTCCATAGGAAAAGCCAATACTATTAAAAGGGATGAGGTTATGATGATGATCCGTTGCTCAAGTGCTTAGTGATACATCTCCTAAACTATCGGCAACTTTCACCGCCATAGACACTCATAAGTAGTCTCGGTCCCACCGATATTCCAAACTCACCACACCGAGATGAACCACCTCAGCCATAAGCCAAACCCTAGTAAACTCGGATTTTCCGATTTCAACTCGGTCTCACCGAAACATGAGTTGCCAAGGTTCTCAGAATCTTCATCATCAAATCGGTGTCACCGAGATGATGAAGTCGGTCCCACCAAACTGGCATGCTCTTGTCATTGCACTAATCGGACTAACCGAGATTGTATATTCGGTCCCACTGAAAATCCTAACGCTCACATTATTTGAACTATCGGTCTCACCGAGTTGTCCACTTCGGTCCCACCGAGATTGCTCAAATGTGTGTAACGGTTGGATTTTGTGTGGAGGCTATTTATACCCTCCACCCCTCTTCATTTGTGGAGAGAGCCATCGAAAGAACTACCACTCCTACCTTACATTTTCGAGAAGAGAACTACCTACCCTTGTGTTGAGATCAAGTTGCTCCACTCCCACCATATGAAGCTTGATCTCTAGCCTTCCCAAGTTGCTTTCCACTCAATCCTTTCTTCCACCACAGCCAAATCGGTGAGGAGAGTTGAGTGTTGGGGAGATTATCATTTGAAGCACAAGAGCAAGGAGTTCATCATCATCTACAACATCTATTACCTTTTGGAGGGTGGTGCCTCCTAGATTGGTTAGGTGTCGCTTGGGAGCCTCCATCGTCGAGATGTGGAGTTGAACCAAGAAGTTTGTAAGGGCAAGGAGATCGCCTACTTCGTGAAGATCTACCCCGAGTAAGGCTAGCCCTCCGTGGGCGAGGCCATGATGGAATAGACAAGGTTGCTTCTTCGTGGACCCTTCGTGGGTGGAGCCTCCGTGGACTCATGGCAGCTGTTACCCTCCGTGGGTTGAAGTCTCCATCAACGTGGATGTACGATAGCGCCACCTATCGGAACCACGGAAAAATCACCGCGTCTCCAAAATTGCGTTTGCTCTTCTCCACCTCTCTTTACTACATGTGCAATTTACTTTCCGCTGCCTATACTCTAGAATTGCATGTGTAGGGTGATGCTTGACTTGATCATAATTGTGAATCTGCCAAAAACTGTTCTTTGTCAAAAGGCAGAATTTTTATATTGACAAGTAGTCTAATCACCCCCCCTCTAGACATACTTTCGATCCTACAGATCTCCATTCTTCCTCCTCTAGATTTAGTTAACCTATCGAGCATTATCCCTGATGTTTGTTTCCTCTTGCGCCTAGGTGTTAGTCCAACAACGAACATAGGAAGTGTTAGTGTACATCAAACTGTGAGACTACATATAAAGAAGCATGCAATCAGAACTTGACTCCAAAGAACTACCTTCTTGCTGTTGAAGCTCACAAGGTTCATCTGATATTGCCAACTCGTCTTGTGTCAAGAGTGCTTGGGAAGTAGTGTCAGGTGGAAAGGCAGCTTGGGAACATGCTGCTAGCTCAATTGATGCACAAGTAAGTCATGCAGCTGGTAGTACTGTGGTAGGTGTTGCAAGAACTAGGGCTGTCTCTGCTTGTTTGGTGGCAGCTATTTGTTTCTGTTTGGCTTTTTTTGCAACTCGTGTAGCATGGGATGCCGTGTTTGTAGAATTTTCCGCTGGACTTTGACCTTCTATTGCACCATCAGTACCAGCAGAATCTGCAAGATTCATCCGCTTCTCATTCCCTGCCATTCTGTGTTTCTTCCTCTTTCTCTGTGCCATGTTAAGTCAAGCCGACAAGAAAAACGAATAACAATTTAGTTCTTTAGAACAAATTGATGCGTGATGCAGACGAACTGAACTTTGATGTTAGACAACCACATGATAGGAGGATGTAATATGTATGAAAAACAGGACGGAAGAGATAACCAGAACTATGATGTGTAAACTAAGAAGAAGACATTTCACCAAATTAAAGGCAATGCAATGGAAGGTAGACACCATATGAAAGATGCTACAAATATCGCTCTGCCAAGTTAACAGTGTCTCATCATAAATGGCATTTAAACAAATGTGAAGCAGTACAAGAAATAAATCATATGCAAGATGCAAACAACATCACACTACCATGTTAGAGGTCTCTCGCCATTAGTGCCATTGCATATTCACAACTTATGATGTGTAAACTAAGGAGAAGGCATTTCAACAAATTAGAAGCAATGAAAGCTAGACACCATATGAAAGATGCAACGAATATCACTCTACCAAGTTAAAACGGTCTCGTCATAAGTGCCATTTCAACAAATTAGTAGTACAAGCTAGAAAAGAATGTGAGATGTAACCTATATCACACTCTGAAGTCAAATGTGTCTTATGATAAGTGATTGTTGCAGGTTACACAACAGTAGTAATTTGATGTAAGAACATGGTGTGATAGACAGATATTGTATGTTCTAGAAACAAGAACACGTGTCTTATTCAAGTATAATGTGTAAAGTAAGCAGATGGAATTCAACAAAATTAGAAGCAATACAAGCTAGACATCACACATAACATGCAACCACATATAACAGTGCCAAGTTAGAGGGAGCACCGGTGATGCTGCACTAGGGGAGACGTGTTCATCATAAACACAACTTTGTTGAGTGTCTATGCATGTGTTATCTTGGAAATCATCTTGGGGGTGTGGAGGATTAGAAACTGTAGAGGCCCTCCGTTCGGAAGGAGCACCTTTATCCGCTGCCTTGCTAACTTCCTTCCGCTTTATTGATTTTGAATTGTCAAGTACAACTGACAAGAAAAAGCAATAAAATTCTCTCTTCAGACTCATTCATGCATGATACTGACAATCACTACTTTGATGTATGGCAAACACATGATACCAGGATGGAATATGTACGAAAAACAGGACGGCATGGCATGTTCACAACTGTTTGTGTAAACTAAGCAAAAACCATTCGAGCAAATAAGAAGCAATGCAAGCTAGACACCACATGAAAGATGCAACCAATATGACTCTGCCACGTTAAAAGCGTCCCATCATAAATGGAATTTCAACAAATTAGAAGCAGCGCATGCTATAAATCATATGAAAGATGCAACTAATATCGCACTGCATATACTAAAGGTGTCTCGTCATATTGATTGATGCGGGATACAAAAAAAACAATAGTTTTATGTAAGGACATGCTTAATAGACAGATGTACTATGTACTAAATACAGGAAGGCATGTCACATTAACAGGTATAATGTATAAGCTAAGCATACTAGCACATGCAGTTTAACCAGATTGGAAGAATTACAATCTAGACACCACATGCAACATGCAACCACATATCACGCTGCCAAGTTAGAGCAAGCACATGGAAAATGCTGTAATCAACTACAAAGCTACGTTCACTATCTTCATCTAGCATTTCTGTTTCTTGAGAATCATGTCGAGAGGCTGACACTGCATTCTTTAAATGAGGAGTAGTCCCCTTGCATGCCTGCCTCGTTATAAGTGATTGATGAGGGATACACAAGAACATTAGTTTGATGTAAGAACATGGTTAATACACAGATGTACTAGTATGTACCAAAAACAGAAAGCCATGTCATATTCAAAGGTATAATGTGTAAGCTAAGCAGATGCAATTTAACCAAATTGGAAGCAATACAAGCTAGACATCCGGCTGGAGTGGTGATCATGATCATCTAGGACCTGAGAGCCTGGTGGGAGGTGGGCTGCTTCGCCACCATCACAGCTTTTTAGTTGGCTTCCAGGTGATGCCTATCTTTGCTGGGCTTGTCACTAGCTCGGCCAGTGCCCTGACTAGCTATTTGTCTTCTGGTGCTCACGGGGTGGTGGTTCATGTAAAAAAATATCTTTCCTTATCTTACCGACTTCGGCCTTTTGAATACAAGCTAGACACCATACGGAACATGCAACCACATATGACACCGTGAAGTTAAAGCAAGCACCTGGGATGGTGGTTCATTGCGAGCGAGGTCATCAACTCCAGAGCTACATTTACCGTCTCCATCTGCTGACATTGCACCCTTTATAGCCCTATAACGTGTCCTGCCTACCCGCATACGAAGCTGGAGCGACTTCTCTCTTTTCTTTTCTTCGCTTCTCTTTCGCAGTAGTCTGAAATACCCTTGCATAAAAACACAATAGTGAGAGTATGGGTGAAGTGTGTGCAGAACTAGTAATCGTAAAAGTAGCAGAGATAGCGGTGGCTGAAAAATAAATGATAGGAGACATATGATAGATCTACAACATTGCATGGCAAACAAAATTAGATTCTACTCCGTATGATTTTGTAATATATGAGCACAGGAAATGCAGGTACTCCTCCAACACACCACCACATGTGGTCATATCTAAGATAACAGTCGACTGAAAATAAATAGGTTAGTCGATTTTTTTAATGAACCATCCGATCTATAAGGAACGGGAAGATGGCCTTCGTCTACCTCCCGCCAATCACTGTTGACGATCTTTCTCGAACCGCCAGCGACCACCGGCCCAGACCCCTGCCTCCGCCGCGCCGCTCTCCCATCGACCTCACACCACCGCCATGCTTGGCAGCGCCCCCAGGCCATCCCTTTAATCCCGGCCGACTTCTAGATCGGGTGCCAGTAGCTCTAGGCCGCACACGCCCCTAAGATAAACACCAAGGCGCTGCTTCCCCGGCGTAATAGGCATACTAACGCCTGTTACGCCGGGGAATGCTTCCGTTAATTGGGAATCAACTGGCCAGAAATTGAAATTCAGGGGGGCGACAGACCTCTAGCTAAGGTGAAATAGTATATGAGGAGAAACCTTGAGCATCGTGAGTTACTAGGAACATCTAGTATCAAGAAGAAGCGGTCAACTAGTGTCTTCTGTGGGATGAATACCATGCAAGCAGAGATGTAAGATTTGCACGAATAAGGGAAGAGGAGTACCTTTTTTGGTTGCCGGTGTGGTCACCTCCACATATCGCGCCGATCTTCTTCTTTTTACCGGGGAAACCGATGTTCTGGAGGGTGCAAGCTTGGACGAACCCATGGCCAAATTGTTGACTGTGTTGCCGTGGCCGTATGTCGGCGGAGGGGAAGCAGATCCGAGGCGGCGAAGGACGGCGTAGCAAGAACAGCTCCGGTGCGGTGGAGGGTGGCGAAGTTGGAGCGGCAATGGTGAGGCGCAGGACGGCGTGGTTGAACTGGCTCGGGTACGGACGGCTCGACCTCGGCTTCAACTACTAGCCGTGGAGGGCGTTGCGGTTGAGGTTGCGGTGGACGACGACATCAGGGTATCGGCTCCGGCGTGATGGAGGAGGGCGGCGGTTGATGGGTGGGATGGGGTGGCGGACGAAGGACGCCGGGGTTTCGCGGCTGGTGGAGAGGTAGTTTTGGCGCCAACGGAGTATGAATGGGGAATCGAACGGGTGGGGGAACCATGTTTCGGTCTGGGACGCGCTTGTTTTTGGCTTTTTTGAACAAAAGATTGGACGCGCTTGTTTGAAATTTGGGGAAAGTACAAACTTTGTCCCCCTCTTAAATTTCAGACCTACTGTGGGTCGGGGGTAGGATGGCAATCCTAGGTGTCCCAAATAGTGGGCGGGAGCGATTTCGGCCGCGCGCATGTGTGCTTAGGCGGCCATTGTGTATGAATGTTTTTCGGAGGCGGTTGCGTGGTGTCTAGATGAAGCTACAAACCTACCCCGGTTTAGGCCTTTGGACGTCGGGCCGGTAAGTTTCACGGGTCGGAGTTAGTAGAAAAGTAATTTCCTTGTACTACCAAACATTGGTCTCACGCGGTTTCGGGCGAGTAGACACTCTTTTGGCACTCCATTCAAAATTTTGAAACACAAGCATTCACGTTTAGAGTACTCTTGAACTTTGAGGATTGACCTAAATAGACAATGTTATATTTGACCTTGTATGTTTGAAAACCTCATTAAATTATCCGCTTCTTTTTGAAATTTTGACACTTAAAAATCCTATAACTATGATTATTTTGGAATGGAGGAGCTAAATTTGAATCTATTTTGTACACGACTACATATGCTATTATGTACAAAATCAGAGCAAAGATTGGTGCCCCCATAATTTAGGTATGGTTTACAAATTCCATGATATCAAATTCAAATATTTGAATGGACTTCATGTTGAATTCGATTTTTTAAACCACCTTAAGTTGAATTCAAATGTATGCTAGTTCATAGGTAGCTATTTATAATGTCCATTGTGTAACTTTCGTATGTATAATGTGCTTTACACACACAACATGAACCATACTCGCGTTTATATTCGATTGCTAAAGCGATGCATTGTCTGGAGTTCAAAATACTAACTATGTGGATCAATTGTGTCGAATAATAACATAGACATGCTCAAATTTGATATAATCTAGATGTCTGATGGATCAATGACCGCTCCTTACACGAATTGCAAATATCATGATCCCATCCTAATATTTGGATACAATTTATATCTTTAATCAATGTGTAGAGCAGTCTTTTATGTGTAGTTTCACTCTCCATCGGTGGTCTCCCACACATGCTCACACACTCTCTCCCGAGGTGTCTTTCTCGCACACATGCTCTAGATATAATCCTCCCTCCCTCTCTTAACCATTTACAACTGTTTTCACTAACCTTTATCACAAGCACTCTTCCTCTCGCAAACATACACACGCACAATCCTCATCGACCCTTTTTATATACATGGACCTGCCTACGTGTCTCATGTACGCACATTATCTTTACGCATGTCTCTCACGCAATGTCTCACACCTCTCTTCCTAATCGACGAGTATGATTCTAGCAGAGCATTCTGTAGGATGCCCCTTAAAATTAGGTTGGATGAATAGTAATATCAGAGATAAAGGGGTTACCTTAGTCCGAGAACCTAGGGTTACAAATCCTAGCCGGCTTTGTGAGTGGACACAGAGTCCTTCACAATTCTGCTATCTTTGTCTTGTACGACTAGTCATCCATGGGTCTTCCTAAATGCGTCATGGGCCGACCAATGTGGCACAGGACAGAACCGAACGAAGGGCCTCACCTAGACCCACCGGACCTCACGCGGTGACACACTCTATGCCCCCACGTCTCATTATCTTCTCACACCCACACATACCAACACAAACACCACACACACAAAAAATTTCTCCTGGTGCCTCTATTCCCTCCCCCCTTGCATATACACACTCAAGGGAATGGAATCTCTCCGCGACGTCATATTCGTCTCTCTCTCTAGACCACTCTCATTTCTCATGCTATCTCCCCCCCGTCAGTCCCTCTATCCATGCCTCTCTCGAATACGTAATACACACACATACCTCTCTAGGCCCCGCCAAATGCATCAACTACACATTCACACATGCTACATCATGTACCCCATCTATTTATATATAAAAAGTACTTGATGGGTTAACAAGAAATTAGATAATTAGTCTAGAAAATACCACAATAATTAGAAACATCCAACCTTTAATTCGGTGGGCCTAATTTCATTGATCAATCTAGAGCTGTTAGATCTTCGTAAACGGGTGGACCCATATACCTTACGTACCAAATCAGAAACCATCTCTCAATTCTGTTAAAAAGTGACCCATATGTGCACGTGAGTTGACATATACACGTACATAGATTTTTTTTTAAAGCACACACCATAGATCGATCTCTACATATGCAACAAAAAAAGGGCAGGCCTGTTCGTGGATAGATGCAATCTCTCAAAGAACAAATTACATGCACGCTACATAGATCGATGCAATTTCTCAGGATCCACATGATTTCACAAACACAAATTAAGAGGAAAAGAGCCCTCGCCTAGATTATCGACTCCTTTTTCCTCACGCGCCACCATGCCCTGTGGAGGGAGCTTGCATGGGGATAGAGTTTTCCACAGGACTCCTAACGACCGCTCCAAGTGGTGGTACGTCGCAGTTGAGAAGCAAACAGATGCTTACGACGCCATGGCAGTAGCAACAGCAGCCGAGAGTCAGACGCCGGGGCCATGCTGCAGCGGCGGGTGCAGATGGAGGTAAACGAGGCACTAGGCATCCATGGAGATTGGAGAGCGGATACTTATTCCCGTCTGATTTTAGTATAATACGTCGATCATCAGTGCAGATGACCGCAACCTGCGACCAAACGTGTAAGACACCAACGATACACCAACGACATATAAAGAGGAAATTGTGGTTGGAAGTAAAAAGACCCGACATGGATGTATACACTTTGGCGAGGATGGTGATGAGGTGAAGGTGCTAATGTCTAATACACGCATGCATGCGCCTGCTCAGCCCCTTGTCATGCATGTTATCTCTCACATCAATTCTACAACTAAACATCACCCTTTGATTACATACCTTGATGATTAAGTTTTGGTTTACTAATTTTTACACATGACGGTGCTGAGTTCAACACGAGATCAATGCTCTACAACTATAAAGGGATGAATTGAAAACGGTGAGAAAGCAATTTGCATGTTGCTAACTTCTATGTAACCCATACGTTCTCAGCTAGCACATGACCTCATCTAGGAATTTGAATGGTTGTGATTTAAGAGTGTCGAATTATTTTATGCCCACTATTCACGGTCATGTTAACACCAAACACAAAAGCAAGCTTGCATCAAGACTATTTGGTAATACGACAATTTGATCAATCTTCTATTTCCTAAGCAAGCTAACAGGGAATCCAACAAGTGGCACTTCAGCATTGTCTTCCTGCATGGGTCACGAGCCCCCAATCTTCTGTTGACTATCCTTGATCATAAGCAGCTCCCTCGAGAGATCAGACCACCTCCGGTAAGTACCATCTCACAGAATTATAGCGTGCTTCTCTATTATAATTTTTGGGTCGTGGAACGGCTTCCATAGCTCTAAAGTCCATTAAGAAGCAAAGGGGACTGTAGTATGGTATCCATTTAGAGTTTGTAGAATAGATAATGGTTCAAATAATATTCTGACTGGTACCTCAGTAATGATGTCTAAAAGAAGTACCTCATTAATCAGGTAGAGATGTCTTCAGCCGGCTGCTACTAAAAATTACTCAATATTTGTGTCTTCGTGTGATGATTGGAACTTAAGATCCTCTTTAACATTAAAGATTTCAGCACAAAGTTGATCACCTTTACTTCTACGAAAAAACAAATATTTATAAGGTAAAAAATAATAAAAATAACGGATCTTCCTAAACTTGAGGAGTAATATGTAATCATTGATCGGCCCATCATTTGGACGAGAAAGGCCAGCCCAGGTCTCAAGGGGCAGAGCAAGGTGCTCTCCCAAAGACCAGAAGGTGCATCACCATTGCTCTTTGTAGTCGTCTGTCGCCTGCCACTTTCTATAATAATATTTCACATGGTCCTCTTTAACTTTATATTTGCATTCTCTATGAAGAACAAAAACAAAAAGTGGTCCACATAGCAAGGAATTGAGAAACCTGCCAAGGTGGTTAAAACAAATCAAATATGCAATCCAACAAGGTGATCCGTTACTAATTGTGAATCTTTTATATCTGATACCACAAGAATGGTACAACTAAAAAGGCAACTATTCCAATTAGGCACAAGAGGTTCCTAATTGATTTCAGCTTGGACAAAAATAGTCAGCCTTTGATCATACATGGGGATGTCCCAGACTGCGCAGCTACACCAAAAGGACAACCTTTGATACAAGTGAGGTAAGAAAATCTTCACAAGCTTCTACTCGCATGTGTATTATCATCAATTTGGTTCTAAACTTTACCACTAATGATGCATGACCGGTAGTAGTATACATGAAGCAACATTGTGTACGCCATACAACATAAATCTACTGGTAAAATATCAAGCACATATAAATGAAGAGGTGTGCAGCAGATCTTTATCAAGAAAATACCTTTTTAAATACATAAATAAAGGTGATGACCAATCCACAGTGCTAATAAGAAATAATGAGATCAAGAGATGACGTGTGTTGGAGAATATTCCAATTTGAAATGCACTTCAGAGATCCCTGCAATGGAAGATTGACTTTCCGCCTGGAAAATGAGCAACAAGTCATTTTATCAGATTCTACTGATTTAACAAAGATAGTAAGGAAAGGGGAGGAGAATCACTAAATTTACACAGTGGATGGAGACACACAAGATGTGTGAGGAAGCCAGAGAATTAACATATGCAGAGTTCCCGTCAAAATGGGTATGGAAGAAGAAAGACACGAAGTGAAGCAAACGGAAGAAATGAAGATCAGTGGAAGGATATATTATGCCCATCCCGCAATCAGAAAAAATAGTAAATGTGAATACTACTAAACGTCAAGAAAGGATGCACATGTTTCTAAGACATAAGAACAGTAAATGGAGTTGTCCACACATCATACATATCTGCTTGCGAAGCACTAGGATTTCTCGATGACAACAGAGTGGCTTCAGTGGGCGATTGGCAAGCACCTAGGACAACTATTCACAACAATATTATGCCACTGCCAAATTAGAGGACCAATCTATGGCACAAATTCACAAAAGCAAGGACAATCCTTGGTGGAATTAGAGACAAGCTTGAAAAGTCACTTAAGGTAAACCCCGGCATTGAGCTTCCAGTTTCTCCAGAAATAATTGAACTTGGAAACAGGCTATTGAATGAAGAGATTAATTACAACAAAGTGGAGCAAAAAGAAGAACACTCGATGATCTTTGGTAGTTTGAACTCCGAACAACGTCTGAACAAAGAGGAGCCAAAATATTCGATGACCAAGCCGGGCTGCCTCTGCCACCGACTAAGACAAAATTTTGAGCTGCCTCGCTTTGGGATAGTGACTACACGTCTGAGTCGGAGCTTCGTGACAACAACGCCCCCACCAACCTCACACTGTTCAGTTATCATGTGTGCGTAGAAATATACTTACATTCTTTTTATTTTCAATCACTAATTATTATCCACCTCATCCTTAAAAAAGAACAACATGTTTTTCCATGATTTCAAGAAAATGGAAAAATAATTTTCACTAAGAAGCATTCCCTTAATTACGTTATATTGGTTCGACCACACAAACAAAGGAACCGGTTACGAAAAAAAATATATGACAAAGTACCTTCGAAGAATGTTGCCGATGTGTAGGATGCGTCTGGCTGGCGCTCTAGGGGAAGAAAACGCCTCCACCATCCTCATGCTAAAGATGGTTCAAAGCTGACTACGGGGGATGAAATCCATGCCCACATCACCTGCACGAACGCTGGCAGCAACAACACCGCGCAGACCGATGATCTCGCCTCCTCCCTTGCGCAGCTCCACCTTGCGCCGTGCTACCCCTCCATTGTCGTTTACCATCATAGGAGACCAAGGACGCGCACGAGGAGACAAATCAGCCGCCGTCGAAGGTCACCCTGTGGCTGTAATAGCGAATCAAGCGGTGGGGCACCCTGTGGCTGCAACAGCGAATTGAGCTGTTAGGGTGACTGCAGGTGAGGACGAGCAAGCTCATGGCACAGAATCAAGGAAGAAATCTAATGGGAGCTACTCGGCGCCGGCGGCAGAAATTTTGGAGTGACCGGAGAGAGAAAGGAAGACTGAAAGAGGGAAAGGGGATCGGGCAAGAGGAACATGTGACTGTGAAAGTGTGAATGGGAAAGATGATATGCTTTTTAGTGTGGTAGGAAAGACGTGTGGTCGCTATGAGCTTTTTTTTGCTAAATCTCATAATATTCCACCAGCAGAAGAAAGAAATAGGCAAAATAGACGATAACCCCCCAGTTTGCACGCCTTTGATCATAACCCCCTTTGTACATCGACCGTGGGATCATCAAATCCCCCGAAGAAATAAACTTTTTCAGAAACAAGAGAAAAAAATCTACTCATAAGTTGAGAAGACTACATAAAAGGGAAGGCGAACAATTAGCATAGTGGGAACCAGTGACATTCTGTACATGTATTGTACCGTGCACAATGCATGTTTTTTATAATAAGAGAAGTACCGCTGAGCGAGTTTTATTCCAAAATAGGATTACGGTCGCTAAGACAAAATACGAAGCAGAGTTTGGTACACAGCGTACCTAACGAGTGATTCTTGCACTCCAGGTGATTTCGTTTTAATTTGATATAAAAAGTTAGAGTGTATTTATAAATTGCACGCATCAACTAAAACTTTCTTTGGTAGGTATTTGTTTTGATGGTCATTTGATTTAGTTAAGACACGCGGGCTCAATCAAAATAGGGTTGGCTAATATTGGTTCTTCTGGGGTAGCACCACTATTTATTGAAACAAATAAGTACCAATCTTTCACATCCTTAGACAATCTACCCACGCGTACACAAAAACAAAGATAACTTTTAAATATGTGTTCACACAAAAAATATAACTAAACAACATGATAAAAAAAACTAAAAAAATATATAAATACAATTTGAACAACGGAACTGATCATAAAAAATAAGTTGCTACATCATGCATAATAAAATGTAAATGACAAAGGGATAACACAATATTTATATATCGGTAAAAAAACAAATATACAAAAGATAAACTATGTTCACAAAAGTCTAATATTTAAAAATGGCATCACATGAGATTCCAATTTTTCTTTAGAAAAATGAAATCATATGTTATCATCAATCAAATTTGTAAATTTCTAGCCCGCGCATCGAGCCGGCCACTTTTCTAGTTGATCTAAAAAGCCCTCTCTTCACGTTTATTTCGCATACAACATTCCTTTTGAATAAAGTGCGGCCAAAAAATTATTTAGAGTTTCAACATATATACAACATTACATGGTTATATGGAGGAGTACGAACGCTAATTTGCATTGCATGGTGCCCACAATGATATTTATTCCGCAATGTGAATTTGTATATTTTTATAATATATACAAAGTTAGTCATAATAAAGAGATACGAAGAGCATCTCTCTCTCCATCGCATACCCCCCTGTACGCCCCTTTCACGTATGCACACAAAACTATCTCGAGGTCCTCTAAAAGCAAGCCCCCAGAAAATTCACGCATGTTTCATCTTTCTCTCGCGAAATATGCAATGACGATCATTGTATTTGAAGCGAAAGCATGATACGTACATTGAACTACAGAATCCACTCATTACGGTCACCATTTAAGTTTAGTGGTTATTATACAGTCACGGGCTCACCGTACAACTCTACATTTGCTCATGACATGACTAGTTGACTATTTAAACGCTCCACGTGGCACCTCTAGTGTTGCATCACATTATCTCACTACCATCGTGCCCACCTGTCGACTTGTATCTACTCTACATCTACACTCTTATAAAATACACTCTTATAAAATACACTCTTATAAAAAATAGAGTTGGTGATGATGGTCTGCCTGCCATCCTGCAATATAGGCCGTCCGATTTATATCTGACAGATAGGAAAGAAACTATGGCACTTTTGCAAAAAAGGTACCCACACACCTCTCCACATTTGCAAATAAGGCCTTCCCTCATTCATCCTTTTCTCACACAAGATAAACAAGTCATACAAATGCATCTTGATGTTACGTGCAACACACAGGCATCTTGCTAGTAAGAATGAAAACAAAGGACAAAAAAATATTTGGACGGTGGTTCGAAGTCATGACCGTGGGCACAGCGGACAAGGTGGCCTTGTATTGGTATGTTGAGCCGTCTGTTTTAACACACAGGAGCTGGTGTGGTGATCATACACACACGCACGCATGCACGCGAACTGCATCCACGCAACACTCACACAAACACATGCACCCATGCACGCAGGCAACACTCACACGTACACACGCAGCCACGCACGCACGCAACACTCACACGCACACACGCATGCATGCATGCACACACCAGTGCACCACACGACCAACACACACTCTCACGCCCAAGTGCTCAACCTACACGTGCATGCGCACACATCAGGCCCTGACAGACACATACACAACCAGGTGATTCCCGCGCACGGGTTGGAGACTTGTCGCGCCTTCGTAAATTTGTGTTTATCTGACCATTTCCCCTATGCGAACTGACAGGTGGGACCCAC
Organism: Aegilops speltoides; assembly: GCA_021437245.1. Lineage (NCBI taxonomy): Eukaryota > Viridiplantae > Streptophyta > Magnoliopsida > Poales > Poaceae > Aegilops > Aegilops speltoides. Next base: position 127,383,806 of record CM038142.1, on the reverse strand, counting down.
AAGGAACGTGGTCATTTTAACTAGTCAACATGGTGCCACGCAGATGATTTGGCCGGTTAACAGAGTGCAATCCGATGCTGAACTGTGAGCAAGTGACCGTATAATCACCACAAAACGTATATAGTGACCGTAATCAGCTTATTCTGAAGTTCGGTGACCGTATTACGCTTTTCTCTCTGTTGGCCCTCCAAAACTACATCTCTACACGTTCTCGCATGTTACATCTAACAACTATGCAATACAGCACTACTACTACACTCTAACACAATAAATCATATGTGTTTTTAGTTTTACTAGATATCATAATTGTTACTTATAATTATTTAGTTTGGATACATTAAAATTGCCTTTGAAATGTATGGTCAGTATCATCTACCGCGCGGGAAAAATCCCGCCCTTTCCTGTTTAATCGGGTTTGTATCGATGGATCGTGCGAAATAGCAAAACTATAGTACTATACAGTACAAGTGACAGTTCACTGGGCCGTCGTGTCATCTACTCCTCCATCGTAAGAGTGGAGCGCTCGCTTTCATAAATCTTCTAGTCCCTTTCGCCGACATGTGGGACATCAAGCTACCGGGTCCACGTGCCATATCGGAATATGGTGCAGAGCAGCCGGGGTGAAGCACCCCAGTCATGGCGCCGGCGTAGTAATGAGCAATGAGGCGTAAAATCACAAAGTTGCACCTTTCCCGCAATGAAGTTGGAGGGACGAAGTAATAATGCTGAAAAAAGAAGTTGGAGGGACGAAGCAACCATCATTTCACTCGTTGCTGAATCCTCTTCTCCCTCATCTTCTTCAACTTAACCACGTGTTGCTTCTGCCGTTGTTCTGCCTCATGTGGGACGCGGATCGGCTTGGTAAATCACTGACACATGGGACCGCATGTTAGCAAACCGCCAGGACAACGTCCTCCAAAAATAAGAAGCCTAATCCTAGACTTACAAAGGGCTACGTAGCTGCTACGTATACTTTCCATCTAATCTATATATGCCCCCCTGATTTTCAGGTGGGGTGGGCCTAATCCTCTCCTTTAATCCAATCAAATAGTCCCACATCACATCAGTTCGTAACTTTACGTAAACCATTAAGTGGATGTAGCATTGCTCAAATAAGAAACCACCCCCGCCATATGCGCGGCAAAATCACCTCCTTTTTACTAATCTTGATTCTGTATTTTTAGATCAATATAATTGAGATTTGTATAGATAGCACACAGGAGCAAAACCAAGTGGTACGGTTAAGGGCATCCACATTTTGTAGCCAAATGTGAAAATAGCTTTTGGCATTGTGGGAACCATTGTGGACGATGTTGCCAAAGCCAAAAAGATGGAACCGAAGCTCCCTGATTGATTGATTGAAGGAATAGAAAAATGCAACGTCTCTCCTCTTTCTCCCATGCTTGGACGCATGTAGTACAATATAGAGCACAGAGTCTACTCCTCTGTCCCTTCTATCACAAATCACAAAGCAGTGAGGCGTCAAATCACAAAAGCATGGACGAAGCAACCATCATTTCACTCTTCGCTGACACCACTTATCCATCGTCTTCTTCGAGAAACCATCTCACCGCACTAGTACTCCTAGTAGTACTAGTAAAGGACTTCCTGGATGCAAATAAGACGGTTGTCTCGGCTTGCAGGCGGCACTTGCGAACGACTTACCGTGGTCTCCCTCAATGGTGTTCTCCATCGAACGCACTTCGCCAAACCACAAAAAAAATATCATCGACGTCACCGCAATGGGGAAGGAAGTCAAATATGGTTACTACCTCCATTTTTTTGTACACAAGGCCAGTATATGAAAATTACAATTTGCAAAGGGCCACTAACACTAACTAGTATAACGCCCGTGCGTTGCCACGGGCTCTTCAAAATTAATAATCAGTATCTTTCATTTATCATCCCCTCATATTGGGTGATTATGGGGTGCTCTAATTAGAAACACAACAATCAAATATTAGGAAATTTCACCGAACGAACAACAACGAATAATACGATATTGATCAAACGAATAAAATGAGGTCATATTTTTGGTCCGTCATGCACTTCTGTTGAAAAGTGCCTATCCCTTTTAGAATCAACCCACTGTTTGCTCGCACACAAAAAAAATACATCTCTAAAGTGGGGAACCGATCGGTGCCAAAAAGAACTCAAACTCCTATCCAATCTCGACTTGTGCTCTTCCACTTCCATTGATAAAGATGGGGCGTCAAGGGTTTCATCATGATGACCTCGAGCAGCCGCCGACATCCCTCCCCACATCTACCCCTACCCCTGCTGCCGCCAGACCGTCCTTGCTCCTCGAGGGAGCTAGGGACACAATGTTCTCTAGGATGGGCATGACCAGATCCACGAGGAGGCCACATTCTTCCATGGGAACCCAACCAAGCACACCACCCTCCGCAACCATCCAATCCCAGCCTAACAAAGTCAAGACCGCCATCGATCCACAAATCAGGCTCGCCGCATCAGAGTTCTTTGCAAGTCTGCGACGAGTCCGTAGTCGACATCTTGACTTTGGCTATCCCCACGGAAGAATCATCGGATCCACGCTTACTTTTACCATCACCGTCTCTTCCCAAGGCAGCGACACCACCCAGCCAATCACCACCACCGCTTGTGGCTTGCCTACATAAAATCATGAGAAATCCCCACGGCGGTCTTTGTAAGATCACCTTAGGGACCTCGGCAAGTGACCGGTCGGTCTAAGATCTAAGCTATCCGCTCTTTGTAGAAACCAATAGAAGTAGGCATGTGACTCAGATTTGTTCTTTGGTGTGCATGCGTTTTTTGCTGCCCACCAGCTCTTGTCTACAACTCGCCTATCTCTGTACCAGCTCTTGGTCTACAACTCGCCTATCTCCATGCTCGAGACAACCCAGCTCGATGCGCAAGCCGTGACACGTCTGCTAGAGCTATATCCAGCCCTATGATTTTTGGATCACGGCACTATGGGTGCGGGACCGAGTCGCCCTCATCCACCAAGTGGATCAAGGAGGTCCACCACCTAGACTCTACATTGCAACATTTTGTGTTTTCCTATAAAAAGTAAAGAACCTTCTCTAATAAACGTAAATATAACCTTTTGGTTTTATAGTCTCAACTTTCCTACACTCTAATACCCGAAGGATTTCTTGGTTTTATTTAATGACCTTCTTGAATGTCATTCACTTAGAAAGGTAGTAATACAATCTGTGATATTAAGACAAATTATTAGTCATATTAAAGTGCAAAAGGCCCTATAGTACACTCCAATATAATCTTTTATTTAATGACCTTCTCAATGGAGCTCGTGCAGTTCGGAAGACCCTAATCACCGATGAGGGACCCCTCCGATGGTAGCATGGCGTGACAATTGCCGTCAATGACGACACCCAAAGTACCTTGCACAATCCATCGATCCAGTTCGGAACAATCAAGCACATACCTTGCAAAGTGATGTGGAATGAGACGTTGATATAGACGTGCACGCATGAGAATAAGGCGGTGCCGGGATGGATCTCCATCGGAGGAGGCGGATCCGCCGGGAGGAGGTCGCTGTAGTACCTGCCATCTGTGCGATGGATCACGGGGCTGGCAGGCAGGGGGAGGGGATAGGAGGGAGCGGGTGGGCTAGAGCGCAGACGGCGGGTGCCCCCGACGACGACTAGGAAGGATGGTGCGGAGGTGGATGAGGATGGCGGCGGCGGCGTCTGCGGTTGCGCCTCGTCCGCAGCCGTGCTGGTGGTGGTCGATGGCGTCGGCCAGAACCAGGCAGGGGCGACAAAGATTTAGAGGAGAGAGAGAATGGAGGCGATGAGGGATGGGAGGAAGGGCCACCGGCGATTGGGGTGGCCTCAGATCCGCCCTCCGTGGCCGCCTATTTCATGGGACGAACACCCGTGCTCACCGTCGGGCTCGCCTTCGGCCGCTGCCTCGCCGACATTCACGACGTATAGCCCCTTCCTCCGATCCCATTTGCCAGGGAGGCAGCGCCATCCTTCATCGCAGAGAACGAGTCCACACTGAGATCCCAACCAGATCGTGATTGCGCCTCCCCAAACCGCAGCGGCACATCCCACTCCATCAACGACCAACCTATATGAGGCGGAGGGTCAGTGTAGGACGCGAGCGCCGTCACCATGGACATGGGGGACGCCGTAGGTGGGAAGGAGGCGGCGACGGCGTCTGTGTCAGGCAGATCGCACGACGGCGGCGGCGTTTACTCGAGGGGATCGAGAGGAGCTGCGTTTGGTGCCGGGTGGGTTCTTTGGTGCGTGTGTGGGGCTGGAGATTGTGATAGGTGATCAGGTGAGGGCGTGCCATACCTGGATCGATAGCCTTACCATACCTGGTGGTAATTTAAATTTATTACCATATTCAATATTTCCGAGTTATGGCCTTACCATACGGATTGATAGCCTTTGGGGTAATTTAAATTTATTACCATATAATTACCATATTCAAAATTTCTGAGTTATGACCTTACCATACCGGATTGATTTATTACTATCGTGGATTAATTATGATTTATTACTATATGATTTATTACTATATGTGGATAGCCTTACCATTCCTGGTGGTAATTTAAATTTATTACCATATTCGATATTTACCGAGTTATGGCCTTACCATACCTGGATTGATAGCCTTTGGGGTAATTTAAATTTATTACCATATAATTACCATATTCAAAATTTCCTGAGTTATGACCTTACCATACCTGGATTGATTTATTACTATATGTGGATTAATTATGATTGATTACCATAAATACGTTGGGTATTGCCGGTCAGACGAGAAAAGAGAAAAACCGGTGGGAGGGGCTGGTGGGAGGTGGGATGAAGAAAAACCGGTTGAAAATAAACCGGTTGGAAATAAACCGGTTGAAAGTGGGGGGGACTATTCAACCAATTCATCCATTAGGAGTAGAGATAGAGGCAAAATTGATGGGGTTAGCAACCAAGGACATTAATATCCCCTGCATGCATGCGGAAGTGAGAAGGTTGGTTTGCATGGCGCTGCATTAATCAAGCGATGAGGAGTGAGATAGTTAGCTCTTTGGTCTTTGGAGAAAAAAATACGCATTAATTGACACGTGAAACGAGGATTTGTATCAATGGAAAACCCCGCCTTTCTTTTTTAACACTAGTACTCCTAGTACGTACGTACTTATCTTGTTTGGGTCTAGGCCTTGCATTGCCAAACTTCGCCACACATTTTTGCCAAGCTTGCCTAAAGTTTTCAAAATGAGAAGGAGGTACACTTGCGCGACGGTGTCGCGTCGCACCGCACCCTCACACGGTCGCTCCTCTGACGCCATGTCGCGACCGCACCCTCACACGATCGCTCTCAGACGCTGCAAATCCAACCAAGGGAACGCACCCTCACTGACACGAGTTGTTGCATGTGAACAAACCAAACTCAGCCATCCTATCGCTGACACATAATTTTCGTTCATAGAGTATGTTTATCCAACCGCATGTTGGGGAGTATCCGTACGGCCCGTGTGGTGGTCTGTTGGGGAAGAAGAAGAGGTGAGGAAGAAGGAAAGAAGGGTTAGGAGATGTAGAATATTCATCCAACCGCCTGAAATGGTAGACTGACCCAAGTCAGGCGACTTGCATAAAAAATATATGTTTTTACGCAGCAAAAGATCCATAAAAACAACAACATAAAGAAAAACTATCACTGCTCGTGGAAAGAGACGGCCTCGTCGTCTTTGGCTGCCGACGCGAACCAGCTGTTGCTGCCGACGTGTGTCTCCGCACCATGGTTGTCCTCGGCCTCCAGCTACTCGTTCAAGCGGAGCGGGCGGGCGCTCTGCACGGAAGAGAGCACAACTCGGTTCAAGTCGAGGACGTCGGGTTCCGCCTGCAGGAGGGCCTCGATGGCAGCGGCATCCGCGCGCTCCATGTCGAGACGAGCCTCCGCCGCCCGGTTCAAGTCCAGGACGTCCGGTTCCGCCTGCAGGAGGGCGTCGATGAGAGCGGCATCCGCGCGCTCTGCGTCGAGTCAAGCCTCTGCCGCCCGCCAGGATGTCTTGTTCTGCCTGCAAGAGAGCCTCGATGGCAGCGGCATCCGCGCGCTCCGCCTCAAGTTGAGCCTCCGCCGCTCGGTTCACATCCACGACATCCGGTTCCACCAGCAGGAGAGCCTCGATGGCAGCAGCTGATACGTCCATTTTGAATCATGCTTTTATATCAATATTTATTGCATTATGGGTTGTTATTACACATTATATCTCAATACTTATGGCTATTCTCTCTTATTTTACAAGGTTTACCATGAAGAGGGGGAATGCCGGCAGCTGGAATTTTGGCTGGAAAAGGAGCAAACATTGGAAACCTATTCTGCACTGCTCCAAAAATCCTGAAACTCCACGAAACCTGTTTTTGGAATTAATAAGAATTATTGAGCAGAAGAAATACACGAGGGGACCCACACCCTATCCAGGAGCGTGGGGGGCACGCCCACCCGTTCTGGGCGGGCCCCTGTCTCCTGGGCCCCCTGGTGGGCCCCCGGTATCCATCTTCTGCTATATGAGAGCTTTTACCCTGGAAAAAATCGTGGGCAAGCTTACGGGACGAAACTCCGCCGCCACGAGGCGGAACCTTAGCGGAACCAATCTAGGGCTCTGGCGGAGCTGTTCTACCGGGGACACTTCCCTCTGGGAGGGGGGAATCATCACCAACGTCATCATCAATGATCCTCTCATCGGGAGGGGGTCAATCTCCATCAACACCTTCACCAGCACCATCTCCTCTCAAAACCCTAGTTCATCTCTTGTATCCAATCTTGTATCAAAACCGCAAATTGGTACATGTGGGTTGCTAGTAGTGTTGATTACTCCTTGTACTTGATGCTAATTTGTTTACTTGGTGGAAGATCATATGTTCAGATCCTTAATGCATATTATTACTCCTCTGATTATGAACATGAATATGCTTTGTGAGTAGTTACGTTTGTTCCTGAGGACATGGGTGAAGTCTTGCTATTAGTAGTCATGTAAATTTGGTATTCGTTCAATATTTTGATGATATGTATGTTGTCTTTTCCTCTAGTGGTGTTATGTGAACATCGACTACATGACACTTCACCATTATTTGGTCCTAAAGGAAGGCATAGGGAAGTAATAAGTAGATGATGGGTTGCTAGAGTGACAGAAGCTTAAACCCTAGTTTATGCATTGCTTCATTAGGGGCTGATTTGGATCCATATGTTTAATGCTGTGGTTAGGTTTACCTCAATACTTCTTTTGTAGTTGCGGACGCTTGCAATAGGGGTTAATCATAAGTGGGATGCTTGTCCAAGTAAGGGCAGTACCCAAGCACCGGTCCACCCACATATCAAATTATCGAAGTACCGAACGCGAATCATATGAGCGTGATGAAAACTAGCTTGATGATAATTCCCATGTGTCCTCGGGAGCTCCTTTCTCATTATTAGAATTTGTCCAGGCTTATCCTTTCCTACGTAAAGGATTGAGCCACCTTGCTGCACTTTATTTACTTTATTTACTTGTTACTCGTTACGATTTATCTTATCACAAAACTATCTATCACCTACAATTTCAGTGCTTACGGAGAAAACCCTACTGAAAACCGCTTACCATTTCCTTCTGCTCCTCGTTGGGTTCGACACTCTTACTTATCGAAAGGACTATGATAGATCCCCTACACTTGTGGGTCATCAAGACTCTTTTCTGGCGCCGTTGCTGGGGAGTGTAGCGCTTTTGCTGAGTGGAACTTGGTAAGGAAACATTTATATGGTGTGCTAAAATTTTTTGTTACTTGTCATTATGGAAACTAATCCTTTGAGGGGCTTGTTCGGGGTATCTTCACCAGACCAGAAGAGCAAAGAGTTGCTCCTCAACCTACTGAACTTTTTGAAAATATCTACTTTGAGATTCCTTCGGGTATGACAGAGGAACTGCTAGCTAATCTATTTGCAGGAGATGGAACATTCCATCCCGATTTACACCTTATCTTTGTGGATGAAGTCTGTGGATTATTTAAGCTTGCAGGTATTCCCGATGATGTTGTCAAAAGGAAGGTCTTCCCTTTTTCTTTGAAGGGAGATGCATTGACATGTATAGGCTATGTGATGATACGAGATCTTGGAATTATAAACGATTGAAGTTGGAATTTCACCAGAAGTTCTATCCTATGCATTTTGTTCATCGTGATCGTAATTACATATATAATTTTTGGCCTCGCGAAGGAGAAAGCATCGCTCAAGCTTGGGGGAGGCTTAAATAAATGTTATATTCATGCCCCAATCATGAGCTCTCCTGGGAAATGATTATTCAAAAATTTTATGCTCGGCTTCTCTTAATGATCACAACCTGCTCGATACTTCCTGTGCTGGTTCTTATATGCTGAAGACTATTGATTTCAAATGGGACTTATTGGAAAGAATTAAGCGCAACTCCAAAGATTGGGGTTCTGATGATGGTAAGGATCAGGTATGACACCTAAGTTCGATTGTGTTAAATCTTTTATTGATACCGATGCTTTCTGTGGATTTAGCGCTAAATATGGACTCGACTCTGAGATAGTAGCTTCTTTCTGTGAATCTTTTGCTACTCACATTGATCTCCCTAAAGAAAAGTGGTTTAAATATAATCCTCCTATTGAAGTGAAAGTAGTCGCACCTATTACAGTTGAAGAAAAGACTATCACCTATAGTGATCCTATTGTTCCTACTTATGTTGAGAAACCTCCTTTTCCTGCTAGGATAACTAGTCGTCAACCCGTGCACCAGTCCGGTCTAGAAATTTTAATATTAGATATAACAAAGTTTTGACAAATTAGAAATGTCAAACAGTAAGTTGAATATATTTCTATAGGTTATTATTATTACACATGCACACAGGGTCTAATGAAGTTACATTGCTTTGACTATTTTGTGAGTAGATTGTGTAAGTCCAATTGTGTCAGAATGGTATAAATACTATCGATTTGTGATGGTATGGATGTATAAGGGTATATGTGTTATTTCCATAGAAAAAAGACGGTTATAAATGAAAAAGTTGTTGCATGTATCATGTACCCGTGACCTCTAAATTTGTAGAAGGTATTGAAGATAAGGTTCTCCATTGTTGCATATATCTTTCTTTCTTACTCAACCAAAAAAACATATACATATTTTTTTGCCACATAAGCACGGTAGAATTATAAAGACATTGTTTCTATACACAATAATGGACACATGCATGCACGGCCTTCTATCAACATTTAATATTGTAGCAAATAATATACGTATATTAGAAGTGGAAATTGTATACTATGGCCTTGTTTGGTTCATAAGTCCAAGCACTTCTTTCAGTCCCAACTAAAAAGTCGCTAGTCCCTAAAAAGTTCCTACATGTTTGGTTCCTGGGACTAAACATGGACTAAAAGACCATGTTACAACTAAAAGTCTCAAAAAGACTCTCCCTCAGGGTCTTCTTTCATCAGTCCCAAATGCCCATTTTAAGTCCCTATAAGTCCCTCCTGTTTGGTTTAGATGAGACTAAAAGGGACTTTTTTTAAGTCTCTACACCAATAAGTCCCTGTAAACAAACACCCCCTATAAGCACCATAGATTATTTAGATTAGAAATTCTTTTCTATACCAACACATTCTTGCAAATCAATGTGTTTTGCATGACCGTTGAAATTTTAAATTTTCTATCCATACTATACATATCGCTATGCTTTCCGTCCGCTATAGGTTTTCCAATGGGCAGCACATCAATTAGGACAACACCACGATCTACTTTAAACCACCATCAGTACACCTCATCATACACTGCATCGACCACTATCATCGTTAGATTGCAATCTGCTTGGAGCTTGAAGCCAAGAGGAATAGTTAGAGAATGGATTTGATAGTTGGCCGTTCTTAGATCAGAAACATGATTGTACTTTGAAGCTTGCGATGGATGGAGAGAGATGCGGTGATCCTAATAAACATGAAGACCACCACTTAGGTCATTTATCATCCCTAACAACAGCCGGCTTTGATCCCTTTGTGGTTTGCCCATGGTCATGGGGTGGGCGAGCACACTTATGGTGATGGGGATATCCTTCGGTGAGCAAAACTGCCGCCAACAACCATTAAACATAAGAATCGAAAGAGATAGAGTCAGCGGCCATGTATAGTAGTCAAGAGAGATGTTTTCTCCTTCCTTTTTTTGAGGGAGAGGTGTTTTTCCTTTCTTTTTGCGAGTGATTTTCTGTCTTCAATCGGCAGAAGAATTTGTTTACCTACTTTGAAAGGACATCAAATGAATATGTCTTTTTTATTTTCATCGCTGGAGTTTTTATGGAAGGATGCTATCCTTAAAAGGAGCGATGGATGCTTTCCTTTTTGTTTCTCGCCAACATCACGTTCAGATGTTTTTTTTAGCGGCCCTGGGTCGAGGGAGAGAATTTTTTCCTTCTTTTTTTCATGAATGTTTTTCCTTTTTAATCGGGAAAATATTTTATTGACCAAAATATAAGGGTCATCAAACAGATCTGTTTTTTATTCAATGGAGTTTTATGGAAGGAGGCTATCGTTTTTTAAGAAATCGCTGATGATTTCCTTTTATTTCACACCAACGGTAAAAAAATTGAATGCAATATATAATTTATTTCCTTTTTTTGAATTTATTTCCTTTCTTTTCATCCCTGGAATTTATATGGAAGGAAGTTTTTTTTCCAAAAGGAAGAAGGTTATTCTTAAAAAAAAGCAACAGTGGATGTTTTCCATATTTTGCTTCACCAACGTTTAAGTTGACGACAGGGCTTTAAATGCAATCTGTAATTTATTTCCTTTTTATGAATTTATTTCTTTCCTTTTCATCTATGGAGTTTATATGGAAGGAGCTTTTTTTAAAAGGAAGGAGGATATCCTTAAAAAAGGAACCGTGGATGCTTTCCATGTTTTGTTTCACAAACGTTAAAGTTTAATGTGTCAGATGCATTTTGTTATCTTTTTCCTTTTCAACTGCGGAGTTTTTAAAGGAGGCTAACGTTTATAAGGATTCCAAGATGCTTTCCTTGTTTTTTACCAACGTTGAACTTCTCCGTCTACAAGAACCTGTTCAACATGTCAGATATTTGTTTATGGGGCCATCTGTGTTACGTAAGTTCTTCTTTTATCCTAGACGTAAATTCTGTAATCCAATGGTGTAATTAATTTTGTTGATGTGGATTAATGAGAAGGCTTGAAAGGTGCCTCCAATTAGTAAATATAAGAAGAATCATGCTAAAACTTCGACTGTTGTTCGTAAGAGTAATACTAGGACTTATACACCTCCTGAGCAAATCAATGTTGAACCTAGTATTGCTATGGTTAAAGATCTATTGGATGATGACTTAGATGGGCATGTTATTTATTTCTGTGATGAAACTGCTAATATTGCTAGACCAGATACTAAGATAAATAGACCTGTCGTAGGCATGCCTGTTATTTCTTTTAAAATAGGAGATCATTGTTATCATGGTTTATGTGATATGGGTGCTAGTGCAAGTGCAATAGCGTATGACTTATATAAAGAGATTATGCATGACATTGCACCCATTGAATTAGAAGACATTGATGTTACTATTAAGCTTGCTAATAGGGACACCACTAAACCAATTGGGATTGTTAGATATGTTGAAGTCTTGTGTGGGAAGGTTAAATATCCTGCTGATTTTCTTGTTCTTGGTTCCCCACATGATGATGTTTGTCCCATTATTTTTGGTAGACCCTTCTTGAATACAGCTAGTGCTAGCTAGGATTGATTATGAAAAGGATACTGTCACCGTTGGCTTAGATGGTATGTCTCATGGTATTAATTTTGCTAAGTTTCGTAGACAACCTCGTGATAGAGAATCACCTAGTAAGGATGAGATTATTGGTCTTGCTTCCATTGCTGTGCCTCCTACTGATCCGTTAGAACAATATTTGCTAGACCATGAAAATGATATGTTTATGAAGGAAAGAAGGGAAATAGATGAAGTGTTCCTTAAACAGGAACCTATGCTGAAACATAACCTTCCCGTTGAAATTCTTGGGGACCCCCCTCCACCCAAGGGTGATCCCGTGTTTGAACTCAAACCATTACCGGATAATCTTAAGTATGCTTATCTTGATGAAAAGAAAATATATCATGTTATTATTAGTGCTAACCTTTCAGAGCAAGAAGAAGAAAGATTATTGTAAACTCTGAAGAAGCACCGAGCTGCTATTGGATATACTCTGGATGATCTTAAGGGCATTAGCCCCACGTTATGTCAACACAAAATTAATTTGGAGGTTGATGCTAAACCAGTTAGATATCCTCAATGACGACTGAATCCCAAGACGAAAGAAGTGGTAAGAAAGGAGATACTAAAGCTCCTTGAGGCAGGTATAATTTATCCCATTGCTGATAGTGAATGGGTAAGCCCTATCCATTATGTTCCTAAAAAGGGAGGTATTACCGTTGTTCCTAATGATAAAGATGAATTGATCCCGCAAAGAATCATTACAGGTTATAGGACGGTAATTGGTTTCCGTAAGTTAAATAAAGCTACTAAGAAAGATCATTACCCTTTACCTTTTATTGATCAAATGCTACAAAGACTATCCAAACACACGCATTTTTGCTTTCTAGATGGTTATTCTGGTTTCTCTCAAATACCAGAAAAGATTTGTGAGGTATTCATGGATGACTTCTTCGTTTATGGATCCTCTTTTGATGATTGTTTGAGCAACCTTGATCGAGTTTTGCAGAGATGCGAAGATACTAGTCTCGTCCTAAATTGGGAAAAGTGTCACTTTATGGTTAATGAAGGCATTGTCTTGGGGCATAAGATTTCCGAGAGAGGTATTGAAGTTGACAAAGCCAAAGTTGATGCTATTGAAAAGATGCCATGTCCCAAGGACATAAAAGGTATAAGAAGTTTCCTTGGTCATGCCGGCTTTTATAGGAGGTTCATTAAGGACATTTCTAAAATCTCTAGGCCTCTGACTAATTTATTGCAAAAAAGATATTCCTTTTGTCTTTGATGACAATTGTGTAGAAGCATTTGAAATACTTAAGAAAGCATTGATCACTACATCTATTGTTCATCCACCTAATTGGAATTTACCTTTTGAAATTATGTGTGATGCTAGTGATTATGTTGTAGGAGATGTTCTAGGGCAAAGAGTTGATAAGAAATTGAATGTTATCCAGTATGCTAGTAAGACTCTTGATACTGCCCAGAGAAATTATGCCACTACTGAAAAAGAGTTCTTAGCAGTTGTGTTTGCATGTGATAATTTTAGACCTTATATTGTTGATTCCAAAGTTACTATTCACACTGATCATGCTGCTATTAGATATCTTATGGAAAAGAAAGATGTTAAGCCTAGACTCATTAGATGGGTTCTCTTGCTCCAAGAATTTGATTTGCATATTATTGATAGAAAGGGAGCTGAGAACCTCGTTGTAGACAATTTGTCTATGTTAGAGAATGTTCTTGATGACCCACTACCTATTGATGATAGCTTTCCTGATGAACAATTAGCGGTCATCAATGCTTCTCGTACTGCTCCTTGGTATGCTGATTATGCTAATTACATTGTTGCTAAATTTATACCTCCTAGTTTCACATACCAGCAAAAGAAAAAGTTCTTTTATGATTTAAGACATTACTTCTGGGATGACCCACACCTTTATAAACAAGGAGTAGATGGTGTTATTAGACGTTGTGTGCCTGAGCATGAACAGGAATAGATCCTACGCAAGTGTCACTCTGAATCTTATGGAGGACACCACGCTGGAGATAGAACTGCACACAAGGTACTACAATCTGGTTTTTATTGGCCTACTCTCTTCAAAGATGCTTGTAAGTTTGTCTTATCTTGTGATGAATGTCAAAGAATAGGTAACATTAGTAGACGTCAAGAAATGCCTATGAATTATTCTCTTGTTATTGAACCGTTTGATGTTTGGGGCTTTGATCATATGGGACCTTTTCCTGCCTCTAATGGTTATACACATATTTTAGTTGTTGTTGATTACGTTACTAAGTGGGTAGAAGCTATTCCAACTAGTAGTGCTGATCATAACACCTCTAATAAAATGCTTAAAGAAGTTATTTTTCAGAGGTTTGGAGTCCCTAGATATCTTATGATTGATGGTGGTTCACATTTTATTCATGGTGCTTTCCGTAAGATGCTTGCTAAGTATGATGTTAATCATAGAATCACATCTCCTTATCATCCGAAGTCTAGTGGTCAAGTAGAGTTGAGCAATAGAGAACTCAAATTAATTTTGCAAAAGACTGCCAATAGATCTAGAAAGAATTGGTCAAAGAAACTTGATGATGCATTATGGGCCTATAGAACTGCATACAAAAATCCTATGGGCATGTCTCCTTATAAGATGGTTTATGGAAAAGCTTGTCATTTACCTCTTAAACTTGAACACAAAGCATATTGGGCTATTAAAGAGCTCAACTATGACTTCAAACTTGCCGGTGAGAAGAGGTTGTTTGATATTAGCTCACTTCATGAATGGAGAACCCAAGCCTATTAGAATGCCAAACTATTCAAAGAAAAAGTCAAACGCTTGCATGATAAAAGGATACAAAAGCGTGAGTTTAACATAGGAGATTATGTGTTATTATTCAACTCTCGTTTAAGATTTTTTGCAGGAAAACTTCTCTCTAAATGGGAAGGTCCCTACGTTATCGAGGAGGTCTATTGTTCTGGTGCCATAAAAATCAACAACTTTGAAGGCACAAGTCCGAGGGTGGTGAACGGTCAAAGAATTAAACATTATATTTTAGGTAATCCTATCAATGTTGGAACTAATATTATTGAAACCGTAACCCCGGAGGAATACATAAGGGATACTTTCCAGAACGTTCCAGACTCCGAAAAGAATAGGTATGTGGTATGGCAAGTAAACCAACTCCAAAACAACTCCAATGGCAATTTTTATCAGTTTTGGAATATTTAAGAATTTTAGGAAGAAAGAAGTAGTCCGAAAGGGACACGAGGCCTCCACCAGAGTGGAGGGCGCGCCCACCCTTACTGGGCGCGCCCCCTGTCTCGTGGGCATCTTGTGTGTCTCCCGAACTCCGTTTACTTGCACGTTACGTATTTTGGTCGGTAAAAATTCATTATATATACTCCCGAAGGTTTTGACCACCGTATCATGCAAATATCCTCTGTTTTCGTTTCGAGCTGTTTTTGTTTCAGATCTAGAGCATCATCTCGTCTCCAAGTGCTCCCAAGGACAAGTTTTTCGAGAGGGTTATCAATCCCTATCTTGCGGAGGTGCTGCAACACCCTCAAACCTTTGAGATGCGTGAGGGGGTGCTGCACATCCGCAATGTGGAGGGACCAAGGCGTACCGGAAGTGTGGAGACAAAGCTCGAAGCCGTGGAGCAGCAAGTTTTCAAGTGCCAAGGGTTGGTGGAGCGTGGACTCAACGCCAACCAGATGATGATCACGGAGTTCACCAACAACCACAAGCTGGATGCCAAAGTCATTAGGGATACCATCTTCAAGCTTCAAGAGAAAATCGAGCACCTCCAAGCCCAAATCTATGACCTGCAAAACCAGAACTATGAGTATGAATATAGATTCAATAGGATGAGTTTGGCTGCAGATTTAAGGATCCCAGAGACTCGATCATCCTTCTATGATGGAGAGCCTATGCCTTGGAAGACGGACAGCAAGCCTACATCATCAATAACTCCTACTTCACCACCTCTGAGGACATAATCACATGGGTATGGGCACTCCCTTGGCAACTGCCAAGCTTGGGGGAGGTGCCCCGGTATCCTATCACCATCACACTCCTATCTTTACCATTTTATTTAGTTCAATCCTTTTAGTAGTATCTTGATCTAGTAGATTGAAGTTTTGATATCAAGTAGTTTTGATTTTTGCTTTGTGATCTCTTTGTGTAATCGGGTCCGTGAGTTATCTATAATAAAGATTAGTGTTGAGTCAAGGGCTTTGCTATGTAGCTATGATCTTGAGGAAGTAGGAAGAATAAAAGAGTTCATATTGATCTTATGGTGAGTGATGACTTCACACATAGAAAAAATAAGGCATAAAAGTGGTTGAGAGTTGATAAATGTAGTCTTGGTCATCATTGCAATTAATAGGAAGTGATAAGGAAAGAGGGGTTCACAGACAAATATATTATCTTGGACACCTTTTATAATTGGGAGTACTAATTAAGTATCACATGCTAAAAGATTTGACGTTGGACAAGGAAGACAACGTAATGGTTTATGTTTTCGCACATCTCAGTTAAAGTATATTGTCATTGACCTTCCAAACATGTTGAGCTTGCCTTTCCCCTCATGCTAGCCAAATTCCTTGCACCAAGTAGAGATACTACTTGTGCTTCCGAAAATCCTTAAACCCAATTTTGCCATAAGAGTCCACCATACCTACCTATGGATTGAGTAAGATCCTTCAAGTAAGTTGTCATGTTGCAGGCAATAAAAATTGCTATCTAAATATGTATGACTTATTAGTGTAGAGAAAATAAGCTTTGTATGATCTTGTTGTGGAAGTAATAAAAGCGATGGACTGCATAATAAAGGTCCACATACAAGGGGCAATATAAAGTGACGTTCTTTTGCATTA
The DNA here is from genome assembly GCA_021437245.1 of Aegilops speltoides. Classification (NCBI taxonomy): domain Eukaryota; kingdom Viridiplantae; phylum Streptophyta; class Magnoliopsida; order Poales; family Poaceae; genus Aegilops; species Aegilops speltoides. The sequence continues at coordinate 127,367,226 of CM038142.1, read as the reverse complement.
AGATTTTGTGCATCCAACCCTAAATGCACATGACAACCTCTGCTTCCCTCTGCGAAGGGTCTATCTTTTTACTTTATGTCTTTACTTTATGCTTGAGTCAAGGTGATCCTCACCTTTCCCTTTTTCATTTCATCCTTTTGGCAAGCTCCTCGTGTTTGAAAGATCAAGATATATATATATATCCAATTGGATGTAAGTTAGCATGGGTTATTATTGTTGACATCACCTAAAGGTGAATACGTTGGGAGGCAACACAATAAGCCCCTATCTTTCTCAGTGTCCGGCTGAAACCTCATAACCACAAGTATTGTGTGAGTGTTAGCAATTATAGAAGACTACATGATAGTTGAGTATGTGGACTTGCTGAAAAGCTCTACTGTTGACTCTTTATGATGTTATGATAAATTGCAATTGTTTCAATGACAGAGATTATAGTTTGTTAGTTCTCAATGAAGTTTTTGAACCATACTTGACATTGTGAATTGATTGTTACTTGAGCATAAGAAATCATATGATAAAATCTATATATGTTGCTGTTATAAGAATGATCATGATGCCCTCATGTCCGTATTCTATTTATCGACACCTCTATCTCTAAACATGTGGACATATTTTTCGATTTCGGCTTCCGCTTGAGGACAAGCGAGGTCTAAGCTTGGGGGAGTTGATACGTCCATTTTGCATCAAGCTTTTATATCGATATTTATTGCATTATGGGTTGTTATTACAAATTATGTCACAATACTTATGCCTTTTCTCTCTTATTTTACAAGGTTTACATGAAGAGGGAGAATGCCGGACGCTGGAATTCTGGGCTAAAAAAGGAGCAAATATTAGAGACCAATTCTGCGCAACTCCAAAAGTCCTGAAACTCCACGAAAGTCAGTTTTGGAATATATTAGAAATATTGGGCGAAGAAAGCACCAGAGGGAGGGCGCGCCTTACCCCCCTGGGCGCGCCCCCTGCCTCGTGGGCCACCTGGAAGCTCCCCGATGCCCATCTTCTGGTAAGGTGTCTTTTTCCCTGGAAAAAATTAGGAGGAAGCTTTCAGAACGAAGCGCCACCGTCTTGAGGCGGAACCAATCTAGGGCTCCGGCGGAGCTGTTCTGCCCGGAAAACATCCCTCCGGGAGGGGGTAATCATCACCATCGATCCTCTCATCGGGAGGGGGTCAATCTCCATCAACATCTTCACCAGCACCATCTCCTCTCAAACCCATGTTCATCTCTTGTATCCGATCTTTGTCTCAAAACCTCAAATTGGTACCTGTGGGTTGCTAGTAGTGTTGATTACTCCTTGTAGTTGATGCTAGTTGATTTATTCGGTGGAAGATTATATGTTCAGGTCCTTTATGCACATTAATACCCCTCTGATTATGAACATGAATATGATTTGTGAGTAGTAGCGTTTGTTCCTAAGGACATGGGAGAAGTCTTGTTATAAGTAGTCATGTGAATTTGGTATTCGTTTGATATTTTGATGATATGTATGTTGTCTTTCCTCTAGTGGTGTTATGTGAACGTCGACTACATGACACTTCACCATTGTTTGGGCCTAGGGGAAGGCATTGGGAAGTAATAAGTAGATGATGGGTTGCTAGAGTGACAGAAGCTTAAACCCTAGTTTATGCGTTGCTTCGTAAGGGGCTGATTTGGATACATATGTTTCATACTATGGTTAGGTTTACCTTAATTGTTCTTTCGTAGTTGCGGATGCTTGCGAGAGGGGTTAATCATAAGTGGGATGATTCTCCCAGTAAGGGCAGTAGGTTGGAAAAAGCGGTAGGCATAAGCGAGGCGGTTGGCCATCGCCTAGTGCCTAAGCGGTGCCTAAGCGCCCTAGGCGCGGCCTAGGCGGTAATATAGTTTTTACTCATAGTGCATTTGTGATTATTATATGGGTGTTGATAATAGTTAAGGGCATATAAATAAGTTAATTACCATCTATAGCCATTTGAATATAACCCGTTTGGCATATCAGTGCAGTATGTGGCATGATTTCTTGCTTGGGTAGGCAATTCCTTGCTTGCCCTGCCTAGACCACCATTTATGCCCTAGGCGAGGCGTTTGGCCATTGCCTAGTGCCTAGGCGTGCCTAAGCGCCTCCTAGGCACTGCCTTTTCCAACATAGGCAGTACCCAAGCCCCTATCTTTCTCAGTGTCCGGCTGAAACTCCATAACCACAAGTATTGCGTGAGTGTTAGCAATTATAGAAGACTACATGATAGTTGAGTATGTGGACTTGCTGAAAAGCTCTATTGTTGACTCTTTATGATGTTATGATAAATTGCAATTGTTTCAATGACTGAGATTATAGTTTGTTAGTTCTCAATGAAGTTTTTGAACCATACTTGACATTGTGAATTGATTGTTACTTGAGCATAAGAAATCATATGATAAAATCTATATATGTTGCTGTTATAAGAATGATCATGATGCCCTCATGTCCGTATTTTATTTTTATCGACACCTCTATCTCTAAACATGTGGACATATTTTTCGATTTCGGCTTCCGCTTGAGGACAGGCGAGGTCTAAGCTTGGGGGAGTTGATACGTCCATTTTGCATCAAGCTTTTATATCGATATTTATTGCATTATGGGTTGTTATTACAAATTATGTCACAATACTTATGCCTTCTCTCTCTTATTTTACAAGGTTTACATGAAGAGGGAGAATGTCGGCAGCTGGAATTCTGGGCTGAAAAAGGAGCAAATATTAGAGACCAATTCTGCACAACTCCAAAAGTCCTGAAACTCCACGAAACTCAGTTTTGGAATATATTAGAAATATTTCACGAAGAAAGCACCAGAGGGGGCCACACCCTGTCCACGAGGGTGGAGGGCGCGCCCTACCCCCCTGGGCGCGCCCCCTGCCTCGTGGGCCACCTGGAAGCCCCCCGATGCCCATCTTCTGGTAAGGTGTCTTTTGCCCTGGAAAAAAATAGGAGGAAGCTTTCGGAACGAAGCGCCACCGTCTTGAGGCGGAACCAATCTAGGGCTCCGGCGGAGCTGTTCTGCCGGGAAAACATCCCTCTGGGAGGGGGAAATCGTCACCATCGATCCTCTCATCGAGAGGGGGTCAATCTCCATCAACATCTTCACAAGCACCGTCTCCTCTCAAACCCATGTTCATCTCTTGTATCCGATCTTTGTCTCAAAACTTCAGATTGGTACCTGTGGGTTGCTAGTAGTGTTGATTACTCCTTGTAGTTGATGCTAGTTGATTTATTCGGTGGAAGATTATATGTTCAGGTCCATTATGCACATTTATACCCCTCTGATTATGAACACGAATATGATTAGCGAGTAGTTGCGTTTGTTCCTGAGGACATGGGAGAAGTCTTGTTATAAGTAGTCATGTGAATTTGGTATTCGTTCGATATTTTGATGATATGTATGTTGTCTTTCCTCTAGTGGTGTTATGTGAACGTCGACTAGATGACACTTCACCATTGTTTGGGCTTAGGGAAAGGCATTGGGAAGTAATAAGTAGATGATGGGTTGCTAGAGTGACAGAAGCTTAAACCCTAGTTTATGCGTTGCTTCGTAAGGGGCTGATTTGGATCCATATGTTTCATACTATGGTTAGGTTTACCTTAATTGTTCTTTCGTAGTTGCGGATGCTTGCGAGAGGGGTTAATCATAAGTGGGATGATTGTCCAAGTAAGGGCAGTACCCAAGCCCCTATCTTTCTCAGTGTCCGGCTAAAACTCCATAACCACAAGTATTGCGTGAGTGTTAGCAATTATAGAAGACTACATGATAGTTGAGTATGTGGACTTGCTGAAAAGCTCTATTGTTGACTCTTTCTGATGTTATGATAAATTGCAATTGTTTCTATGACTGAGATTATAGTTTGTTAGTTCTCAATGAAGTTTTTGAACCATACTTGACATTGTGAATTGGTTGTTACTTGAGCATAAGAAATCATATGATAAAATCTATATATGTTGCTGTTATAAGAATGATCATGATGCCCTCATGTCCGTATTTTATTTTTATTGACACCTCTATCTCTAAACATGTGGACATATTTTTCGATTTGGCTTCCGCTTGAGGACAAGCGGGTCTAAGCTTGGGGAGTTGATCGTCCATTTTGCATCATGCTTTTATATCAATATTTATTGCATTATGGGCTGTTATTACACATTATATCTCAATACTTATGGCTATTCTCTCTTATTTTACAAAGTTTACCATGAAGAGGGGAATGCTTGGCAATTTGGAATTCTGGCTGGAAAAGGAGCAAACATTGGAAACCTATTCTGCACTTCTCCAAAAATCCTGAAACTCCACGAAACCTGTTTTTGGTATTAATAAGAATTATTGAGCGGAAGAAATACACCAGGGGACCCACACCCCGTCCAGGAGGGTGGGGGGGCACGCCCACCCCTACTAGGCGCGCCCCCTATCTCCTGGGCCCCCTGGTGGGCCCTCGGTGTCCATCTTTTGCTATATGAGAGCTTTTACCCTGGAAAAAATCGTGGGCAAGCTTACGGGACGAAACTCCGCTGCCACGAGCCGGAACCTTGGCGGAACAAATCTAGGGCTCTGGCGGAGCTGTTCTACCAGGGACACTTCCCTCTGGGAGGGGAAAATCATCACCAATGTCATCATCAACGATCCTCTCATCGGGAGGGGGTCAATCTCCATCAACATCTTCAACAGCACCATCTCCTCTCAAAACCCTAGTTCATCTCTTGTATCCAATCTTGTATCAAAACCACAAATTTGTACCTGTGGGTTGCTTGTAGTGTTGATTACTCCTTGTAGTTGATGCTAATTTGTTTACTTGGTGGAAGATCATATGTTCAGATCCTTAATGCATATTATTACTCCTCTGATTATGAACATGAATATGCTTTGTGAGTAGTTACGTTTGTTCCTGAGGACATGGGTGAAGTCTTTTTATGAGTAGTCATGTGAATTTGGTATTCGTTTGATATTTTGATGAGATGTATGTTGTCTTTTCCTCTAGTGGTGTTATGTGAACGTCAACTACATGACACTTCACCATTATTTGGGCCTAGAGGAAGGCATAGGGAAGTAATAAGTAGATGATGGGTTGCTAGAGTGACAGAAGCTTAAAACCTAGTTTATGCGTTGCTTCGTTAGGGGCTGATCTGGATCCATATGTTTAATGTTGTGGTTAGGTTTACCTTAATACTTCTTTTGTAGTTGCGGACGCTTGCAATAGGGGTTAATCATAACTGGGATGCTTGTCCAAGTAAGGGCAGTACCCAAGCACCGGTCCACCCACATATCAAATTATCAAAGTACCGAACGCGAATCATATGAGCGTGATGAAAACTAGCTTGATGATAATTCCCATGTGTCCTCGGGAGCTCCTTTCTCATTATTAGAAATTGTCCAGGCTTATCCTTTGCTACATAAAGGATTGGGCCTCCTTGCTGCACTTTATTTACTTGTTACTCGTTACGATTTATCTTATCACAAAACTATCTATCACCTACAATTTCAGTGCTTGCGACGAAAACCTTACTAAAAACCGCTTATCATTTCCTTCTGCTCCTCATTGGGTTCAACACTCTTACTTATCGAAAGGACTACGATAGATCCCCTACACTTGTGGGTCATCAGCGGCATGCGCGCGCTCCACGTTGAGTTGAGCCTCTGCCTCCTGGTCCTCCTTTAGTATCGGCATGTTGAACCGCTGGTCCGCCTACACCATGGGGGACTCGGACGCCGGCACGAAGTCGACGTCCATCGTCTCATACCCATCGGCAGCCTTCTGCGCCGCGACCTCCGCCATGAACATTGGATCGGCTTCCTCCTCCTTGTAGCTTGGCTCCAGAGAACTCGGGGATTGGCCCGCCGCAAAGCGAGCTTGGGAACGGAGGTCTGTGGCGCCGACCGCCGGTGCGATTTCTGCGCGGCGCTCCGGCGTCAGCATCTTGCAGTAAGTGATCTTGCAGCGCACCATGGCTTTCCAGCGAACTAGGGGACGCTTGATGCGGGCTAGGGGATCGAAAGGTGGGGGAATGGGCTGGAGATTTGGTGTGGTTTTAGGGCAGTGGCTGGCGTAGGCCGAGCAGCAAAGGTTCTGGTGTGAATAGTGGTTCCGGTGACGACCGGTCAATCGGTTTTTACTGTGCGTCGCTCTTGTCGCGTTCGCGTTGCAGCCCGGCACGCTGGACCCTCCACGTCGCTCACTGAATGGAACGCGCTTCGTCTTGCGTTTTCGATCGCTTGTGGGACCGCAATTGAGAGCAAACCGATGTCCCTCCGCCTCCCCCGCCTGCGTCATTGATTATACCACCAATCCCTCCGTTTTATACGGAGTAAATAAAAACAGAGGGAGTATACTACGGATGAGGATCCCCTGACGTGGCGAACCCATTGAGTAACTGACATGCGGGGCCTAGCAAGCATGGGGTCCGCCAGTAAGTGACCGAAAGGGAGGGTAAGGCAGGTATACCTACGTCAAAGGATCCACTTCCAATACACTACTTTGACCAAATGTTAGAGTAATAATATATGACATGCAACTTACACAAATGTTAGAGTAATAATATATGACATGCAACTTACACAAAGCATACAGGGTCTAATGAGTTTTTCGAGGCTAACTTTGACCAAATGTTAGAGTAATAATATATGACATGCAACTTACACAAAGCATACAGTCAAATTCGTATGTGAAAGGAGTTTCCAATGATATAATTTTCACATTATACATCTCATGTACTATTAATCTTGTCAACAGTCGAATTGGAAACCATCTTGAGTACAAATCTAGGAGTACGTACGAATCTAACAATATTGATTGGGCGTTGTTGAATGTTGATACCTTTTTGATCAAAGTAGAGATACTTAGACTACACATAGAACTTATATGTAAACTAGAAAGGATAGGAGGGAGTATATTGTATGTTCAAAAATGAAACGAACATTGAATACCCATTATATATGATTGCGGATGCTATGATCACCGGTTCAAAATTTTGAATCCGCCTTAGGTATCACGTGCCCCCACTCGTTCCCTCTCGATTTCATCTTGGGGTCCGGAGATCTATTGAAAGAGGACTAGGGTGGGTACATGCGAATGATACTCGGCAGAATGTTCAAATGAGGCATGCGGGAGGATGGACTCGACTGGAGGGCGACATGATCGATGGAGAAGAGGGTTGGAGAGGAATGAGAAATAAGCAAATGCCACATGATTATACTTGAACGGCTCAAATAAACAATAAGTTGTCTCGCTTGGCCTACACAGTGAAAGGCCTAATGCGCAACGCGGAGCACTGACGCTCGAATATGGCCGGGAAAACAGGGAAACCGACATGTGGGGCACACCCGTCGGGACGACGTAGCGCAGACTAGTCCAATGGAGGAGCTGGCCCATGACCTCCTCGCCACCGATAACCGTTCATGTGGGTCGTTGGGGCCAACAACGGGGCGCAGCTCCAGCACCGCCTCTGGACACGGCGACAGCAGTGAGCGACACGCTCATATCGTCGCTAGACACGGTCGGTTTTAGTGTGCCGAGGGTGGCGTTAGTGCTGTGGCACGACCAACGGTATGTTTGGTTTGTGCCCAAGGTTGCCCCATCAAAGCATTAGGTAGCCAAAATTTTGGTTGAGGTATTGGTTGCCCATGATTTGACCGACATTGGCAAGAAAAATGAACTAGAGTTGGCTAGAGTTCATTGGCATGCCAAAGAAATGGCAACCATCCAAACAAAGACCAATCTTTGGGTCATGAACAAAATTTTGGTTGAGGTATTGGTTGCCCATGATTTGGCTGACATTGGCAAGAAAAATGAACTAGAGTTGGCTAGAGTTCATTGGCATGCCAAAAAATGGGCAACCATCCAAACAAAGACCAATCTTTGGGTCATGACCAAAATTTTGGTAAGGTGCACTTTGGCCACTATCCAAAGACACCCCAACACCCGGCTCGTCGAGGATGCACGGGGCGCCGCGACACGTCCGCGGAGTGGTGTAGCGCGGCCAACTGCATCCTCTGGACCTGAGACCATGCCGGGTCATCTTGCTTTTTCAATGACATGCGGGGATCGCATGTGAGCAAAGGGCATCTCCAACGTTGACGCGACTGCAGCTGACTACCCTAGCACACCAAAACCCTCGTCCCTCGCGCCGTCGCGTGATGCGTTCACAGCCGGCGCCAGCTGCCCGCATTCATGCCGTCCGTTCGTATGTCATCGTTAAGAGGCTTGGTGTCCGAGGAACCAACTCCAGCGACTTAATGACGCACCCGGACGCTTGGCCTCACCGGAATGCGCTACTTAAAGCGGCAACACCCAGCTAACCTCCACACCATAGCGCATCGTCCTCCTACCTGGCACCACATCCGCCATGACCGCAAGTGAGAACGCTCTGCGGGAGAGCTTCTCTTCGGGGATGAAGCTCGAGATCGCCGCCCTCGCTCAAGTCGCCTCTCGCGACGCAATAGCGGCGTAGCCGGACGCTGACGCGACCGCACAAGCGGTGGCCATGCTACCTCTTGAGCATTGCGTTGGATTTCCCCGAAGTGGATAGGATGGTGTAGCAAAGTAGCGTAAGTATTTCCCTCAGTTTTTGAGAACCAAGGTATCAATCCAGTAGAAGACCACGCACAAGTCCCTCGTACCTACACAAAACGATAGCTACTCGCAACCAACGCGATTAGGGGTTGTCAATCCCTTCACAGTCACTTACGAGAGTGAGATCTGATAGAGATGATAAATGATATTTTTGGTATTTTTGATGGATAGATGAAAAGTGAAAAGTAAAAGGCAAAGTAAAAACAAAGCAAGTAATAAAGCGATAGAGATTGATATGATGAGAATAGACCGGGGCCATAGGTTTCACTAGTGGCTTCTCTCAAGAGCATAAGTATTCTACGGTGGGTGAACAAATTCTGTTGAGCAATTGATGAATTGAGCATAGTTATGAGTATATCTAGGTATGATCATGTATATAGGCATCACGTCCGAGACAAGTAGATCAAACGATTACGCATCTACTACTATTACTCCAGCGATCGACCGCTATCCAAAGATGCATCTAGAGTATTAAGTTAAAACAGAGTAACACCTTAAGCAAGATGACATGATGTAGAGGATAAATTCATGCAATATGATAAAAAACATCTTGTTATCCTCGATGGCAACAATACAATACGTGCCTTGCTGCCCCTTCTGTCACTAGGAAAGGACACCGCAAGATTGAACCCAAAGCTAAACACTTCTACCATTACAAGAACTACCAATCTAGTTGGCCAAACCAAAAAGGATAATGCGAAGAGACTTGCAAAAATAGCTCAATCATACATAAAAGAATTCAGAGAAGATTCAAATATTGCTCATAGATAATACTGGATCATAAACCCACAATTCATCGGTCTCAACAAACACACCGCAAAAACAAGAAGATTACATCGAATAGATCTCCATGAGAGAGGGGGAGAACATTGTATTGAGATCCAAAAAGAGAGAAGAAGCCATCTAGCTACTAGATATGGACCCGAAGGTCTGAAGTAAACTACTCACACTTCATTGGAGGGGCTATGGTGTTGATGTAGAAGCCCTCCGTGGTGGATGCCCCCTTCGGCGGAGCTCGGAACAGGCCCCAAGATGGGATCTCGTGGATACAGAAGGTTGTGGCGGTGGAATTAGGTTTTTGGCTCCTGTTCTGATCGTTTGGGGTACGTAGGTATATATAGGAGGAAGGAGTACGTCGATGGAGCAACAGGGGGGCCACGAGGCAGGGGGCGCGCCCCCCACCCTCGTGACCGCCTCTGTTACGTCTTGGAGTAGGGTCCAAGTCTCCTGGATCACGTTCGGTGAGAAAATCACATTCCCGAAGGTTTCATTCCGTTTGGACTCCGTTTGATATTCCGTTTCTTCGAAACACTAAAGTAGGCAAAAAACAGCAATTCTGGGATGGGCCTCCGGTTAATAGGTTAGTCCCAAAAATAATATAAAAGTGGAAAATAAAGCCCAATATAGTCCAAAACAGTAGATAAAGTAGCATGGAGCAATCAAAAATTATAGATACGTTGGAGATGTATCAGGCCATGCTGGCGGCCGACGACGGGAGCACCACCAACCACGCGTCCTACTTGCCGCCATCCAATGTCCGGCACCGCCGAGGTCGGGGACTCCTCCGAGGATGAGTAGGGCATGGGAGGCGGCAGGGCATGGTGTGCCAACTGGCTGGTTCGTATCCCATGTTCTACTCTTCCTCGCCGGAGACCGCACCTTCACTTCACGGGTCTTGAACCCCTCCCCCGTACATAGAGATCGCAGATGGAGGACGTCTGTCGCCGCCATAGAATAGGTTTAGGGTCGGGTTTCTATTATTTTTCTGTCCTATAAAAGTTCGAAATGTAATGAAAATCTGTCGTGTTTGCATTAATCTCGGCCGGTGTATATGAACTTTCACAATAATATACATATTGTACGAGTACTAGCAAGATGCCTGTGCGTTGCACAGAAGATCAAGATCTTGTGGGAGTAAAGGATGAACGAGGGAAAGCCTTATCTGCAAATGTGGAGAGGAGTGCGGGTAAATTGTCATAGTTTCCTTCCTATCCGTTAGATATAGATCGGACGGCCTATATTGCAGGATGTCAGGCACACCATCATCACCAACTCTGCTTTTTATTGAACCGAGACAAATATAACATGCGAAGTAAAATAAACACATAGGGTCTATACATACAGAAATTATCTTAGGCACTCCAATAGTATGTCCACTACACATTCACGCATTTCACATCTTTCTACATCTACGGGAACCTACGAAAGGGTTAACATAAATTGCCTCTCTCTCTCTCCTCCCCTGATTTTCATGGTGGTGGGCCCCTCCCTCAATCTACAATCAACAGCTCACACGTTTCACATTACGTTAATTACGTAACTGGGATTACGTAGGTGTAGCATTACTCGTCCTAAAAAATCCAACTAAGCCAACCTCCCAGCATATCGCGCGGGAAAAGACCCGGCCGTGCCGTTTTATTCGGGATTACCGGATTACTACTAGTAGTATCGATGGATCGCGCGAAGCAACAAATTTTTTTGAGGGGGCGAAGCACCTAGTTTAAAAGGAAAAAAGGCGGTACACTCACAACACTCCTGTCGCGGTCGCATTGCACCCCACACATGTTTGGTCCTGCACACGGCTCACGCAAACGGAACGCGCTTCGGCTTGCCTCTTCACTGACACATGGAACTGCACTTGGAGAAACCGACCATGCGCCAAACTCCCCCCACCCACCGCACGAAAATCCTCACCCCCCCCCCAAATCCGATTCAACCGCCCTTCGGCCAACTAGCCAATAATATTCCCCAAACCCCCCTCCCCCCGTCCCCCTCCACTCCATTCGTTCTGCCAAAGTCGCCTCCCGCCAAGGCCGATACGTCGGCGCCATGTTCATCGAGGGGACGCACGGCGATCCTCTCACTCCCACAGTACGCTCTCGTAGACTGCCGTCCTCTAGCCGCGCCGCCACCTCTGGCTACGTTCTTGTGGACGCGCACGGCGGTCAGCGCCGCCACCGCTGGTGACGTTCGTGTGGAGATGCATGGCGGTCAGCTTCTCCCATGATACGCGCATTCTAGACTGAGGCCCCATTCATGTCGGTGTAGCGCTGAATGTTAGCTGATAGACGCTGTTAATCTCACTTTGCTTGTCAAGTAGTTTCTTGTCAATATGCTCTGCTTAAGAAGCTTCCTTGCCCTGTTCTGCACTCAATCTGCTTAGCTGAGATGGCACGCCAAGGCCGATTAGTTGCTAAAATATCCTGCCATATATTTATTGTGACATAGATTGTCATGGTCTAGTAGCCAATCTGTTAGGTGAAATAGCTCTACACCGTTTTATACTCGATCTTTGTTGCTGTGATGGCCTTCAATAGTTCGATGGCTGTGTGCTCGGCCTCATTGACTGCTAAAACAGCCTGCCATAATTTAGCACTCAAATTTGTTTGCTGAATTAGCTTTACATATATTTCGTTACTTAGATCTGCTCGTCCAAATATCTTGCCATAGCTTTAGACATCGACCTAGGTATTTTTTTCTCGAGTTCATAAAAAAGCATATATGTTTTTCCTGTAATATCTAGTAGAAGAACTATTTTGTATGTCTAACAGATGGACAGGACTTTGGATAACTTCTGCTCGAAGATTCTCTGCTACATATGTCGAGGGGGTTGAAAACTTCATGAACTTTATCAGAGCTGAGTACGGTGGTCCAAAATCATATGTGCTCTGGCCGTGTAGCAGTTGTATGAATTCAGTTACAAGACCCCAGTCAACTGTGCAAAATCATCTACACTTGTATGGGATGTCGGTCACATATACTAGGTGGGTTCATCATGGTGAAGCTGTGAGCGTCAATGTTATTGACTACGTGGAAGCAGCAGATCACCATCTTGATCTGCCTGATGCTCAGGTGGAAGAGGAGGAGGAGGTGGTGGTGGCGGAGCCAGTGAGTTTGACCAACATTGAAACAATGCTACGAAATGCTCGTCCATTCCGTGAACTTTCACCTGCAGAAGAAAACGGTGGGCCCGCATGTTGGAACAATGCAACGTTGCTGTCACCCCAGGGAATAAGCTGTCAATATTCTCAGCTATGGTCACCTTTCTTCAGGTGAAGACATTGATACGTCTCCAATGTATCTATAATTTTTGATTGCCCCATGCTACTTTATCTACTGTTTTAGGCAATATTGGGCTTTATTATCCACTTTTATATTATTTTTGGGACTAACCTATTAACCGGAGGCCCAGCCCAGATTCTTTGTTTTATGCCTATTTCAAAGGTGTTTGAGGAAAAGGAATATCGACGGAGTCAAAACGGAACGAAATCAACTGGAGAAGTTAATTTTGGAAGGAAACCAACCAGATGGGCTTGGAGTGCACGTCAGGGGAGTCCCGGGCATGCCCCCTACCTCGTGAGCACCTCGGAGGTCCACCGACGTACCCCCTGCACCCATATATACCTACGTAGCCTAAAACTTCCAGAACAGAAAATAGATCGGGAGTTCTGCCGCCGCAAGCCTCTGTAGCCACCAAAAACCAATCGGGACCCTGTTCGGGCACCCTGCCGGAGGGGGATCCCATCACCGGAGGCCATCTTCATCATCCCGGCGCTATCCATGACGAGGAGGGAGTAATTCACCCTCGGGGCTGAGGGTATGTACCAGTAGCTATGTGTTTGATCTCTCTCTCTCGTGTTCTCTCTTGTGTTCCTCTATGGCACAATCTTGATGTATCCCGAGCTTTGCTATTGTAGTTGGATCTTATGATGTTTCTCCCCCTCTACTCTCTTGTGATGAATTGAGTTTCCCCTTTGAAGTTATCTTATCGGATTGAGTCTTTTATGAGAAAACTTGATGTATGTCTTGCCGTGATTATCTGTGGTGACAATGGGATATCATGTGCCACTTGATGTATGTTTTGGTGATCAACTTGCGGGTTTCGTGACATTGGGAACCTATGCATAGGGGTTGGCACACGTTCTTGTCTCTCCGATAGAAACTTTGGGGCACTATTTGAAGTACTTTTATGTTGGTTGGATGAATCTGAGATTGTGTGATGCATATCGTATAATCATGCCCACAGATACTTGAGGTGACAGTGGAGTATCTAGGTGACATTACGGTTTTGGTTGATTTGTGTCTTAAGGTGTTATTCTAGTACGAACTATTTTATAGATTGATCCGAAAGAATAACTTTGAGGTGGTTTCGTACCATACCATAATCTCTACGTTTGTTCTCCGCTATTAGTGGCTTTGGAGTGACTCTTTGCTGCATGTTGAGGGCTTGTTATATTATCTATCTATGTTATTATTGTTGTGAGAACTTGCACTAGTGAAAGTATGAACCCTGGGCCTTGTTTCCTATCATTGCAATACCGTTTACGCTCACTTTTATCTTTAGTTACCTTGCTGTTTTTATTATTTCAGATTACAAAAACCTATATCTACTATCTATTTTGCACTTGTATCACCATCTCTTCGCCGAACTAGTGCATCTATACAATTTACCATTGTATTGGGTGTGTTGGGGACACAAGAGACTTTTTGTTATTTGGTTGCAGGGTTGTTTGAGAGAGACCATCTTCATCCTACGCCTCCTACGGATTGATAAACCTTAGGTCATCCACTTGAGGGAAATTTGCTACTGTCCTACAATCCTGTGCACTTGCAGGCCCAACAACGTCCACAAGAAGAAGGTTGTGTAGTAGACATCAAGCTCTTTTCTGGCGCCGTTGCCGGGGAGGTTAGCGCTTGAAGGTATATCTTTAGATCTTGCAATCGAATCTTTTTGTTTCTTGTTTTAGCACTAGTTAGTTTATAAAAGAAAATTACAAAAAAAATGGAATTAAGTTTGTCTCAAACGCTTCACCTTTTTAATATCTTTCGTGTGTATGATGGAAAGGAAAATTATGCTCAAGTGCTAGAAGAAGAAATCTCTAAATTGTTTGGCACTAAATATTTGAATGATGAGCATGATTGCAATGTTGTTAGTATGAATTCCTTGAATATCCATGATGCTAATGATATGCAAAGCCACAAGCTTGGGGAAGCTATGTTTGATGAAGATGATATTTGTCCCCCAAGCTTTGATGAGCAAATTTACTATGATGACAGCATGCCTCCTATCTATGATGATTATTGTGATGATACGTATGCCATAAAGAAGAAGTTTGCTTATGAGGAGAGTAGTAAATTTTCTATGCTTGTAGATCATGAAAAGAATGCTTTAGGTGCTGGTTATATTGTTAAATTCATTCATGATGCTACTGAAAATTATTATGAGGGAGGAACATATGCTTGTAGGAATTGCAATAATATCAAGTTTCCTCTCTATGTGCTTAAATTCTTGAAGCTATACTTGTGTTACCTTCCTGTGCTTGTTGATTATTGTTCCCATAAGTTGTTTGCTCACAAAATCCCTATGCATAGGAAGTGGGTTAGACTTAAAAGTGCTAGTCATATGCTTCATGATGCTCCCATTATGTTTCAATTCTTATCTTTTATGTGAGCATCATTGTCATCATCATGCCTAGATAGAAAGGTATTAAAGAAAAGCGCTTGTTGGGAGATGAACTAATACTTTTTTTGTGTGTTCACATGATTATGCTACTGTATTAATCATGTTTTATAGCTTTTGTTTCAATAAAGTGCCAAGTAAGACCTTTAGGATGGTTCACGGTGATAGTTGTGTTGATCCTGCTGAAAATCAGAAACTTTTGCACCCAGTAAATTAGTTTTGTTAATTCACGGAAATGTGATTCTGATCTGATTATTTTTGCTATGGATTGGTACGCGAATTTCTTAGGACTTCCTAATTTGGTAGGATGTTTGGAGTTCCAGAAGTATACGTTTGATACAGATTACTACAGAGTGTTCTGTTTTTGACAGATTCTGTTTTCTTTGTGTTGTTTGCTTATTTTGATGAATCTATGAGTAGTATCGGAGGTTATGAACCATAGATAAGTTGGAGTACAGTAGATATTACACCAATATGAATTTAGAATGAGTTCTTTACAGTACCTAAGTGGTGGTTTTATTTTCTTATACTAACGGAGCTTACGAGTTTTCTGTTGAGTTTTGTGTTGTGGAGTTTTCAAGTTTTGGGTAAAGATTTGACGTACTATGGAATAAGGAGTGGCAAGAGCCTAATCTTGGGGATGCCCAAGGCACCCCAAGGTAATATTCAAGGACAACCAAGAGCCTAAGCTTGGGGATGCCCCGGAAGGCATCCCCTCTTTCGTCTTCGTTCATCAGTAACTTTACTTGGAGCTATATTTTTATTCACCACATGATATGTGTTTTGCTTGGAGCGACATTTTCTTTTGTTAGTATTTGCTTTCTGTTATTTAGAATAATGTTTTGCATCTTTAGTTTCAATAAAGAAGTCAAGGATAGCCTTTGCCATGCTTATTTTGCTAGTATGCATGTTGCTGTTTGAAAACAGAAAGTTTACCGCTGTTGCAAAAATTCCCTAGAAAAGTCAGAGAGTGGTATAATGTTGAATCTTTTTGCATATGGAGCTATGATAAATTTATTACAGTGGGAATTTTAGTTCATAATTTTTGGAGTTAGGGAAGTATTGATACTCCTGCATTCTTACAGACTGTACTGTTTTGACAGATTGCTGTTATGTTTGCATTGTTTGCATATGTTTGCTTGTTTAATGATTCTATTTGGTGATAGGAGTATTAAATATGCAGATGCATTTAGTATTCAATGTGTAATAATAAATTTAGTGGTTTGTTACAGTAGAAAATGATAATGTTTTGCATTGGTTTATAACCTATCTCACGAGTTCTTGTTGAGTTTGTTGTGAATGAAGCTTTTGATAAAAAGAGAAACCATGATATGAGATGAATTAAGGAGACACAAAAGTTCAAGCTTGGGGATGCCCAAGGCACCCCAAGATAATATTTCAAGAAGTCTCAAGCATCTAAGCTTGGGGATGCCCCGGTAGGCATCCCACCTTTCTTCTTCAACAACTATCGGTTAGTATCGGTTGAGCCTAAGTTTTTGCTTCTTCACATGAGTTGTGCTATCCTTGCATTGTCATTTTCTTTAGCTTTGCTTGCTGTTTGAATAAAGTATCAAGATCTGAAATTATTAAATGAGAGAGAGTCTTCGCATAGTTGCATAACTATTTAGCTACTCATTGATCTTCACTTATATCTTTCGGAGTAGTTTGTTGTTGCTCTAGTGCTTCACTTATATCTTTTAAAGCATGGTGGTAGTTTTATTTTGGAGAAATATATGAACTCTCATGCTTCACTTATATTATTTTGATAGTCTTAAATAGCATGGTAATTTGCTTAATATTAATATACTTGGTATTCAAGATATGTGAAACTTTCTTTTGAGTGAATTGAATACTAAGATAAGTTTGATGCTTGATAATTGTTTTGAGATATGGAGGTGATAATATCAAAGTCGTGCTAGTTGAGTAATTGTGAATTTGAGAAATGCTTGTGTTGAAGTTTGCAAGTCCCGTAGCATGCACGTATGGTTAAAGTTGTGTAACAAATTTGAAACATGAAGTGTACCTGGCTTGTGCATCCTTATGAGTGGCGGTCGGGGACGAGCAATGGTCTTTTCCTACCAATCTATCCCCCTAGGAGCATGCGCGTAGTACTTGATTTTTGACGACTTCTAAATTTTTGCAATAAGTATATGAGTTCTTTTGACTAATGTTGAGTCCATGGATTACACGCACTCTCATCTTTCCGCCTTTGCTAGCCTCTTCGGTACCGTGCATTGCCCTTTCTCACCTTGAGAGTTGGTGCAAACTTCGCTGGTGCATCCAACCCCCGTGATACGATACACTCTATCACACATAAACCTCCTTATATCTTCCTCAAAACAGCCACCATACCTACCTATCATGGCATTTCCATAGCCATTCCGAGATATATTGCCATGCAACTTCCATCATCATCATCATGACATACATTACTTTTGTCATATTGCCATTCCATGATCTTGTAGTTGACATCGTATTTGTGGCAAAGCCACCATGCATTATTTTCCATACATGTCACTCTTGATTCATTGCACCATCAAAGACATCACGGAGGCATTCATATAGAGTCATATCTTGTTCTAAGTTTCGAGTTGTAATCCTTGTGTTGTAATCAATAGAAGTGTGATGATCATCATTATTAGAGCATTGCCCCCCAAAAAGGAGAAAGGCCAAACAATAAAAAAATAAAGGCCCAAAAAAAGAAAATAAAATAAAAAAAGGGGGGCAATGCTACTATCTCTTTTTCCACACTTGTGCTTCAAAGTAGCACATTGTTCTTCATGTAGTGAGTCTCATATATTGTGCTTCAAAGTAGCACCTTGTTCCTCATGTAGTGAGTCTCATAAGTTGTCTTTTTCATACTAGTGGGAATTTTTCATTATAGAACTTGGCTTGTATATTCCTACGATGGGCTTTCTCAAATGCCCTAGGTCTTCGTGAGCAAGCGAGTTGGATGCACACCCACTAGTTTTCTTTTGTTGACCATTCATAGCTCTAGTGCATCCGTTGCATGGCCATCCCTACTCCTCATGTTGACATCAATTGATGGGCATCTACATAGCCCATTGATTAGCCTCGTCAATGTGAGACTTTCTCCTTTTTTGTCTTCTCCACACAATCCCCATCATCATATTCTATTCCACCCATAGTGCTATATCCATGGCTCACGCTCATGTATTGCGTGAAGGTTGAAAAAGTCTGAGATTATTTAAGTATGAAACAATTGCTTGGCTTGTCACCGGGAGTATAGAAGTTGGGAACATCTTTGTGTGACGAAAATGAAGCATAGCCTAACTATATGATTTTGTAGGGATGAACTTTCTTTTGCCATGCTATTTTGAGAAGACACGATTGCTTTGATTAGTATGCTTGAAGCATTTTTATTTTTGTGTCAATATGAACTTTTGTCTTGAATCTTTCGGATCTGAATATTCATATCACAATTAAGAAGATTTACGTTGAAATTATGCCAAAGTATCACTCCGCATCAAAAATTCTTTTTTATCATTTACCTACTTGAGGACGAGCAGGCATTAAGCTTGGGGATGCTTGATACGTCTCCAACGTATCTATAATTTTTGATTGCTCCATGCTACTTTATCTACTGTTTTAGGAATATTGGGATTTATTATCCACTTTTATATTATTTTTGGGACTAACCTATTAACCGGAGGCCCAGCCTAGATTTGCTGTTTTATGCATATTTCAGTGTTTCGAGGAAAAGGAATATCAGACGGAGTCAAAACGGAACGAAATCAACTGGAGAAGTTAATTTTGGAAGGAAACCAAACATATGGGCTTGGAGTGCACGTCAGGGGAGTCCCGGGCGCGCTCCCCTACCTCGTGAGCACCCCGGAGGTCCACCGACGTACCCCCTGCACCCATATATACCTACGTACCCTAAAACTTCCAGAACAGGAAATAGATCGTGAGTTCCGCCGCTGCAAGCCTCTGTAGCCACCAAAAACCAATCGGGACCCTGTTCCGGCACCCTGCCGGAGGGGGATCCCATCACCGGAGGACATCTTCATTATCCCGGCGCTATCCATGACGAGGAGGGAGTAGTTCACCCTCGGGGCTGAGGGTATGTACCAGTAGCTATGTGTTTGATCTCTCTCTCGTGTTCTCTCTCGTGTTCCTCTATGGCACGATCTTGATATATCCCGAGCTTTGCTATTGTAGTTGGATCTTATGATGTTTCTCCCCCTCTACTCTCTTGTGATGAATTGAGTTTCCCCTTTGAAGTTATCTTATCGGATTGAGTCTTTTATGAGAACACTTGATGTATGTCTTGCCGTGATTATCTGTGGTGACAATGGGATATCATGTGCCACTTGATGTATGTTTTGGTGATCAACTTGCGGGTTTCGTGACATTGGGAACCTATGCATAGGGGTTGGCACATGTTCTTGACGCTCCGATAGAAACTTTGGGGCACTATTTGAAGTACTTTTATGTTGGTTGGATGAATCTAAGATTGTGTGATGCATATCGTATAATCATGCCCACGGATACTTGAGGTGACAATGGAGTATCTAGGTGACATTAGCGTTTTGGTTGATTTGTGTCTTAAGGTGTTATTCTAGTACGAACTATTTTATAGATTGATCCGAAAGAATAACTTTGAGGTGGTTTCGTACCCTACCATAATCTCTACGTTTGTTCTCCGCTATTAGTGGCTTTGGAGTGACTCTTTGTTGCATGTTGAGGGCTTGTTATATTATCTATCTATGTTATTATTGTTGAGAGAACTTGCACTAGTGAAAGTATGAACCCTAGGCCTTGTTTCCTATCATTGCAATACCGTCTACGCTCACTTTTATCTTTAGTTACCTTGCTGTTTTTATTATTTCAGATTACAAAAACCTATATCTACTATCTATTTTGCACTTGTATCACCATCTCTTCGCCGAACTAGTGCACCTATACAATTTACCATTGTATTGGGTGTGTTCGGGACACAAGAGACTTTTTTTATTTGGTTGCAGGGTTGTTTGAGAGAGACCATCTTCATCCTACGCCTCCCACGGATTGATAAACCTTAGGTCATCCACTTGAGGGAAATTTGCTACTGTCCTCCAAACCTGTGCACTTGCAGGCCCAACAACGTCTACAAGAAGAAGGTTGTGTATTAGACATCAGACATCTGAGCGGATGACCAACAAATCATTCGATGCGATGTTGGCTGCTTTCCGCAAATCTTTCCCAGATGCGGCTGAGCTGCCACACACCTACAGTAAAATGAGGAATTTCCTTCGTGCAGTTGGAATTGGATATGATATGATCCATGTTTGTAAGAATAATTGTGTTCTATTTTGAAAGGATTATGCCAACTTAAGTGAATGCCCGAAATGCAAATCACCAAGATGGAAAGATGGCGATGCTGTGAAGAGCATTCCTCATAATGTTCTGAGACATTTTCCAATTACACCAAGATTGCAAAGGTTGTTTCATGATGCTGAAACAAGAGAGGATGTACTGTGGCATTCTAGGAACCAGGAGTACAGAGATTAGAATGTAATGAGCCATCCATCTCATGGTAGTGAGTGGAAAAGCTTCAATGATAAACACAAAGAGTTTGCTGCTGACCCGGGAAACATTAGACTTGGCTTAGCTTCAGATGGATTTAACCCATTTGGCCACCAGAGAGCCAAATATAGCATGTGGCTAGTGCTTGTTATCCCTTACAACATGCCTCCAAATGTCTGCACCAAAGAATCAAACTACATGATGGCCTTGCTCATCCCAGGTCCAAAAAGTCCTAGAAAGGATTTTGATTTGTTCATGGGGCCTCTTGTGGAGGAACTTCAACAGCTATGGAAGGGTGTTCTCACTCGAGACCTATATAGCAGCCACCAGCTGATTTCTTTCTGCGTGCTATTATAATTTGGTGCATCCATGATTATCCGGCTTTGGGCACTATGTCGTAGGAAGCGACACATGGTTACAATGCATGTGTTCATTGTGACAGAATCATTGTCATACACGCAATACTCAAAGAAGATTTGTTACATTGGACACCGATGTTTCCTTGCCAAGGACAAGCCGCATCCTAGAAAATACCGAATACATGTGTTCAATGCAAAGCATGAAAACCGTGATGCGCCAAAGAGGCTCACCGCTGATGAGTTGCAAGTGGAATTAGAGAAGGTCAGGCATATTACACCAGGAAACCATCCTGGTAATTGTAGCGGGAAAAGGAAGCATGGCAGGGCAGAAGAGAGATTATTGTTTACCCGCGGATCCACTTTGTGGGACTTGGAGTATTGGAAAGATTTGGATCTGTGGCATAATCTTGATGTGATGCACATCGAGAAAAATATATGTGACAGCATTATCGGCACACTTCTTAATATTGAAGGCAAGACGAAAGATACCTTAAAATCTAGGATTGATTTGACACTCCTGGGTATCAGAAAGGATTTGTAGGTGCAAGATGAAGGTAAAGCACGGGATATGGCACCAGCTGTGTACGTCTTGGACAAGGTAAAAAGAAAATAATTCTGCGAGGTCCTGTCACGTGTGAGATTCCCACATGGATTTGCTTCCAACCGTGAAAGGAGAGTCAGTGCAGATGGAAACAAGGTACAAGGGTTGAAAACTCATGACTACCACGTCCTACTTCAAAGGGTTTTACCTGTTATCCTTAGAGGATTGGGCCGCCCTAACTTATACAGAGCAGTTGCAGAGTTGGGACAATTTTTCAGGGAACTCTGCAGTAGAAATATCAGGATAGATGCTTTGGAGCGTCTTAGAGACAAGATACCAACTATCCTATGCGACCTTGAGAAGATATATCCTCCAGCCTTCTTTGATGTGATGGTGCATTTGGCTATTCATCTACCTGATGAGGCACTACTTAGAGGTCGAAGACAAGATGGCTGGATGTACCCTATTGAAAGGCGGCTAGGCACTTTAAAGGGCTATGTTAGGAACAGAGCTAGACCCGAGGGTTCCATTGCACAGCCTACATTGCTCTAAGCGTTGACATTCGCTCAAAATACATTGAAACAAATTGATCAGCTTAGCAAAGAGGTGGGTGAAGACAATCCGGCTCAATGTTTTCGATTATTCTATTCGAAAGTTCTGAGGAAGAGACAACAAGAGGACAAACCTAAAGATTTGGAAAAAATGGTTTGGTATGTGTTGAATAACGTCCGAGATACTACCTTATATCAAGTAAGTGCGATCGCAGCTTATACATCGTAATCTACTAAACTTGCAGACATTCTTATATATTTATATGTTTGACGCGATCACTATGTTGTGCAGCATCTACAAAGAGGAGTTACTACTGCAAAATCCAAGAAACATTGACAAACTGGTTATGGCAGGATTTGCGAAAGGGTTTAAGAACCATGTAAGCTTTTGAAGTGGACTATCAGTTTTTTTTAATATATTGAGTACATAAGATGATCAGCTTGTCTCTTTTCTAACCATAGGTTAAGAAGATGCGGGAGGATGGGCAGGCAGTTGATGATGCCCTTTACTCACTAGCAATGGGCCTTGATACTCGGGTAAGACATTATGAATCTTGCGTTGTTGGAGATGTGCGCTACAACACCCTTGCACGAGACGAAGGCAGGAAGACACAAAACAATGTCATCATGAGCACGGATACGTATGACAAAGAGACAACTGAAATGTATGCTAACATAACAGACATTGTTCATTTGCGAGATATCTCCGGTTCGAGGATCATCGGTGTGTGGTTACATTGTCTTGTCGTTGGTATAACCTGTTTTCTAGGATCGCAAAACCCGAGCTGATGATTATTTCAAATCCATCCATGTCAAGGCGGCGTATCGCACCAACGAGCCTTTTATTTTGGCAAATCAAGCAACACAGATATTTTTCTTGGAAGACACATTTGCATGTAGCGATGACTGGAGAGTATTGCAAAGGTTTGAGCAGAGGAATTCGTTTAATGAAGTTGCACAACAAGATGATGCTTACACTGCTCCTGATGTACAAGATAACATAGTTGTTCCTAATATCTTTGAGAACCATCACATCAATGACGCCGGCGAAAAGATTGCCTGTCGTGCTGTGGACATACAAGAGTTGATCAAGAAGAAGCCAACGTTCGAGGACGTTGAGGACGAAGAAGAAGATGACACCGGGGGTAATTACGGTTCAGACTGATACACATGGCGAAGATGTTGACACTGCTGCTGCGGAAGATGATTACATTGCTTTTGTCGTATTTGCCTGTCAGAAGATGTTTTTTTATCTACTATGTGAAATTGTGTTTGCTATGACAACTGAAACCTGATGAACATGTTGTTTAGTATTTTGCTGTGAGAACATCACTTGTTATGTATGCTGATTTGTGTTTGGTGATTGTATGACAACTAAAACATGATGACATTGTTGTTTAATTGTACTCATATTTGGCTGTGAAACTTGAATTTGATGACATAGTTTGCTGTTGGACTGCAATTTGCTCGACGTCTTCGAATGAGAACAAAGCTGACCCGACAGGGCCTCTGCTATTTAGTTATTTATTTATATGAGCAAAATGGGATACCCCCTGATTTCCGTTAATAGAAATCATTAGATGTTCACAACACTACGCCTTGACCTACTACATGTGTTTCATTCATTACTAGTTTCAGAAAGTGCTCATGTCGTAGCTATGAATACATCACGAGTGCTACATACCGTGAATAAAGAGACAATCATCCTCTGAGCACATCGATTTTGCCCATTATCTTCACAAGCTCTTTGATCTCCTCATTTCTTTGTCAAGGCGCTTCAAAGAAATTGTTGCTTGGCCATGATCGAGGAACGCATCTTTAACCTTCTGCTCTGCATCTTCCTCTTCTGTTGTTTCTTTAGTTACTTGTCCAACACCCCAACCTACTGGTATTGGGATTCCTCGGCTAACCAAATAATCAGCGTAGTTGCATTCCCCACATCAGCAACTTCCCAGAAATACAAATCACACGAATCTTCCCTTTTCTGCACGAATCAAATTGGAAGATCATCAACCAAACTATTAAAAAAATCAGCAACTGAAAGCAGCAGAACAACACTTAAAACATATTATTACCCCATGATTCGGGCATTTGTAGAAGACTTGGCCAGGGTTGCGGATTGTGGTTGAGACATGATGGATGACTCTGCGTGATTTGCAGCAGTGGCACCACACCAACGGCAGCGGGTTGCGATGATCAATCGGCTGCAGTGCGCGTGCCGGCGGGGGTGTGATGAGACCCACAGGCGATGGTACGGGTGGCGACTTGGTGCATATCTAGTTGTTGCCTGTTGAAGAGCAGGTGGACGAGCAGCCAGCACACATGGTTGCTGCGGCCAGACCTTCTGATGCTAGGCAGAGTAAGTTGAGAAGAGGAGAAGCGAACGTTGGATATGTCAGTTTCATTACTTGCAGAGTAGCATAGCACCATATATAGTCATAGTCTAGGTTTGGATTCGAACCTGCTACAGGAACACATCTTTCTTTTTTCTAAAACTCGGCAACGTCTCTTTACTGGTACACTAGCTTGTTCTGCACGCCTTCCCATGTCTTTGATTTTCTTTCCCTTTTTTTTGCGAGGAAGGCAGGAGGACAAAATTGAGAATTACTGGGACTCGAACCCAAGACCTCTCGGTTGAAAACCAAGGGTGCTAGTCACTTATGTGGCAAACGTTCCCTGTGAGGAGGACGGCAGACGAACGCATTTTCCTCATAGTTTTCTTCCTATATATAAAAAAGTATGCTATTTGGTGTCCGCTTAGTCAACAAACGATTGTGCCAACCTTGACTGTTGGATTGACATTCAACATCTGTCGCGTTTCTTCAGTCTCTTCTTCCTCGAGCCGCCAAAGCCAAACCAGCGCCGGTGGGACCGCTTTGCCCCGCCTCCCACGGCCGGGTGTGATCTTCCCGGCTCTGCTCGTTCCGCCCGAGGCCTCACCATCGCCCTCCGCCTTTGGTTCGCTCACAAGGCCTCGCCCTCGGTGTTGTCAACATGGTCAACAACCGAGAGGAATAAGGAGATGATTTGTACATGGTGAGGATGACATGAGGGACCCAAAGAGCAGCGCATGATAATTTTGTTTTTCGGACGGAGAAGGGTATCAACTGGTTTAAAGGGACCTGGGGCCCGCCTAGCCTGTGCTTTTATTTCATATGTTTAGCACATGACCAGCCCAGTTTGTTTTTTTTTTTCTCAAAAATGGCTAGCCAGCTATTTTGTTTTTTGAGAATAACCAACATAGGCCTACTTGTTTTTTCTCCTACTGTTGGAAATCTTTCAAGATGAGGAGAGATGAATTTTGCCCAGAACATTGGCTATAAGTAATAAGAAATGGGCTATAAGTAATAAGAAATGGGCTGTAAAATGAAAAAATACAGCAAAGAGGTAATTAGTTCCAAAATACTATTTTCTTTCGGATTTTGAAATTTTAAATTTCATTGTTTTTGTGCGGGCAAAATTTCATTGAATTTAAATTAAGGAATATTTAGATTTAAAATTAATTTGAATCTGGCTAGAAATTTCGGGCTGTATGCTGTTTGGGACAGATTTGGAGGCTGACTTGTGGGTCTACTAGGTTGACGTGTACTTTGGCTTTGTCAACTTAGTCCACAAACAATTCTAGCAGCAGTGATCGTTCGATGTTAACCCAACGGCCGTGCTGCTTCTTCAATATCTGATCTTCTTGCTCCAGCCGCCCAAACCAGCTCTGGTGGGACTGCCTGCTCCCGCCTCCCATGGCCGGCTGTGCTACCGCACAGGATGCACCGCCCCACCCTACTTCATTGTTGGCCAGGCCATTCCTCTACTCACCCACACCTCCTGTTATTTTCCGGTGACGGCAGCCGGACCAGTAAACCCTCGTACTCCCCACCGCATGGGCAACCATTGCCGAGTCTTCCTCGGCTCCGTGTCGTTCCCTTCCTAGGCCTCGCCGTCGTCCACCGCCATGGTGCTCTTGGCGCGGCCTGGTCAACATGGTCAACGAACGACATCCATCGGCCATGGATTGTACGCGCAAAATAATGATTCCTCCACCTGACAGCTAGGACCCACTGGAAGGGCCTCTGTATTTCGCGAAAAAAACGTTCCCCCCGATGACATGTTGGACCCACCAGCTATATCTTCGCACGCAAGGAAGTGCCTCCTTATTACGCACAAAAAATGAATACCCCCTTGCTAGCTGGGACCCACCATAGTGGGAGGATGACTTGTGGGCCAACTAAGTTGACGGGGACAGAGGGCTTTGTCAACTTAGTCAATATGAACGATTCTAGCTCTAGTGACCGTACGATGTCCATCCAACGGCCATAGTGCTTCTTCAACCTCTGGTCTTCTTGCTTCAGCCGCACAAAGCAGCGCCGGTCGTGCCGCATGCTCCTGCCTCCCGTGGTCGGCTGTGCTGCCGCGGAGGCCTCACCACACCCTACTATTCCCACCGCTAGCAAGGCCCTGCAGCGACGGCAGCCTCACATCGCAGCCGAACCAGTGAACCCTCGTACTCCTCTTCGCGCGGGCCTCCACTGCCGCGTCTTCCCCGGATCCGCGTCGTCCCCTTCCTAGGCCTCGTCGTCGTCCACCGCCATGGTGCTCTCGGCGCGGCCTGGTCAACATGGTCAAGGAACGACTTCCATCGGAGGTGGACTATACGTGGAGAGGCTGACAGCTGAGTCCACGGCCGCAGCAAGGAAGTGCCTCCTTATTACGCAGAAAATAATGATTCCTCCACCTGACAGCTGGGACCCACCGGACGGGCCACTGTATTTTGTGAAAAAAAAATTCCCCCTGACTGCTGGGACCCACCAGCTACATCTTCGTACGCAAGAAAGTGCGTCCGGGCAAAAAAAACGATTCGCCCCCCCTGACTGCTGGGACCACCGGCTACATCTTCGCACGCAAGGAAGTGCGTCCGGGCAAAAAAACGATTCGCCCCCTGACAGCTAGGACCCACCAGCTACATCTTCGCACGCAAGGAAGTGCGCCCGCAAAAAACGATTTGCCCTCGATGCTGGGACCCACCAGCTACATCTTCGCACGCAAGGAAGTGCGTCCCGCAAAAAACGATTCGCCCGATTGCTGGGACCCACCAGCTACATCTTCGCATGCAAGGAAGTGCTCGATACCGACCCACCGGTCGAAGCGCACGTAATCGCTATTCAGGTCGCAAACGTACGCGTATATATCTTGGTAGATGTAGAGGCGAGCACGTGTTGTAGTGGAGGCGCGCACGTAGCATGTACACGTACGTACAGCGGCCAGGGTGCAAGAAAGAAAATACGGCCACGAATGTGTACATACGGGCAGGGTCTCGAATGCCTACTCGCCCATACGTACGGCGAGGGCTCGTGTACATGGATGGGTCGGAACGGAGAAACAGCGTCATCGTCGTGTTCATGGGGAGGCAACGGAATGCGTCGTGTTCATGGGGAGGCAACGGAATGCGTCGTGTTCATCGGGAGGCAACGGAACGCGTGGGAGCCAACCGGCTGGGTCGGAACGAAAAGCTGGTTGTGTTCATCGGGCGGGCTTGGACGGAACAGGCAATGGAAACGAGGCCTATCGTACCACAGAACGGAGGAAACGGCCTTGTGTTCGACCGGCCACGTTCGAAACGGGATCCTGTTCATCGGGAGGGGTCTAGCGTACCGCAAAACGGAGGAAACGGACCTCCTATGGTCGAAACGGGGGTCCTGTTGATCGGGAGGGGTGTGGCGTACCGCAAAACGGAGGAAATGGACCTCCTACGGTCGAAACGGGGGTCCTGTTGATCGGGAGAGGTGTGGTGTACCGCAAAACGGACGAAACAGACCTCCTACGATCGAAACGGGGTCATGTTGATCGGGAGGGGTGTGGCGTACCGCAAAACGAGACTCCACGGGATACTGTTCATCTCCACCGTCGACCTCCTCCAGCCTCCATGGGCTACCGTCGACCTCCTATAGCCTCCATGGGCTCCTGCTCCTCCAGCCTCCACCGCGCGCTACTCCACCGGCTACTGTTCAACCACCCCTCCACAGGCACCCCTCCATCGTCTATTGTTCATCCAGCCATCCACCACACCACGGGGTCCTGTTCATCAAGAGGCAATGCCACCGCTCACTATTCATCCACCCCGCAACGCCCTTCGCTCATCCTGTGAGGCAACATCGATCGGCTTGATTAGCGGCGAGAGCGGCGATTCGCTTGATCGGGTTCGATTAACGACCATCGATCGATCGCTCGGGTTCAAGAACGCGTAACTCGCAGTCTGTAATCGCCGGGTTCGATTAGAGCCCAACGCCGCTTCGGGTTGATTAGAGCGATTACCTCGCACACACGCAGCAGACGTGTACGAGAGAACGCGATCGCTTCGCCCCGACCTCCCACCGTAACAGGAACTCCCCAAATTTTCCTCCCCCTCGCTTCTACCACGGTTTTTTCTATCATGGACGGCCCAAAGAATGTCATGCAGCTGCGTCTCCGGCCTGCCCAAGACGAAAAGCCCATTTTCTGTCATGATTTTTTGTCATAAAAGTGGGAACTCACCACATCTATGGTGATACCGGGTTTTGTCACAATTATCGTCATAGAAGTGTCATATGTATGACAGAAAAAATTTCGTTCGGCCCAAAATGTCACAGATGTGTCTTTTTTTTTGTGGTGTCAGCCTCACCGCAATTTCTAAGCTACATCGATGAACAACACAAGAGACACGAGATTTATACAGGTTCGGGCCACCATTGTGGTGTAATACCCTACTCCTGTGTGTGGTGTGGTGGATTGCCTCTTGGGCTGATGATGAACAGTACAAGGGAAGAACAGCCTCGCGAGGAGAGGTGTTCTTGTGTTCGATGTGATGCTCTGCCTAGGAAGGATCTCCTTCCTTCTACTGTGGTGGCTAGCTCTATTTATAGAGGCCCTGGTCCTCTTCCCAAATGTTGAGCGGGAAGGGATCCAACAACGGCCATTTTGAAAGGGAACAGCTAGTACAAGCTATCCTGACTAAAGGTGGTCTTCGCCTGCCAAAGGCACTGGTGATGACGCCTTCTTGGGCTCCACGACGACCTCCATCCTGCCGCTCTGCTGTTCCTAGTCTCGTTGCACTGATATGGAAACCTTTGCCTGGTGCCTCGGTACTCCGCGCCTGTGCTTGCCCCCTTTGCACCAATGAGGAAACGAGGACACTGCGCGGGTTGGCGCCCGCCTGGTCTTGATCGTCATGGATTGCGTCATAGGCACCTCGCGATGTACCCCTTGCCTTGATCTCTCTGCCTCCTCACGAGCCTACCTGGCGAGGCCGCCCCTGAGGAGGCCTTGTGTCGTCCGCCCCGCGAGGCTTGGCCCCTCGTTAGGGTCTTGAGTGTTGGTTGATGAAGACGGGTCGTACTGGGCCACCGATTGAGCCACGCTGCAGGCCGCAGGCTGGCAAGTCTGGGGACCCCCGTTCCCAGAACGCCGACACTCACCCAGCTGGGAGGATTGTACATGGAAAATCTATCCCTGGGCTTCATGTGGATGAACTCCTCCTCCTCCCATTATATAATCTAGACAGTATTTTCGCCAAGGCGGTATGAGTATCCGGACCCTTCTGACCATAGTGGGTGGCATCGTCTTCTCCATCGAAGTGCCACATCGGGTTGATAACCCATAAGTGTAGGGGATCGCAATAGCTTTCGAGGGTAAAGTATTCAACCCAAATTTATTGATTCGACACAAGGGGAGCCAAAGATTATTCTTGAGTATTAGTAGTTGAGTTGTCAATTCAACCACACCTGGATAACTTAGTATCTGCAGCAAAGTATTTAGTAGCAAAGAGTATGATAATAAAGGTAACGATAGCAAAAGTAATGTTTCTGGGTTTTGTAGTGATTGTAACAATAGCAACGGAAAAGTAAATAAGCGAAGAACAATATGTGAAAAGCTCATAGGCAATGGATCAGTGATGGATAATTATGCCGGATGCGATTCCTCACGTAATAGGCTCAGGAGTTGGCTCAATTCGTTCAGGAATTGCCTCATGAATTGGCTCAGGAAGAGTCCAATTATTTTCAATAGTCAACATATTATTCAATAGTAATTCAGCTTCGTCGACTGTTCTTTCCCTGAAAACACAAGCAGCACAACTATCCAAGTAGTCCTTGGAAGCATCGGTTAGTCCATTATAAAAGATATCAAGTATTTCATTTTTCTTAAGAGGATTATCGGGTAAAGCATTAAGTAACCGGAGAAGCCTCCCCCAAGCTTGTGGGAGACTCTCTTCTTTGATTTGCACAAAATTATATATTTCCCGTAAGGCAGCTTGTTTCTTATGAGCAGGGAAATATTTAGCAGAGAAGTAATAAATCATATCCTAGGGACTACGCACACAACCAGGAGCAAGAGAATTATACCAAGTCTTAGCATCACCCGAGAACGGAAATATCTTAAGGATATAAAAACAGCGAGATTTATCATCATGAGTAAATAGGGTGGCTATATCATTCAACTTGGTAAGATGTGCCACAACAGTTTCAGATTCAAGGCCATAAAAAGGATCAGATTCAACCAAAGTAATAATTTGGGATCAACGGAGAATTCATAATCCTTATCAAGAATACAGATAGGTGAAGTAGCAAAAGCGAGGTCGGGTTTCATTCTAGCATTAAGAGACTGCTGCTTCCATTTAGCTAACAATTTCTTAAGATCATATCTATCATTGCAAGCAAAGATAGCTCTAGCACTTCTTCATTCATAACATAACCCTCGGGAACAACAGCAATTCATAATCATTGGGAGAATTTTCATCATCACTATCATCAATAATAGCATCTTCAATAATTTCATTCCCCTAACTCTAGCAAGTTGTTCATCAAGAAATTCACCTAATGGCAAAGTAGTATCACGCACGTAAGTAGTTTCATCATAAGTATCATGCATAGCGTAGTGGCATCATCAATAACATGCGACATATCGAGTTCAAAGCGATAGAGAGGTTTAGGTGTCGCAAGCTTACTAATAACGGAAGGAGAATCTAGTGCAGAGCTAGATGGCAGTTCCTTACCTCCCCTCGTAGTTGAGGGCAAAATCTTGGTTCTCTCGTCTTTCAAGTTCTTCATAGTGATCAACAGATATAAATCCCAAGTGACTCAGAGAATAGAGCTATGCTCCCCGGCAACGGCGCCAGAAAAAGGGCTTGATAACCCACAAGTATAGGGGATCGCAACAGCTTTTGAGGGTAGAGTATTCAACCCAAATTTATTGATTCAACACAAGGGGAGCCAAAGAATATTCTTGAGTATTAGCAGTTCAGTTGTCAATTCAACCACACCTCGATAACTTAGTATCAGCAGCAAAGTATTTAGTAGCAAAGTAGTATGATAATAAAGGTAACGATAGCAAAAGTAATGTTTTTGGGTTTTGTAGTGATTGTAACAATAGCAACGGAAAAGTAAATAAGCGAAGAACAATATGTGAAAAGCTCGTAGGCAATGGATCAGTGATGGATAATTATGCCGGATGCGATTCCTCATGTAATAGCTATAACATAGGGCGACACAAAACTAGCTCCAATTCATCAATGTAATGTAGGCATGTATTCCGTAAATAGTCATACGTGCTTATGGAAAAGAACTTGCATGACATCTTTTGTCCTACCCTCCCGTGGCAGCGGGGTCCTAGCGAAAACTAAGGGATATTAAGGCCTCCTTTTAATAGAGATCCGGAACAAAGCATTAGCACATAGTGAATACATGAACTCCTCAAACTATGGTCATCACCAAGAAGTTTCCCGATTATTGTCACTTCGGGGTTGTCGGATCATAACACATAATAGGTGACTATAGACTTGCAAGATAGGATCAAGAACACACATATATTCATGAAAACATAATAGGTTCAGATCTGAAATCATGGCACTCGGGCCCTAGTGACAAGCATTAAGCATAGCAAAGTCATAGCAACATCAATCTCAGAACATAGTGGATACTAGGGATCAAACCCTAACAAAACTAACTTGATTACATGGTAAATCTCATCCAACCCATCACCGTCCAGCAAGCCTACGATGGAATTACTCACGCACGGCGGTGAGCATCATGAAATTGGTGATGGAGGATGGTTGATGATGACGACGGCGATGAATCCCCCTCTCCGGGGCCCCAAACGGACTCCAGATCAGCCCTCCCGAGAGAGATTAGGGCTTGGCTGAGGCTCCGTATCGTAAAACGTGATGAAACTTTCTCTCTGATTTTTTTTCTCCCCGAACGTGAATATATGGAGTTGGAGTTGAGGTTGGTGGAGGTCCAGGGGGACCACGAGACAGGGGGGCGCGCCCAGGGGGAGGGGGCGCACCCCCCACCATCGTGGACAGGGTGTGGGCCCCCTGGTCTCGATTCTTTCGCCAGTATTTTTTATATTTTCCAAAAAGTGCCTCCGTGGATTTTCAGGACATTCCGAGAACTTTTCTTTTCTACACATAAAACAACATCATGGCAGTTCTGCTGAAAACAACGTCCGTCCGGGTTAGTTTCATTCAAATCATGCAAGTTTGAGTCCAAAACAAGGGCAAAAGTGTTTGGAAAAGTAGATACGTTGGAGACATATCAGGGGTGCCCTCAGTATTGAAGTGGCTGAACCCCTCGCATTATGGATATCGCCATAACCTCGACTATTGACAATCCGGATTGGGCAAGCGTCTTTATTTTGCTCATCAGTTGGTAAACTTCCATGCTATCTTCCTCCCTGGGGTTCCCAGGACGCCAGCTGAGGCGCTTCTTTAAGGGAGTAATTGAATATTCAGGAAGACCCCTCCGGATTGGGTCAGGAAGGGATACGTCTTCGATATAAAACCAGTCGGAAGGCCATTCTTCGGATGCCTTCTTCGACGTACCGGATAAATATCCAGTCCCAATGATGCGCCATATCTCGGCTCCGCCCACTTGGAATATTGATCCCTCTTGATTACGAGGGACGAGGTAGAACGAATTCTTCCATAGCTCGAAATGAGCCTCGCAGCCCAGAAATAGCTCACAGAGAGCAACATAACCCGCAATATGCAGGATGGAGGTAGGCGTGAAGTTGTGCAGTTGGAGACCATAGTACTCCAGAAGCCCTCAGAGGAATGGATGGATTGGAAATCCGATGCCTCTCAGCAAATAGGGAACAAAGCATACTGATACGTCTCCGTCGTATCTACTTTTCCAAACACTTTTGCCCTTGTTTTGGACTCTAACTTGTATGATTTGAATGGAACTAACCCAGACTGACGCTGTTTTCAGCAGAATTGCCATGGTGTTTTTTTATGTGCAGAAAATTAAAGTTCTCGGAATGACATGAAACTCCACGGAACACCTTAGAAAAAACAATAAAAAATCCTCGCAAAAGATGAAGACCAAGGGGCCCACACCCTGTCCACGAGGGTGGGGGCGCCCCCCTGGGCGCGCCCCCCTTCATCGTGGGCCCCCTGGTGGCCCTCCGACGCCAACTCCAACTCCATATATTGGCTTTCGGGGAGAAACAAATCAGAGAGAAGAAATCATCGCATTTTACGATACGGAGCCACAGCCAAGCCCTAATATCTCTCGGGAGGGCTGATCTGGAGTCCGTTCGGGGCTTCGGAGAGGGGGATTCATCGCCGTCGTCATCATCGACCATCCTCCATCACCAATTTCATGATGCTCACCGCCGTGCGTGAGTAATTGCATTGTAGGCTTGCTGGATGGTGATGGGTTGGATGAGATTTATCATGTAATCGAGTTAGTTTTGTTAGGGTTTGATCCCTAGTATCCATTATGTTCTGAGATTGATGTTGCTATGACTTTGCTATGCTTAATGCTTGTCACTAGGGCCCGAGTGCCATGATTTCAGATCTGAACCTATTATGTTTTCATGAATATATTTGTGTTCTTGATCCTATCTTGCAAGTCTATAGTCACCTACTATGTGTTATGATCCGGCAACCCGGAAGTGACAATAATCGGGACCACTCCCGGTGATGACCATAGTTTGAGGAGTTCATGTATTCACTATGCGCTAATGCTTTGTTCCGTTCTCTATTAAAAGGAGGCCTTAATATCCCTTAGTTTCAATAGGACCCGCCGCCACGGAGGGTAGGACAAAAGATGCCATGCAAGTTCTTTTCCATAACCACGTATGACTATATACGGAATACATGCCTACATTACATTGAAGAACTGGAGCTAGTTCTGTGTCACCCTATGTTATGACTGTTACATGAAGAACCGCATCCGGCACAATTATCCATCGCTAATCTGGTGCCTATGAGTTTTCCATATACTGGTTTACACTTATTTACTTTTCCGCTGCTATTGTTACAATCACTACAAAATACCAAAAACATTACTTTTATTGTCTTTACTTTTGTTACCGTTACCACTACTATCATATTACTTTGCTACTAAACACTTTGCTGCAGATAGTAAGTTTCCAGGTGTGGTTGAATTGACAACTCAGCTGCTAATACTTGAGAATATTCTTTGGCTCCCCTTGTGTCGAATCAATAAATTTGGGTTGAATACTCTACCCTCGAAAACTGTTGCGATCCCCTATACTTGTGGGTTATCAAGACCTTTTTCTGGCGCCATTGCCGGGGAGCATAGCTCTATTCTTTGAGTCACTTGGGATTTATATCTGCTTGACACTATGAAGAACTTGAAAGACGATCGAACTACTATTTCGCCTCAACTACGAGGGAGGTAAGGACCGCCATCTAGCCTTGCACTAGATTCTCCTTCATTATGAGTAAGTTTATACACCTAAACCTACTATCGCTGTGAATTTCGATATGTCGATGTTATTGATGATGCCACTTCTGCTATGCATGCTACTTATGATGAAACTACTTCTATGCTTGATACTACTGTGCCCCTTGGTGAATTTCTTGATGAGCAAATTGCTAAGTCTAGAGAAAGAGAAATTATTGAACCTGAATACGATGATGTTAGTGATGATGAAAATATGCCTGCTATTCCTGAGGGTTATCTTTTTGATGTTGAATCTTCTGCAACTATTCTTGCTTGCCAGGATAGACATGAACTTAAGAGGTTGCTAGTTAAATGGAGTAAAGAATCTTTTAGAGATAGGATGAAACCCGACCCTGCTTTTGCTACTTCACCTATCGTGTTCCGATCGGATTATTATGATTTTTCTGTTGATCCAGATATAATTACTTTGGTTGAATCTGATCCTTTTTATGGCTATGAATCTGAAACTGTTGTGGCACATCTTACTAAGTTAAATGATATAGCTGCCTTGTTTACTAATAATGAGAGATCGCACTATATCTATTTACTCAAGATATTTCCGTTCTCATTAAAGGGTGATGCTAAGATATGGTTTAATTCTCTTGATCCTGGTTGTGTGCAAAGTCTCCAGGATATGATTTGTTACTTCTCTGCTAAATATTTCCCTGCTCATAAGAAAAAAGCTGCTTTGAGGGAAATATACAATTTTGTGCAAATTGAAGAAGAGAGTCTCCCACAAGCTTGGGGGAGGCTTCTCAAGTTACTTAATACTTTGCCTGATCATCCTCTTAAGAAACCTGAAATATTTGATATCTTTTATAATGGACTAACTAATGCTTCCATAGATTTCCTGGATAGTTGTGCTGGTTCTCTTTTCAGGGAAAGAACACCGGATGAAGCTGAAATTCTATTGAATAATATGTTGGCAAACGAAAATAATTGGGCACCTCCCGAGCCACCTCCTAAGCCAGTTCCAGAGCCAATTACCGAGCCTATTCCTAAACCAACTCCGAAGAAGAGAGGTGTTCTATTTCTCAGTCCCGAAGATATGCAAGAGGCAAAGAAATCTATGAAAGAAAAAGGTATTAAAGCTGAAGATGTTAAGAATTTACCTCCTATTGAAGAAATACATGGTCTTAATTTACCACCTGCTGAAGAAGTATATGATCTCAATTACTTATTCACTGAAGAACCTCCCGATATCCCGACATAGGTAGTAAAGGTAAATTATCTCTATAGATATGATAAAGATGAAGTCCCTCCTACTAAAATTGTTAGTCAGTGCTTGGATGAGTTTGATGACTTTATGTTTAAGCAAGATGACTTTAATGCTTATTTTGGTAGACAATTAAAACAGAATACCTTTATGATTAAACGCTTGGGTGATTATATGGCTGATATTAGAGGTGAACTTAAAATTATTAGCAAACATGCTGCTATGGTTACCACTCAAGTAGAACAGGTACTTAAAGCTCAGAAAGAAGTGCTTGATGAAATGAATAGTAAGAAAAATGATTATGTTGTTAGAGTGGCTACTAGAACTGGTAGAATGACTCAGGAACCTCTGTATCCTGAAGGCCACCCTAAGAGAATCAAGCAAGATTCTCAGAGAAATAATATTGATGTACCTAGTACTTCTAAGAGGAAGAAAAAGTAAAATGATAGGACTTTGCAAACTTCTAGTGAACCTATTGCTGAACCACCTGAGAATCCAAATGACATCTTTGTTTCTGATGCTGAAACACAATCAGGTGATGAACATGAACCTAGTGATAATGTTAATGATAATGCTCATGTTGATGCTCAACCTAGTAATGATAATGATGTAGAAGTTGAACCTGCTATTGATCTTGATAACCCACAATCAAAGAATCAACGTTATGATAAAATAGACTTTGTTGCTAGGAAACATGCTAAAGAAAGGGAACCATGGGTTCAGAAACCCATGACTTTTCCTCTGAAACCATCCAAGAAAAAGGATGATGAGGATTTCGAGCGCTTTGCTGAAATGATTAGACCCATCTTTTTGCGTATGCGATTAACTGATGTGCTCAAAACAAATCATTATGCTAAGTATATGAAGGATATCATTACTAATAAAATAAAGATACTTGAAGCTGAAATTTCCACCATGCTTGCTAATTATACCTTTAAGGGTGGAATACCAAAGAAACTTGGAGATCCAGGAGTACCTACTATACCTTGCTCCATTAAGAGAAATTATGTTAAAACTGCTTTATGTGATCTTGGAGCCGGCTTCAGTGTTATGCCTCTCTCTTTATATCATAGACTTGACTTGAATAAGTTGACACCTACTGAAATATCTTTGCAAATGGCTGATAAATCAACTGCTATACCTGTCGGTATTTGTGAGGATGTGCCTGTTGTGGTTGCAAACGTTACTATTTTAACGGACTTTGTTATTCTTGATATTCCCAAGGATGATAGTATGTCTATTAGTCTTGGAAGACCTTTCCTTAATACTACAGGGGCTGTTATTGATTCACCAAAGGCAATGTCACTTTTCATGTTAATGGTAATGACCACACGGTACACTTTCCAAGAAAACAACCTCAAGTTTATAGTATCAACTCTATTGGAAAAATTCCATCGATTATATTTGGAGGTTTTGAATTTCCTCTCCCTACTGTCAAGAAAAAGTATGAATTCTTATTGTTGAGGATTTTCATATCCCCGTAGAGGTAACTTAGTGTTATTCAAAATTTCTCCTGTTCCATGATTATTCGGAATGAGTTTGTTAACAAGACTTGATCAACCTTGTTAGTGGGTTCATTTTGATGATCACGAGATGGATGAAACTAGAAGCACAATTTTCTGTACCCTCTTCATATTTTCTGTTATTTAGTAGAAATAAAGTAAAATAGTATTTTTCTGTCTGTTTCCTGACTTATCCGTGCAACATAAAAATATCCCAAAAATAAAAGTTCTCAGAATGCCATGCAAATTTAATATAATTTTTTCGGGAATATTTGACGATTTACTGTGCAAAAATTACCACGGGGGGAGCTGCCACCTGGTCACGAGGTTGGAGGGCGCGCCCCCTGCCTCGTGGGCCCACGGTGGCCCTCCTCCACTTATTCCTGCACCCATTTTCTTCCTCTGCCTCACACAAACACGAAAAACCAACTCAAGCATGAGTTCCAGCTCCCGTTGCTGTGATTTTCGATCTCCTTGCTCAAAGCACCTCTTGCAAAACTGCTTGGGGAGATTGTTCCTTGGTATGTGACTCCTCCATTGGTCCAATTAGTTTTTGTTCTAGTGCTTTATTCATTGCAAATTTGTGCTGAATAGGTGACCATGTTCTTGAGCTTGCATGTCAAATTTATATGGTTCCAAGTAGTTCTAATGCTTTATATAGGCTCTAGGCACTTGCGGGAGTTGTTACTATCAATTTTATTGAAGTTGGTTCACTTTTATTTGAAGTTACTAAAAATTTCAGAAATTTTTCATAGGAAACAATATGATTAGGAGGATGTTCCAAGGTGGTCCTTCAAGGAAGCAAGGTCCCAAGCTTGCAATACGTGATGCTGACGAGGAACCACCAAGAGACGGTCCTGTGAGGCCCTGTGAATGGCCTTCGGAAAATTTTATGAATCAAGTGGGAATCAAAGAAGAATTTAGTGCATATTTGAGTAACGCCGGTCTTGAGGACTTTGAAGCTCACGAATGCCCTCAGTATCATGATCTCACAAGTTCATTTGTGAGGAGGTTTGAGTTTTCATCTTCGCGTAATTCTCCTTCAGTCATGTTTGACCTTTATGACAAATCTTATACCATGGACTTCGAGGATTTCACTTCTGCTTGCAAACTTCCATCTTGGGGTAATGTCAGGGATCCCCCTAAATCTGAATATAGAGACTTTCTTGCTAGAATAACTGTGGGGGAATCTAGAGATATAACACAAGCTACTATAGGGATCATTCACTTTCCTACTATACATTATTTTGCTCTCTTCATAGGTAGATGCATAAATGCTAAGGATGAAGCATGTCACATGTGTGTCCCTGATCTCAGCATTCTCAGGAGTGTTGTGTTAGGAGACCAATCTTATCATATGGGAGCCATTGTAGCTCGCAGGTTGCATCAGAATAGACATAACGGAGATTTCTTTGGAGGAATTTATGCAACCCGTTTAGCTAATTTTCTTGAGATAGACATTCGCGAGGGTGACATGGAAATACCCCCTTCTTATTTAGACTTTGATTCTATGGTTTCCCACCAGTTTGTTGAGAGGACTGAACCACCTCTCCGGTATCGACTAATCTTTAACAGACGTCGTGTGGTCCATATTGCTCTTCCTGCTCCTGCCTTCTTTGATTCACAGACAAAAGGAAGATATATTATTACCAGAGAGGAGGCAGATGAATACGAGAGGAGAACGGAGGCTGCTCGACTCCATGCTATAGCTCAGGAAGCGATAGCCGCTGCATCACAGTATGAACCCAGCTTCACCTACGGGTATCCGCCAGGCTATCCCTGGCAATAGACCAACTTAGCCAAAAGCCTAAGCTTGGGGGAGTACGTATTTCCCACCGACATTACATTCATGTTCACACACACGCTCATTGCTAGATGTCGGTGCTCATACTCTTTCACTGTAATATCCATGCTAGTTTATTTTCTTTTTCCTACTTTCTTCTTGTGTGTTTGATAAACTTTAAGAAAAACCAAAAAAAATTAGTTAGTCTACTTTCCATGCTTGTAGTAGAATTAAAATGAAAACCCAAAAATATTTCCCGTTCTTCTTTTACTTGTTGGGAGCTTTCCCGTGTAAATAGTCTTTATTTTCTTTTCCTTTTTTGGGGGGTTGAGAAGACCATATTGAAAATGCTTAGTGGCTCCTATATGCATGATTGTTTACTTCACTTAGAGCCCATATTACTAGTCTTCTCTCTTGAGTTGAATGCTTGCAGATTCCAGCTTAGTCCAATGCACGTGCACTCTTATTATTATACACACCGTTCGGTCGTGCAAGTGAAAGGCAATAATGACGATATATGATGGACTTATTGGGATGAGAAAAGCTGGTATGAACTCGACCTCTCTTGTTTTTGTAAATATGATGATTCATCGTTCTTGATTCAGCTATTATGAAGTAAACATATTTGCAATAACATTTAGAGATTATAGTTGCTTGTGCCATGCTTGATTAGCTATGAGTTATATGGTTTTCCTTGTGTGCCAACATGCTATTAGAATGATTATGATGTGGTATGATGGGATGGTATCCTCCTTTAAATGTATTGAGTGACTAGACTTGGCACATGTTCACGCATGTAGTTGAATCAAATCAACATAGCCTTCATGATATTTATGTTCATGGTGGATTATATCCTACTCATGCTTGTATTCGGTGTAAATTCATTTTAATGCATGTTTACTACTGTTGTCTCTCTCTCAGTTGGTCGCTTCCCAGTCTTTTGCTAGCCTTCACCAGTACTAAGCGGGAATACTGCTTGTGCATCCAAACTCCTTAAAACCCCAAAGTTGTTCCATATGAGTCCACTATACCTTCCTATATGCGGTATTTACCTGTCGTTCCAAGTAAATTTGTATGTGCCAAACTCTAAACCTTCAAATAAACATTATGTTTTGCATGCTCGAATAGCTCATATGTCAACTAGAGCTGCCCTTATCTTCCGTGTTAGGCGGGTTATTCTCAAAAGGAGTGGACTCCGCTCCTCATTCACGAGAAAATGGCTGGTATACGGGATGCCCAGTCCCGTTCTTTATGCAAACTAAATCAAAATAACTGCAAACAAAACTCCCCCTGGGACCCGTTGAATGTTGGAGGCACTCGTTGTTTCGAGCAAGCCATGGATTGATGCTTGTGGAGGAGGGGGAGTATAA
Organism: Aegilops speltoides; assembly: GCA_021437245.1. Lineage (NCBI taxonomy): Eukaryota > Viridiplantae > Streptophyta > Magnoliopsida > Poales > Poaceae > Aegilops > Aegilops speltoides. Next base: position 127,326,630 of record CM038142.1, on the reverse strand, counting down.
ACTTTACCATTCTGTTTGGGAACCACCTATAATCTGTTTAGCATGGAAGATTTCGTCGTCTTTTAGTTGTTATGTTGACAATGAGAGTATGCCGCTCAAAATATAATTTATCTCTAATTCAAAACCGAGCTCTGGCACCTCTACAAATCCCTGCTTCCCTTTGCGAAGGGCCTATCTATTTACTTGAGTCATCACCCTTCTTATTAAAAAGCACCCGCTGGAGAGCACACTGTCGCTTGCATTCATTATAATTGGTTTATATTGGGTATGACTTGACTGGATCTCTTTTACCATGAATTACAATGTTTAGTCAGTCCTCGATCTTCAAAGGTGCTCTGCATTTATGTTTTGCGGTCTTGGAAAGGGCTAGCGGGATACCATTTTGTTATATTATATTATGATTATTTTGAGAAAGTGTTGTCATCCGAGTTTTATTATTATGGCTCGCTAGCTGATTATGTTATTGATATGAGTAATTGTGAGACCTACGTCTTATTGTGAGTATGGTTAGTTTATAATAATTGCTGAAACTTGAATGCTGGCTTTTCATGTTTACAACAACAAGAGCAAACAGAGTTTGTAAAAGTTTTTCTTTTTCTCTTTTAGTTTGTCAACTGAATTGCTTGAGGACAAGCAAGGGTTTAAGCTTGGGGGAGTTGATACATCTCGGTCGTATCTACTTTTCCAAACACTTTGCGCTTGTTTTGGACTCTAACTTGTATGATTTGAATGGAACTAACCCGGACTAACGCTGTTTTTAGCAGAATTGCCATGGTGTTGTTTTATGTGCAGAAAATAAAAGTTCTCGGAATGACCTGAAACCCCACAGAACACCTTAAAAAAACAATAAAAGATCCTCGCAAAAGATGAAGACCAGGGGGCCCACACCCTATCCACGAGGGTGGGGGTGCCCCCCTGGGTGCGCCCCCCTACCTCGTGGGCCCCCTGGTGGCCCTCCGACGCCAACTCCAACTCCAACTCCATATATAGGCTTTCGGGGAGAAAAAAATCAAAGAGAAGAAATCATCACGTTTTACGATACGGAGCCACCGCCAAGCCCTAATCTCTCTCGGGAGGGCTGATCTGGAGTCCGTTCGGGGCTCCAGAGAGGGGGATTCGTCGCCGTCGTCATCATCAACCATCCTCCGTCACCAATTTCATTATGCTCACCGCTGTGTGTGAGTAATTGCATCATAGGCTTGCTGGACGGTGATGGGTTGGATGAGATTTATCATGTAATCGAGTTAGTTTTGTTAGGGTTTGATCCCTAGTATCAATTATGTTCTGAGATTGATGTTGCTATGACTTTGCTATGCTTAATGCTTGTCACTAGGGCCCGAGTGCCATGATTTCAGATCTGAACCTATTATGTTTTCATGAATATATGTGTGTTCTTGATCCTATCTTGCAAGTCTATAGTCACCTACTATGTGTTATGATCCGGCAACCCCGAAGTGACAATAATTGGGACCACTCCCGGTGATGACCATAGTTCGAGGAGTTCATGTATTCACTATGCGCTAATGCTTTGTTCCAGTTCTCTATTAAAAGGAGGCCTTAATATCCCTTAGTTTCCAATAGGACCCCGCAGCCACGGGAGGGTAGGACAAAAGATGTCATGCAAGTTCTTTTCCATAAGAACGTATGACTATATACGGAATACATTCCTACATTACATTGAAGAACTGGAGCTAGTTCTGTGTCACCCTATGTTATGACTGTTACATGATGAACCGCATCCGGCATAATTATCGATCGCTAATCCGGTGCCTACGAGTTTTCCATATACTGGTTTACACTTATTTACTTTTCTATTGCTACTGTTACAATCACTACAAAATACCAAAAACATTACTTTTACTGTCTTTACTTTTGTTACAGTTACCACTACTATCATATTACTTTGCTACTAAACACTTCGCTGTAGATACTAAGTTTCCAGGTGTGGTTGAATTGACAACTCAGCTGCTAATACTTGAGAATATTCTTTGGCTCCCCTTGTGTCGAATCAATAAATTTGGGTTGAATACTCTACCCTCGAAAACTGTTGCGATCACCTATACTTGTGGGTTATCACATACCCGCTCCCCCTGGACGGGTTGGGGAGCTTCTCCGCCAGTTCCCCGTCGTCGAAAGAAGCCAGTCCGGCTCGGACGGGGACTAGATCTGCGGGAGGAAGAAATCCCTAGGTCTGCAGCTTCACCAGTTGGTTGTGGGATACGGAACACTTTTCCCAGTCCCCCTGCTTGGGGCTGCAAGGGCGGGAGGAAGAGCTGGGAGAGCTAGCCATGCTGGGGTGGCTTTTGGCGAGCAAGCTTTGAGGATTCCTCGTTTGGAGGAGATGGTGTGGATTAGATCTGACGATCCCCGTCTCTTTAATAGACAATTTTTTTATACAGTCAGGGTGGTAAATGCAAAAATGCCCCAACCTCTCGTATTTGCTTGACACGTGGAACTAAAATCATGAAGGTACAGAAGCCGAGGAGCGCGTCATTAAATGAAGGGCCGGACACTGCCATTCAAGTCAAGTACTTTGAAGTATTCGGAGAAGGAACCCGCCTTGCAATGTCGAAGACAATCTGCGCACCGGACTCATCGTCATTGAAGCCTGGTTCGGGGGCTACTGAGGGAGTCCTGGATTAGGGGGCCCTCGGACAGCAGGACTATGTACAATAGCCGAACTGTTGGACTATGAAGACACAAGATAGAAGACTTCGTCCCGTGTCTGGATAGGACTCTCCTTTGCGTGGAAGGCAAGCCTGGTGATTCGTATATGTAGATTCCTTTCTCTGTAACCAACTTTGTGTAACCCTAGCCCCCTTCGGTGTCTATATAAACCGGAGGGTTTAGTCTGTAGGACAACAATCATAATCTCATAGGCTAGACTTCTAGGGTTTAGCCATTACGATCTCGTGGTAGATCAACTCTCGTAATACTCATATTCATCAAGATCAATCAAGCAGGAAGTAGGGTATTACCTCCATAGAGAGGGCCCGAACCTGGGTAAAACATCGTGTCCCCCGCCTCCTGTTACCATCAGCATTAGACGCACCGTTCGGGACCCCCTACCTGAGATCCGCCGGTTTTGACACCGACAACGTCATCGAGCTGAATGTGTGCTGAACGCGGAGGTGCCGTACGTTCGGTACTTGGATCAGTTGGATCACGAAGATGTTCGACTACATCAACCGCGTTACTTGACGCTTCTGCTTTCAGTCTATGAGAGCATGTGGACACAATCTCCCTGCTCGTTGCTATTCTTCTCCTAGATAGATCTTGTGTGATCGTAGGATTTTTTTTTGAAATATTACGTTCCCCTATAGTGGCATCCGAGCCAGGTCTATGCATAGATGTTATATGCACGAGTAGAACACAAAGAGTTGTGTGTGATAATAGTCATACTGCTTACTAGCAACGTCTTACTTTGATTTGGCGGTATTGCTGGATGAAGCGGCCCGGACCGACATTACATGACCACGTTCATGAGACTGGTTCTACCGACGTGCTTCCCACATAGATGGCTAGCAGGTGTCTGTTTCTCCAACTTTAGTTGAATCGAGTATGACTATGCCCGGTCCTTGTTGAAGGTTAAAACAGCATGCTTGACGAAAAATCGTTGTGGTTTTGATGCGTAGGTAAGAACAGTTCTTGCTAGAAGGCCGTAGCAGCCACGTAAAACATGCAACAACAAAGTAGAGGACGTCTAACTTGTTTTTGCAGGGCATGTTGTGATGTGATATGGTCAAGACGTGATGAGGTATAAATTGTTGTATGAGATGATCATGTTTTGTAAAAGTTATCAGCAACTGGCAGGAGCCTTATGGTTTTCTCTTTATTGCATAAGATGCAAGCGCCATGTAATTGCTTTACTTTATTGCTATGCGATAGCAATAGTTGCAAAAGCAATAGTTGGCGAGACGACCATGTGACGACACGTTGATAGAGATCAAGATGATGGAGATCATGGTGTCATGCTGGTGACGATGGAGATCATGACGGTACTTTGGAGATGGAGATCAAAGGCACAAGATGATGATGGCCATATCATGTCACAAATTTTGATTGCATGTGATGTTTATATTTTATGCATCTTATTTTGCTTAGTACGGCGGTAGCATTATAAGATGATCCCTCACTAAATTTCAAGGTATAAGTGTTCTCCCCGAGTATGCACCATTGCGAAAGTTCGTCATGCCGAGACACCACGTGATGATCGGGTGTGATAAACTCTACGTTCACATACAACAGGTGCAAGCCAGTTTTGCACACGCAGAATACTCGGGTTAAACTTGACGAGCCTAGCATATGCAGATATGGCCTCGAAACACTGAGATCGAAAGATCAAACGTGAGTCATAGAGTAGATATGATCAACATAGTGATGTTCACCATTGAAAACTACTCCATCTCACGTGATGATCGGACATGGTTTAGTTGATATGGATCACGTGATCATTTAGATGACTCCAGGGATGTCTATCTAAGTGGGAGTTCTTAAGTAATATGATTAATTGAACTTTAATTTATCATGAACTTAGTCTTGATAGTATTTGCAAATTCTATTGTAGATCAATAGCTCGCGATGTAGTTCCCCGTTTTATTTTTGATATGTTCCTAGAGAAAACTATGTTGAAAGATGATAGTAGCAATGATGCGGACTAGGTCCTGATCTGAGGATTATCCTCATTGCTGCACAGAAGAATTATGTCCTTGATGCACCGCTAGGTGACAGAACTATTGCAGGAGTAGATACAGACATTATGAACGTTTGACAAGCTCGGTATGATGACTATTTGATAGTTTAGTGCACCATGCTTTACGGCTTAGAACCGGGACATCAAAAATGTTTTGAACGAGATGTAGCATATGAGATGTTCCAAGAGTTGAAATTGGTATTTCAGACTCATGCCCGAGTCGAGAGGTATGAGACCTCTGACAAGTATTTTTCCTACAAGATGGAAGAGAATAGCTCAACCAGTGAGCATGTGCTCAGAATGTCTGAGTACTACAATTACTTGAATCAAGTGGGAGTTAATCTTCCAGATAATATAGTGATTGACAGAGTTCTCTAGTCACTATCACCAAGTTACTAGAACTTCGTGATGAACTATAATATGCAAGGGATAACGAAAATGATTCCCAAGCTCTTCGCGACGCTGTAATCGGTGAAGGTAGAAATCAAGAAAAAGCATCAAGTGTTGATGGTTCACAAGACCACTACTTTCAAGTAAAAGGGCAAGGGAAAGAAAGGGAACTTCAAGAAGAATGGCAAGCAAGTTGCCACTCCCGTGAAGAAGCCCAAAGCTAGACCTAAGCCTGAAACTGAGTGCTTCTACTGCAAAGGGAATGGTCACTGGAAGTGTAACTACCCTAGATACTTGGCGGATAAGAAGGATGGCAAAGTGAACAAAGGTATATTTGATATACATGTTATTGATGTGTACTTTACTAGTGTTTATAGCAATCCCTCGGTATTTGATACTGTTTCAGTTACTAAGAGTAGTAACTCTAAACAAGAGTTGCAAAATAAACAGAGACTAGTTAAGGACGAGGTGACGATGTGTGTTGGAAGTGATTCCAAGGTTGATAAGATCACCATCGCATGCTCCCTTTACCTACGGGATTAGTGTTGAACCTAAAATAAATGTTATTTGGTGTTTGCGTTGAGCATGAATATGATTGGATCATGTTTATTGTAGTACGGTTATTCATTTAAGTCAAAGAATAATTGTTGTTCTGTTTACATGAATAAAACTTTCTATGGTCATACACTTAATATAAATGGTTTATTGAATCTCGATCGTAGTGATACACATATTCATAGTATTGATGCCAAAAGATGCAAAGTTGATAATGATAGTGCAACTTACTTGTGACACTGTCGTTTAGGTCATATTGGTGTAAAGCGCATGAAGAAACTCCATGCAGATGGACTTTCGGAATCACTTGATTATGAATCACCTGATTCTTGCAAACCATGCCTCATGGGCAAGATGTCTAAGACTCTGTTCTCCGGAACAATGGGGCGAGCCACTGACTTATTGGAAATAATACATACCGATGTATGCGGTCCGATGAGTGTTGAGGCTCGCGGCGGGTATCGTTATTTTCTAACCTTCACATATGGTTTGAGCAGATATGGGTTTATCTACTTGATTAAACACAAGTCTCAAACATTTGAAAAGTTCAAAGAATTTCAGCGTGAAGTAGAGAATCATCGTAACAAGAAAATAAACTTTCTACGATCTGATCGTAGAGGCAAATATTTGAGTTACGAGTTTGGCCTTAAATTAAAACAACGTGGAATAGTTTCACAAACTCATGCCACCTGGAACACCACAACATAATGGTGTGTCCTAACGTCAAAACTGTACTTTACTGGATAGAGTGCAATCTATGATGTCTCTTACTGATTTACCACTATCGTTTTGGGGTTATGCATTAGAGACAGCTACATTCACGTTAAATAGGGCACCATCTAAATCCATTGAGATGACACCGTATGAACTATGGTTTGGCAAGAAACCTAAGCTGTTGTTTCTTAAAGTTTGGAGTTGCGATGCTTATGTGAAAAAGTTTCAACCTAGCTTGAACCCAAATCGGAGAAGTGCGTCTTCATATGATACGCAAAAGAAACTGTCGGGTACACCTTCTATCACAGATCTGAAGGCAAGATATTTGTTGCTAAGAATGGATCCTTTCTAGAGAAGGAGTTTCTTTCGAAAGAAGTGAGTGGGAGGAAAGTAGAACTTGATGAGGTAATTCTACCTTCTCCTGAATTGGAAAGTAGTTCATCACAGAAATCAGTTCTAGCGATGCCTACACCAATTATTGAGGAAGTTAATGATGATGATCATGAAACTTCAGATCAAGTTACTATTGAACCTTGTAGGTCCCAGAGTACGTTCCGCACCAAAGTTGTACGGTAATCCTATTCTAGATTTCATGTTACTAGACCATGACGAACCTACGAACTATGAGGAAGCAATGATGAGCCCAGATTCCCCGAAATGGCTTAAGGCCATAAAATCTGAGATAGGATCCATGTATGAGAACAAAGTATGGACTTTGGTTGACTTGCCCGATGATCGGCAAGCCATAGAGAATAAATGGATCTTCAAGAGGAAGACGAACGGTGATGGTAGTGTTACTATCTACAAAGCTCGACTTGTCGCAAAAAGGTTTTTTGACAAGTTCAAGGTGTTGACTAATACGTCTCCAACGTATCTATAATTTTTTATTGGTCCATGCTATTATATTACCCCTTTTGGATGTTTATGGGCTTTATTTTACACTTTTATATCATTTTTGGGACTAACCTACTAACCGGAGGCCCAGCGCATATTGTTGTTTTTTTGCCTATTTCAGTATTTCGAAGAAAAGGAATATCAAACGGAGTCCAAAGGAATGAAACCTTCGGGAGCGTGATTTTGGGAACGAACGTGATCCAGAGGACTTGGAGTGCAAGTCAAGAAGCAGCCGAGGCTCCCACGAGATAGGAGGGCTCCCCCTACAGGGCGCGCCCCCCTGTCTCATGGGCCCCTCGGGCGGCCACCGATGTACTTCTTCCTCCTATATAAGCCTACGTACCCCGAAAACATTCAGGGGCAGATGAAACACAATTTCCACCATCAGAACATACTCAGATCCGCGAGATCCCATCTTGGAGCCTTGGCATGCGTTCGCGAATGGGGAATCGACCATGGAGGGCTTCTACATCAACACCATAGCCCCTCCGATGAGTTGTGAGTAGTTTACCACAGACCTACGGGTCCATAGTTATTAGCTAGATGGCTTCTTCTCTCTTTTTGGATCTCAATACAATGTTCTCCCCCTCTCTTGTGGAGATCTATTCGATGTAAACTCTTTTTGCGGTGTGTTTGTCGAGATCCGATGAATTGTGGGTTTATGACCAAGTTTATCTATAAATAATATTTGAATCTCCTCTGAATTCTTTTATGTGTGATTGAGTTATCTTTGCAAGTCTCTTCGAATTATCAGTTTGGTTTGGCCTACTAGATTAATCTTTCTTGCCATGGGAGAAGTGCTTAGCTTTGGGTTCAATCTTGCGGTGTCCTTACCCAGTGACAGAAATGGTTGCAAGGCACGTATTGTATTGTTGCCATTGAGGATAACAAGATGGGGTTTATATCATATTGCATGAGTTTATCCCTCTATATCATGTTATCTTGCTTAAGGCGTTACTCTGTTCTTATGAACTTAATAATCTAGATGCAGGCATGAGTCGGTCGATGTGTGGAGTAATAGTAGTAGATACAGGCAGGAGTCGGTCTACTTGTTGCGGACGTGATGCTTATATACATGATCATGCCTAGATAATGTCATAATTATTCGCTTTTCTATCAATTGCTCGACAGTAATTTGTTCACCCACCCACCGTAATACTTATGCTATCTCGAGAGAAGCCACTAGTGAAACCTATGGCCCTCGGCTCTATCTCTTATCATACTTGCTTCCAATCTACTATTATTTGCATCATTACTTTTTGCATCTATATTATAAAATACCAAAAATATATTTATCTTATCTTACTATCTTTATTAGATCTCACTTTCGCAAGTGGCCGTGAAGGGATTGACAACCCCTTTATTGTGTTGGTTGCGAGTTCTTTGTTTGTTTGTGTAGGTGCATGGGACTTTTGAGGAGCCTCCTACTGGATTGATACCTTGGTTCTCAAAAACTAAGGGAAATACTTACGCTACTATTGCTGCATCACCATCTCCTCTTTGAGGAAAACCAACGCAAGCTCAATACATAACATTGACTATGATGAGATTTTCTCACTCATAGTGATGCTTAAGTCTGTCCGAATCATGTTAGCAATTGCCACATTTTATGAAATCTGGCAAACGGATGTCAAAACTACATGCCTTAATGGATTTCTTAAAAGAAGAATTGTATATGATGCAACAAGAAGGTTTTGTCGATCCTAAAGGTGCTAACAAAGTTTACAAAGCTTGAGCGATCCATCTATGGACTGGTGCAAGCATCTCGGAGTTGGAATATACGTTTTGATGTGTTGATCAAAGCATATAGTTTTATACAGACTTGCGGTGAAGCCTGTATATACAAGAAAGTGAGTGGGAGCACTACAGCCTTTCTGATAAGTATATGTGGATGACATATTGTTGATCGGAAATGATGTAGAATTTTCTAGAAAGCATAAAAGAAGTTTTGAAAGGAGTTTTCAAAGAAAAACCTCGGTGAAGATGCTTACATATTGAGCATCTAAGATCTGTAGAGATAGATCAAGACGCTTGATAAGTTTTTTCAATGAGTACATACCTTGACAAGTTTTTGAAGTAGTTCAAAATGGAACAGTCAAAGAAGAAGTTCTTGCCTGTGTTGCAAGGTGTGAAGTTGAGTAAGACTCAAAGCCCGACCACGGCAGAAGATAGACAGAGAATGAAAGTCATTCCCTATGCCTCAGCCATAGGTTGTGTATAAAGTATGCCATGCTGTGTACCAGACCTATTGTATACCCTGCCCTGAGTTTGGCAAGGGAATACAATAGTGATCTAGGAGTAGATCACTGGACAATGGTCGAAATTATCCTTAGACGACTAAGGAAATATTTCTCGGTTATGGAGGTCATGAATAGTTCGTCACAAAGAGTTACGTTGATGCAAGCTTTGACACCGATCTAGATGACTCTGAGTCTCAATCTGGATACATATTGAAAGTGGGAGCAATTAGCTAGATTAGCTCCATTCACAGCATTGTACACATAGAAAATTTGCAAAATACATACGGCTCTGAATGTGGCAGACCCATTGACTAAACTTCTCTCACAAGCAAAACATGATCACACCTTAGTACTCTTTGGATGTTAATCACATGGCGATGTGAACTAGATTATTGACTCTAGTAAACCCTTTGGATATTGGTCACATGGCGATGTGAACTATTGGTGTTAAATCACATGGCGTGTGAACTAGATTATTGACTCTAGTGCAAGTGGGAGACTGAAGGAAATATGCCCTAGAGGAAATAATAAAGTTGTTATTTATATTTCCTTATATCATGATAAATATTTATTATTCATGCTAGAATTGTATTAACCAGAAACTTAGTACATGTGTGAATACATAGACAAACAGAGTGTCCCTAGTATGCCTCTACTTGACTAGCTCGTTATCAAAGATGGCTAAGTTTCCTAGCCATAGACATGTGTTGTCATTTGATGGACGGGATCACATCATTAGAGAATGATGTGATGGACAAGACCCATACGTTAGCTTAGCATAATGGTCGTTAAGTTTTATTGCTATTGCTTTCTACATGACTTATACATGTTCCTCTGACTATGAGATTATGCAACTCCCGATTACCGGAAGAACACTTAGTGTGCCATCAAACGTCACAAACATAACTGTGTGATTGTAAAGATGCTCTATAGGTGTATCCGAAGGTGTTTGTTGGGTTGGCATAGATCCAGATTAGGATTTGTCACTCTGTGTATCGGAGAGGTATCTCTGGGCCCTCTTGGTAATGCACATCACTATAAGCCTTGCAAGCAATGTAACTAATGAGTTAGTTGTGGGATGATGCATTACGGAACGAGTAAAGAGACTTGCTAGTAACAAGATTGAAATAGGTATGATGATACTGAAGATCGAATCTCGGGCAAGTAACATACTGATGACAAAGGGAACAACGTATGTTGTTATGCGGTTTGACCGATAAAGATCTTTGTAGAATATGTAGGAGCCAATATGAGCATCCAGGTTCCGCTATTGGTTATTGACTGGATATGTGTCTCGGTCATGTCTACATAGTTCTCAAACCCATAGGGTCCGCACGCTTAACGTTTGATGACGATTTGTATTATGAGTTATGTGATTTGATGACCGAAGCTTGTTCGGAGTCCCGAATGAGATCACGGACATGATGAGGAGTCTCAAAATGGTCGAGAGAAAGATTCAAATATTGGAAGGTTGCATTTGGACATCGGAATGGTTCCTAGTGGTTCTGGCATTTTTCCGGAGTATTGGGAGGTTACCGGAACCCCCCGGGAGAAGTTATGGGCCTTATGGGCCATAAGGGGGAAGCACACCAGCCCACAAGGGGCTAGTGCACCCCCAACCCTTGGGCAGGAGGCCGATTAGGACTAGGAGAAGGCCCCCCCCCTTTCCTCCTCCTTCTCCCTTCCCCCTTTGCTACTCCGTGTGGGAGGTGGAATCCTACTAGGACTAGGGAGTCCTAGTACGACTCCACACCTTGGCGCGCCCCCTAGGGTCGGCTGCCTCTCCCTCTCCCTCCTTTAAATACGGAGGCAGGGGGAACCCCAAAGACACACAAGTTTCTCTTAACCGTGTGCGGTGCCCCCCTCCACAGTTACACACCTCGGTCATATCGTCGCAGTGCTTAGGCGAAGCCCTGCGACGGTAACTTCATCATCACCATCGCCACGCTATCGTGCTGACGGAACTCTCCCTCGGCCTCAACTGGATCAAGAGTTCAAGGACGTCATCGAGCTGAACGTGGAGGTGTCGTATGTTCGGTACTTGGATCGGTTGGATCACGAAGACGTTCGACTACATCAACTGCGTTACTTGACACTTCTGCTTTCGGTCTATGAGAGTACGTGGACACACTCTCCCCGTTCGTTGTTATGCTTCTCCTAGATAGATCTTGCGTGATCGTAGGAATTTTTTTGAAATAATAAGTTCTGATACGTCCATTTTGCACCATGCTTTTATATTGATATTTATTGCATTATGGGTTGTTACTACACATTATGTCACAATACTTATGCCTTTTTCTCTCTTATTTTACAAGGTTTACATGAATAGGCTCTGGTGCGCGTCGGTCCTAAACAAACGGTTTTTTCCCCTTTCCGCGACGGCATTTGGATCCGTCGCCAAGTGAGTATGTGCGATAGGGTGTCCTTCCCACACGACCTAGAAATCATCGGGGATAGGCCCTCCTGGGACCCAGGCTGGGGCTGTGTGCGATCGAGCGAGGCATCGAAACCCAATCATTTTCGTAGGTATGTACATCCCACACGGTAACCTGAGAAAATCATTTCCGTTGGTATGTACATCCCACACGGTAATCCGAGAAAATCATTTCCGTAGGTATGTACATACCACATGGTGAATCCCAGAAAAACATTTCCGTTCGTATGTATATCACACAAAGCCAATCCAAGGAATATGTTTCCATTCTTATGTACATCCCACACAGTCAATCCAGGGAAAACGTTTTCGTTCGGACGTAAATCCCACACACTTTTATGTGCAGGCTCGTGTGTGAAAGGTGTAACTATCACACACGGTCTTCCTTGGTTAACTGTTTGCTTTTATCAACTATATCACACACGATTTGATGAAGAAAACTGTGTGGCATTGGGCTATCCATCGCAAGCACTTTTACTACTAGAACCGTTTGCAAAGGTCCATGTCACATTTAGCAGGTTTATTAGTTTACAATTAATAATTCCAGTATTATGCAAATTCACATTTCATATCGAACAGTTGTTTGCCAATTTCATATCAGGCACATAAATATATTATAACATCACAATGCAGTAGCTACATGAAAACAGCACAATACAACATATAGCTAGTTCAATTTCATAAGAACAATATATTCATTTCCCTAATCGAAGTCATCCAGGCTCGTCTTATCCACCTCTGCTTTCAGTTCAGTAAGAACCCATTTTGCACGGTCGAACTGGCAAAGTGCCTCCTCCTTCGCCAACACCATCTTAGCAAAGTATGATTTAAAAAATCTGAGCTCATTCTCCACCTTCAAATTTTTATCCCGCATCTTGAAATATGCTTCAGCATTGACAAGACTTTCTCTAAGCCTATGTGTGTTCACTTCCTCATACATGCTCCAGAGCTTCGTTAGGAACATCTACAAAGACTGTGGCCACTCTTGATCAACCCACTCCAAGTAAGAACATTGCCGTTCATCCTATAATATTTAAATTAGATCAGTAACAATTGTAGGGGAAATGGTTTTATAGCAACATAGAAAATCACCAATGCTTATTTTGAAAAACTGAAGAAACATGTTAATTATGACATATCTTCTCAAAAAGATCAATGTGCAAATGAAATAATTGGTACTGAGACAACAACCAAATTCTGGAACATCAGAAGCTATAATTAACTGCAACGATGCTACAAGTTCTTACTCATGTACAATAAATAACAAATTGAACATTTTATGAGGAAGGTAAATATAACTGCAACAGCATAGCGGCAGTGTTTGGATGACAGCAAATTGATACTAACACGTGTGTACATGTACAAATTTAGTAACATAGAACTAATAGCACTAAGACCGTCCACTATGTATGCCAAAACTGGTGTAAAGACAACTGTTGCTACATCTCGCACCGGTGCCCTGAACTGGCGAGCCGACGCAGCGGAAAAAATTAGGACCCGGACTCCGGAGCACGGAGTTGCTCTGGTGCCCAGTTCCTTCGTGCCATAAAGATTTAGTATTTCACTGCTTGGCTGCTCGGATGTGTGGACCAAAGTTGGCTGCACAACTGCTGAAGTAGTGCCAAATAATTTTCTAATGGCACCACTGATGAGATGGCAATGATTTAAGATACTAGGTACAAACTGTGACACTGTCTTAGGATGCGTTTGGTTGAAGGTGTGGTATGAATGGGTTGGGACCGTGATAGTATCTGAATCACATCTAACAAATGATTTGTAACAACAGAAGAGGGTCTAACCTTCTCTACGCATGCCAGAAACTTCCTCCCAGTGTCCACAGAATCAAACGCAAGTAGCTTCACGCATGTAGATTGATCGTGACAACAAGAAGATAGATCTTCAGCCACCCCGCTCCATTCGTTGCCACTGATGGTCTTAGGAAGCTACAAGAGGAAGAAACGACTCAAATCGACCTCCGGGTAAAAATCCTTCATTCCAAGTAATAGCCCGAGAGAGAGAAGAGAGGCATACCCGGGTGGTGAAGGAGTAGTCACCGGAGGAGGAACCGCTGCAGATGTCTTTGAAGAATACCATGGCGACCCCGGCGGTAGGATGCGAGATGGCGAGAGCGAGGAAGCGGCTACAGCTTAGCAAGGAAGGGAGGAAGGAGGAAACAGGGGAAATATGACTTGTGGTCGGGGAGAAAGGGGGGTGGGGAAGGGGGGAAGGGGGGCGGGGTAGATATTTTGGCGGTAGGCCAAAATTTTGGAAATGTGGAGGGAAACTTTGAGCGGTGCCGCCGGACCATTCACTTTGAACGATTGTGTGCATCGCAAATGATTCTTCTGCTTTACACGCATGGAGAGTTTGATAATTCAAATTTTGGTCTCAAGGCATGGGCACATTCACTTTGAACGCGCGCGGTGCCGCCGGACCATTCACTTTGAATGATTGTGTACATCGCAAACGATTCTTCTGCTTTACACGCATGGGATGAGTTTGATAATTCAAATTTTGGTGGAAATTTCCTCGGGTACGTCATTGCATAATTTAACATCACTTGCTAATTTGGGCACACAAAAGAGTGTACAGCAGACATACCACACTTACTGAATCGAGCAATTTTAGTAATTACACAGAGACCATTGACCTAAACATTGCTCTAACAAAAGACCAGCATTAAAAACAAAACCGTAGTACGCATAATTACAAATCCGCCGCTGCGCTGGCCAATGCATCGCCGGTGTGAGATGAGACGTCGATGACTTGTCCTAGCGACATGCCTCCGTTGGTGGACTCCGTGTCCCCCTGCTGAAGTCGACCGCATCCTCATCCTCGTCCTCGTCCTCGTCCTCGGCGCCGTCCTCAAGGTTGTAGTACTCGTACCAGTGGCTGCGCCAGAGCTCGCTTTGGTACTCCACCGCCGATTCCTCGACGGATAGACTCTTCTCTACCTCGACCTCAGCCACGTGCAACTCCTCCTCCCGGCGCTCCTCGATTTCCACCGCTTCCTGCATCTCCAGCTCCCGCTCGGCGACCTCATGAGGAAGCAGGTGCTCCATGGCCACCACCACCTTTTTAGACGTGGGTTGCATGCTGGAGTCCAAGGTGGCCTGAAATATATTGGCATGTGCATCCTTGATCTTGGCGTGGATGGCCTCGACCCGGGCCAGGGCGACATCAGTGGCATGGACGGCAGCTCGAGTGCTCTCGGCGTTTGCAACCGCCGTCGCAGCAGCTGCTGCAGCTGTCTCGGCTGTTGCAGCTGCCCTGTCGGTTGTTGCAGCTGCCCTATCGGCTGCCGCAAACGCCCTCTCGGCGGAAGCGGACATGCTTAATGCGGATGCGGCAGCACTCTCGGCGTAGGCGGCCACGATCTCGGCACAGGCGGCGGCGCTTGGGGGACGCAAGCATCGTACGGGCCTTCACGAAGCATTTCCACGGCATCATCTTTGCAAGAAGGGGGTGCGGGAATGGGGATCAGGATTAGTGGATTCGGGGGTTGCCGGCACTAGAGCAGACAAGACGGCAAATCTTAAGGAGGGAGACTTAAATAGACCCAGCTATTTTCATCGCAAACGGTTCCTAGAACACAACTGTGTGTGATGTTGTAGATATTTTTTATTAGCTGTGAAAGACGGATTTGGAATAAAGTGCCAACGTATGGTGTTTTAAATGAACAAGAAATTTTGTAGTACTAATACAACTATCATGTCAAATTTTGGAAAATTTCAGGGGTCATTTGACCTTCTAAGACATTTAAGTGATTTTCTAGCCATTTAATGACCGTAATTGAAATTTGAACTACATGTACATGCAACAGCTAACCATAACAGTTTGAAGACTCATATTTCGTGTACTTCTTTGCGATTTAATTCCATGTGGAATAAATTGGAAGGAATTTTCAAACATATTGGTCCAACGGCTATGACGCAATTAAGCATGGAGTGAGATGGCATTTTAATTCCAAAAAATTAAAAAAATCAAAAACACATGAGACCTTGGTTGATGTAATGTCATGCCACCAAGATGATGTGGTAAAAAATTGGCATGTTTGACCAAAGTTTGGACACACACCCCTCACAAACCGGAGCAACTCAATAGAAGGTTCGTGGTTCCGAGAGGGAACAATGCATGCTTGATGACGAACGGGAGATAGCTTCCTCTTACGGCCTTCAAATTTTTTTCTACGTCTAACATGCACTACTACAACTCTAATGTGAAATTTTTGAAAATTCTAGGGGTCATTTGACCTTTTAAAGACATTTAGGTGATTTTCTAGCCATTTAATGACCGTAATTCAAATTTGAACTACATCTACATGCAACGCGTAACCAAAATGGTCTGAAAAATCATATTTGTGTACTTGTGTGCGAGTTAATTCCATGTGCAGTAAACTAGAAGGAATTTTCAAACATATTTGTATCACGACCTGCACACATATGCATGAATATGTATGCATGGAGTGGCATGACATTTTAATTCCAAAAAATCAGAAACACATGAAACCTTGGTTGATGTAATGTCATGCCACCAAGATGATGTGGTAAAGAAATTGGCATGTTTGACGAAAGTTTAGACACACACCCCTCACAAACCGGAGCAAATCACTAGAAGGTTCGTGGTTCCGAGAGGGAACAATGCATGTTTGATGACGAACGGGAGATAGATTCCTCTTACGGCCTTCAAATATTTTTCTACGTCTAACATGCACTACTACAACTGCAATGTGAAATTTTGGAAAATTCTAGGGGTCATTTGACATTTTAAAGACATTTAAGTGATTTGCTAACCATTTAATGACCGTAATTCAAATTTGAACTACATCTACATGCAACGCAGAACCATAACGGTTTGAAAAATCATATCTGTGTACTTGCGTGTGACTTAATTCCATGTGCAGTAAATTAAAAGGAATTTTCAAACATATTGGTCTCACGACATGGACACATGCATACGTATGCATGGAGTGACATGGCATTTTAATTCAAAGAAATAGAAAAATGATCAGAAACACGTGAAACCTTGGTTGATGTAATGTCATGCCACCAAGATGATGGTAAAGAAATTGGCATGTTTGACGAAAGTTTGGACACACCCTTTCACAAACCGGAGCAACTCGCTAGAAGGTTCGTGGTTCCGAGAGGGAACCATGCATGTTTGATGACAAACGGGAGATAGTTTCCTCTTACGGCCTTGAAATTTTTTCTACGTCTAATGTGCACTAGTACAACTGTAATGTGAAATTGTGGAAAATTCTAGGGGTCATTTGACCTTTCGAAGACATTTAAGTGATTTTCTAACCATTTAATGACCCTAATTCAAATTTAAACTACATCTACATGCAATGCCTAACCAAAACGGTTTGAAAAATCATATATGTGTACTTGTGTGCGAGTTAATTCCATGTGCGGTAAATTAGAAGGAATGTTCAAACATATTGGTCTCATGACATGGACACATGCATACGTATGCATGGAGTGACATGGCATTTTAATTCAAAAAAATAGAAAAATGATCAGAAACACATGAAACCTTGGTTGATGTAATGTCATGCCACCAAGATGATGTGGTAAAGAAATTGGCATGTTTGACGAACGTTTGGACACACGCCCCTCACAAACCGGAGCAACTCGGTAGAAGGTTCATGGTTCCGAGAGGGAACAATGCATGTTTGATGATGAAAGGATGATAGCTTCCTCTTACGGCCTTCAAATTTTTTCCTACGTTTAATGTGCAACTGTTGTGTGAAAATTTGGTAAATTTTAGGGGTCATTTGACCTTCTAAAGACATTTAAGTGATTTTCTAACCATTTAATGACCGTAATTCAAATTTGAACTACATCTACATGCAATGTCTAACCAAAACGGTTTGAAAAATCATATTTTTCTGTACTTGTGTGCGAGTTAATTCCATGTGCAGTAAATTCGAAGGAATTTTCAAACATATTGGTGTCAAGGCATGGGCACATGCATGGAGTGCATGCCATGGCATTTTAGTTCCAAAAAATAAAAAAATTATCAGAAAAACATGAAACCTTGCTTGATTTAATGTCATGCCAACAAGATGATGTGGTAAAAAAATTGGCCTGTTTGACGAAAGTTTGGACACACACCCCTCACAAACCGGAGCAACTCACTAGAAGGTTCGTGGTTCCGAGAGGGAACAATGCATGTTTGATGACGGACGGGAGATAGCTTCCTCTTACGGCCTTCAAATTTTTCCCCTATGTTTAACATGCACTTATACAACTATCATGTGAAAAAATGGAAATTTTTAGGGGTCATTTGACCTTTTAAAGACATTTAAGTGGTTTTCTAACCATTTAATGACCGTAATTCAACTTTGAACTACATCTACATGCAACGCCTAACCAAAACGGTTTCAAAATCATATTTTTGTGTACTTGTGTGCGAGTTAAAAATCATCAGACGATGTAACTATCTGGTGTTCAAAAAAGAAAATGTAAGGATCTGGCAAGACAACCGGCCCCCACACGATTGGCACTCTATCTTGCGGCTCGAGGTTTGGTAGGTGATTGGCGGGGATCATTAATCAGACACGGTTCTGTATTGGAAACCGTCAGCTATTATGTTCACACATGGATTTGCTGCGGGAATTGTGTGTAATTCAAACTACAGTACTCGTAAATTCCGGCGATCGGCGTGTGTCTGTCCC
This sequence comes from Aegilops speltoides, assembly GCA_021437245.1. Lineage (NCBI taxonomy): Eukaryota > Viridiplantae > Streptophyta > Magnoliopsida > Poales > Poaceae > Aegilops > Aegilops speltoides. The sequence continues at coordinate 127,308,031 of CM038142.1, read as the reverse complement.
CGTCGATCTACATTCCGGCCGCCAATAAATACTACCTTGCTCACGTCGTCCCGCCTGCATTCTCATCTACATCCTCCCCTCGCTCGCCCTCTCTCTCTCTCTCTCTCAAATCTCCGCCATGGCGCCGCTGGTCTGCCCACGCGCCGACGAGGAGTCGCCGTCCCCTGAGGGCGCTCACTCGATTAGCAGCGACGAGGACCCCTACGCGTCTCCTGACGAGGTTGGGCCGGACCCCCCAACTTTGGATTGGTTTTGGGACCAGTACAATCTTTGTCTGTCGAAGTCACTGCCGTCGGCTGAGAAAGCCAGGCAAGAGGCGTTCAAGAAGGAGATGGCAGAGGAGGAAGCCAGGTACCAGGCGGCATGTGAAGCCCGTGATGCCGCTTGGAAAAAGGAGGCGGCGGACCTTTGGGGGCGAGCGCGTCGTAATGGCGAGGAGGTGTACGAAGACGGGTACTTCATGAGGAAGGTCATAGGCATTGGGCGCCTCGTCGCTGCATGGAGGTGGGCCGATAAGCTCCAGCGTGCCACCGACAAGGAGCTCCGGTGGGCGCCCAACGAAATGGCAAGATCGGCCGCGCGCGTCCGCCAGCAAGAGGCAGATCGGTACATCAAGCGCTGCGAGGCGGAGGAGTCGGAGTACTGCCTCCGCACTGGGAAGATGTCGCGCACCAGGGAGCCGCTGGCGAGGGGCTGTCGGAATACTGGCCCCAAAAGGGATTATTAGTTTTAGTATTGTTTGTTTTCAATTTTATGCATTGTACCTAGTAGTTAAGTATCATCACGTATATGTGATGACATATATATATATATATATATATATATATATATTCTATGATGATCTAATGAACAATTAATGTGTGTGTATATATATATATTATGAATTCCATTTTCTATCTGTTTTTGTATATTTGAATCTAACTGTTATCATCCATATATACAGAATGGAAAGCGTATATACACACACTGAAACAGAACATATAAGAATGGAAAACATAGTACACACATAGAAACAGAGCAATAAATAGAACAATACTATGATTGCTGTGAATACATAGGTATCCACATCAAAACGACATCCCAAAATAAAACGCGTCCATAAGACCATGACCAGCAGCCCTTGCCTAGGGTAGCTCTTGGCTCTGCCTAAACTCGTGCAGGCATTCGTCCAAGCAGTCGACATGCTCGCGGTACATCTAGAGTGCGATCTCGAGCTCCAAGTTGGCTATTTCATCGGAGATCACCAGCTCGAGGATGCGACGGCCATGTTCCTCTACTGCGCCCAGGTGGACACCTGGGCCAAGGAGGCGGTTGAGCCTACGGACCAGCGCGGCGGGCGTCCGGTTCAAGTATGTGCGGCCGGCCTCTGGTGCAAGTACGCCACTGAGGGCCTCTGCCCACTCCTGGCAAGGAATAGGTGTACTGACGGGACGTGTACCTAGCTACGACGCCGTGTCGACAGCAGGCAAGCGTCGATGGATCCGATGTTGCTGTGCGGCGTGTCGCGCCTCTCGCTCTGTGGCGCTCCAACGGTCTCGCCGTGCGGCGAGCTGTAGCCTATCAGCGCGGACGCGCCTAGCTTGCTCTGCGGCGCGCCATCGATCATGTTATTCGGCGAGCTGCAGCCTGTCGGTGCTGACATGCCTATCTTGATCCGCGGCGCTCAAGCGCCATGCGCCAAAGGTCTGCTCAACCCTGGCGATGACGCGCATCATGCCATCGTCCATCACATTGTTGGGGAGCGCCTCGGCCTCGACGGGCCATGGCGCCTGCTCGTTTTCCTCGTCGACGAGGTTGATGGCAGAGGCAGGGCTTTGGTGGGTTGGCATGCTTGGAAAAGGTGGATGTGCTACAGGCTGCGCTTGTCTCCTCCATGCGTTGCGTGCCCCCTATGCGCAATATAGCAGGGTGGTGGGAAATGGGTGAGAAAATGGTGGGAAACGGTGGCGTGTTCATAAAATGCCATCAATTAATGGAAACTTAGCATTGAGCTAGCACAAGTCATAGATGATGATCAGATGAACACGAACCACACTAGGGAACCCGTCGGTGATGAATTCATCAATCCCAAATTGCTGAATACTAGCAACCATTTGTCCACAACACACATGGCCTATTCCATCGCAAATAGGTCAGATGGATCAACTGTATGCCATGTATCACACATTGTCAAAAGTAATCCGGATGACCGCCCGTCCCACAATGGCCAATAGATGTTGTGTAGACTTAGCATATCACATACATCTTATTCGAAGCAATCGTCTGCGTTATTATTGGTCTTCGCACACGTTTCTGATTACAGACCTGTTTGCCGCGTATCACACACATCTTGTTATATTGAACCATTTATGTTCTCTTGCCAAATCACAAACAGTTCATCCGAGTGGAACCATATGTTGTATATCGCACACACCTTCATCTGGCTACCCGTTTCTTTTGTGTTGCCTAATCACAAACAGTTCAACCGAGTGAACGATATGTTGTGTATCGCACACGCCTTCATGTGGCTGCCCGTTTCTTTTGTTCCTCCTCATCGCGAAAAGTTAATCAAACTGAATCGTATGCCCTTCATCACACACGCAACTAAAACCTGAACCGTGTTTGATGCATCCGTCATCACAAACGTTTTATACATTTCTGACGGTTTTCATACACCACAATTTGCGATTATGGCATCGAACACAGTTTCTTGAAGGGTCTCTGATTGTAGTGTCACGTTAGCAGCATACTGCAGTAGTGAGGGAGAATGCCGGCAGCTGGAATTCTGGGCTGGAAAAGGAGCAAATATTAGAGACCTATTCTGCACAACTCCAAAAGTCCTGAAACTCCACGAAAGTCAGTTTTGAAATATATTAAAAATATTGGGCGAAGAAAGCACCAGAGGGGGCCACCCACTGTCCACGAGGGTGGAGGGCGCGCCCTACCCCTGGGCGCGCCCCCTGCCTCGTGGGCCACCTAGAAGCCCCCAGATGCCCATCTCTGGTATCAGGTGTCTTTTGCCCTGAAAAAAATCATAAGGAAGCTTTTGGGACAAAGCACCGCCGTCTCGAGGCGGAACCTTGGCGGAACCAATCTAGGGCTCCGGCGGAGCTGTTCTGCCAGGGAAACATACCTCCGGGAGGGGGAAATCGTCACCATCATCATCACCATCGATCCTCTCATAGGGAGGGGGTCAATCTCCATCAACATCTTCACCAGCACCATCTCCTCTCAAACCCTAGTTCATCTCTTGTATCCAATCTTTGTCTCAAAACCTCAGATTGGTACCTGTGGGTTGCTAGTATTGTTGATTACTCCTTGTAGTTGATGCTGGTTGGTTTATTCGGTGGAAGATTATATGTTCAGATCCTTTATGCACATTAATACCCCTCTGATTATGAACATGAATATGATTTGTGAGTATTTACGTTTGTTCTTGAGGACATGGGAGAAGTCTTGTTATAAGTAGTCATGTGAATTTGGTATTCGTTTGATATTTTGATGAGATGTATGTTGTCTTTCCTCTAGTGGTGTTATGTGAACGTCGACTACGTGAAACTTCACCATTGTTTGGTCCTAGGGGAAGGCATTGGGAAGTAATAAGTAGATGATGGGTTGCTAGTGTGACAGAAGCTTAAACCCTAGTTTATGCGTTGCTTCGTAAGGGGCTGATTTGGATCCATATGTTTCATGCTATGGTTAGGTTTACCTTAATTCTTCTTTCGTAGTTGCGGATGCTTGCGGGGGAGGTTAGTCATAAGTGGGATGCTTGTACAAGGAATGGCAGTACCCAAGCACTGGTCCACCCACATATCACATTGTCAAAGCAACGAACGCGAATCATATGAGCATGATGAAAACTAGCTTGACGATAACTCCCATGTGTCCTCGGGAGCGCTTTCCTTTATATAAGAGTTTGTCCAGGCTTGTCCTTTGCTATAAAAAGGATTGGGCCACCTTGCTGCACCTTGTTTACTTTTCTTACTTGTTACCCTTTACGAATTACCTTATCACAAAACTATTTGTTACCGATAATTTCAGTGCTTGCAGGGAATACGTTAGTGAAAACCACTTGTCATTTCCTTCTGCTCCTCGTTGGGTTCGACCCTCTTACTTATCGAAAGGACTACAATAGATCCCCGGTACTTGTGGGTCATCAAGACTCTTTTCTAGCGCCGTTGCTGGGGAGTGAAGCGTCTCTGGTAGGTGGAATTTGGTAAGGAAAAATTTATATAGTGTGCTGAAATTTACTGTCACTTGTTACTATGGAAAATAATCCTTTGAGGGGCTTGTTCGGGGTATCTTCACCCCGACCTGTAGAGCAAAGAGTTGCTCCACAACCTACTAAACCTACTGAAAATGTTTACTTTGAAATTCCTTCGGGTATGATAGAGAAACAGCTAGCTAATCCTTTTACAGGAGATGGAACATTACATACTGATATGCACCTCATCTATGTGGATGAAGTTTGTGGATTATTTAAGCTTGCAGGTCTGCCCGAGGATATTATCAAGAAGAAGGTCTTTCCTTGATCTTTGAAGGGAAAGGCAATGGCATGGTTTTGGCTATGTGATGATATTGGATCATGGAACTACAACCGATTCAAATTGGAATTTCATCAGAAGTTTTATCCAATGCATCTGGTTCATCATGATCGTAATTATATATATAATTTTTGGCCTCGGGAAGGAGAAAGTATCGCTCAAGCTTGGGGGAGGCTTAGGTCAATGTTATATTCATGCCCCAATCATGAGCTCTCAAGAGAAATTATTATTCAAAATTTTTATGCTCGGCTTTCTCTCAATAATCGCTCCATGCTCGATACTTCTTGTACTGGTTCTTTTATGATGAAGACTATTGAATTCAGATGGGATTTATTGGAAAAAATTAAACGCAACTCTGAAGATTGGGAACTCGACGAACATAAGGAGTCAGGTATAACACCTAAGTTTGATTGTGTTAAATCTTTTATGTATAACGATGCTATTCGTAAATTTAGCACTAAATATGGACTTGAATCTGAGATAGTAGCTTCTTTCTGTGAATTATTTGCTACTCATGTTGATCTCCCTAAGTAGAAGTGGTTTAAATATCATCCTCCCATTGAAGTAAAAGTAGTTGAACCTATTAAAGTTGAAGAAATGACTATCACTTATAATGTTGATCCTATAGTTCCTACCGCTTATATTGAGAAACCACCTTTCCTTGTTAGAATAAAGGATCATGCTAAAGCTTCAACTGTGGTTCGTAAGAGTAATGCTAGAACACCTACACCCTCTGAGCAAATTAAAGTTGAACCTAGTTTGCTATGGTTAAGGATCTCTTGGTCGATGATGTTGATGGGCATGTTATTTACTTATGTGATGAAGCTGCTAGAATATTCTAGACCCGATACTAAAAATAAATATAGACCTGTTGTTGGCATGCCTGTTGTTTCTGTTAAAATAGGAGATCACTGTTATCATAGCTTATTTGATATGGGTGCTAGTGTCAGTGCAATACCTTATAATTTATATAAAGAAATTATGCAAGATATTGCACCTGCTGAGATAGAAGATATTGATGTTACTATTAAGCTTGCCAATAGAGGTACCATTTCACCAATTGGGATTGTTAGAGATGTTGAAGTCTTGTGTGGGAAAATTAAATATCCTACTAATTTTCTTGTTCTTGCTTCCCCACAATATGACTTTTGTCCCATTATATTTGGTAGACCCTTCTTGAATACTGTTAATGCTAAGATAGACTGTGAAAAGGATATTGTTACTGTTGGTTTAGGGGATATGTCTCATGATTTTAATTTTGCTAAATTTCGTAGACAAACCCATGATAAAGAATTGCCTAGTAAAGATGAAAGTATTGCTCTTGCTTCTATTGCCGTGCCTACTAATGATCCTTTAGAACAATATTTGCTAGACCATGAAAATGATATGTTTATGAATGAAAGAAGGGAAATAGATGAAGTATTCTTTATATAGGGACCTATTTTGAAACACAACTTGCCTGTTGAAATTCTAGGGGATCCTCCTCCACCCAAGGGTGATCCCGTGTTTGAGCTTAAACTATTACCTGATACTCTTAAATATGCTTATCTTGATGAAAAGAAGATATATCCTGTTATTATTAGTGCTAACCTCAGAGCAGTGTCAAAAGAGGATCAGGATAAGACCACTTTTACTTGTCCTTTCGATACTTTTGCTTATAGACGTTTGCCTTTTGGTTTATGTAATGCACCTGCTACCTTTCAAAGATGTATGATTGCTATATTTTCTTGCTTTTGTGAAAAGATTGTTGAGGTTTTCATGGATGATTTCTCCATGTATGGAACTTCTTTTGATGATTGCTTAAGCAACCTTGATCGAGTTTTGCAGAGATGTGAAGAAACTAATCTTGTCTTGAATTGGGAGAAGTGGCACTTTATGGTTAATGAAGGTATTGTCTTGGGGCATAAAATTTCTTAAAGAGGTATTGAAGTTGATAAAGCTAAAGTTGATGCTATTGAAAAGATGTTGTGTCCTAAGGACATTAAAGGTATAAGAAGTTTCCTTGGTCATGCCGGCTTTTATAGGAGGTTCATTAAAGACTTCTCAAAAATTTCTAGGCCTCTGACTAATCTCTTACAAAAAGATGTTCCTTTTGTCTTTGATGATGATTGTATAGAAGCATTTGAAATACTTAAGAAAGCCTTGATTTCTGCACCTATTGTTCAGCCACCTGATTGGAATCTACCCTTTGAAATTATGTGTGATGCTAGTGATTATGGTGTAGGTGCTGTTCTAGGACAAAGAGTTGTTAAGAAATTAAACGTATCCAATATGCTAGTAAAACTCTAGACAGTGCCCAGAGAAATTATGCTACTACTGAAAAAGAATTTTTAGCAGTTGTATTTGCTTGTATAAGTTCAGTCCTTATATTGTTGATTCTAAAGTAACTGTTCACACTGATCATGCTGCTATTAAATATCTTATGGAAAAGAAAGATGCTAAACCTAGACTTATTAGATGGGTTCTCTTGCTACAAGAATTTGATTTGCACATTATTGATAGAAAGGGAGCTGAGAACCCCGTTGCAGACAACTTGTCTAGGTTAGAGAATGTTCTTGATGACCCACTACCTATTGATGATAGCTTTCATGATGAACAATTGGATGTCATAAATGCTGCTCGTACTACTCCATGGTATGCTGATTATGCTAATTACATTGTTGCTAAATTTATACCACCTAGTTTCACATACCAGCAAAAAAAGTTTTTCTATGATTTAAGATATTACTTCTGGGATGACCCGCACCTTTATAAAGAAGGAGTAGATGGTGTTATTAGACGTTGTGTACCTGAGCATGAACAGGAACAGATCCTACGCAAGTGTCACTCCGAGGCTTATGGAGGACACCACGCTGGAGATAGAACTGCACATAAGGTATTGCAATCCGGTTTTTATTGGCCTACTCTTTTCAAAGATGCCCGTAAGTTTGTCTTGTCTTGTGATGAATGTCAAAGAATTGGTAATATTAGTAGACTTCAAGAAATGCCTATAAACTATTCACTTGTTATTGAACCATTTGATGTTTGCGATTTTGATTATATGGGATCGTTTCCTTCCTCTAATGGGTGTACAAATATTTTAGTTGTTGTTGATTACGTTACTAAGTGGGTAGAAGCTATTCCAACTAGTAGTGCTAATCAATAGCTCGCGTTTAGCTCCGCTGTTTTATTTTTGATATGTTCCTAGAGAAAACTAAGCTGAAAGATGTTAGTAGCAATGATGCGGATTGGATCCGTGATCTGAGGTTTATCCTCATTGCTGCACAGAAGAATTATGTCCTTGATGCACCGCTAGGTGAAAGACCTATTGCAGGAGCAGATGCAAACGTTATGAATGTTTAGCTAGCTCAATATGATGACTACTTGATAGTTTAGTGCATCATGCTTAACGGCTTAGAATCGGGACTTCAAAGACGTTTTGAACATCATGGACCATATGAGATGTTCCCGGAGTTGAAGTTAATATTTCAAGCAAATACCCGAGTTGAGAGATATGAAGTCTCCAACAAGTTCTATAGCTAAAAGATGGAGGAGAATTGCTCAACTAGTGAGCATGTGCTCAGATTGTCTGTGTACTACAATCACTTGAATCAAGTGGGAGTTCATTTTCCAGATAAGATAGTGATTGACAAAGTTCTCTAGTCACCATCACCAAGTTAGTAGAACTTCATGATGAACTATAGTATGCAAGGGATGACGAAAACCATTCTCGAGCTCTTCGTGATGTTGAAATTGACGAAGGTAGAAATCAAGAAAGAGCATCAAGTGTTGATGATTGACAAGACCACTAGTCTCAAGAAAAGGGCAAAGGGAAAGAAAGGGAACTTCAAGTAGAATGACAAGCAAGTTGTCACTCCCGCGAAGAAGCCCAAAGCTGGACCAAAGCCTGAAATTGAGTGCTTACACTGCAAAGGAAATGGTCACTAGAAACGAAAATGCCCTGAATATTTGGTGGATAAGAAGGATGGCAAAGTGAACAAGGGTATATTTGATATACAGGTTATTGATGTGTGCCATACTAGTGTTTATAGCAGCCCCTGAGTATTTGATACTTGTTCGGTTGCTAAGATTAGTAACTCGAAACAGGAGTTTCATAATAAACACAGACTAGTTGAGGGGAAGTGACGATGAATGTTGGATGTAGTTCCAAGATTGATATGATCATCATCACACACTCCCTATACTTTCAGGATTAGTGTTAAAACTAAATAAATGTCATTTGGAATTTGCGTTGAGCATGAATATGATTTGATCATGTTTATTGCAATACGGTTATTCATTTAAAATCAGAGAATAATTGTTGTTTTGTTTACATGAATAAAACCTTCGATGGTCATACACCCAATGAAAATAGTTTGTTGGATCTCGATCGTAGTGATACACATATTCATAATATTGATGCCAAAAGATGCAAAGTTGATAATGATAGTGAAACTTATTTGTGGCACTACCGTTTGGATCATATCGGTGTAAAGCGCATGAAGAAAATCCATAAAGATAGACTTTTTGAATCACTTGATTGCTTGCGAACCGTGCCTTTTGGGCAAGATGACTAAAACTCCGTTCTTCGGAACAATGGAACGAGCTATTGACTTGTTGGAAATAATACATACCGATGTATGTGGTCCAATGAATGTTGAGTCTCACGGCGGGTATCGTTATTTTCTCACCTTCACAGATGATTTGAGCAGATATGGGTATATCTACTTAATGAAACATAAGTCTGAAATATTTGAAAAGTTTAAAGAATTTCAGAGTGAAGTGGAAAATCATCATAACAAGAAAATAAAGTTTCTGTGATCTGATCGCGGAGACGAATATATGAGTTACGAGTTTGGTCTTCAATTAAAACTAGGTATTGAGATACTGACGATCGAATCTCGGGCAAGTAACATACCGATGACAAAGGGAACAACGTATGTTGTTATGCGGTTTGACCGATAAAGATGTTCGTAGAATATGTGGGAGCCAATATGAGCATCCAGGTTCTGCTATTGGTTATTGACCGGAGACGTGTCTCGGTCATGTCTACATAGTTCTCGAACCCGTAGGGTCCGCACGCTTAAAGTTCGATGACGGTTATATTATGAGTTTATGTGTTTTGATGTACCAAAGGTAGTTCGGAGTCCTGGATGAGATCAGGGACATGACGAGGAGTTTCGAAATGGTCGAGACGTAAAGATCGATATATTGGACGACTATATTCGGACTTCGGAAAGGTTCCGAGTGATTCGAGTATTTTTCGGAGTACCGGAGAGTTACGGGAATTCGCCGGGGAATATATGGGCCTTATTGGGCCATACGTGAATAGAGGAGAGAGGCCAACAGGAAGGAGGTGCCCCCCCTCTGGTCCAAATTGGACAAGGGGTGCAGCCCCCTTTTCCTTCCCCCTCTCCCCCTCTTTCCTTCTCTCCTACTCCGGAAAGGAAAGGGGGATCCTACTAGGACTTGGGAGTCCTAGTAGGACTCCCCACACTTGGCGCACCCCCTCTAGGGCCGGCCTCTCCCTCCCTCCTTTATTTACAGGGGCAGGGGGCACCTCTAAACACAACAATTGATCCTTGAGATCTCTTAGCCGTGTGCGGTGCGCCCCTTCTCCATAGTTCACCTTGATAATATTGTAACGGTGCTTAGGCGAAGCCCTACGTCAGTAGAACATCATGATCGTCACCATGCCGTCGTGCTGATGGAACTCTCCCTCAAAGCTCGGCTGGATCGAAGTTCGAGGGACGTCATCGAGCTGAACGTGTGCAGAACTCGGAGGTGCCGTGCGTTCCGTACTTGATCGGTCGGATCGTGAAGACGTACGACTACATCAACCGCGTTGTGCTAACGCTTCCGCTTTCGGTCTACGAGGGTACGTGGACAACACTCTCCCCTCTCGTTGCTATGCATCACCATGATCTTGCGTGTGCGTAGCAATTTTTTTGAAATTACTACGTTCCCCAACACATCGTTGCAATTAATAGAAAGTAATAAAGAAAGAGAGGTTTTCACATATGAATATACTATCTTGGATTTATTTTATGATTGTGAGCACTCATTAAAATATGACATGCTAAAAGGTTGATGTTGGCAAGGAAGACAACGTAATGGGTTATGTTTTCTTATATCCAAAATAAATTATATTGTCATAGATAATCCAACATGTTGAGCCTGCCTTTCCCCTGATGCTATCCAAATTCTTTGCACCAAGTAGAGATACTACTTGTGCTTCCAAATACCCTTAAACCCAGTTTTGCCATGAGAGTCCACCATATCTACCTATGGATTGAGTAAGATCCTTCAAGTAAGTTGTCATTGTTGCAAGCAATAAAAATTGCTCTCTAAATATGTATGATCTATTAGTGTGGAGAAAATAAGCTTTATATAAGCTTGTGATATGGAAGAAATAAAAGTGACAGACTGCATAATAAAGGTCCCTATCACAAGTGGCAATATGAAGTGATGTTCTGTTGCATTCAGATTTTGTGCATCCAACCATAAAAGCACATGACAACCTAGTCTTCCCTCTGCGAAGGGCCTATCTTTTATTTTTGTCTTATACCTTATACAAGAGTCATGGTGATCTTCACCTTCCCTTTTTACACTTTATCCTTTGGCAAGCACTATGTGTTGGAAAGAACCTGATATATATATCAAATTGGATCTGGGTTTTCATAAAGCATTATTGTTGACGTTACCCTTGAGGTAAAAGGTTGGGAGGCAAAACTATAAGCCCGTATCTTTCTCCGTGTCCGATTAAAATTTCATACCCATAAGTATTGCGTGAGTGTTAGCAATTGTGAAAGACTAAATGATAGTTGAGTATATGGACTTGCTGAAAAGCTCTTATATTGACTCTTTCCGATGTTATGATAAATTGCGATTGCGTCAATGATCAAGATCATAGTTTTTTAGTTTTCATTGAACTTTCTGATACATACTTGACATTGTGAACAGATTGTTACTTTAGCATAAGAAATCATATGACAATATATATATATACGTTGCTATTCTAAGAATGATCATGATGCCCTCATGTCTGTATTTTATTTTATCGACACCTCTATCTCTAAACATGTGGACATATTTTTCGATATCGGCTTCCACTTGAGGACAAGAGAGGTCTAAGCTTGGGGGAGTTGACACGTCCATTTTGCATCATGCTTTTATATCGATATTTATTGCATTATGGGCTATTACTACACATTATGTCACAATACTTATGCCTTTTCTCTCTTATTTTACAAGGTTTACATGAAGAGGGAGAATGCCGGCAGCTGGAATTCGGGGCTAGAAAAGGAGCAAATATTAGAGACCTATTATGCACAACTCCAAAAGTCATGAAACTCCGCGAAAGTCAGTTTTGGAATATATTAAAAATATTGGGCGAAGAAAGCACCAGAGGGGGGCCACCCACTGTCCACGAGGGTGGAGGGCGCGCCCATGCCTCGTGGGCCACCTGGAAGCCCCCCGATGCCCATCTTCTGGTATAAGGTGTCTTTTGCCCTGAAAAAAATCATAAGGAAGCTTTCGGGACCAAGTGCCACCGTCTCGAGGCGGAACCTTGGCGAAACCAATCTAGGGCTCCGGCGGAGCTGTTCTGCCGGGGAAACATCCCTCCTGGAGGGGGAAATCGTCACCATCGATCCACTCATCGGAAGGGGTTAGTCTCCATCAACATCTTCACCAGTACCATCTCCTCTCAAACCCTAGTTCATCTCTTGTATCCGATCTTTGTCTCAAAACCTCAGATTGGTACCTGTGGGTTGCTAGTAGTGCTGATTACTCCTTGTAGTTGATGCTAGTTGGTTTATTCGTTGGAAGATTATATGTTCAGATCCTTTATGCACATTAATAACCCTCTGATTATGAACATGAATATGATTTGTGAGTAGTTACGTTTGTTCCAGAGGACATGGTAGAAGTCTTGTTATAAGTAGTCATGTGAATTTGGTATTCGTTCGATATTTTGATGAGATGTGTATGTTGTCTTTCCTCTAGTTGTGTGATACGTCCATTTTGCATCATGCTTTTATATCAACTAGCGGAGTTACCCGTGCAATTGCGTGGCTGGATTTTTGTTTATGTGCGAATTTATTTTAGCATTTCCTAAAATAGTTAGGTGTTACCAAAGTACGTGGTGTAAATATTTTCTCTACAGAACTATGCATGGATTACACCCTTCCATAATATATTTTTGTAAAATAAAAATGAACCCTTTTCATTTATTTCTTCCTAATTATTTTTATTTTCCTTGAATGAAAGTTTATGTTATGCACCCATGAGATCATCAGTATGTTATCGCGCGATAGAAATCATCACATATCTTGAATTTATTTTTTGAACTCCATCGGCGACTATTGTTTGTACCGAGTTCAAATCGATAACTCGAACTACTTGTATTGGTACATATAATTGTGTCTTGAACTTAGTAGAATTACAAAAAGAATATTGATTATTTTTTCGTAGGATATGATGCTCTTAGACTACAATCACATTTCAGAGCATTTTTGTCAACATTCAATGGTCCTCATTTTTATCTCAGTTAGATAGAAATGATGAAAATATATAATTGGCAGTATGACAACCATCATTTTTTGGAATGGGGCATGGCAGACCAATTCCATATGGGATGAAAGTCCTATTGTCCATCAACATCTTTTCTTGAAGAAGAAGCATTGATGATACCCAAGGAAGAAGCATCAACTAACTCTATGACAAAACCTTTTTTTCTTTGTTATTTAAAAAAATACACCAATAGAGTAGTAATGTTATATCTACCTAATAGTTTTTGTAAACATGCCCACTTTATTCTAACTTTATCTATTAGGAATTTCACTCAAGTTTAAGAACTAATTTTCCAATTTTATTTCGTTATTATTCTAGTTCCTTTATTAAACATATAGTTTATTATTTACCTCAAATGTATGTTTTTTCTTTTTAAAATATTCCGTATCGAATTTGTATGGGAACCAACTCACTATTCTTTTCATATACCCATTTTATATTGTAATAATGTTGTATTATTGGTTCATTCAGTAAAATTTTCAAATATTACAACGAAATTCAAATTTAGGTATTTATAAACCATTCTAGATTTCTTTTTTATATTTAATTTTGTATATCAAACATAGATGTATTATTTGTTCATCTCAGGTATTTATCGGTTGGGTGGATATGTCTGCCTTTTTTTGCCTCGCTTCTGCTCAAAATAGGTTATTTTTCTTCAATTGCAGAATAGACATATTCAATCTGATGGAGCGAACTGGGGCGATAGATGCCAATCGAAAAGACGGTGAGTGCTTGATGTACGGGCCAAAAGCTGGCAGGTTAGCCCACGGTGCAGCGTGACTGCTTTTATTGTTTTCCTCGTATTAGTTAGTATATATCCAAATAGAAGTTGTTTAGATGGTTCCACGTGATGGCATCCTAAATCTAGGTGTCCTTGTCCTACACGGATAACAACGTGTCTTTCCTACTACTATCTTATTTCTCTTTTTCCGTATTGCTATCCTGGTCGTTCGCGTACCTTATGCTTATAAGCATATAACGTGTCAATGTGACAGTTCAATACTATGGATACATATATTTTATTATGTTACGTAAGAAACTTTAAATCTCAGCCATTAATATTCTAATCGAATGGTATTAAACCTCTGATTATGAACATGAATATGATCTGTGAGTAGTTACGTTTGTTCCTGAGTACATGGGAGAAGTCTTGTTATAAGTAGTTATGTGAATTTGGTATTCGTTCGATATTTTGATGAGATGTGTATGTTGTTTTTCTCTAGTTGTGTGATACGTCCATTTTGCCTCATACTTTTATATGAACTAGCGGAGTTACCCGCGCAATTGCGCGGCTAGATTTTTGTTTATGTGCGGGTTTATTTTAGCATTTCCTAAAATACTTGGTGTTACCAAAGTACGTGGTGTAACTATTTTCTCTACAGAACTATGCATGGATTACACCCTTTCATAATATATTTTTGTAAAATAAAAATGAACCCTTTTCATTTATTTCTTCCTAATTATTTTTATTTTCCTTGAATGAAAGTTTATGTTATGCACCCATGAGATCATCAGTATGTTATCGCGCGATAGAAATCATCACATATCTTGAATTTATTCTTTGAACTCCATCGGCGACTATTGTTTGTACTGAGTTCAAATCGATAACTTGAACTACTTGTATTGGTACATATAATTGTGTCTTGAACTTAGTAGAATTACAAAAATAATATCGATTATTTTTTCGTAGGATAAGATGCTCTTAGACTACAACCTCATTTCAGAGCATTTTTGTCAACATTCAATGGTCCTCATTTTTATCTCAGTTAGATAGAAATGATGAAAATATATAATTGGCAGTATGACAACCATCATTTTTTGGAATGGGGCATGGCAGACCAATTCCATATGGGATGAAAGTCCTATTGTCCATCAACATCTTTTCTTGAAGAAGAAGCATTGATGATACCCAAGGAAGAAGCATCAACTAACTCTATGACAAAACCTTTTTTTCTTTGTTATTTAAAAAATTACACCAATAGAGTAGTAATGTTATATCTACCTAGTAGTTTTTGTAAACATGCCCACTTTATTCTAACTTTATCTATTAGGAATTTCACTCAAGTTTAAAAACTAATTTTCCAATTTTATTTCGTTATTATTCTAGTTCCTTTATTAAACATATAGTTTATTATTTACCTCCAATGTATGTTTTTTTTTCTTTTGTTAAATATTCCGTATCGAATTTGTATGGGAACCAACTCACTATTCTTTTGATATACCAATTTTATATTGTAATAATGTTATATTATTGGTTCATTCAGTAATATTTTCAAATATTACAACGAAATTCAAATTTAGGTATTTATAAAACATTCTAGATTTCTTTTTTATATTTAATTTTGTATATCAAACATAGATGTAATATTTGTTCATCTCAGGTATCTATCGGTTGGGTGGATATGTCTTCCTTTTTTTTGCAACGCTTCTGCTCAAAATAGGTTATTTTTCTTCAATTGTAGAATAGACATATTCAATCTGATGGAGCGAACTGGGGCGATGGATGCCAATGGAAAAGCTGGTGAGTGCTTGATGTACGGGCCAAAGGTTGGCAGGTTAGCCCATGTGCAGCGTGATTGCTTTTATTGTTTTCCTCGTATTAGTTAGTCTACATACTACTATAAAAAGAGGAAACATGAATTACCCCAAAGACACACAACAAACTGTACCCAGAATAACCAGGACCATTAGATCAAATCAACATGAACACATCCTACTGCCCATATTAGCTCAATGGCCTAGAATCTAAATCAACGTCTGGGATGCAATGTTCTGCCGAGCAGACGCGCGGTATGCCGATTTCCTAGCGCTCCGCGTCCCCGATCCTGGCGGCCCCGCCCACAGCTCCTTGATTTTCGGATCGATTCCATCAATCGTGCCTCTCTGTGGATCGAGAAATACATATCCTTGCGCCACCGCTCCTCCCTTCCCCAGTTCCCCTCCTTCCGTGCGCTTCTCAATCCACCCCAAGTCGATCCAGCCTCTGGTCGCCGCCGACGCTCCTGCAAGCCGCCGCCGACCTCCTCTGTCGGTCATTCGCGCCCAACGCCCTTCTTCCTTTTCTCTCCCTCTCCTCACTAATCTCTCTCCCTCTCTCCGTTCCCACACTGCAGGACACCATGGCCATCGGAGGCCGGGGCACACGGCCGCGATGGCCCCGAGCTCGGTTGCGTAGAAGCTATTGGAGGCGCCGGCGAGGCCGAGGTTGAAGTCGGTGAGCCTGGCGGCGGCGGTCGGGTGCGCGTCGAGCGCCGACATGGCATCTTCTGACCAGCAGTACACTTGGAGAGGTCGAGCGCGGTGAGTGCGAGGCAGGCCTGGAGCAGCGGCTCGAGATCCGCTCCGCCGGGGAGATTGACACTTCGGAGGTTGGCACGCCAGCAGGGCGCGAGGCTGGCGAGCATGGAGGGGTCGCGCCAGTAGACGGCGAGGTCGGACACGCGTTGAAATAGGCGGCGAAGTCGGACACATCGGGAAAGTAGGCGACGAGGCGCACCAAAAAGAAGGAGTTGCGCTCGGTGATCTCTTCCCGGTGGAGCGGGAGGTGGTTGGAGGACGAGGAGGACGAGGAGGTGGGCGCCCCTGTGATTCATGAGGCCGAGGAGAGTAGCGGGTGGCCCCACAGCAAGGCCAGAGAGAATTCGAGTCGCTCGAGTGGCGGAGCAGCATGAAATCGGGCGTCATCAGGTCCCAGTGCATTGCCATCGCACCCCACGTCGCCCGCTCCGCCACCAGCAGCCTGCTGCATGTCATCGAGGCCCAGTGCCACGATCGAGGGTCGCCCAGGATGATCCATAAACTGAACAGCAAGGAGTGGACAACCAGGAGGCGACGTGACGACGAAGGCGAAGAGAACTGCGTCGCGGGTGAGTTCCACCACTGCTGAAACCTTCTTTCTCAATGTTTAGTTGTGTATCTTATATCTGCATGTACACCCACCTGCAGCAACTCCTCTCATTTTTCCATGTTCAGTTGCACATCTTATCTCTGTCCATGTACTGTTTTTTTCTACCATTCATTGTTGTATAATCTTTGTTAGTAAATACCCCAACTTTTGTTATGCAACATGTGTAGAATGGAGAAAAGGATACTCAAGCATGGATGAGGAGGCTAAGTAGCAATTTTGCATCCCGTGCAGAATTACAGAACAGCAGAGGATCCTCACCCATGGTGCTTTTATTGGTTAACTATTGACCATTGTGAATGCAGAGTATTAATTTTTTCAGAATTTGTTTTACGAAATTACTATGCACACGACCCTTGCAGGAAGATTTTCACACGACCTTGTGATTGATGGCTGCAGCCCACGTGACCTGAGGTGATTGATGGCTGCAGCCCATGTGACCTGAGGTGATCGATGGCTGCTATATATTGTCGTGTAGAAATTAGGCACAACCCATCATTTGTGTAACAGTTTTCTTTGTTTAATCCATTTTTTAGCAGATGAGTTGTTATGCTTTTGTACTATTTAACTTCCATCCCCAAAATATTTGGTAGATGACTATTGTATTGACCATGTTAGTCAGGGTAATGTGCATAAGACCTTGCTGAAGTCAATATGATCTATGCCCATACAGTAGGTTATAACTTGTACCCTAGCCTTGTTTGCTGAATCTGATTATTTTAGTAGTTCTGCATTACAAGTTATGCGTTGTTGATGCAATCTACACTTCATGACTATTCAACGGACTCTGCTTTGCAAACTAAACATTGTTGTTTGATTCTGTAGTGTTTTGTTTCAGGAGTTACTTGTGGTAGTACTGCGGTAGGTTGATGTGAAATCCTCCAATATTGTTATCTAGGCAGATGTATTCGCTACTATATATTATGAGTTGATGTGAAATCCCACAATTTTTGTTATGTACGTAGTCAAAATATTTTCAGTCTGCATACTTGTACAAGCATTTTTTTACCTGAAACTTGTATAAGCATCAGATCTAGGATATTTTGATTCTCCTTTGCTTAAAAACAGTACATATGGCAATAGTTAGTTTGATGTTGCTGATGTACCAATTTGAGTATCAGGTGATACTAGCGGCACTATGAAGTGTAAATACTAAAGGAACTGTCCCTCCTCTTTTTTAGTATTCTTTTAGCTTAAGCTTACACTTTGTGACTGAGCTCAATCACATTTCTTCTGATTTTTTGTATTTTCTTTTCTCCAATGAGGACCTTTTGGGAAATCCCCAAGGATTCTGAATTCAGATACGCGGGCACGGACCGGCTACAAATGCTGCTGCTCTCTAAGTCTGAAAATTTCAGAAACAATATGTTGTTCAGTCTATGGCAGGCGTGGAGCTTGAGGAACAATATTGTCCATGGTGATGGAAAAGACATTGTCACTAGATTAGTGCAGTTTCTGCTCAGACTGCATGATGAGCTTCTGCTGGCTGCATGAGACCCTTTGGAAGAAGGGTGTAAGAATAAACAGTCTCTTGTTTTCAGCCAAGGCATGCATACCGGCGACCCCAGTGCCCAACCATTGGACTGCTCCACCTCCAGGCAAGGCAAAATTAAATACCGATGCCGCATACTTGGAGGAATCAGGAGATACATGGGGAGGCGCTGTAGTTCGTGACTACAAGGGGCATGTCCGCGTGTCTGTCGTTTGTCAACTTGGCCGCTGTAGTTCGGCAGAAGAAGCAGAGGGTGCGGCTGCTGTGATGGGAGTGACTGAAATTTGCCAAGGTTTTCAATGGCCAGTTGATTCTGGAGACGGACTACTCGGGCTTGGGACATGGTCTGCAGTCCAAGGAGATGTGCAGATCAGCCTGTCATGCGGTGCTGACTGACACAAAGAAGCTCCTCTCAGCCTTCTCTTCTGCGGAGATCAGTGTTGTTACTAGGGACAAAAACAAGCTGGCCCATGAGCTCGCAGCCCTGGCAAGAAGAGAATGCGTTTTTTCAGTGATAACTGATGTCCCATCTGATACCAGATGTGTAATGAGGAACGATTTTGTATCTACCATGGTTTAAGTATTTCCGTGGTCCTAAAAAAGGAGGGTCTGATGCATGACCAATTCATTTCTCCCTTCTATCTGATTGCCAGTTTGGTGATGACTTTCTGGTAATTTGTATGTCTTTTTGAACTGGTCATTTGTTTCTAAAATTAAGATATTGTGATTTGGGAGGAATAGATGTGTACGCACTGTTGTTACATTCCAGGAGATAATTGCGATCATTTTCCTATTGTGTATACTCTGTTCTAGGTAATCAGATTCTCAAAAGTGTGTTGCCATCAAAGGTGAAGACTAGATGTTCTACTCTTGTGTCTGAACTGTAGTTGGCAGCAAGTTTTTTCCTACAATTTCCATTGCTTCAACTTTTTTTGTTATAAAAATATATTGGCTCATGGTCACTAAATAAACTCATGTTGGTTACTGTCGGCGGAGGTGAAGATGTCGTGATATCGAGGTACATAAAAATGGGATTGAAGAACAAAAGAAGAGTTTGTGCTGGTGTTGATGCTTGTGTGAATTGTATTATGGTGCGCGCATTCTGTCCAACATGATTTGATTGTAAATCTTTGCTCATTACTTCAGGTGTGCATTGAGCGTACTCGGCAAGTTTGGATTATATCTAATTAGAACATGACATGGATACTCCTCCATTGACGAGTTTTGATTTTTATTTCTAGCTAGAAAATGATGCCTACACGAGCACTCGAGATGATAAATGTGTTCACCTACATTTTGGGTGCAAGTCACACCGATTACTTTTTGGGTACATTAGTAGACCTTCCAGACTATCGCATAGATTTTATCCTGCAAAGTCGTGTGAGCCATTTCATAGATTTTATCCTATGTATATGTGTGTCAGTTAGGTGCCAATCTGTGGGGCCAAATTAACTAAGGTATGTAATGTGTTTTTGTTAAGTCTGTATGGTTGAGAAGTCCATTGAGACATGGTGCGCATGAAAAAACTATATTTGCAAAACCTATATGTAGACAAATTATTATTTGAAACGGTTGTGTCCTAACTAGGATGATGGAGGAAATCCCTTTCTATGATCATGCGTGCGTTGCACGTGCATACTTACTAGTATATCCAAATACAAGTTGTTTAGATGGTTCCACGTGATGGCATCCTAAATCTAGGTGTCCTTGTCCTACACGGATAGCAACGCGTCTATCCTACTACTATCTTATTTCTCTTTTTTCGTATTGCTATCCTGGTCGTTCGCGTACCTTATGCTTATAAGCATATAACGTGTCAATGTGACAGTTCAATACTATGGATACACATATTTTATCATGTCACGTAAGAAACTTTAAATCTCAGCCATTAATATTCTAATCGAATGGTATTAAAAATATAAGCATATGTGGATGAACATAATGGATTGTTTGTCTCTTGTTTTAATAATTATATAATATATAATAGATATTTATGGGCTGTTATTACACATTATGTCACAATAATTATGCCTTTTATCTCTTATTTTACAAGGCTTACATGAAGAGGGAGAATGTCGGCACCTAGAATTCAGAGCTGGAAAGGAGCAAATATTAGAGACCTATTCTGCACAACTCCAAAAGTCCTGAAACTCCACGAAAGTCAGTTTTGGAATATATTAAAAATATTGGGTGAAGAAAGCACCAGAGGGGGGGCCACACGCTGTCCACGAGGGTGGAGGGCGTGCCCTACCCCCCTGGGCGCACCCCCTGCCTTGTGGGCCACCTGGAAGCCTCCCGATGCCCATCTTCTGGTATAAGGTGTCTTTTTCCCTGGAAAAAATCAGGAGGAAGCTTTCGGGACGAAGCGCCGCCCTCTCGAGGCGAAACCTTAGCAGAACCAATCTAGGGCTCCGGTGGACCTGTTCTGCTGGGGAAACATCCCTCCGAGAGGGGGAAATCGTCAACATCATCATCACCATCGATCCTCTCATCGGGAGGGGGTCAATCTCCATCAACATCTTCACCAGCACCATCTCCTCTCAAACCCTAGTTCATCTCTTCTATCCGATCTTTGTCTCAAAACCTCACATTGGTACCTGTGGGTTGCTAGTAGTGTTGATTACTCCTTGTAGTTGATGCTAGTTGGTTTATTCGGTGGAAGATTATATGTTCAGATCCTTTATGCACATTAATACCCCTCTGATTATGAACATGAAAATGATTTGTAAGTAGTTGCGTTTGTTCCTGAGGACATGGGAGAAGTCTTGTTATAAGTAGTCATGTGAATTTGGTATTCGTTCGATATATTGATGAGATGTATGTTGTCTTTCCTCTAGTGGTGTTATGTGAACATGGACTACATGACACTTCACCATTATTTGGGCCTAGGGGAAGGAACTGGGAAGTAATAAGTAGATGATGGGTTGCTAGAGTCACAGAATCTTAAACCATAATTTTTGCGTTGCTTCGTAAGGGGCTGATTTGGATCCATATGTTTCATGCTATGGTTAGGTTTACCTTAATTCTTCTTTCGTAGTCGCGGATGCTTGGGAGAGGGGTTAATCATAAGTGGGGCGCTTGTCCAAGGAACGGCAGTACCCAAGCACCAGTCCACCCACATATCAAATTAATAAAGTAACGAACGCGAATCATATGAGCATGATGAAAACTAGCTTGACGATAATTCTCATGTGTCCTCGACAGCGCTTTCCTTTATATAAGAGTTTGTCCAGGCTTTTCCTTTGCTACAAAAAGGATTGGGCCACCTTGCTGCACCTTGTTTACTTTTGTTATTTGTTACCCGTTACGAATTACCTTATCATAAAACTATCTGTTACCGATAATTTCAGTGCTTGCAGAGAATACCTTACTGAAAACGGCTTGTCATTTCCTTCTGCTCCTCATTGGGTTCGACACTCTTACTTATCGAAAGGACTATGGTAGATCCCCTGTACTTGTGGGTCATCAAGACTCTTTTTTGGCGCTGTTGCCGGGGAGTGAAGCGTCTCTGGTGGGTGGAATTTGGTAAGGAAAAATTTATATAGTGTGCTGAAATTTACTGTCACTTGTTACTATGGAAAATAATCCTTTGAGGGCCTTGTACGGGGTATCTTCGCCCCGACCAGTAGAGCAAAGAGTTGCTCCTCAACCTACTGAACCTACTGAAAAAGTTTACTTTGAAATTCCTTCGGGTATGATAGAGAAACTGCTAGATAATCCTTTTACAGGAGAGGGAACATGACATACCGATATGCACCAAATCTATGTGGATGAAGTTTGTGGATTATTTAAGCTTGCAGGTATGCCCGAGGATGTTATCAAGAAGAAGGTCTTCCCTTTATCTATGAAGGGAAATGCATTGACATGGTTTAGGCTATGTGATGATATTGGATCATGGAACTACATCTGATTCAAATTGGAATTTCATCAGAAGTTTTATCCTATGTATCTGGTTCATCATGATCACAATTATATATATAATTTTTGGCCTCACAAAGGAGAAAGTATCGCTCAAGCTTGGGGGAGGCTTAAGTCAATGTTATATTCATGCCCCAATCATGAGCTCTCAAGAGACATTATTATTCAAAAAAATTATGCTCGGCTTTCTCTCAATAATCGCTCCATGCTCGATACTTCTTGTACTGGTTCTTTTATGATGAAGACTATTGAATTCAGATGGGATTTATTGGAAAGAATTAAACGCAACTCTGAAGATTGGGAACACGACGAAGGTAAGGAGTCAGGTATAACACCTAAGTTTGATTGTGTTAAATATTTTATTGATACCAATGCTTTTCGTGAATTTAGCACTAAATATGGACTTGACTCTGAGATAGTAGCTTCTTTCTGTGAATCATTTGCTACTCATGTTGATCTCCCTAAGTAGAAGTGGTTTAAATATCATCCTCCCATTAAAGTAAAATTAGTTGAACCTATTAAAGTTGAAGAAATGACTATCACTTATAATGTTGATCCTATTGCTCCTATCGCTTATATTGAGAAACCACCTTTCCCTGTTAGAATAAAGGATCATGCTAAAGCTTCAACTATGGTTCGTAAGAGTAATGCTAGAACACCTACACCCTCTGAGCAAATTAAAGTTGAACCAAGTATTGCTATGGTTAAGGATCTCTTGGTCGATAATATTGATGGGCATGTTATTTACTTCTGTAATGAAGCTGCTAGAATTGCTAGACCCGATACTAAAAATAAACATAGACCTATAGTAGGCATGCATGTTATTTCAGTTAAAATAGGAGATCATTCTTATCATGGCTTATGTGATATGGGTGCTAATGCGAGTGCAATACCTCATTCCTTATACAAAGAAATTATGCATGATATTGCACCTGCTGAGATAGAAGGTATTGATGTTACAATTTAGCTTGCCAATAGGGATACTTATTCACCAGTTGGGATTGTTAGAGATGTTGAAGTCTTGTGTGGGAAAGTTAAATATCCTACTGATTTTCTTGTTCTTGGTTCCCCACAAGATGACTTTTGCCCCATTATATTTGGTAGACCCTTCTTGAATACTGCTAATGCTAGGATAGATTGCAAAAAGGATATTGTCACTGTTGGTTTAGGGGATATGTCTCATTATTTAAATTTTGCTAAATTTCGTAGACAACCCCATGATAAATAATTGCCTAGTAAAGATGAAATTATTGGTCTTGCTTCTATTGTCGTGCCTCCTAATGATCCTTTAGAATAATATTTGCTAGACCATGAAAATGATATGTTTATGAATGAAAGAAGGGAAATAGATGAAGTATTCTTTAAAAAGGGGCCTATTTTGAAACACAACTTGCGTGTGGAAATTCTAGGGGATCCTCCTCCACCCAAGGGTGATCCTGTGTTTGAACTTAAACCATTACCTCATATTCTTAAATATGCTTATCTTGATGAAAAGAAGATATATCCTGTTATTATTAGTGCTAACCTTTCAGAGCAGGAAGAAGAAAAATTATTGAAAACTCTGAAGAAGCACCGTGCTGCTATTGGATATACTCTTGATGATCTTAAGGGCATTAGTCCCACTCTATGCCAGCATAAAATAAAATTGGAGAAGGACGCTAAACCGGTTGTTGATCACCAATGATGGTTAAATCATAAGATGAAAGAAGTGGTAAGAAAAGAAATACTAAAGCTTCTGGAGGTAGGTATAATATATCCTTTTGCTGATAGTCAGTGGGTAAGTCATGTCCATTGTGTCACGAAGAAAGGAGGTATTACTGTTGTTCCTAATGATAAAGATGAATTGGTCCCACAAAGAATTGTTACAGGTTATAGAATGGTGATTGATTTCTGCAAATTAAATAAATCTACTAGAAAAGATCATTACCCTTTACCTTTTATCGATCAAATGCTAGAAAGATTATCCAAACATACACATTTTTGCTTTCTAGATGGTTATTCTCGTTTCTCTCAAATACCTGTGTCAAAAGAGGATCAGGATAAGACCACTTTTACTTGCCCTTTCGGCACCTTTGCTTATAGACGTATGCCTTTTGGTTTATGTAATGCACCCACTACCTTTCAAAGATGTATGACTGCTATATTCTCTGACTTTTGTGAAAAGATTGTTGTGGTTTTAATGGATGATTTCTCCATGTATGGAACTTCTTTTGATGATTGCTTAAGCAACCTTGATCGAGTCTTGCAGAGATGTGAAACTAATCTTGTCTTGAATTGGGAGAAGTGCCACTTTATGGTTAATGAAGGTATTGTCTTGGGGCATAAAATTTCTGAAAGAGGTATTGAAGTTGATAAAGCTAAAGTTGATGCTATTGAAAAGATGTTGTGTCCTAAGGACATCAAAGGTATAAGAAGTTTCCTTGGTCATGCCAGTTTTCATAGGAGATTCATTAAAGACTTCTCTAAAATTTCTAGGCCTCTGACTAATCTCTTACAAAAAGATGTTCCTTTTGTCTTTGATGATGATTGTATAGAAGCATTTGAAATACTTAAGAAAGTCTTGATTTCTGCACCTATTGTTCAGCCACCTGATTGGAATTTACCCTTTGAAATTATGTGTGATGCTAGTGATTATGGTGTAGGTGCTGTTCTAGGACAAAGAGTTGATAAGAAATTAAATGTTATCCAGTATGCTAGTAAAACTCTAGACAGTGCCCAGAGAAATTATGCTACTACTGAAAAAGAATTTTTAGCAGTTGTATTTGTTTGTGATAAGTTCAGACCTTATATTGTTGATTCCAAAGTAACTGTTCACACTGATCATGCTGCTATTAAATACCTTATGGAAAATAAAGATGCTAAACCTAGACTTATTAGATGGGTTAACTTGCTACAAGAATTTGATTTGCATATTATTGATAGGAAGGGAGCTGAGGACCCCGTTGCAGACAACTTGCCTTGGTTAGAAAATGTTCTTGATGACCAACTCCCTATTGATGATAGTTTTCCTGATGAACAATTAGCTGTCATAAATGCTTCTTGTACTGCTCCATGGTATGCTGATTATGCTAATTACATTGTTGCTAAATTTATACCACCTAGTTTCACATACCAGCAAAAGAAAAAGTTTTCTATGATTTAAGACATTACTTCTGGGATGACCCACACCTTTATAAAGGAGTAGATGGTGTTATTAGCCATTGTTTTCCTGAGCATGAACAGGAACAGATCCTATGCAAGTGTCACTCCG
This sequence comes from Aegilops speltoides, assembly GCA_021437245.1. Taxonomy (NCBI): domain Eukaryota; kingdom Viridiplantae; phylum Streptophyta; class Magnoliopsida; order Poales; family Poaceae; genus Aegilops; species Aegilops speltoides. The sequence continues at coordinate 127,282,388 of CM038142.1, read as the reverse complement.
AGGCTTATGGAGGACACCACGCTGGAGATAGAACTGCACATATGGTATTGCAATCCGGTTTTTATTGGCCTACTCTCTTCCAAGATGCCCGTAAGTTTGTCTTGTCTTGTGATGAATGTCAAAGAATTGGTAATATTAGTTGACATCAAGAAATGCCTATGAACTATTCACTAGTTATTGAACCATTTGATGTTTGGGGCTTTGTCGGTGGAAACGACACCTATGGGATCACGGGAATCCCTACTACGGTTGCGGGGCGCGGGGTCAAGAGAAGAGCGGGATCAGCAATCAGCACAAGCACACGAGTCGTTTACCCAGGTTCGGGCCACGAGAATGCATAATACCCTAGTCCTGCTTTTGTGTCTATCTGGGTGTGCTTGGAGTTCTTGAGCAAGCTACAATGAGCGTAACTTGTCCCAGGGTCCAAATCCTTCTCCTGGATGCCTCGGGCCTCCTTTTATAGTCAAGGGGATCACCACAGTGGCACACAGGAGGTGGCATCGGTGTACGATGGCTAAGCTTATCGCTTAGCAATTACAGGACAAGACGCATTTAATGCGCCCCTTAGGTGTCCCTCTCGCTTTACCGCCGCCCTGCCCTGCTTCGACAAGCGCCCGGGCCAGCGAGGCGGTTAACGCCATTTAGGCTGGCAGGCTGCTGAGGTGGCATGGTGGTAGGGCCTTCACGAAGATTTGCATGCCACCACATAGGCACGCGCTGAGTTGGCCTGGAAGCCTCATGTCGACATGTAGGTGCCTACCTAGCTGGTGGGCTGGCACTTGCATGGGAGTGGCGGTGGAAACCTGGCGGGCGTGAGCCTGGCCGTGGCCCCACGAATGTCCTCGGCAAGGGCCTTGCCAGGGCCCCGGCAAGGGTCTTGTCGTGGCGTCGTGGTCGTCCCCGGCAAGGACCTTGCTGGAGGTCTTGTGGGTTTTCTCGGCAAGGATCTCGTCGAGGTTTCTTGTCTTCTAATCCTCATCTGACTTGGAGTGTTCATGATCTTCACAAAGATCCGCATGCCATCATGGAGGTGCCTCCCGAGCTTTGGTCCCAACGTGGTTGTCGGAAACCTTGGGCTCGAGGGTGGCACGCTCCGTTTGGGTTGGGCAAGCTGCCCCGGCAAGGTCCTTGCCGGGGCCGTGGAGGCCGCCCCGGCAAGGGTCTTGCCAGGGGAACCCACCTCGCCCTCTTGCTCTTTGTCTTTGTGTCTTGGCGTTGCTTTGACCATCTTGCAGCTTTGACTCCTCCCTCTGCCCTGCTAAGCGTGGCCGTGGGCGCGGCTCTGACTGCCCGTGCACAAGTAAGGGGTACAAAGGAGTGCCCCAACTTTAGTACACCGACAAGAGCCCCCGGGCCTGGGCCACACATAAGCGCAGTGTGTTGTTGGGCTAGGCCCAAAACGGTCTTGTGGCAAAGGGGCGGTTTTACATGATAACTTTTTTCGTCATTGCGCTTCCCCACAACCCGTGTTGAAAGCGTGACGTGGGGGTCATGTGTGACGTGTGGGGGGGGGGGGCATGTGTCATGTCGCAATAAATGGTAAAGAGGCATCCCACGCCTTCCCCATAAAAAGGAATAACCGTGGGCGTGCGGCTCATTTACCCTCTGTGCTTTCCCCAATGTTGGCACCATCGTCCCGTCTTGTTCTTCCTTAGGCTTTTGCTCCTGCTCGCTGCTGTTGCGCCCCCCACTGCGTTCGACCCCTCTTCATTAGATATACCTTCAAGCACATATTTAGTTCCAAACATTCTATAGATTTCTTCTTCTAGCACTTGAGCACAATTATCCGTTCCATCATACTCACGAAAGATATTAAAAGGTGAAGCGTATGAGGCAAACTCAACTCCATTTTTTTGTAGTTTTCTTTTATAAACTAGACTAGTGCTAAAAGAAGAAACAAAAAGATTCGATTGCAAGATCTAAAGATATACCTTCAAGCACTCACCTCGCCAGAAAAGAGCTTAATGACGGAGTGTGAGTACCCTTTACCTAGCCTCCCCAGCAACGGCGCCAGAAAAGAGCTTGATGTCTACTACGCAACCTTCTCCTTGTAGACGTTGTTCGGCCTGTAAGTGTACAGGTTTGTAGGACAGTAGCAAATTTCCCTCAAGTGGATGACCTAAGGTTTATCAATCCGTAGGAGGCGTAGGATGAAGATGGTCTCTCTCAAACAACCCTGCAACCAAATAGCAAAGAGTCTCTTGTGTCCCCAACACACCCGATACAATGGTAAATTGTATAGGTGCACTAGTTCGGCGAAGAGATGGTGATACAAGTGCAAAATAGATAGTAGATATAGGTTTTTGTAATCTGAAATAATAAAAACAGCAAGGTAACTAATGATAAAAGTGAGCGTAAACGGTATTGCAATGATAGGAAACAAGACCTAGGGTTCATAATTTCACTAGTGCAAGTTCTCTCAACAATAATAACATAGATAGATCATATAACAAGCCCTCAACATGCAACAAAGAGTCACTCCGAAGCAACTAATAGCGGAGAACAAACATAGAGATCATGGTCAGGTATGAAACCACCACAAAGCTATTCTTTTAGATCGATCTATAAAAGAGTTCGTACTAGAATAACACCTTAAGACACAAATCAACGAAAACCCTAATGTCACCTAGATACTCCATTGTCACCTCAAGTATCTGTGGGTATGATTATACGATATGCATCACACAATCTCATATTCATCCAACCAACATAAAAGTACTTCAAAGAGTGCCCCAAAATTTCTACCGGAGAGTCAAGAACGTGTGCCAACCCCTATGCATAGGTTCCCAATGTCACGAAACCCGCAAGTTGATCACCAAAACATACATCAAGTGGCACATGATATCCCATTGTCACCACAGACAATCACGGCAAGACATACATCAAGTGTTCTCATAAGAGACTCAATCCGATAAGATAACTTCAAAGGGGAAACTCAATTCATCACAAGAGAGTAGAGGGGGAGAAACATCATAAGATCCAACTACAATAGCAAAGCTCGGGATACATCAAGATCGTGCCATAGAGGGAACACGAGAGAGAACATGAGAGAGAGAGAGAGAGGGAGAGAGAGAGAGAGAGATCAAACACATAGCTACTGGTACATACCCTCAGCCCCGAGGGTGAACTACTCCCTCCTCGTCATGGATAGCGCCGGGATGATGAAGATGGCCACCGGTGATGGGATCCCCCTCCGGCAGGGTGCCGGAACAGGGTCCCGATTGGTTTTGGTGGCTACGGAGGCTTGCGGCGGCGGAACTCCCGATCTATTTTCTGTTCTGGAAGTTTTAGGGTACGTAGGTATATATGGGTGAAAGGAGTACGTCGGTGGATCTATGGGGGCCCCACGAGGCAGGGGGCGCGCCCAGGGGGTGGGCGCGCCCCCCACCCTCATGAGCACCTCCTGTATCTTCTGACGTGGGGTCCAAGTCCATCAGGTGGGTTTCCTTCCAAAAATAACTTCTCCAGTTGATTTCGCTCCGTTTTGACCCCGTCTGATATTCCTTTTCCTCGAAACACTGAAATAGGCATAAAACAGCAAATCTGGGCTGGGCCTCCGGTTAATAGGTTAGTCCCCAAAATAATGTAAAAGTGGATAATAAAGCCCAGTATTGCCTAAAACAGTAGATAAAGTAGCATGGAGCAATCAAAAATTATAGATACATTGGAGACGTATCAAGGAGTTCTTCGACAACTTGGTCGAAGAACTCGGTCATGAGGAGCTGCTGCTCATCTAGGACACCACCCAGGAGGAGCTGAACTACATCGCCGCCAGAGTGGTGGAGGCGGAGCTTGCCAGGGCGGCCGGCGACGTCGGCGCATGGAGAATGAGGCCGCCGTGGCCGCAGAAGAGAAGGAGCTCGCCCAGTGGGCGAAGTCTGCCAGAGAGGTGGGCGACATCAGCACCGAGGCCCCCCTTGTCGAGGACGTGGTCGAGGAATTGTCCGAGGAGGAGGCCGAGGCGACGACCCCTCGACTATGAAGAAAAGACGCGTCCTGCGTCGGGCCCGCTCTGGCGAGCCGGTCCAGTCCGGCAGGGCCGAGCCGCGGCAAGGGGTTCAGGGGGAAACCGCGCGCGTGACGAGGGCCGTGGCGACGAAGAAGAAAGCCACAGTGGCGAAGAAGAAGGCGACCACCTATTCTTCATCCAAACGCTACCAGACTCCATCGCCTTCCCCTCCTCCCGCAAACGCCGGCACGAAGGTCGCCTTCGACTTTTTGTCCCTCAGCCTGAGGAGGAAGAGGAAGGAAGCAGAAGAGGAGGTGGAGGACGAGTAAGCATTCCGCCCCTCGTCGTTCCCGTCCTCTCCAATTGTGCTGCCTTCCTTGATTCATTTTTGTCTTCGCAGGTAAATGGAGACGCTGGCCCAACAGGCGGCGAAGAAGGCCAAATCTCGACGGACAGCCAGCCCCCGGCGGGTACCTCAAAGGCGACGCTGGTGGTAGAGAGCAGCCCAGACAGCAGCCCGCGGCACAACCCCCGGCTCAGCCCCCAGCGTGCGTTCACCACCTACTCCCCATCAATGTGCGTCGGGTGTAACTTTTTGGTACTGACCTTGCCGTGGCTGCCGGAGGAGGGTGGTAGCAGGAGGAGCCACCAAGGGCCACACCCACCACGCTGCCCCCATCGACCACACTGCCCTGAGGGGTGTCCCCGGCAAGGGCGCCAGACACCGAGCCCATGCACACGGAGGAAGAACAGGTAGACTTAGGCATTGGTGGCCCCGTCCCGGCAACAGATGTTGGCGGGGAGGGGGCCACTTCTTCACAGCCCGGCACGGGTGAGTCACCGGTTCTTCCTTACTCTTCTTATTTTTTGAACCTTGATCTTGGCCTCGCCTCATCCTCCCTTCTGGCATCTAGATCCCCCCTTGGCAGACCAAGGGGACATCGATGTCGTGATCACGGAGGCCGCCAAGGACGCCGAGGTTGAGGCCGATAAGATCCCCGCCGAGGAGGCCGCCAAGACCACGGCCGAGGATGCCGCCAAGGGGCTTGCCAGAGAGACCGGCGAGGCTGCCGCCGAGGAGGCCGGCAAGGGTGCTGCCGAGGAGGCCGACAAGAGCGCTGCCGGGGAGGTCGGCAAGGCCGCTGTCGAGGAGGAGGTGGTTGACGACCAACCCTCCTCGTCTGTTGCCTCCGGCTCCGGCAAGTATCTGAAGGTGGTAAACGACTTGTTCGTCCACCTCCCAGGGACAACAAGCACTAGGGCGCCGGCCAAGGGGGAGGTGTTCGATGACGAAGTGCTCGCCGCCGCCGGGCTCAAGGTCGTCGAGGAACCGAGCACTGGTGGTGGTGGAACCCAGGAGGAGCAGCTTCTTCGGGTCATGCGTGCCAGCTTCTGGAAGCTGCAGACGCTCCACTGCGCCCGCGTGGACAAGGCAAAGTCCAGGGAGGTGGTGGCGGGCAAAGCGGAGGCAGTCCTCGGGGAGCGCATCACCGAGGCGCAGGCCTGGTTCCGCCAGGCCCACGAGGAGCTGAAGGCCGCCAAAAGCCAGCTGATGGAGCGCGAGCTGGAGCTTCTCCTGAAGCAGGCCGACATCGAGAAAACCCAGGAGGCGGCGAGGGAAGAGGCCACCAAGGCCGAGGCCGCCCGGTCCCAGGGCCAGGCCGAGCTGGACTCTCAGGAGGAGGACCTCGTCGCCTGTGAGGCGGTGCTTGCCGCCACACTCCGTGGCAAGGACGAGGAGGTCGAGAAGCTTGCCGCGGCACGAACCCGGGAGCTGGAGCAGAAGCACAAGGAAGCGCTTGATGCACAAGCCTTGGCCCACGGCGACAAGGTGAAGGAGCTGGAGGCGGAGCGGGACGGCCTGAAGGCCAGGGCCGATCAGCTGGTGAAGGAGAAGGACTTGGCCAACTGCGCCTTGACGCAGGCGCAGTGCGCGGTCCTCGAGAAGGCCGAGCTGCTCACCCGCGCCAACGACTCCGTCCAGGATCTGAAGCAGAAGCTGGAGGGTCTTGAGAAGATGCTTTTGGAGGCCAAAGCCTGGGAGGAGGCCCTGACCAAGGGCCTAGAGATAGAGAAGCAGCTGCAGAAGGACGATGCCGCCACTCACGAGGATTTCGTGCAGGGCGAGAACCTTTGGATCAGCCGCCTCGTCGACGTCGCCAACAGGACCACCGAGAAGCTGGCTGACATCAGGATGTCGGACGTGAGGTACACCTCGGAGCCGAACATGAGCCCCAACGCCAGGCTGACCCTATTCTTTGAGGGCGTTCTTGGAGCCCTGGAACGATTCAACTCCAACTGGGCGAGCTCCTTGGCCAATGAGGCCCGGATACTTTGCCGGGGCGCCATGACCAAGGTCCTCACTAAGCTGGCATACTGGAACCCCAACCTTGACTTCGACGCCGCGCTGGATAGTTTGCCGGAGGATGCAGACCTCACGGTGCTCGAGGAGCGTATCGAGCCCATCATCATCCGCGTTAGCGGAATTCAGAGGGTAGAGGGCCAGCACCAGGATTAGGCGCCCCGTTTCTTATCGCCGCTGCAGGTTCATGACCAAGACAATGTTTATCCTTAGTTAGAACCGCAGCAATAATTGATGTATATAACTCTACAGTGTTTTAAAACGATGCATGCTATTTCCCTGTTCAACCCCTCCTTGTATGTCCGCCCTACGCCAATTGGGTAGGCCTACCGGCGCGTAAACCCAAACCGCGGTGCTTTGAAGGACGGATCCTTTAGCGGCCGGCAGGGTGTGCTTGCTGCCGTGCGAACCACCTTGCCGTTCTCAGCGCGGCCGCTTGAACTATCGAGCGGACTAGAGACAGAGCGAGAGCGTTGCCAATAGCGGAAGGCCACCGTGCCGTTCTCGACGCAGCCGCTCGATCTGTTGAGCGGACTCAAAACACACCAAGGGCGTTGCCAATAATGGAAGGGCCCCACTGCGTGCAGGTTTCTCTTACAAAGGAAAGATCTCTGAGGAGGATAACCTTACATAAAAAGGAATTACTCATTGTTTTTGCATGACTTAGCTTTCTTGTCATCACGCGAACGCTTGCTGCATCCCCTGACGGTGCTGCTCACTTGGTCGCTGAGGGAGTCCCGGACTAGGGGGTGTCCGGATAGCCGAATTATCATCATCGGCCGGACTCCAAGACTATGAAGGTACAAGATTGAAGACTTCGTCCCGTGTCCGGATGGGACTTTCCTTGGCGTGGAGGGAAAGCTTGGCGATACGGATATGTAGATCTCCTACCATTGTAACCGACTTTGTGTAACCCTAGCCCTCTCCGGTGTCTATATAAACCGGAGGGTTTTAGTCCGTAGGACACAACAACAATCATACCATAGGCTAGCTTCTAGGGTTTAGCCTCCTTGATCTCGTGGTAGATCCATTCTTGTACTACCCATATCATCAATATCAATCAAGCAGGAGTAGGGTTTTACCTCCATCGAGAGGGCCCGAACCTGGGTAAAAACATCGTGTCCCTTGTCTCCTGTTACCATCCGCCTAGACGCACAGTTCGGGACCCCCACCCGAGATCCGCCGGTTTTGACACCGACATTGGTGCTTTCATTCAGAGTTCCTCTGAGCCCTCACAATCAGGAAGGATGTCTCTTCCCGTCTTTAAAGACGGTACCATTGCCAAAGGAGCTTTGGCCGCCGGCCAAACTATCCGGCTAGGTGGTTTTCTTATGACCGCCTGTTCGGCCGCCGCTTCGACGATGTCTTCTCGGGTCATCAAAAGCGATCTTCACGTCAACTCGGAATTCACCAAGCAGCTGGATCCGATGGAGCTCTCTTCCAGAACGAGCTCTTGGATCGCATCGCCGCCTCAGGAGTCGCTGCTGGACTACGATCAGGTTGGGCTTAAAACCGATCTGAGAGAGATTAACTCTCCCCAGGTTACCCACCACGTTGCGGTGGTAGAGGAACAATGCGGCAACTCTTCTTCTATATTAAAGACCAATTATGTCCAGATTCCCGATCCCTCCATGCCGGATTCCTGCGGAGGGATGGATACCAATCAAGTACTGAACCTAAAGTCAGGCAGCGGACCAGATTCGTTGGACAACATCCAGCAATCCAAGCTTCCAAATTCGGAAACTTTTCGGCCATTGAGCCTCAAGTTGGGTAGGGTTCCAGACTTAATTCCACCCACCCACCCAAACATAAGCGATCTATCTCAAATCTAGCAAGAGCCCACAGAAACAGTACATCATTACTGGGCCAGATTCCTCCTGGTTATGGACAGGATAAAGGACTGCCATGAGGGAAGCGCAATCTCAATTTTCTGCAACAATTGCACGGACAAGGGAATCACAAACGCCATAAGTCGCCGTGAAATTACGCGCTTCGCCGACCTGGCGTCCATAGTACAAAAGTACTATGCGATGGAGAGTACCTGGAAAACCGAAACTAAGTTTTGGGACAATCCGGCTCCGAACACAACCCTAGTCCGAAACAAAAGGGTGCATCATGCTCAGGCACCCGGGACAAAAACCAAAAAGCAAAAACCCCACAAAGGGCACGGAACCGTACTAGAGGGATGGCTCAGCGGACCCTGCAAAATCCATAGTACGAAGGGCGCCACTCCAACACACAGCCTTCGAGCATGTTGGATACTACGGCAGATGGCCAAAAGTGGCGAAGAGCTTCTAGCCCCGGAGAACCAGCCCAACAGCACCAGTACGGTATTAACAATCTTCAAGACTTTCGCATCAAACAATATGCAGAAACGAACAATCCGCAACCTCGCCAAAGTCTACCAAGTAGCAACAACAAACCCATGGAGCGACACGGCTATCACCTTCAACGCCAGCGACGAACCCAAATTCCGAACAGCCCGAGCACCAGCCGCATTGGTCCTTAGTCCAATAGTGGATGGCTTTCATCTTACCAAGGTACTCATGGATGGCGGCAGCGGATTAAACCTCATCTATGAGGAAACCCTTCGAAAAAAGGAAATAGACTGGAGCCGCATTGAGCGAAGCAGCACAACCTTCAGAGGAATAATCTCTAGTCGGGAAGTACGCTGCACAGGAAAAATTACACTAGATGTGGTGTTCGGCTTGCCAGAAAATTACAGGTCCGAGGAGGTCACGTTCCAAGTGGCCTCGTTCAGCAACGGATATCACGCTTTACTAGGGTTAGAGGCATTCACAATTTTCCAAGCTATACCCCATTATGGGTACATGAAGCTTAAAATGCCCGGGCCCAATGGAATCATCACTCTTGTTAGTGATCCGGACATAGCACTCCGCGCTGAAAATAAGACAGCCACACTAGCCCTAGAGGCACTATCTAAAGCCCTAGCGGCAGAAGAACTCACTGCGCTGCGCTCCACGGTGAATAGGGATGATGTGATACTCGATAAGAGATCTAAGTCCACCTCTTTTAAACCAGCAGATGAAATAGTTAAATTCCAGGTCCATCCAACGGACCCCACAAAGACGGCCTCCATTGGGGCACAATTAAACCCTGATGTAGATGCCGCACTACGAGAATTCCTTCGGGAAAATTGGGACATTTTTGCCTGGCACCCTTCAGATATGCGAGGAATCCCACGCAGGCTGGCAGAACACAGCCTAAACATCCTAAAAGGATTCAAGCCAGTCAAGCAGGCTCTTTGGCGATTTTCCGAACCCAATAGACAGGCAATGGGAGAGGAGCTAGCCAAACTATTAGAAGCCGGATTCATCAGACATATAAAACATCCGGACTGGCTAGCGAACCTGGTAATGGTACCAAAAAAGGACAAATCCTGGCGCCTTTGTGTCGATTTTAAAGACCTTAACAAGGCCTGTCCAAAGGATCCTTTCCCCCTCCCCCGCATTGACCAAATCATCGATGCCACTGCAGGGCACGATTCATTGTGCTTCCTCGACACATACTCCGGATACCATCAAATCAAGATGGCGGAAACAGACCAGGCCGCAACGGCATTCATTACTCCATACGGACCATTCTGCTTCAACACAATGCCCTTCGGACTCAAAACACCGGCGCAACATATCAGCGCATGATTTAGACATGTCTGGCTACCCAGATCGGCAAAACAGTGGAGGCATACGTAGACGATGTGGTCGTTAAGACCAAACACGTCGAAACTCTAGTAGACGATTTGAGGCTCACATTCGACAACCTCCGAGCATATGACATTAAGCTCAACCCGGGAAAATGCGTTTTTGGCGTACCAGCCGGAAAGCTCTTGGGCTTCATTGTATCCGGTAGAGGAATTGAAGCAAACCTAGCCAAGATCCGAGCTCTGTCACAATTGGATATCCCAAAAGACCTCAAACAAATACAAAAACTGACTGGATGCGTGGCAGCTCTAAGCCGCTTCATCTCCCATTTGGGAGAAAAGGCATTGCCCCTCTATCGCCTCCTCCGGCGCACCGAACACCTCGAATGGACGGATGTTGCCACGGCCGGACTCGAAGAAATAAAGACCATATTGGCAACAAATCCGGTCCTGGCCGCGCCCAACCTGGGCGAACCGATGTTATTATATATCGCGGCAACACATCAAGTGGTCAGCGCGGTACTCGTCGTCGAACGAGAAACAGAAGGACACAAATTCCCTCTTCAAAAACCAGTGTACTACGTATCCACTGTCTTAACTCCATGCAAGTCCCGGTATCCACATTATCAAAAGATAGCGTACGCGGTGTTCATGGCATCCCGGAAGCTGCGACACTACTTTCAAGAGTGTTCGATAACAATTGCCTCCGAAGTACCTCTCGACGATATTATAAACAACCGCGACGGGACGGGCAGGATTGCAAAATGGGCCATTGAGCTCTTACCATTCGACATAACCTACAAACCACGGCGAGCTATAAAGTCGCAAGTTTTGGCCGACTTCATCACCGAATGGACCGAAGCCGAACTCCCTAAAGAGTACGGCGCATACTCCAATTGGATCATGAATTTCGATGGCTCCAAAATGTTGGCCGGCTTGGGGCTGGCGTCGTATTGACGTCCCCAACCGGAGACACAGTCCAATACGTACTTTAGATAATGTACACGGACTCCAACTATGCAGCCGAATATGAGGCCCTTCTACATGGTCTTCGGATGGCAATCTCCATGGGTATTCAACGCCTAGAGGTGCATGGGGATTCGAACCTCGCAATATCACAAGTAAATGGAGACTTTGACGCCAAGTATCCGAAAATGCAGCCTATCGTAACGCCGTCTTAAAAATGTCAGCTCGGTTCGAAGGACTCGAATTCCACCATGTAGCCCAGGATAATAACTAGGCAGCCGACGTGTTGGCACGCATCGGCGCAAAACGCGACGCCGTCCCTCCAAGCATCTTCCTGGAGCGGCACTTTAAGCCATCCGTATTATGGGAAGAGGAGTCCGGAAATAACAACCCGGAACCAACTGCACCACCCAACACGGAACATTCTGACACAACCGATGGCTCAGCCAATGAAATAACACCCTCAGCCCACGAAATAATGGCAGTAATTGCCCCGTGGACGGAACCATTCCTAGCCTACTTAATTAAGCAGGAACTTCCCGAAGACCAAAATGAGGCCCGCTGCATAGTTCGGCGATCTAAAGCCTACAAGGTCCATGAGGGAGAACTTTATAAGAAAAGCACAACCGGAGTCCTTCAAAGGTGCATCTCCGAAGAGGAAGGGCGAAATCTCTGGCTGAAATTCACGCCGGACTCGGCGGGCACCACGCCGCAGCCGGGCCCTTGTGGGCAAGGCCTTCCATACAGATTTTATTGGCCGATCGCCCGAGCAGATGCTCGGGACTTAGTCCAACGATCGTCGGTTGCCGGCTCACTCTGTGAAACTCCTAGTTTGCCGTCGGTGGCGGCTTTGCCGTCGACATTTAAATCGGGTAGACGGCAAAGAAAGTTTTGCCGTCAGGAGCTGACGGCAAAGTATGACAAACGGCAAATCTGCGCTTTGCCGTCTGTTAGCGCGCTGGCTGACGGCAAACCTAGCGAAAGGATGACGGCAAAGAAACCAAGACGGCAAACTGGCTCTTCGCCATCTGTTGTTTCACTGACTGACGGCAAAGGGTGGACACGTGTCTAGTTTGACGGTAGGTAACGGTGCCCCAGTTTTGCCGTCTGTGTTTGTCATCCACTGACGGCAAAGTCAGTTTCTTTGTCGTCTGCCATCTATCCTACTGACGGCGAACTAATAGAAAGAAAAAACCTGGCACCGAGCCTTTCTTTGCCGTCTCCTTTTGGTCGCACTGACGGCAAACTAATGGAAATTAAGAAAGAAAAACCCCCACCTGACCGCATCTTCCCCGATTCCTCTGTCTCTACCGTGCGCGCTAGGGTATCCCCGCCCGTCCCCGGCAGCACCGCACCGCCGCCACCGCCCGTCCCCGGCTCCACCACCCCGCCGCCGCCCGTCTCCACCGCGCCGCCGCAGCTGGTCCCGCCTCCACCGCGCCGCCGTCGGGACCATTGTCCACTGCGCCCCCTACCCGTCCTCCTCCAATGGCGCGACCGCCACCGGGCCGTCCTCCCCTGCCCTAGCCATCCCCCACCGGGCCGTCCTCCCCTGCACGGCTGCCGTGGGCAGCACCGCCGCCGGTTCCCTCCTGCGCCCCCACCCGTCCTCCCCTGCGCCCCCCACCCGTCCTCCACCGGGCCGTCCTCCCCTGCACGGCTGCCGTGGGCAGCATCGCCGCCGGTTCCCTCCTGCGCATCCGCCGCCGCTGGTCACCACCGAAGCGGGACACCACCTCCCCCTCTGCCCCAAGCCCCCCTCTGCCCCACCCCACGGTGAGCACTGCTCCCCATCTCTGTTTGTATTCTTTTAGATGGACAGATGTATGGATTGCAGTATGTGGATGGATTTATAGATGTATGTAAGGATGGATGCATAGATGGATGTATGTATAAGGTTGTTCTGCCTAAATTTTTTAGTATAAGGTTGTTGTCGGTGTCAAAACCGACGGATCTCGGGTAGGGGGTCCTGAACTGTGCGTCTAGGCGGATGGTAACAGGGGACGAGGGACACGATGTTTTACCTAGGTTCGGGCCCTCTCGATGGAGGTAAAACCCTATGTCCTGCTTGATTAATATTGATGATATGGGTAGTACAAGAGTGGATCTACCACGAGATCAAGGAGGCTAAACCCTAAAGCTAGCCTATGGTATGATTGTTGTAATGTATGTTGTCCTACGGACTAAAGCCCTCCGGTTTATATAGACACCGGAGGAGGCTAGGGTTACATAGAGTCGGTTACAATGGTAGGAGATCTACATATCCGTATTGCCAAGCTTGCCTTGCACGCCAAGGAAAGTCCCATCCGGATACGGGACGGAGTCTTCAATCTTGTATCTTCGTAGTCTTGGAATCCGGCGGACGATGATAGTTCGGCTGTCCGGACACCCCCTAGTCCAGGACTCCCTCAGTAGCCCCTGAACCAGGCTTCAATGAAGATAAGTCCGGCGCGTATATAGTCTTCGGCGTTGCAAGGCGGGTTCCTCCTTGAATAACCCAAAGAAGATCATGAACACCGGGGACGGTGTCCGCTCGCAAAATAAATTCCACATTCCACCGTAGAGAGAATAAAATGTACACCAGTCCAATCTGGCGGCGTATTATGCGGCGTGACATCACACCGCTACCAAGCCACTATTTGAATCATTTTTACTTATACCACCTCAAAGACGTTTAGCTTAAGCGGTTTCTTGGCACGTCTTGCGAAGCGAGATCGTGTTCCCCTTATTCCGGGATTCTCATCAATACGTGCGTGGGTAACCCAACCGTGCCCGTCGCCACGCCTCCTCTATCGAAGGTGAATCCCAAACGGTCACGGAGACGACTCTTGGTATTTTTCCCCTTTATAAGAGGACCAAGGCTCATTCTTTTTCTTCAATCTCGCATCGGAACTCCTCCTCGCTCCCAGTTCCAACACCTAGAGCCTCAGATTCGAGCGCTTCAGATTCTCAACCATGTCCGGATCCGACCTCCAGGGCCGGTGGATGCCCTCCTCCGTCACGGAGGAGGACATATTGAAGCTACGTGAGGCCAAGTACCTGGCCTACGAGATTTCGCACAGGTCGCCTGCCCAAGGGCAGACCATGCCTGCCCCCGAGCCCGGTGAGTACGTTGTCTTCGTATCCCACCTCCGTCGGGGTTTAGGCTTCCCGACAAACCCCTTCGTGAGAGGGCTCATGTTCTAGTACGGGCTGGATTTTCACGACTTGGCTCCGGAGTCCATCCTCCACATGTCCGCATTCATTATCGTCTGCGAAGCCGTCCTCCGCGTCACTCCCCACTTTGGCCTGTGGCTGAAGACCTTCAATGTGGAGCCGAAGATGATCGGGGGGCGTCCAGCGGAGTGCGGCGGGGCGGCCATAAGCAGAAGGGCCGATGCCCCGTGGCCGAGGGTTCCTTCAAGAGGAACTCTCGTGGCAGCAGGAGTGGTTCTATATCACCGCTCAGAAGGCAGCAAGCAAAGCCGCCGCCTTCATTCCGCCGGGACCTCCATCTTGTTGATGTCATGGGTCAACCAAGGGCTCAACTGGGGGCCGTCCGAAGACGTGCCCTTATTGCAGGGCTGGATTCGAGACCTCCAAGCGAGGGAGATCAATCTGGTTGTGGTGATGCAGGTTATGTTAATCAGGCATCTTCTGCCCTGCAAACGCCGTCCTCTCCGTCTATGGGAGTTCAACCCGAAGGGACCTCGGATTCTCCAACACTTCATGGGTGCGACACCCGTGGAGATGTACAAGTTGTTCTTCGAACCGCAGGTAGCGTTCCCGGAATTGACCGAGGACGCAGGCCTAAGCCGCAATCGCCCGGATACTCAGGTAAATAGCTCAGAGTCTGGACGCTCTGTTTATCTGCTTTTCTAGAGTTCGCCTCCTGACCCATTACTCTTCACAGGAGTGGGTAGCGCGATCGAGGCTGATAAGGTGTCCGGCCCCCCTCCCAAAGACCGCACTGGAGCCCGTGCTGGTCAGAATGTTGGAGGTTGCGCCCATGGAAGGGAGCGATGGGGAAAATAGAGGAGCTGTTATTTCGCCAAAGGGGCGTCCGAAGAGGGGGGAATCAAAAACCCCTCCTTCCAGGGGGAGAAGAGGACCGCCTCCGAAGATCCGGAGGCCAAAGCCCCTAAGCGGGGGAAGAGATCTTCACCGGGGGGTCCGGCGTCCGGGGAGAATCCGGACGTACAATCATCGCCAAAGGATCAGCCCTCCAGCGAGCCGTGAGTATGAAAAGGGGAGTTAATTAGTAAGGAAATACCTCCATTTGTGCTTCTGTGGGTAACCGAAATATTTATCTTGCAGTTCGGATCTGCAGCCTTCTCAGATGAGTTCATCTTCGGGGGACCTTCTTCCGGAGATGATGGAGAGCGAAACGCCTCCGTCTGCTGCGCCGTCAGATAAAGCGAGACGAGCACGAAGTATCGTCACGGAGGTATCCCGAGTCGGAGGGGCCAGAGAGTTCGGCACCCGCTAGTATCCGTGGGAGAATCGAAGAATCTGCTTGAGAGGCGTCCATCTCGAGAAGATCACCGTGCGTTGATGCATATGGTGATTGGAAGGATTTAAATCCGCCGAGAGCGGATTGCATAATGCCGCTATGAGTTTGTTTGGCGGGGTTTGAGGTACGCGAGAATGACGCACCTTTGTCTTTTAACAGTTTTGCACATAAAAATGCGCCCTGTATAGATAGTAGCCCCTGAGACTCGGTAGGTTGTCGAAGACGACAGCGTGCCGAGGATCAAAATCGCAAGTGATGAATGTCGCCATTCCTATGCAGGTGGCGGATAGTCCAAGGGCTAGCCGGACTAGTGGAGTTGCCAAGTTGATGCGGCAACTTGACGTGGCGGATGCGGACATCGCACTTGTCAACCGGCGACTTGATGAGTCGCAAGGTAAATAAGTTCTCTGCAGTCGCTTTATTAAGGGGGTCAAAGCCCTCCTCTGATAAATTATATGATGTTGTACAGACGGTGCTGCTGCTGTGGAGAGCCTTCGGGCCGAACTTGCTCAAGCTAAGGAGCAAGCCCGAAGGAGTGACGCGGCTGCCTCGAGGGCGGCCGAGGAGTTGAAAGCCGAAAAGGCTGCACTGCTTGCCTAGCAGGGAAGAGATGGCCGAATTGGCCGTGAAATTAAAAGATGCTACCGAACGCAATGAGGCTCTTGAAAAGGAGCGCTTATCGGAGCGGGAAGACCTGAGGAAGGCCACCGCCGAGGCCAAGGATGCCCGTTCTGCAATGCGGGCCATGAAGGAGGAGCTGCGCCAAGCCGAAGATATCGTGGCTGGCAAGCCTTATCTGCTGCGTCGCCGGTTTATGGATCAAAAGTATGCTCAGTTTGGCCAGCTGTGGAGTCCGGAGGATCCGTATATGGACTTAGCGGCAAGTGCGGCTGATGCCGTTGAGCACTTCCGGAGCCAGAAGGATCACAAGACGGAAGAGCTATTTTGGTCTCAATTCCATAGTCCGGATCGCTCACTTCCGTTGACCGACCGGTTGGCCGAATGGGCCGAGCTAAATAGATTGTCCGGACTTGCCATGGATCGACATCGTGGCTCTTGTGCGGCGAGAGAGGCCCAAAGGCGACGAGCTACTTGACTTCTGCAGCAATTTCTTGGAGCGGTGCCGCATATCAAGGAGATGAAGCGGTCGGCCTGCATCGAAGGCGCGCGGAGGGCTCTTTCCCGTGTGAAGGCACATTGGACAGAGATGGATGCCACCGCTGTTGCCGCCCAGGTTTCGGATGAAAGCCGGCTCCCCGCCGAGCACTATTTCGGGGAAGCTATGCGTGGCGCTCGTGTAATAGAGTCGCAGTGCTCAAAAAATGTCACGTTCAAATAAACGTTTTAGCTTGTAAAACGATTATTATGCCATAACTCGCTTTTTATACTTGTGCGTCCCAAGTAGTGAAACTTCTCCTATGCGGCCGTTACGTATCGTTTGTATAACTGAAAGATTGCGTCTTGACAGCCCCCACGCACAAGGTGCGGGGTGTTCGCAAAATAGCGTTTTCACACTTAATCCGGCGTCTCAGTCCTGTTAAGGAGGTGGTAGCGTAGCTTAACGAGGCAATCCGGACTATAATGCTTTATCACTTTCACTTAGCGGTGGAGTTCGAGGTGGGGCTACGATATAGCCACAGGGCACCGCACTTCTCGAACCCGGGCGCGTGTGTGCTGACCGAAGCGGTCCTTCGTCAGCGAAATTCTAAACATTCCGAAGAGTCGATCGAGTGGTTGACGGTCTCTCAGTATCATGATCGGTTGCGGCTTTCTCTCTTGAGGTGCTCGCCCGGCCCGGCGGGGCACAATCGCAGAGTTCTCCTGGTGCGCGTTAGCCGATGATCTGAGCGTAAGGCAGCAAAACACAGGAGCCGGGCAAACCCAACATTTGACCAAAGACATGATTCGGAGCTGATGCATATAATGCCTAACTCGAGACACCAAACACTCCCTAAGGTGTTCGGTCTTTATAGTAGTGGGCAGAACAATGCCCTAAGCCCCTAGTGTCCAGGTACGGGCATGGTCTTCTGACGCGGCCGATGCCAAAACGTCAGGCTCCGCTTTGGTTATAGGAAGGAACCAAGGGAGAATAGCAACAAGAGACAGTAAAAAAGGTTTACGCAGGGTCTTAATCTGAAAAGAATCCTCGCAACGGGTCCCTGCTGCACGTCTGCGCCTGTGTCTCCGTTGTGCCGTTATCCTGGACGGGTACGCACGTTGTTCATCTGTAAAAAGAGAGGAACGCTTAGCTTGAAAACAATTCGTGCGAAGAAAGTTATGTGTGAAAGAAAAAATATAAATAAGTAAAGCGGGGTTTGAATGAACCCGCGTTTGTTTGTGCGTGCAGCCCCCTGTGAAGAGGTGTGCGGCTAGGGAACCCCTAGCCTACTAAAGCCGGACTCGTCTATCCGAGTCCGGGGTCTTTAAGTGACCCTCGCACCAAAATGGTGCCACGTGGACCGGGCATCTTAAGTGTAAGAGACGCGTAATGCGGTATGGCGTTGAAACGGACAAAAGCCTTTCGTCCCAAGAGTGCTTGATAGCCACTTTTAAATGGGGCCATATGGAAAATTAGTTTTTCGCACCGAAAATTGTTCGGTGATCCGAACACGACTTCTAGTAATAGGGAGCCTGTGCACTTGGCATAAGGGCCTGGCGTCACTCCTTTGAAGGAAGTGCGACTGTGTCGAATTTTGGTAGGGTCTATCCCCATCTTACGGATTGTGTTTGAATACAGCAGGTTTAAGTCGCTGCCTCCGTCCATTAGGACTTCAGTAAATTGTAGTCCGTCGATTATGGGATTCAATATCAGGGGAGTCCGTCCCGCATTTCGAACGCTTCTGGAAAAGTCCATGTGGTCGAAAGTGATTGGTTTTGATATCCAATCTCTATGGTCTGCTGGGTTGGACCGTGCGAAGCTCTTTTTAGAAAGTGCCGCACTATTTTTCCGTATTATCACATGAAGTGAATTTACTGCTTTGACCTCTTGTGGGAAAGTCTTTTGTTTTCCGGTGCTCTGCTGGTGGGGTTTATCGTCTTCGCTTGACGCGTCGAGCCCCTTGTGTTCGGCGTTTAGTCGGCCGGACTGTCTAAAAACCCAACAATCCCGATGGGTGTGGTTTGCGAGCCTTAGAAGTCTTGTGGATTTGACATATCCGACCCAAAATCTTGTTTAAGTTGGACAGCTCATCGCCGTCATCCTTAAGAGGCGATGTTTTGTTTTTTGGCCGCGAGCTTTTGAATCCAGCGTTGACTGTCGTGCTCTTTGGGCTTTTCTCTTTATTCCGGCGCTGCTCTTTTCTGCGCCGTGATTTTCCGTTTCCATCTCTTATCTCGGATGTACTTGGGTCGCTGGTGCTGCATCTTGCTAGTCAGCTATCCTCTCCCGCACAGAAGCGGGTCATGAGGCTTGTTAGCGCGGACATTGTCCTCGGTTTCTCTTGGCCGAGGTGTCTGGCAAGCCATTCGTCTCGGACATTGTGTTTAAAAGCTGCTAAGGCTTCGGCGTCCGGACAGTCGACTATTTGGTTCTTTTTGGTGAGGAACCTGTTCCAGAATTTGCACGCTGACTCTCCGGGCTGTTGAGTTATATGACTTAAATCATCTGCATTCGGAGGGCGGACATAGGTCCCTTGAAAATTTGCTCTAAACGCTTCCTCGAGCTCTTCCCAACTTCCCATAGTGTTTTCTGGGAGGCTTTTAAGCCAATGACGGGCTGGCCTTTTGAGCTTGAGGGGTAGGTATTTTATGGCGTGGAGATCATCTCCTCTGGCCATGTGTATATGTAGTATGTAATCTTCTATCCAGACTGAGTGCATTGTTCCATCATAGTCCTCTATGTTTGTGGGTTTAAATCCTGCTGGGAATTCATGGTCCAGCACCTCATCGGTGAAACATAGTGGGTGTGCGGCGCCCCTGTATTTGGGTGTGCCACTATCTTCGGACACTTGACGTGTTGCCTTGCTTCCTGGAGCCTTCTTCTTTGGCCCGTAGATGGACCTGGCTGGGCCATCTGTCTTTCCAGGTTCATTAGCTGGTTTATGTGCGGCGCCGCTTTCAGAATTTGGCCTATCATCTGGCCGTCTATCCAACCAGGCAGCCTCTTTATTTCTTGACGGTGGAGGCTCTATGGCCTCCTCGTCAAATTCTGGTAGCAGCTTGCGCTTCGGGTAGCTCTTTGATTGGTGACCATTGCCGTATTTATCCGTGGTTTTGAGCACTTTACTCCATCTCATTCTGAGTGTGTCTTCCGTTGTTTTGAGCTTCCGCTTTTCCTTCTTTAGGCTTCTTGCAGCGTTGACGAGTCTTTTCCGAAGGTTTTTGCTCTCCAGCGGCGTGTCCGGCATGGGATCGTCCGGACTGTCGTTTTCGCCGGGCCTGGACTGATTATCTGACTCGTCATGTTCGGACGGTTGCTTATCTGCATGTTCATCGTCCACTTGTGAGCCCTGCTGTATTACGGGCTCCCTAGGAGTGTTGTTGTTGTCGAGGCGGGACTTAGGGCGGCGTCTGCGCCACCGTTTTGGTTGTTTATGGGCAGGGTTATCTTCTGCCGCGGCCCGTTGGTCCTCGTTATCGCTCTCTTTTGGGGTAACCACCATGTATATGTCATATGACGAGGTGGTCCTCCCGTGCCCTATAGGCGTTGTTTCTTGTTCGTCTCCGTCACCGTCGTCTATACCGTCGATGTCTTCGGAGTCGTAGTCTAGCATGTCGGTTAGATCGTCGACAGTGGCTACAAAGTGGGTGGTGGGTGGGCTCTGAATTTCTTCGTAAATCGTACCCCAACCATCCCGCCATAGTCCGCCAGACTCTCCCGATAACGAGAGATGCTTTAGCGAATTTAGGATGTCGCCAAAGGCGAGTGTTGGAAGATGTCCGCGCGGTGAATTCCATAACGGCGCCCAATCCGAATCGATTGGTAGGCGCGGGAGGTTCGGAGTCCGGCAAGGAGTCCGGAACCTCGGAATCACGAGTTTCGCGGGGGACAAGATTAGCGTTCGGCTCCATCGCCGTGGAAGTTGAAGCCCCCAAGGCGGTGTCCATCCACCGATCCTTGGTCTGGGTGATCGGCTCCGGACTGATGGCCGAAGCGGATTCACGTGCGGCACCAAGGCACTGTCCGGCGGTAGAGCTAGATCATGCCCATCGTAACAGTGCGGCTCGCTTGGCTGTGGCTCGAGCCCATCGAAGATCAAGTCTCCGCGGATGTTGGCCGTGAAGTTTGGACTTCCGAATCTGACATGACGGCCAGGGGCGTAGCTTTCGATCTGCTCCAGATGGCCAAGCGAATTAGCCCTTGATGCGGCCGCCGAATCTGAAGATCTGTCCGGGAGAAAAGCCTCACCACAGACGGTGTTGTTGGTTGAAGATGCCATCGGCCTATCGGCGGCGCACGGAGGAACTCTCAATGAAAGCACCAATGTCGGTGTCAAAACCGGCGGATCTCGGTAGGGGGTCCCGAAGCGTGCGTCTAAGCGAGATGGTAACAGGGGCGAGGACACGATGTTTTACCTGAGTTCGGTGCTCTCGATGGAGGTAAAACCCTACGCCCTGCTTGATTAATATTGATGATATGGGTAGTACAAGAGTGGATCTACCACGAGATCAAGGAGGCTAAACCCTAAAGCTAGCCTATGGTATGATTGTTGTAATGTATGTTGTCCCACGGACTAAAGCCCTCCGGTTTATATAGACACCGGAGGAGGCTAGGGTTACACAGAGTCGGTTACAATGGTAGGAGATCTACATATCCGTATTGCCAAGCTTGCCTTCCACGCCAAGGAAAGTCCCATTCGGACACGGGACGGAGTCTTCAATCTTGTATCTTCGTAGTCTTGGAGTCCGGCGGACGATGATAGTCCGGCTGTCCGGACACCCCCTAGTCCAGGACTCCCTCAGTTGTTCTGCAAGGCAAAATTTCAACTTTTGATTAATGCTCGTAGGAAATTAAATGCTCAGTTTTTTGCAACATGCTTAGATTGGAGAAGACAAGCGAGAGAGTCTAGTCTTGCTACACATATATATATAGTTGTCAATTGTGAGATGATGTTGATAATGTTTTTATCAGATTGTTTCACGAGTGCTTATGTTGGTTGTGCCGGTGATTTTCATGTGCAGGGATTTTCTCTTCACCTCGAGGAGCATTGTCCGTCCCGTTGCCATTGCCATCGTTGTTCAACTACCGCCTCTACGGTCTCGGGGTGAGCTTGACTGTCATCTCCTCCCCCTCCCCTATTTGCTTTGTTCCGTTCGTCGTGCCGATGCCACTAGATTTTATTTTCATGTCAAGTCTCGTAACCTAGGCGTCTCCCGTTCGAAAGGGTGGCATATATAAATATGCATGTCTTTGCATATTTATAACCGTCGTCCTTTCGAATTGTCCACGTTATCCATGGACAGCCGATGCGTGTAGATTGGGTTTCGTTTCCGTGCTCTACTTGGTCCTCGGCAAAATTTCGTCAGCCCCACCTCGTTGTTCTCCGGGTGCACATTCTCTCGGCTTGTTGTCGAGACGTGTATCTGGAGAACAGCGGGGAGGTGCTGCCGAAATTTTGCCGAGGACCGGAGTAGAGCACGGGAAACGAACCCAATCTACACGTACTCAGGTGGGATTAGGACCCATCTTTACCTATTAGAGATAGGATTCAATCCATGGATGCACGTTTCCCTTTTGTATGGTAAAAAATTAAAATCATGGCGTAAATAATATGACAATGGTAATTAGGTGTGTATCTAGTCTTAATTACATTATACATATCTTGATGAATATGAATTTGGTGCCTCTACTGTTAGTGCAAGTACCAGTATGGATGATCGTGAGTGGATGTACACTGGACACCCTAGTCAGGCTGGCATGACCACTGAATGGGTGACGAAGACCAACGAATTTGTGGAGGTAGCATTTGCTAGAGGCCAAAGAAAAAGTTGGTGCCCCTGCTTGAAGTGTCGCAACAGCACAGAACAGTCGAAGAAGATGATGTGTGTGCACCTGCAGAAGCATGGGTTTAAGCGTGGGTATACCCGGTGGACCCTTCATGGCGAGCCTGAACGTAGCAGAGAGGAGGTGGTGCATCGGCGAACCGACAACAATGGTACCGGGATAGTTGACATCGTAGCTGACTTCAACGATGCACGTGAAGAGGGATCAGAGGAAGAACCGGAGGAGTCTGCGAGGGCCTTCTTAGAAATGCTGAATTCCTCACAACAACCTCTTCACGACCACACAAACCAATGTCAGCTGGATGCCATTGCACAAGCAATGTCTATAAAGACCCAGTACAACATGAGCAGAGATTGCTTTAATTCGATGGTGACATCTTGGGGTCGCTCTCTCCCCGAAGGTCACAAACTGGCTACAAGTTGGTATGAAGCGAAGAAAATCCTTCGTGCACTTAAGATGCCCTATGAGCAGATACATGCTTGTCCAAACGGATGTGTCTTATTTATGAAAGAGTATGCCGATGACACATATTGTGCCAAGTGCAAAGCCTCTAGGTATGTCGAGAGAGACCTCAGTGATGGTATGAAGAAGCAGAGCAAAGTCCCCGCAAATGTTCTTCGATATTTTCCAATCTTGCCAAGAATTCAACGCCTTTACTTGAACGAAGATACAGCCAAACAGATGGCATGGCACAAATATGGGATAAGACACGACAAAGATGTTCATGGGAGACCGATGCTGATACATCCGTCTTGTGCCCAAGCTTGGAAGAGTTTCGATCGCATACATCATGAGAAAGCAAAAGAGGCAAAGAATGCACGAGTTGCCATCGGACTCGATGGGTTCAATCCGTTTGGTATGGTGTCAAAGACATATAGTTGTTGGCCCATGTTTGTTGTTCCCTCAACCTCCCCGGCGCCATAATGCAACGCAAGCACATGTTCTGTCGTTGATAATTCCAGGACCCAAGTATCCAGGGAAGAATATAAGTGTGTACATGCAACCACTGGTAGATGAGTTGAAAGAAGCTTGGGTGAACGGGATACGAACATACAACGCTGCTAGCAAAAAGAACTTCACAATGCATGTTTGGTACCAGTACTCATTTCATGACTTACCGGCGTATTCACTTTTCATAGGGTGGTCTGTGCATGGGAGGTTCCCATGCCCAAGGTGCAAGGCAAGCATGAAGTGCCGTTGGTTGCAGCATGGTCGCAAGTATTCTTGCTTCGATTTTCATAGACAACATTTGCGTCTTGACCATCCATTCAGAAAAGACAAGAAGAACTTCATGAAAGGTGAAGTCGTTGAACACTCGGCACCACCTGAGATGACGGGTGAACAAATTCGTGATCAACTAAATGCTCTCCAGCCTGATCCCAAACGTCCAGGGTATTTCTTGGGATATAACGAAGAACACGCGTGGACTCATAAGCCATGCTTATGGGATCTCCCTTACTTCCACCAGCTCGAGCTTCCACATAATATTGATGTAATGCACACTGAAAAGAATATCGCCGAGGCCATTTTTGGCACATTGTTCAACATTGCTGAGAAGGCGAAGGATAATACTAAGGCTAGACTTAATGTAATGAAGCTATGTCATAGACCCGAACAAAACTTGCGACAACCCGAGGGCAAGAAAAACTGGAGGACACCAAAGGCGAGGTTTGTTCTTACTAGGGAACAAAAGAAGGAGATACTCATGTGGTTCAAAACTTTGTTGTTCCCTGATGGGTATGCAGCGAACCTTATGAGGGCTGTGAATCTTGATAAATTGAAGCTCAACGGGATGAAGAGTCATGATTAGCACATATGGCTTGAGCGGTTAATGCCGGTGATGATTCGAGGATATATCCCTGAGGATGATTGGGAAGTATTGGCAGAGCTTAGCTATTTCTTCCGTGTTCTTTGTGCTAAAGAAGTATCTCCTACTGTGATAGATGAGATGGAAGAACGGGCCCCCGAGTTGCTCTGCAAGCTAGAGAAGACCTTTCCACCAGGATTCTTTAATCCGATGGAACATATGATTTTACACCTCCCTTCCGAGGCAAGAATGGGTGGCCCTGTGCAGAATCGTTGGTGCTATGGACTTGAGAGAATGCAGAAGACTCTTCGAGCTAAATGTAGAAATAAATGTAGAACTGAAGCCTCTATAGCCGAGGCATTCTTGGCAGAGGAGATTACAAACTTCACGACATCACGCTATACGGCCAATATTCCAAGCTTGCATAATGCAAAGTCTCGATACAATACTGGCGACCCTAAACATGAATCCAAGCTCAGCCTCTTCAAAGGGCAACTAGGACCTGTGGGTGCTTCTGGTTCAAAGCATTTGGATCCGAAAGAGTGGAAATCGCTTACGTTGTATATCCTCACCAACCTTCAAGAAGTGTGGCCGTACATTGAGTAAGTGTTGGTACATTATGTAACATTTACTCACATGTTTCTCTCTTAACTCCGCTCATTTCTCATTGGGCAGTGAATTCATTTCCCAATTCTCGACTGGAGGGGTCGAACGTGATTCACTTGAAGAGTATGAGCTTCTTGCTGGTGAAGGAGACGGCAATTATGGTTTCATTTCTTGGTTCAGAGAAAAGGTAAGGTATACTTCTTGGAACACTTGAAGTTGGTATTACGTGCGACTAATACACCTATCCTTCTCTCTTAAACTTGTAGGGTACGTCGATATTGGACAAAGAGTTGAAACAAGTTGCTAATGGGTTTGACTATAAGGTCGGTACATTTGATAAATACGACATCAATGGGTATCGCTTCCGCACACATGGGAACGAGGAACGTCGGGACGTTCTAAAATCAAGGAACACGGGAGTGTCGGCTATTTGCAATGGAGTTGAGTATTATGGAAGACTTGATGAAATATATGAACTGCATTACTTTGGGGCAAATCCTCCGAAAGTCGTTGTCTTCAAATGCCATTGGTTTGATCCGGAGAAGGTTAGGCGGAGGGATGATATTGGGCAAGTCGAAATTCGACAAGACAGCAAATTAGAATGTGAAGATGTCTATATTGTGGCTCAACATGCGACGCAAGTTTTTTATCTCAAGTATGCATGCCAAAAGAAGTACCTTAAGGGTTGGGATGTCATGTACGATGTGCCGCCACATCGTAAACATCCTTCCCCCAGTGAAGAGGATTATCAACCTCACATCGACCCTGACACATATGATGGAGAATTCTTCCAAGAAGAACATGGGCCTAGAGGCCGTCTCAACATCCATCCACGCATGGAAGTACACATTGACAGTGAAGAAGAAGAAGTCGAAGAGGAAGAAGAAGAGGTTCTGAACGTGGAAGACCTCTCAATGCTTGAACAGTTACGTCTAGGAATTGCCGATGAAGGTGGCGATGACGGTCAACATGAGGACAACATCCTTGACGACACGTGTATGATAATCGATGATGAGGCTAGAACTGACCTTGAAGAAGAGACGGATTGTGATCCGGATGATCCCGACTATTTTTAGTCGTAGTGTTGAACTGTAATGTTGATTTTGTACTAGTTGCTTTACCATGACCTGGTGATCTCAAACATGTTGTAATGTTGAATTTGTAATATTTTTGAACTTATGCTTATCTATTTGAAGTATAATGTAGTTTTTGTACTATAATTGCTCGTAATTCTCATTGCGTATGTTTTTGAACTTATGCTTATTTGTTTGAACTATAATGTATTTGTACTACAATTGCATTGGTAATTCTCATTCGACAATTGTTTGAACTTATGCTTATTTATTTAAACTATAATCTTGTATTTGTACTAATTGCTTTACTTTTTGTCATAGCGGTGAGTGAAGCATGGTGGGCCCATAAAGGAAAAGCCCGGGCTCCCCATAGTGAGATCTTTGCTTAGCACTTTTATCGCCGATCCTCCGCCTTCCTCTCATCCTCAGGCTCATCGAGGGAGAGGAAAAGGCCGGGGAAGAGGTGCACGTGGAGCAAATGCTAAGAGAAACCCGGTTCGGCCAGTGTCTCACGCCCCCGTGTCTAAGAGGGTGGAGGACGAGCCGGTGTCTCACTCCCCCGTGTCTGAGAGGGTGGAGGACAAGCCGGTGTCTCACTCCCCTCCCCCCCCGTGTGTGAGAGGGTGGAGGATGAGCCGATATCTCACCCCCCCGTGTCTGAGAGGGTGGAGGACAAGCCGGTGTCTCACTCCCCCGTGTCTAAGAGGGTGGAGGAAGAGCGGTTGTCATAGGAGGCCTCTGACAAGGAGGCCCCGACCTCTGACAAGGAGGCCTCGACCTCTGACGAGGAGCATGCTGGTTTCATCCAAGTTGAGGAGGGTCGGTCCGTGTATCTACCTGGTTCCTCAAGGCTCCCGGAACGAGGGCTTCCTGTGGAGCAAA
Organism: Aegilops speltoides; assembly: GCA_021437245.1. Classification (NCBI taxonomy): domain Eukaryota; kingdom Viridiplantae; phylum Streptophyta; class Magnoliopsida; order Poales; family Poaceae; genus Aegilops; species Aegilops speltoides. Next base: position 127,255,647 of record CM038142.1, on the reverse strand, counting down.
GGCCATGTATTGCTCCATGTGGAGAAATGTAACTAACTTTGGCTTCCCATTTTCTACCTTCAATGTATGCAACAATTGCTAATAACTTTGGCTTCTCATTATGTAGCAGTTGGAAGAAAGCTGGAGCTAGCACGGGAAAGTACCGACACGTGAACGGCGTCCTTGGGAGCCTCATTAAGGAGCATTACCCTGGCATGGTTACTTTGCCTGGGGAGGGCAAAGTTCCGGAGCCAGCATGTACCTGGGACCACTACAAAGCCTATGAGGATCTTGGTGTAGCCAACAACATCGAGTTTCACAACAAAGCCGAGCGGGTCTTTGCCGAACTTTGGGTAATCATTAAGTTTCCTTCACACACTGCAGTAGCAAAACTATCTAGGAAACTTAGATTTAGATTTTACTTTTTTTTTCTTAATAGAATGCTAACAGACTATAATATTGCAGTAGCAAAACTATCTAGAAAACTTAGATTTAATATTCCTGTGTTATTGAATAAACTCGTTGTATAAACACAGGTGCATATATATAAACCTGATTGTGTTATTGAATAAAAATCACACAATCGCAAAGAGCAAAACTGATTGTGTTATTGTGTTATATATTGAATAAACCTGACTGTATAAACCTGGGTGCATATATATAAACCTGATTGTGTTATTGAATAAAAATCACACACTACAGTAGCAAACCTGATTGTGTTATTGTGTTATTGAATAAACCTGACTGTATAAACCTGGGTGCATATATATAAACCTGATTTGACTATAAATAAACTAGCAGATTTTACCTGTTTCTATAAATAAACCTGGGTGCATATATATAAACCTGATTTGACTATAAATAAACATGTCTCTATATTTTCCTGTTTTCACTATAAATAAACTAGCAGATTTTACTTTATTTAGATTTTATAAGAAACCTCAGACTTAAAGGTTTGAAAATTACTGCACCAAACTAATTTTCTCTATATTTGCAGGATTTCTATAGATGCGAGGATGGAAAGTTGGAGGAGGCACGAGCAGTTGTCAACAAACATTGCCCGAACTTGTGCATAATCTGATGCATGAGGCGCGCTGAGGGAGTCCTGGACTAGGGGGTGTCCGGACAGCCGGACTATCATCGTCCGCAGGACTCCAAGACTACAAAGATACAAGATTGAAGACTCTGTCCCGTGTCCGGATGGGACTTTCCTTGGCGTGGAAGGCAAGCTTGGCAATACGGATATGTAGATCTCCTACCATTGTAACCGACTCTGTGTAACCCTAGCCTCCTTCGGTGTCTATATAAATCGGAGGGCTTTAGTCCGTAGGACAACATACATTACAACAATCATACCATAGGCTAGCTTTAGGGTTTAGCCTCCTTGATCTCATGGTAGATCCACTCTTGTACTACCCATATCATCAATATTAATCAAGCGGGACGAGGGTTTTACCTCCATCGAGAGGGCCCGAACACAGGTAAAACATCGTGTCCCTCGTCTCCTGTTACCATCCGCCTAGACACAGATTCGGGACCCCCTACCGAGATCCGCCGGTTTTGACACCGACATTGGTGCTTTCATTGAGAGATCCTCTGTGCGTGCCACCGATAGGTCTGATGGCATCTTCAACCAACAACTCTGTCCGTGGTGAAACTTTTCTCCTGGGACAGATCTTTGTATTCGGCGGCCAAGATCGCTGGCTAATTCGCAGCCATCCTGGAGTAGATCGAAGCTACTCCCCTGGCCGTCAGGTCAGATTCGAAGTCTAAACTTCACGGCCAACGTCCCCGGAGATTTGATCTTCGACGGGCTCGAGCCACAGCCAAGCGAGCCGCACTGTTACGATGGGCAGGATCTAACTCTGCCGCCGGACAGTGCCTTGGTGGCCGCACACGAATCTGCTTCGGCCATTAGTCCGGAGCCGATCGCCCAGACCGAGGATCGGTGGATGGACACCGCCTTGGGGGCTTCAACTTCCACGGCAATGGAGCCAAACGCTAATCTTGTCCCCCGTGAAACTCGTGATTCCGGGGTTCCGGACTCCTTGCCGGACTCCGAACCTCCAGCACCCCTATCAATCGATTCGGATTGGGCGTTGGTTATGGAATTCACCGCCGCGGACATCTTCCAACACTCGCCCTTTGGCGACATCCTAAATTTGCTAAAGCATCTCTCGTTATCGGGAGAGTCCTGGCCGGACTATGGCCAGGATGGTTGGGGTACGGACGACGAAGAAATTCAGAGCCCACCCCCCAACCACTTTGTAGCCACTGTCGACGATTTAACCGACATGCTAGACTACGACTCCGACGACATCGACGCTATGGACGACGATGCCGGAGACGAACAGGAACCAGCGCCTACAGGGCACTGGAAAACCACCTCGGCATATGACATATACATGGTGGACACCCCAAAAGACTGTTGGGGAACGTAGTAATTTCAAAAAATTTCCTACGCACACGCAAGATCATGGTGATGCATAGCAACGAGAGGGGAGAGTGTTGCCTACGCCCTCGTTGACCGAAGCGAAGCGTTGACACAACGTAGAGGAAGTAGTCGACGTCCTCCCGGTCCAACCGATCCAAGCACCGTTATTCGGCACCTCCGAGTTCTTGACACGCAGACAGCTCGATGACGCACCCTCGTTCTCCAATCCAAGAGAGGCTCGAGGGGAGTTCCATCAGCACGACGGCGCAGTGACGATCTTGATGTTCTCTGTCGCAGGCTTCGCCTAAGCACCGCTACAATATGACCGAGGTGTAATATCGTGGAGGGGCACCGCGACACGGCTAAGGAACGATCTCAATGATCAACTTGTGTGTCCTAGGGTGCCCCTACCCCGTATATAAAGGAGGGAGGGAGGAGGAGGCCGCCCAAGGGGGCGTGCCATAGAGGGAGGAAACCTACTCCAAGTAGGTTTCCCTCCCTTTCCTTATCTTATTTGGAGGGAAGGAAAGAGTACTAGTATTAGGAAGTAGTACTAGTAGTAGTATTAGGAAGAGGGGAAGGAGAAAGGAGGGGGCCCCCTCCCCAATCGGTTTGGGCTTGGGGCGCGCCTCCCTTGTTCCTTCTCCTTCCTCCTACATGGGCCCAATAAGGCCCATATACCTCCCGGGGTTCGGTAACCTCCGGAGCTCCAAACTTCTCCGGAACCTTTCCGGTGTCCAAATATATCCGTCCAATATATAAATCTTTATGTCTCGACCATTTCGAGACTCCTCGTCATGTCCGTGATCACATCCGGACTCGAACAACCTTCGTACATCAAAATACATAAACTCATAATATAAGCATCATTGAAACCTTAAGCGTGCGGACCCTACGGTTCGAGAACAATGTAGACATGACCGAGACATGTCCCGGTCAATAACCAATAGCGGACCGGATGCCCATATTGGTTCCTACATATTCTACGAAGATCTTTATCGGTCAAACCGCATAACAACATACGTTGTTCCTTTGTGATCGGTATGTTACTTGCCCGAGATTCGATCGTCGGTATCCAATACCTAGTTCAATCTCGTTACCGCAAGTCTCTTTACTCGTTCCGTAATACATCATCTCGCAACTAACTCATTAGTTGTAATGCTTGCAAGGCTTAAGTGATGTGCATTACCGAGAGGGCCCAGAGATACCTCTCCGACATTCGGAGTGACAAATCCTAATCTCAAATACGCCAACCCAACAAGTACCTTTGGAGACACCAGAGAGCACCTTTATAATCACCCGATTACGTTGTGATGTTTGGTAGCACACAAAGTGTTCCTCCGTAAGCGGAGTTGCATAATCTCATAGTCATAGGAACATGTATAAGTCATGAAGGAAGCAATAGCAACATACTAAACGATCGGGTGCTAAGCTAACGGAATGGGTCATGTCAATCGATCATTCAACTAATGATGTGACCTTGTTAATCAAATAACAACTCTTTGTCCATGGTTAGGAAACATAACCATCTTTGATTAACAAGCTAGTCAAGTAGAGGCATACTAGTGACACTGCTTGTCTATATATTCACACATGTATTATGTTTCCGGTTAATACAATTCTAGCATGAATAATAAACATTTATCATGATATAAGGAAATAAATAATAACTTTATTATTGCCTCTAGGGCATATTTCCTTCAGTCTCCCACTTGCACTAGAGTCAATAATCTAGATCACATCACCATTTGATTCACATCGATAGTTCACATCATCATGTGATTAACACCCATAGTTCACATCGCCATGTGACCAACATCCAAAGGGTTTACTAGATTCCGTAATCTAGTTCACATCGCTATGTGATTAACACCCAAAGATTACTAAGGTGCGATCATGTTTTGCTTGTGAGAGAATCTTAGTCAACGGGTCTTTCACATTCAGATTCGTTATGTATTTTGCAATTTTCTATGTTTACAATGCTCTGCACGGAGCTACTCTAGCTAATTGCTCCCACTTTCAATATGTATCTAGATCGAGACTTAGAGTCATCCAGATCGGTGTCAAAACTTGCATCGACGTAACCCTTTACGATTTAACCTTTTGTCACTTCCATAATCGAGAAACATATCCTTATTCCACTAAGGATAATTTTGACCGCTGTCCAGTGATCTACTCCTAGATCACTATTGTATTCCCTTGCCAAACTCAGTGCAGGGTATACAATAGATCTGGTACACAGCATGGCATACTTTATAGAACCTATGGCCAAGGCATAGGGAATGACTTTCATTCTCTTTCTATCTTCTGTCGTGGTCGGTTTTTGAGTCTTACTCAATTTCACACCTTGTAACACAGGCAAGAACTCTTTCTTTGACTGTTCCATTTTGAACTACTTCAAAATCTTGTCAAGGTATGTACTCATTGAAAAAACTTATCAAGCGTCTTGAACTATCTCTATAGATCTTGATGCTCAATATGTAAGCAGCTTCACCGAGGTCTTTCTTTGAAAAGTTCCTTTCAAACACTCCTTTATGCTTTGCAGAATAATTCTACATTATTTCCGATCTACAGTATGTCATTCACATATACTTATCGTAAATGCTGTAGTGCTCCCACTCACTTTCTAGTAAATACAGGCTTCTTTGCAAGTCTCAGATAAACTATATGCTTTGATCAACTTATCAAAGCGTATATTCCAACTCCGAGATGCTTGCACCAGTCCATAGATGCACATTTTGTTAACACCTTTAGGATCGACAAAACCTCTTGGTTGCATCACATACAACTCTTCTTTAATAACTCCATTAAGGAATGCAGTTTTGTTTATCCATTTGCCAGATTTCATAAAATGCGGCAATTGCTAACATCTTGAAATTTTGTCAAAAACCTTTTTCGACAAGTCTAGCTTTGTAGATAGTAACCCTACTATTAGCGTCTGTCTTCCTCTTGAAGATCCATTTATTTTCTATGGCTTGCCGATCATTGGGCAACTCCACCAAAGTCCACACTTTGTTCTCATACATGGATCTCATCTCAGATTTCATGGCCTCAAGCCATTTCGCGGATCTGGGCTCATCATCGCTTCCTCGTAGTTCGTAGGTTCATCATGGTCTAGATACATGACTTCCAGAACAGGATTACCGTACCACTCTGGTGCGGATCTCACTCTGGTTTACCTACGAGATTCGGTAGTAACTTGATCTGAAGTTACATGATCATCATCATTAGCTTCCTCACTAATTGGTGTAGTAGTCACAGAACAGATTACGTGATGAACTACTTTCCAATAAGGAGAAGGTACAATTACCTCATCAAGTTCTACTTTCCTCCCACTCACTTCTTTCGAGAGAAACTCCTTCTCTAGAAAGGATCCATTTATTAGCAACGAATGTTTTGCCTTCGGATCTGTGATAGAAGGTGTACCCAACAATTTCCTTTGGGTATTCTATGAAGACGCACTTCTCCGATTTGGGTTTGAGCTTATCAGGATGAAACTTTTTCACATAAGCATTACAGCCCCAAACTTTAAGAAACGACAACTTTGGTTTCTTGCTAAACCACAGTTCATATAGTGTCGTCTCAACGGATTTAGATGGTGCCCTATTTAACGTGAATGCAGTTGTCTCTAATGCATGATCCCAAAACGATATTGGTAAATCGGTAAGAAACATCATAGATTGTACTATATCCAATAAAGTATGGTTATGACGTTCAGACACACCATTATGATGTGGTGTTCCAGGTGGCATGAATTTGTGAAACTATTCCATATTGTTTTAATTGAAGATCAAACTCGTAACTCAAATATTTGTCTCCGCGATCAGATCGTAGAAACCTTATTTTCTTGTCACGATGATTTTTCCACTTCACTCTGAAATTCTTTGAACCTTTCAACTATTTCAGACTTATGTTTCATCAAGTAGATATACCCATATCTGCTCAAATCATCTGTGAAGGTCAGAAAATAACGATACCCGCCGCTAGCCTTAACACTCATTGGATCGCATACATCAGTATGTATTATTTTCAATAAGTCAGTTGCTCGCTCCACTGTTCCGGAGAATGGAGTCTTAGTCATCTTGCCCATGAGGCATGGTTCGCAAGCATCAAGTCATTCATAATCAAGTGATTCCAAAATCCCATCAGCATGGAGTTTCTTCATGCGCTTTACACCAATATGACCTAAACGGCAGTGCCACAAATAAGTTGCACTATCATTATTAACTTTGCATCTTTTGGCATCAATATTATGAATATGTGCATCACTACGATCGAGATCCAATGAACCATTTTCATTGGGTGTGTAACCATATAAGGTTTTATTCATGTAAACAGAACAACAATTTATTCTCTTACTTAAATGAATAACCGTATTGCCATAAACACGATCAAATCATATTCATGCTCAACGCAAACACCAAATAACATTTTATTTAGGTTTAACACTAATCCCGAATGTATAGGGAGTGTGCGATGATGATCATATCAATCTTGGAACTTCTTCCAACACTCATCGTCACTTCCCCTTCAACTAGTCTTTGTTTATTCTGCAACTCCCGTTTTAGTTACTACTCTTAGCAACTGAACCAGTACCAAATACCGAGGGGTTGCTATAAACACTAGTAAAGTACACATCAATAACATGTATATCAAATATACCTTTGTTCACTTTGCCATCCTTCTTATCCGCCAAATACTTGGGGTAGTTCTGCTTCCAGTGACCAGTTCCTTTGCAATAGAAGCACTTAGTCTCAGGCTTAGGTCCAGACTTGGGCTTCTTCACTTGAGCAGCAACTTGCTTGCCGTTCTTCTTGAAGTTCCCTTCTATCCCTTTGGCCTTTTCTTGAAACTAGTGGTCTTGTTAACCATCAACACTTGATGTTCTTTCTTGATTTCTACCTTCGTTGATTTCAACATCACGAAGAGCTCGGGAATTGTTTTCATCATCCCTTGCATACTATAGTTCATCACGAAGTTCTACTAACTTGGTGATGGTGACTAGAGAATTCTGTCAATCACTATCTTATCTGGAAGATTAACTCCCACTTGATTCAAGCGATTGTAGTACCCAGACAATCTAAGCACATGCTCACTAGTTGAGCGATTCTCCTCCATCTTTTAGCTATAGAACTTGTTGGGGACTTCATATCTCTCAACTCGGGTATTTGCTTGAAATATTAACTTCAATTCCATCTCATATGGTCCATGATGTTCAAAACATCTTTGAAGTCCCGATTCTAAGCCGTAAAGCATGGTGCACAAAACTATCAATTAGTTACCAAATTGAGCTAGCCAAACGTTCATAACGTCTGCATCTGCTCCTGCAATAGGTTTGTCACCTAGCGGTGCATCAAGGACATAATTCTTCTACGCAACAATGAGGATAAACCTCAGATCACGGATCCAATCCGCATCATTGCTACTAACATTTTTCAACACAGTTTTCTCTAGGAACATATCAAAATAAACATATGAAAGCAACAACGCGAGCTATTGATCAACATAATTTGAAAAATACTACCAGGACTAAGTTCATGATAAATTTAAGTTCAATTAATCATATTACTTAAGAACTCCCACTTAGACAGACATCTCTGTAGTCATCTAAGTGATCACGTGATCTAAATCAACTAAACCATAACCGATCATCACGTGAGATGGAGTAGTTTTCAATGGTGAACATCTTATGTTGATCATATCTACTATATGATTCACGCTCGACCTTTCGGTCTCCGTGTTCCGAGGCCATATCTGCATATGCTAGGCTCGTCAAGTTTAACTGAGTATTCGCGTGTGCAAAACTGGCTTGCACCCATTGTAGATGGACGAGAGCTTATCACACCCGATCATCACGTGGTGTGCAGGCACGACGAACTTTGGCAACGTGCATACTCGGGAGAACACTTCTTGATAATTAGTGAGAGATCATCTTATAATGCTACCGTCAATCAAAGCAAGATAAGATGCATAAAAGATAAACATCACATGCAATCAATATAAGTGATATGATATGGTCATCATCATCTTGTGCCGTGATCTCCATCTCCGCAAAGCACCACCATGATCACCATAAATCACCGCACGACACCTTGATCTCCATCGTAGCATCGTTGTCGTCTCGCCAATCTTATGCTTCTACGACTATCGCTACCACTTAGTGATAAAGTAAAGCATTACAGTATGCATTGCATTGCATACAATAAAGCGACAACCATCGGCTCCTGCCGTTGCCGATAACTTCGGTTACAAAACATGATCATCTCATACAATAAAATATAGCATCATGTCTTGACCATATCACATCACAACATGCCCTGCAAAAACAAGTTAGACGTCCTCTACTTTGTTGTTGCAAATTTTACGTGGCTGCTACGGGCTTAAGCAAGAACCAATCTCACCTACGCATCAAAACCACAACGATAGTTTGTCAAGTTGATGCTGTTTTAACCTTCGCAAGGACCGGGCGTACCCATACTCAGTTCAACTAAAGTTGGAGAAACTGACACCCGCTAGTCACCTGTGTGCAAAGCACGGCGGTAAAACCAGTCTCGCATAAGCGTACGCGTAATGTCGGTCCGGGCCGCTTCATCCAACAATACCGCCGAACCAAAGTATGACATTTGGTAAGCAAGATGACTTATATCGCCCACAACTCACTTGTGTTCTACTCGTGCATATAACATCAAACCATAAAACCTAGGCTCGGATGCCTTTGTGGGGAACGAGTAATTTCAAAAATTTCCTACGCACACGCAAGATCATGGTGATGCATAGCAACGAGAGGGAGAGTGTTGCCTACATACCCTCGTGAGACCGAAGCGAAGCGTTGACACAACATAGAGGAAGTAGTCGACGTCCTCCCGGTCCAACCGATCCAAGCACCGTTACTCCGGCACCTCCGAAGTTCTTGACACGCGACAGCTCGATGACGCACCCTCGTTCTCCAATCCAGAGAGGCTCGAGGGGAGTTCCACAAGACGACGGCATGGTGACGATCTTGATGTTCTCTGTCGCAGGCTTCGCCTAAGCACCGCTACAATATGACCGAGGCGTAATATCGTGGAGGGGGGCACCGCACAAGGCTAAGGAACGATCTCAATGATCAACTTGTGTGTCCTAGGGTGCCCCCCTACCCCCGTATATAAAGGAGGGAGGGAGGAGGAGGCCGTCCCAAGGGGGGCGCGCCATAGAGGAGGGGGAAACCTACTCCAAGTAGGTTTCCCTCCCTTTTCCTTATCTTATTTGGAGGGGGAAGGAAAGAGTACTAGTATTAGGAAGTAGTACTAGTAGTAGTATTAGGAAGAGGGGGAAGGAGAAAGGAAAGGGGGGGCCGGCCCCCCTCCCCAATTCGGTTTGGGCTTGGGGGGGGGGCGCCCCCCTTCCTTGTTCCTTCTCCCTTCCTCCTACATGGGCCCAATAAGGCACATATACCTCCCGGGGGGTTCCGGTAACCTCCCAGAGCTCCAAACTTCTCCGGAACCTTTCCGGTGTCCAAATATATCCGTCCAATATATCAATCTTTATGTCTCGACCATTTCGAGACTCCTCGTCATGTCCGTGATCACATCCGGACTCGAACAACCTTCGTACATCAAAATACATAAACTCATAATCTAAGCATCATCGAAACCTTAAGCGTGCGGACCCTACGGTTCGAGAACAATGTAGACATGACCGAGACATGTCCCGGTCAATAACCAATAGCGGGACCGGATGCCCATATTGGTTCCTACATATTCTACGAAGATCTTTATCGGTCAAACCGCATAACAACATACGTTGTTCCTTTGTCATCGGTATGTTACTTGCCCGAGATTCGATCATCGGTATCCAATACCTAGTTCAATCTCGTTCATCGCAAGTCTCTTTACTCGTTCGTAATACATCATCTCGCAACTAACTCATTAGTTGTAATGCTTGCAAGGCTTAAGTGATGTGCATTACCGAGAGGGCCAGAGATACCTCTCCGACATTCGGAGTGACAAATCCTAATCTTGAAATACGCCAACCCAACAAGTACCTTTGGAGACACCAGAGAGCACCTTTATAATCACCCGATTCGTTGTGACGTTTGGTAGCACACAAAGTGTTCCTCCGTAAACGGAGTTGCATAATCTCATAGTCATAGGAACATGTATAAGTCATGAAGGAAGCAATAGCAACATACTAAACGATCGGGTGCTAAGCTAACGGAATGGGTCATGTCAATCGATCATTCAACTAATGATGTGACCTTGTTAATCAAATAACAACTCTTTGTCCATGGTTAGGAAACATAACCATCTTTGATTAACAAGCTAGTCAAGTAGAGGCATACTAGTGACACTCTGTTTGTCTATATATTCACACATGTATTATGTTTCCGGTTAATACAATTCTAGCATGAATAATAAACATTTATCATAATATAAGGAAATAAATAATAACTTTATTATTGCCTCTAGGGCATATTTCCTTCAAAGACGGGGATGGCGAAGAAGCAGCGGAGGCAGACTCTTTAAAGAAGCAAAGACAAACGCGCTGGCGTCAAGGCCGCTCTAAATCCCGCCACAAGAAGAATGGAGATTCCGCACAGGAGATAATAATACCCCGAGAGTGCCGAAGACAATCCCTCCAAAGAAGACTCAGCGCAGGAGGATGCGAAGCAAGCCCTCACGAGAGGCGGCAGACGAAGAGGTTGAGGATCATAACTATATGCCTCCCTCCGAAGACGAAGCAAGCCTCAACGATGACAATTAATTGGCTGACACGAGGATCCCGTCGAACAAGAGCATTTCAAGCGCGGGCTTATCGCCACAAAGAAACAGCCTAAAGAAAAGGCAGCAATAGCTTCAAGCTGATCAGACCTCTTTGGCCGATCGATGGACCGAGGTCCTCGCGTCAAGAGTATAAACTCGAACGCCTCAAAAGCTACCCAAGACGCAAGCTGCTCCCCGATTAGAGGAGGAAGCATACATACCTCCATCACCAGCAAGACGATACGGTGACCGACCACCCCGTGGTCGTGTGAGAGGCATCCAGTGCCCCAGCCAAGACCGTACCCCGGCATCGCTCCAAAAGTACGAAACCAAGAGGGAACGCGCCGGACTTGCGAGACATATTGGAGGACAAAGCAAGACAATCCAGATCCATCTACGGATCACGTGGGCGCCCCACGACCCATGACGAATACCGTCTCGCCGGATACAATAACCCCGGCCGGGCCGAACACAGCAGACAGCGCTCTCTCGGGCTGCGTCGTGATATTGCCCAATACAGAGGCGCCGCACACCCGCTATGCTTCACTGACGAAGTAATGGATCATCAAATCCCCGAAGGGTTTAAACCCGTAGAACATTGAATCCTACGATGGCACAACAGACCCCGCGGTTTGGATCGAAGATTATCTTCTCCACATCCATATGGCCCGCGGCAACGATCTCCATGCCATCAAGTATCTCCCACTCAAGCTTAAAGGACCAGCTCGACATTGGCTAAACAGCTTGCCCACAGAGTCAATTGGGTGCTGGGAAGACCTGGAAGCCGCATTCCTCGACAACTTCCAGGGCACGTATGTGCGACCACCAGACGCCGATGACCTAAGCCACATCATTCAACAGCCAGACGAATCGGCAGACAATTCTGGACACGGTTCCTGACAAAGAAAAACCAAATCGTCGACTGTCCGGATGCAGAGGCCCTTGCAGCCTTCAAGCATAACATCCGTGATGAATGGCTAGCCCGGCACCTGGGACAGGAAAAGCCGAAATCTATGGCAGCCCTCACATCATTAATGACCCGCTTCTGCGCGGGAGAGGATAGCTGGCTAGCTCACAGCAACAATCTCCGTAAAAATTCTGGCAGTCCAGATACTAAGGACAACAACGGCAGGTCACGTCGAAACAAAAACAAACGCCGCATTAACGGCGACGATAACGAGGATACGGCAGTCAACGCCGGATTCCGAGGCTCTAAACCCGGTCAACGGAAGAAGCCATTCAAAAGAACCACTCCGGTCCGTCAATTTGGACCGAATACTCGACCGCTTATGCGGATACATGGCACCTTGAAAAACCAGCTAATCACACTAATAGAGATTGCTGGGTGTTTACAGCAGCAAGTTAATTGCGAAAACAATGACAAGGGGCTAAACAGCGACGACGAGGAGGAGACCCGACCGCCGAACAATAGAGGACAGAAGGGTTTTCCCCCACAAGTACGGACGGTGAACATGATTTACGCGACCCATATACCCAAGAGGGAGAGGAAGTGTGCACTAAGGGATGTCTACGCGATGGAGCCAGTCGCCCCGAAGTTCAATCCATGGTCCTCTTGTCCGATCACTTTCGATCGAAGAGACCATCCGACCAGCACACGCCATGGCGGATTCGCCGCATTGGTTTTAGACCCAATCGTCGATGGATTTCACCTCATGAGAGTCCTGATGGACGGCGGTAGTAACTGAACTGCTTTATCAAGATACAAATAAAATGGGCATAGACCCCTCAAGGATTAAACCTACAAAGACAACCTTTAAAGGTGTCATACCAGGTGTGGAAGCCAACTGTACAGGCTCAGTAACACTGGAAGTGGTCTTTGGATCCCCGGACAATTTGCGGAGCGAGGAGTTAATCTTCCACATAGTCCCGTTTCGCAGCGGCTATCACGCTCTGCTTGGACGAACCGCGTTTGCAAAATTCAACGCGGTGCCACATTATGCATACCTCAAGCTCAAGATGCCAGGCCCTCGTGGATTCATCACGGTCAACGGGAATACGGAACGCTCCCTCCGAACGGAGGAACATACAGCGGCTCTCGCGGCAGAAGTACAGAGCAGCCTCTTAAGGCAATTCTCGAGTCCGGCCATTAAACGGCCGGATACAGCGAAACGCACCTGAAGCAATACCAACCAAGACCACCTGGCGCGATCAGAGCACGCGTAGCAATGCGGCCCCAACCCCCGCCCGCACGTGATTGCAAGAATAACCCTCCGCGTACATCATTACGCTTTGGAGGTACCATGGGCGCAGGGGAAGGGGCACGATCGCAATGGACCCAGAGTGCGGTTCGACCACACCAGGGGCTCGCAAGTGTGCCCCCCTTTTTATTATTATTTTCCTTCTTTGTGTACACAGGACTCCGTTAACCAGAGGCCCTGTCCGGCGGTGAACCTGCCGAACTCATGATGCAACAGTCAGGGACGAAAGAAGGCTGCGACGAACACTCAGGTGGTCTCAATTACGAGCATTAAATTCGATTATATACACCAAGTCCGCAGCTCACCCCTGGAGGGGGGACATGTTTAATTAGTCCAAATCCCTTGCTTACCGCACTATTTGTATCAGTCCGCACTCATAGCAGACTTTCTTTCATAAATAATGCAACACCTTTTTGACTACAATTACATTACCTTTTACATATATATGCTCATTACATGACATCTTGCACCCGTATATTTTGGTACGGCCTAATACGCCAGGGGCTTATGTTCCCCACACTATGGTGTGATAAGTCCGAACACTTTCATAAGTGCGGCACCCCGAACTTATAGCATTATATGAATTGGCTCCGAATCATGTCTTGGGTCAATAGTTGGGTTTGCCCGGCTGCCACGTTTTGGTGCCTTACGTTTCGTTCTGTCGGCTAAGGTGGCACTGGGAGAACCACTGCGATTGCGCCCCGGTTGAGCCGGGCGAGCGCCTTAGTGGAGAAAGCTAAAACTGACCGGCACGATAAGGCGAGAGACTGGTCGCTGTTCGAGAGGTTTTTTCAGGTCCTTAAAGACTCACGCCGCTTCGAGCGAAGTTCCGGACAATGTTCGACGAAGGCGTGGATAGCGCCTCGGATTCGGTCTTCCGAATACCAGGGGCTTCGCCAAAATTTAAAATTATAGAATTCTATGGCTAAGTAAGAGTGTTCAAGCATTATAAGTCCGGTTGCCTTGTTCGTTGTGTTGAGCGCCTCCCTAGATGGACCCAAAAATGGGAACAAGAGTGCTCAAGTTTATCCTGAACACCCCAGCACTCGTGGCTTGGGGGCTGAAGCCAACGACTTGCCATCTCTAAGATTTTATAAAGGCCGCACAGAAGGTAATATTTTAAATTAAACAAGCGTTGCTCAAGGCGCACACGAACAAAAGTTTAAGCGCACAGGATAATACGTAGCAAGTTCACTCAAAGATTACATTTCTGGGGCACTCATCCGCAATATCACGGGTTCACTTCAGGACAGTTTTATAATACATTTCGAGCGTGCGATACTCCTTGCCTGGTGGCGGTGGGTCCGTGAGAAGCTTCTCCGCATCCAACCTGCCCCGATGCACCTTTGTGCGGGCAAGGGCCCGGCGAGCACCTTCAATACAGGCGGAGCACTTGATGACCTCCACCTGTAAGGCATCCACCACGGCCGCCCGACGAGGTCAAGTAGCTCCTGTGCATGACCTGCTCAAAGCCACGGCCAGACTATAAGGCCCTTCATGGCCTCCTCGGCTACCTTAGGAGTTCGACCAGCTGCTTCACCGGTCGCTTGGGGCACCGGATGGCGGCCTCGGCAGATCGAGACCGAAGACCTTCTTCGTCGATCTCCCCTCCTCGCCACGATAGAATGCGGCGGCATCGGACGCACTACGTGGCAGATCTGCAAACGCCCCTGGAGAGCTCCGAATGCGGGTAAGTGTCAGGTAGTTTACATTAACATGCCTGCTTTGCATGAAAAATGCCTTACCCGCTGCTATCTTCTTTATATCTTTAACCTCCTGAAGGGCCGTATGGGCCTCGGCCTTGGCGGACTTGGCACTTTCGAGAGCCGAGGCAAGCTCGGACTCTCGAGTCTTGGAGTCACGCTCCAAACTCTCATGCTTCTCCATGAGAGCCTGGAGCTCTTGCCGAACTTCCGCCACCCGTGCCTCCTGCTTTTCTCGCTCTGCCCGTTCCGCGGCTGCACTGCGTTCGGCCACGGACACAGCCTCCTTCAGGGCTGCCACCTCATTAGTGGCCCCTGCAATACCCGTATTATCCTTGTGAACTTTATTGCAACCAAAATCCTTTTCTGTAAGGTAACTATTCAAAGTGGTGTTACTCACCTTCTTTGTCCCCGAGCTGCTTCTTCACATGGCCGAGCTCTCGCTCGGACCGCTCGAGATCCTGCTTCAGCACATCGACCTCCGCCGTTAGTGCGGTAGAGGTCAGCAGCGCAGCCTGCAAACCCATATTGACATATTTTAAGCAACCCTACGCATATCTTGTTAGATCCTCAGTCCGGCTTTTCTTTCCGAACACCGAACTGAGCATCACGGGCTACTGTCTATGCGGTATTACATTACATAACTTTAAATTCTTACCTCAAAGCCTGTTAGAAGGCTGCTGCAGGCTTCGGTCAGCACGCTCTTGGCGAGCTGAACCTTCTGAATCACCGCACCCATGATAGTGCGGTGTTCTTCCTCGATGGAAGCACCTTTAAGCGCCTCCAACAAGTTATCCGGCGCCTCCGGTTGGATGGAGGTCGCCGGTGTCACGGTCTTGCCCTTCTTTCGAAGGGGCCGCCCGCCGGACTCTGGAACCACCGCGGGTTCCGATGTAGAGTCCGGCACAAAGTCCGGGAGGCAGCCTGACGGCGCCTCCGGAGCCTCCTCCTGATGGGTCCCTCTCTGGGATCCCACCTCGGCGTCCTCGTCGGCGCGGGGGGTAGTGGCAGTCGGAAGTGAATCCACATCCGACGGGGCCAATGACCCGCTTGATGAAGCGGGGAGATCATTGTAGGATCGCAAGTATGTCTAGAGGGGGGGTGATTAGACTACTTGACAATATAAAAATTCAGCCTTTTGATAAAGACAAGTTTTTGGCAGATTCACGGTTATGATCAAGTCAAGTATCACCCTACACATGATATTCTAGAGTATAGGCAGCGGAAAGTAAATTGCACATGTAGTAAAGAGAGGTGGAGAAGAGCAAACGCAATTTGGAGACACGGAGATTTTTTCTCGTGGTTCCGATAGGTGGTGCTATCGTCAATCCACGTTGATGGAGACTTCACCCCACGGAGGGTAACGGCTGCGAGAGTCCACGGAGGGCTCCACCCACGAAGGGTCCACGAAGAAGCAACCTTGTCTATGCCATCATGGCATACGCCCACGGAGGGCTAGCCTTACTCGGGGTAGATCTTCACGAAGTAGGCGATCTCCTTGCCCTTACAAACTTCTTGGTTCAACTCCACATCTCGACGGAGGCTCCCAAGCGACACCTAACCAATCTAGGAGGCACCACCCTCCAAAAGGTAATAGATGGTGTTGATGATGATGAACTCCTTGCTCTTGTGCTTCAAATGATAATCTCCCCAACACTCAACTCTCCTCACTGATTTGGCTGTGGTGGAAGAAAGGATTGAGTGGAAAGCAACTTGGGAAGGCTAGAAATCAAGTTTCATATGGTAGGAATGGAGCAACTTGATCTCAACACAAGGGTAGGTAGTTTTCTTCTCATAAATGTAAGGTAGGAGTGGTAGTTCTTTCTGATGGCTCTCTCCACGAATGAAGAGGGGGTGGAGGGGTATTTATAGCCTCCACACAAAATCCAACCGTTACACACATTTGACCAATCTCGGTCAGACCGAAGTTGACAACTCGGTGAGACCGAAAGTTCAAATCATGTGAACGTTGGGATTTTCGGTGGGACCGAAAATACAATCTCGGTTAGTCCGATTCTACCAAAGACAAGAGCTTGCCAATCTCGGTGGGACCGACTTCATCATCTCGGTGACACCGATTTGATGATGTATGTTCTGAAGCTTGGCAACTCAAGTTTCGTGAGACCGAGTTCGAATCGGAAAATCCGAAATATCTAGGGTTTGGCTTTGTGGTGAGGTGGTTCATCTCGGTGTGACTGAGTTTAGGAAATCGGTGGGACCGAGATTACTTATGAGTGTATATTTGAAGTGAGAGTTGCCGATAGTTTAGGAGATGTATCACTAAGCACTTTGAGCAACCAGATCATCAACATAACCTCATCCCCTTTAATAGTATTGGCTTTCCTATGGACTCAATGTGATCTTGGATCACTAAACCAAAATGGAGTCTTGAGCTTTTGCCAATGCTTGCCTTAGCATTTTGAGGGTCCACTTCTTCACCATTTCCATACCCATATCATTGAACTTTTCAAATGATTCTCAAGAAGCTATTAGTTCAATGATATATATGTTGTTATTAATTACCAAAACCACCCGGGATTAGTTGCACTTTCAATCTCCCCTTTTGGTAATTGATGACAACATATAGATCAAAGCTTCACAAAGGATATAATCAATGAATAATATCGTCGCTTTGAGAAGTATGTGATAAGCAAGAGCTCCCCTAAATTTGTGCATTATTTAAGATTTATGCTTGAATGCAAATGCACAATCGATTAGGATCATGGGTCACTCTTCCATGTCACATACATCTTGGTGGAGCGCACAAAATGATAAGAATGAATAGCATGCACCCAATCACCAAGACATGAGTAAATAGTCATACAAGATATGAATAGCATATGATAAGCATTAAGCACACATTAAGGCATAGTACGACCAAGCACTCATCAAAGTAGAGCAAACGTAGTATCAAACACACGGAATGTCTCGAAAAACTCAAAAGGAAACCGCAAATGAAACGAAAGAGCAAAAGCGAGCACTCTCTCTCTTGAAGTCCTATGATCTATACAATTTCTCCCCCTTTGGCAACAAGTTACCAAAAAGTTCGAAAAGTATAGAGCTAAGCGCCACCGGGACTCACTGGCGGCTCTATGCAGGTTGATGGAGTTGAGATAGCGGCATCGTGAAGACTTCACTGATGTCCGTGGAGCTGGAGGAGTGGTCACCGAGCCGGAGCTGGAACCGATGGAGCTGTGGGAGGTGCCGAGGCTGTAGTCCCGTGTCTCATCCATCGAATAGCAGCTGATCGGGTCTGTGGGAACCGGAGCAGCTGTTGATAATCATCCTAGACTAGGTCATCCTGCATCTCACGCATGAGCTCTTCCTTCTCCCTCTTTGCTTCCTCGATATCTGCCTCAAGCTTGTTGACAGTGACTTGCACTTCAGTCAGCTTCACATCCAGAGCATGGATCTTGTCTTCAACAATCCTCTCAAGACTCTCCCGAGGCTGCATAATGCTGGCCAGCGTTGTTCAATCCTCTGGGTAGCTTCAAGGAGCTTCTCTCCAACACTCTTGGGTTTAGCTGCTGCTGGTGCTGCTTCCTTCTCAGCTTTGGCTTTCTTGGCAGCTTCAACCTTTGCTTGACCTTCAACTGACGTTGGATCCTCCTCATCCATCACAACTTCATTGTCCTCATGCTCAAGCTGCAGTGGCAAGTGTGGTCTATCCAACAAGTATGTGCCCGTGCCAAACTTGGCATTGATAAGCATCTGAATGTGCGGGGCAAATCCACACGACCTCTTCTGGTCAGCTGCAGTCCTCTTGATAGTCTCAACTATCAAGTCCATCACCTTGAAAGGTGCCTTCTCATCAAGTATATGCAGCATGTTGATAGAATACCCTCTGATCATGCGATGATCTCCAGACTTGGGCATCAAGGTATGCCTCGAATTGTGTTTGTGGTAGGTAGACCTGCTCGAGATGATACATCGAGCCGAGCTTCAGATTTCCACATCCTTAGCGGTACCTCGTTGTACATATTCTTCATAGATTCATGGTTCTTCTTGGGAATACCATAGACATCAACATCATCCTCTCTCAAGACCGGAGCATTCAAAGAAGGCAGCCCATTCTTCAACAGTTGAAGAGAATCTTTGGCCTTCACCATCCATGTGATCTTTCCATCGGATAGAAATGAGTGTGGCATAGAATTGCATAATCATCTCATCATTCCAATCATCGACTTCGACCAATAAAGTCTGCAACACCACATGCGGTGAAGCTCTCATGCACATGTGGAAAGAAGTCTCTGTGGTTTTCATCACAATGTATGCCCAATCAACATAGCGAGTGTCCGCAATAATGGGCTTCTTGTCCATTAGCATGATCTCATAGAAGTCCTGCCGCTCTCTCGTGTGGAATCTTGGATCAACAGCAGTTCTTCTCCTCACAAAGATATGGATCAGCTTGTCTCCATAGCCTGAGACCTCTATCCTTTCTTTCCTTCATGTTTTCAGCTCGAGGATGAGCATCATTGTGAAGTGGCAGTTTCTGACGAAGTTTCAGCAATACAGGTGCCTCATCATCTGACTCAGCTGGTGGCACATTATCTTTCTTCTTCTCTGAAGCTGGGATGTTCCTGACAGTCTTCTTGGGCTTGGCAGCAGGCTTGGCTTGAGCTGCGTTGACTGGAGCAGATGGCTTGGACTTTGAAGGGGCTCCAGCCCTGATGGCATCTCCCATGAACTTAGACTTCTGAGGAGGAGGCTGGGGTGCTTCCTCATCCTCATCTTCCTCTGCTGCATCATCATGCACAATCCTCTTCCTCTTGGAAGTTTTCTTCACCTTGCTTTTAGTTTCCTCTTCCAAACTTAGCTTCTTGGCAACAGTGGACTTCTTCACTTTACTGGTGCCTTTCTTGGTTTGCTGCCCTTGATGCTCTTTGGCATCAACTTTTCTCTTTGGCTTGGAGGAGACCTCTTCTTCAACCATGAAATCGAATCTTCATCATCGAATTCCTCTTCTTTTCGCCCCGTGGCTGCAGGAGGCAAACCACTTGGTGTGCTCCTCTCACCATCATCCGAAAAGCTGCCGCCTCGGGACTAGTGCCCGCCTCGAATATCAGCAATAGGTGATTCAGACTGTTCGGCTGTCACCGCATCCGACATGGCCGACAACCCGTGAATAGATAAGGTGTAGGCGAGTAGAAGAGTTATCACAAATCGCAGAAGATTTTGCAAACAAAATGAGTTCAAATTCTAGTATTAGGTTTTCACAGAATGCATTTCGTCGATCGAGTTTAAAATTCGTGAATCCAAGTGTTCAAACAGAAGCATTCACACCACTTTCGGTGGGACGAAGTGGGTTTCGTCCCGCCGAGAACACTAGGGTTTCACTAAATCCTCATTTCGTCGCACCGATTTGCACAACTCGTTGGACCGAAGGTGCAAAGGTAATGGCCAGAGGCCAAATCGGTCATACCGAGAATGTAAAATCGGTCTCACCGAGATGTGTTCGGCGGAAACCTAACCCTAAAACTTTTACTCAATCTCGCTCTAACGAACTAATCTGTGTTAAGGAAGATCTCAAACGTGGCAAGATGCTAGGCAAACCAATCGTGCATAGAATCGGAGATGGGAGCACGAGGGATCAAACTCACCCTAACTTGGTGGAGTTCCTCTACGGCGGCAACGGCGCGGAGAAGATGTCCGTTGACGGCGACGGAGACCTGCGGCGAGGGCGCACAGGCGACGACGGAGACGATCCGGAGACCACGGCGACGGCAGCAAGGGGTGTGGGGGCGAGGCGTTTTGAAGTAGAAATCAACGCGCGCGGCCCTCGGAGTATATATACCCCTTTGCTGTCGGTGGGACCGAGTTGTAAAACTCGGTGGCACCGAGATGGATAACTGCAGGCAGTTACACACTTCGGTCACGCCGAAAATTACAACTCGGTTTCACCGAGGTGAAAACCTAGATCAATCCAAATGCTTTCGGTCCGACCGAGTTTGAGTGGGTTGGTCTGACCAAATCACTTAGAAGGTTTTGGAAGTTAGCCTTTGACGGATCGGTGGCTCGAAAGTGCTCCTCACCTGAGGGTCCAAAATGACTTGTTCAAAGTTTGTGATGTAAGCATGAATAGAATTTGAGACAAGAAAGCATAGATAGCTAGGGGAGGAACTTAGGCATTCTTGTTCATCCATTTGGTCAGAAAATCCAAAAAGACCAAAACAACAAATGGATGTCCTCGAATGGATAAAATCATGCAACCAACATGCTCACACAATAAGATAGCAAATGAAATATGTGTCAAACATGCATAGACAAAACACTAGCTACTATCACACAATTTGTCGATGACTAGGTCATCTTTATATGAGTATATTGACTTAGGAGTCAAATGAGAACATTTGATCATAGGTCATACTCATCGTTTAAGCACAAGTGGGGTTACCACTTTTACATAAAGCATTGATGTGTTCACATCATTTGAAGATGCTTTAGCTCAATTCTTTAGAGCAAAGCTCCCCTAGATGTGAGAACCCCTTTAAAGGGTCAAACTAACCTTGGGTTGTCGAGAAGACTTCATGTAGATGTTGAAGATGTGGATGCTCAATGTTGATGAAGATCATCAAGAGTTGGGAGCAATCCTTTGGATTCGGGCACTTTCAATACCTACATGGGTTAGTCCCACAAGGAACAAACAAGGATATCCATGGACATAGATTGAAGTTCACAATAGATGATGTCCATGAAAGCAATGATTACCTTGTCCCTTGACTTACCAACAAGAGGGTTTGTGACTCCATGAACTAGTGCAAGATGTGGAAGTTGATTGCACAAGTTCTTGCCAAAATGAATGTGAGTGAAGTATGTTGGCGGAGTCACCCTCAAGAACTCTCTAGTTCTTCTTCTTCGATCCACATCATCTTGATGGGAATCCTTGGAGTTGTAGTTGAGCTTGACGAAGTAGAACTTGACGCTTCCTTGGGAACCCACTTGACCATGGCTTTAGGTGCTTCAATAAATGCATCAATCTCCTCTTGAAGCTTGTCCTTGCCTTTTAGCTTGTGGTCTTGTGGTGGAAGGTCATCTTGAGCTTGTTCCACATTGGAAGAAGTAGGATCATACTTCTCCTTTTGAGAAACAAACTTTGGAGGATATTGACCTTTCTTCCCATTCAACACCTTCGGCGTTGAACTTTCGCTCAAAACCAATTCCTTGATTCTTCCGTGCCTTCCTTGCTTAAGTAACAATTTCTCAAAGTTCTTGCTTCCGCAAGGCTCTTGTAGACACCTTTCTATAATCCCTTTCAATAAACTATTTTCTTGCTCAAGTGTAACTTGGCTTGAAACATTGTTAGTGGAATCAAGAGAACTACTAGAATCAATATTGTTGCTTCTAGATGAAGAATTTTTCTTATGCTTGTCATGCTTAGTTTTAATAGGTGGCAAGAAATTAGACAAGAGAAGTCGCTTGGCAAGATATGAAGAACTCTTCTTTCAAGATCGTCATTGATAGCTTTTAGAAACTCATGTTCTTGCTCTAGAGTGAGCTTCAAGCGTAGCTTCTCATGAGATCTTAGGAGCTCTCTATGATCTTCTTGAGTTGTTTCATGAGCTAACTTAAGAGTGTTTAGTTCTTTAGTTAGACGCTCAATCTCCTTCATAGCATTGTCATTCGACTCTTCTCGACTATAAAGACTACTAGCATGTTCATCATTACTAGGCTCACTAGATTTGTCATGTAAAAGCTCATCTTCACCAAGCAAGTCATCCTCATCACTATCAAAGTCAATAAATTCAGGGTGTGATACCTTGGGGCCTTTAGCCATGAAGCATCTTCCAATTCCCTCATTTGGTGAATCAAATAAGTCATAGGAGTTGGAGTTGGAGGACACGAGAGCAAGACCGCAACACCTTCATCTTGATCAGAGTCGAGTTGGAGTGATAGCTTCTTTCGAATGGATTGTCTGAGTCGGAGCCGAGACCCATTCACCTACATGAGCTTGATGTTTTCTTCTTGTGTAGCTCCTTGATGACTTGTCTTTCCTCTCCGAATCCTTGCTTCTCCGAGAGGATCTTCGCTCATAACGATCATCTCTACTCCTTCTCTCTTTCCGAGGTGACTCTTCTCTTGAGCTTCTTCTTCTTGGAGATTCTTCTCTTCTCTTGTGGGGAGCCGAACACTCATTTGAGTAGTGTCCGGGTCTTCCACAATTGTAGCAGTTTCGATCACGACTTGAAGATCTCTTTTCATCATATGATCTAGACTTTGAGCTTTTCTCTTTGCTTCTACTCTTGTAGAATTTGTTGAAGTTCTTCACCATTAGGCTTATCTCTTCATTGGAAACTAGCTTGTCACTTGAGGTTGTGGGAGCATCACTTGTAGCTTTGTAAGCACCACTTGACTTGTTGTGAAGCTCTTCCTTATCTTTAAGTGTCATCTCATGAGCAACAATTCTTCCAATGACTTTGGTAGGCTTGAGATTCTTGTAGTTTGGCATCATTTGGATCAAAGTGCACACGGTGTCATACTTTCCATCCAAAGCTCGAGAATCTTCTTGATGATGAATCGGTCGGTCATTTCTTCGCTTCCTAAGCCGGCAATCTCATTTGTGATGAGAGCAAGCCTAGAGTACATTTCAGCTTAATTCTTCACCTTCCTTCATCTTGAACTTGTCAAGTCGACCTTGAAGAACATCTAGCTTTGATTCCTTCACGGACTCAAGACCTTTCGCATTTCGCCAAAGTATCCCAAATCTCTTTTGCATTCTCAAGACGGCTGATTTTATTGAACTCCTCGACACAAAGCATTGAAGAGAATGTCACAAGCTTGAGCATTGTTTTGCAACATCCGCAACTCATCCGCTGTAGCTTCACGATCCGAACTTTTCCTTCCTCAAGAATTCACCTTGCAAA
Organism: Aegilops speltoides; assembly: GCA_021437245.1. Classification (NCBI taxonomy): domain Eukaryota; kingdom Viridiplantae; phylum Streptophyta; class Magnoliopsida; order Poales; family Poaceae; genus Aegilops; species Aegilops speltoides. Next base: position 127,231,710 of record CM038142.1, on the reverse strand, counting down.
CCAACACAAATAATGCCCCATGTGCAGGGTTATGTCCAAGAATATGCATTTTCATTTTATGCTTCCAACTAGCAAAGTTTGAACCATCAAAGTAAGGACCTCTACTTAAAATTACCTCACTAGACGCCATACTCTCCTAGGTTGTGAAACCAAGCTTATGGAGTCCAATGCAATGGAAACCAATACAATGGAGACCAAAGCTCGATACCACTTGTAGGATCGAAAGTATGTCTAGAGGGGGGTGATTAGACTACTTGACAATATAAAAATTCAGCCTTTTGATAAAGACAAGTTTTTGGCAGATTCATGGTTATGATCAAGTCAAGTATCACCCTACACATGCAATTCTAGAGTATAGGTAGCGGAAAGTAAATTGCACATGTAGTAAAGAGAGGTGGAGAAGAGCAAACGCAATTTGGAGACACGGAGATTTTTTCTCGTGGTTCCGATAGGTGGTGCTATCGTCAATCCACGTTGATGGAGACTTCAACCCACGGAGGGTAACGGCTGCGAGAGTCCACGGAGGGCTCCACCCACGAAGGGTCCACCAAGAAGCAACCTTGTCTATGCCATCATGGCATACGCCCACGGAGGGCTAGCCTTACTGGGGTAGATCTTCACAAAGTAGGCGATCTCCTTGCCCTTACAAACTTCTTGGTTCAACTCCACATCTCGACGGAGGCTCCCAAGCGACACCTAACCAATCTAGGAGGCACCACCTCCAAAAGGTAATAGATGGTGTTGATGATGATGAACTCCTTGCTCTTGTGTTTCAAATGATAATCTCCCCAACACTCAACTCTCCTCACCGATTTGGCTGTGGTGGAAGAAAGGATTGAGTGGAAAGCAACTTGGGAAGGCTAGAAATCAAGTTTCATATGGTAGGAATGGAGCAACTTGATCTCAACACAAGGGTAGGTAGTTTTCTTCTCGTAAATGTAAGGTAGGAGTGGTAGTTCTTTCGATGGCTCTCTCCACTAATGAAGAGGGGTGGAGGGTATTTATAGCCTCCACACAAAATCCAACTGCTACACACATTTGACCAATCTCGGTCGACCGAAGTTGACAACTCGGTGAGACCGAAAGTTCAAATCATGTGAACGTTGGGATTTTCGTGGGACCGAAAATACAATCTTGTTAGTCCGATTCTTCCAAAGACAAGAGCTTGCCAATCTCGGTGGATCGACTTCATCATCTCGGTGACACCGATTTGATGACGTATGTTACAAGCTTGGCAACTCAAGTTTCGTGAGACCGAGTTCGAATCGGAAAATCCAAATATCTAGGGTTTGGCTTTGTGGCTGAGGTGGTTCATCTCGGTGTGACTGAGTTTAGGAAATCGGTGGGACCGAGATTACTTATGAGTGTATATTTGAAGTGAGAGTTGCTGATAGTTTAGGAGATGTATCACTAAGCACTTTGAGCAACCAGATCATCAACATAACCTCATCCCCTTTTAATAGTATTGGCTTTCCTATGGACTCAATGTGATCTTGGATCACTAAACCAAAAATGGATTCTTGAGCTTTTGCCAATGCTTGCCTTAGCATTTTGAGGGGTCCACTTCTTCACTCATTGCCATACCCATATCACTGAACTTTCTGAAATGATTCTCAAGAAGCTATTAGTTCAATGATATATATGTTGTTATTAATTACCAAAACCACCCGGGATTAGTTGCACTTTCAATCTCCCCTTTTGGTAATTGATGACAACATATAGATCAAAGCTTCGACAAAGGATATAATCAATGAATAATATCGTCGCTTTGAGAAGTATGTGATAAGCAAGAGCTCCCCTAAATTTGTGCATTATTTAAGATTTGCGTTTGAATGCAAATGCACAATCGATTAGGATCATGGGTCACTCTTCCATGTCACATACATCTTGGTGGAGCGCACAAAATGATAAGAATGAATAGCATGCACCCAATCACCAAGACATGAGTAAATGGTCATACAAGATATGAATAGCATATGATAAGCATTAAGCACACATTAAGGCATAGTACGCACCAAGCACTCATCAAAGTAGAGCAAACGTAGTATCAAACACACGGAATGTCTCGAAAAACTCAAAAGGAAACCGCAAATGAAACGAAAGAGCAAAAGCGAGCACTCTCTCTCGAAGTCCTATGATCTATACAATTTCTCCCCTTTGGAAACAAGTTACCAAAAGTTCGAAAAGTATAGAGCTAAGGCCACCGGGACTCACCTGGCGGCTCTATGCAGGTTGATGGAGTTGAGATAGCGGCATCGTCAAGACTTCAGCTGATGTCTGTGGAGCTGGAGGAGTGGTCACCGAGCCGGAGCTGGAACCGATGGAGCTGTGGAGGTGCCGAGGCTGTAGTCCCGTGTCTGCCATCGAATAGCAGCTGATCGGGTCTGTGGGAACCGGAGCAGCCGTTGATAATCATCTGGACCAGGTCATCCTGCATCTCACGCATGAGCTCTTCCTTTCCCTCTTTGCTTCCTCGATATCCGCCTCAAGCTTGTTGACAAGGACTTGCACTTCATCACTTCACATCCAGAGCATGGATCTTGTCTTCAACAATCCTCTCAAGACTCTCCCGAGACTGCATAATGCTGGCCAGCGTTGTTCAATCCTCCGGTAGCTTCAAGGAGCTGCTCTCCAACACTCTTGGGTTTAGCTGCGCTGGTGCTGCTTCCTTCTCAGCTTTGGCTTTCTTGGCAGCTTCAACCTTTGCTTGACCTTCAACCGACGTTGATCCTCCTCATCCATCACAACTTCATTGTCCTCATGCTCAGGCTGCAAAGGGCAAGTGTGGTCTATCCAACAAGTATGTGCCCGTACAAACTTGGCATTGATAAGCATCCGAATGTGCGGGCAAATCCACACGACCTCTTCTCGTCATTTGCAGTCCTCTTGATAGTCTCAACTATCAAGTCCATCACCTTGAAAGGTGCCTTCTCATCAAGTATATGCAGCATGTTGATAGAATACCCTCTGATCATGCGATGATCTCCAGACTTGGGCATCAAGGTATGCCTCAGAATTGTGTTTGTGGTAGGTAGACCTGCCTGGAGATGATACACTGAGCCGAGCTTCCAGATTTCCACATCCTTAGCTGGTACCTCGTTGTACATATTCTTCATAGATTCATGGTTCTTCTTGGGAATACCATAGACATCAACATCATCCTCTCTCTGCACTGGAGCGTTCAGCTTGCCTTAGCATTTTGAGGGGTCCACTTCTTCACTCATTGCCATACCCATATCACTGAACTTTCTGAAATGATTCTCAAGAAGCTATTAGTTCAATGATATATATGTTGTTATTAATTACCAAAACCACCCGGGGATTAGTTGCACTTTCAATCATCATCAGCCGGACTACGGATAGAATGCGGCGTTAGAAGGACACTACGCGACACAAAAGAAATTGCATATCAAGGATCCGGATACTTACGATCTTGCCGGACGCCTGGCCCTTGGAGGCCACTCATCCTCGCCAACGGTGGTGTTGGCGAAACTATCCGGGGATAGTCCTCCCCTCTGACCCTTCGCCTCCCTATTGGGGAAGCCTTCCTTCTTCTCTCCTCCTCCGGAGAGAATCCTCCTCCTCCTCCTCGCTCGGGGAGGAGTCCGCCCGTCGTCGGACGCCTAATTGCAGGAACTCTTTCGAGTCCCCGCGCCACCTTCTTGGCCTTCTTCTCGGCACCACGTGCGGTGCCGGAACCAAGCAAAGACCGCTAAACGGGCGTTCTCGGGTCCTCTGGCATGGGAGCCAAGGCCGATGAGCTGCTTGGCCTTCTCCATCCATTCCTGTCAAAGGAAAAGAGAGATTGAAACCTCTTAGAATCGGTTTAATTACCACAAGTGTCCCGTAACAGGTTGAATCACTTACCTCGTCACCGGATGTTGCGAAATAAATCCGCGATCTTTCGTCATGGATGCGGGGCTTCGGCGCCTTAAACAGCACCCTCCAGCGCCTTCGTATGTCATATCGAAGAGCCCGCTCAGCGCCTCGTGCTGTTCCGGATTGAACTCCCACAGATTGAATGCCCGTTTGGCATGGGAGAATCCGGCGGATGAGCATGACTTGGACCATGTCGACGAGCCTGAGCTTATTGCTCACCAGCTTCTGGATGCAGGCTCGGAGTCCCGTCACCTCCTTCGGATTTCCCCACAGCAAGCCCTTCTCTTTCGAGGAGGTGAGCTGCGGGGACGCCAGATCTAAACTCGGGGCCGCCGCCCATGTGGGCTTGCGCTGCTCGTGATGTAGAACCACCCCGATTGCCACCCCTTGACGGAGTCCACGAAGGCCCCTTCGAGCCAAAGGACGTTGGGCAACTTACTCAACATAGCGCCCAAGATTCGGCTTATGTGTTCTTCACAACCTTCGCTTGATGTTGAAAGTCTTAAGCCACATGCCAAGTGGGGCGGATGCGAGGAAGGCCTCGCATTACCCACGATAAACGCCGAGATGTTGAGGATGAAGTTCGGCGCCAGATCGTGGAAATCCAGCCGAGTAAAACATGATCCCCTGACGAATGGGTGGAGTGGAAAGCCCAGTCCGCGGAGGAAGTGGGGAAGGAAGACGACCTCTCATGGGGCCTAGGGGTAGGGATGAGCTGCCCTCGTCGGGCATCCGGCGCGCGATATCGCCGAAAGGTATCAATCGCCGCAAGAAGCTTGGTGATGTGCTCCTCCTTAACGGTGGAGGCTAACCATTTGCCTCCGCCTCCGGACATATTCGGAGAAGGTCGAGGCGAGATGCGCGAGCTTGGGCGTTGGAGCTTGAGGCGCAGGAGATGGATAAGCAAAGGAGGAAGAAGGCGAGGTGAGAAGGTAAACTTATCCCTTATATATAGGCGGACGAAATTAAAGCGCCCCCACCGCCCGGTAAACTCGCTTATCTCCCAAGCGCCACCATCAATGGCGCGTTGGGTTACCCACGTCCGTATTGATGAGAATCCCAAAATAAGGGAACACAATCTCGCTTCGACAAGACGTGTTAAGGAAACCGCCGCTAAACGTGCTGAGGTGGTATAAGTAAAAATGATTCAAACAAAGGTCTTGGTAGCGTGTGATGTCACGCCGCATAATACGTCGGCAGATTGACTGGTGTACATTTTATTCTCTACGGTGGAATGTGGAATTTATTTTGCAGAGCCGGACACCATTCTCCGGTGTTCATGATCTTCTTTGGGTTATTCAAGGAGGAACCCACCTTGCAACGCCAAGACTATATACGTACGACATATCGTCATTGAAGCCTAGTTCAGGCTACCGAGGAGTCCTCGACTAGGGGTGTCCGGACAGCCGACTATCATCGTCCGCCGGACTCCAAGACTACAAAGATACAAGATTGAAGACTCCGCCCCGTGTCCGGATGGGACTTTCTTGGCGTGGAAGGCAAGCTTGGCAATACGGATATGTAGATCTCCTACCATTGTAACCGACTCTGGTAACCCTAGCCTCCTCCGATGTCTATATAAACTGGAGGGCTTTAGTCCGAGGACAACATACATTACAACAATCATACCATAGGCTAGCTTTAGGTTTAGCCTCCTTGATCTCGTGGTAGATCCACTCTTGTACTACCCATATCATCAATATTAATCAAGCAGACGAGGGTTTTACCTCCATCGAGAGGGCCTGAACTCGGGTAAAACATCGTGTCCCTCGTCTCCTGTTACCATCCGCCTAGACGCACAGTTCGGGACCCCCTACCCGAGATCCGCCGGTTTTGACACCGACACGCGCCCTTTAGCCGTCCGCAAATATATGGCAACTCAAGGCTATAAGAGTCTTGATAAGAAAGCTGGTAGGAGACTCCGTCTTGAGAAGGACAAGTACATGCAGGTAAAGCATATTCATGCTTGTTATTTCCTCAACAGGCTGGCACTCAATTTCTTTTTGACATATATGAGATGCAATTGATCAATTAGGTTACTCCGAGATGGTGCGACGATAAGGGGGAGTGTTGGGAGTGGATCGTGGACTATTGGTGTTCCAAAGAGTACAGGGCGAAAAACAACGATTATAGAAATCGGCGAGCCGGAATGCTGGATCCACCACATCATCAAGGCAACTTGAACGTTATGGAGTATGGTGAACGTTGGGTATATCTTATGGAGTTCTTCATAAGCTTTTTCTTGTCATACATGTTGCCAATCCTTGTGATGAAATCTTAATCATGTTGCTTTGGTTGCAGGCGTCTCACATAATGCTCCAAAGGCCCAACCTTTTCGCCTCGTATGCTTTGGCCCATAAGGCACCGCATGTAACAGCCAAGCCTTACGATGAGAATGACACAAAGGTCCGTGATACTCCAAAGAAGACCGCCTATGATCGGATGGAGAAATTTAAAGGAAGGCAAAAGAGTTGAAAGGGCCCGAGTATGATGTGACAACAGAGCCTCTTGACCACGCGCTGGTCATGATCTCTCGGAGAAGGCAGGAAACATGGCAAGGAAGCAATTACAGAGGCATGTTCCCTAGTTCCTCCCGTAGCTCTCTCCTCAATACAAAGCTCGGTTAGGTATCTCAAAATCTTCTACATGTAAACTCTCAACTCCAGCTATGGTTGAGATGGAGGTATTCTATACAAGTCCTTCTATATATGTTTGTTTCTTACCCATCGTTGGATTGAAGATGCGATTGCCATGCCATATTTTGCAAAGGACATCAAGGAGGAGAGGCGAGTGGCGCGGAGGAGAGGGCGGAGGAGAGGCGAGTGGCGGCGGAGGAGAGGGCGGAGGAGAGGCGATCGGGTCGATGAGAGGATGCAGCAAGCGGTGCAGAAAGCGGTGTTGGCACAAACTAGTCAATGCTTTGCAATGTTTATGTTAGTTCCTTAATTGCCAAACACATACATAATCTTCACTCAATCATAATCTTCTACTACCAAGACTTAATCTTCACTCAAACATAATTTGCGTGCTTATTGTACCCGTAATGGTATGCTCATGCTATGCAGATGCCTCAATCAGGCCCCGGATCTAATGCTGATGGATCTTCACATGCACGAGGCCCAAGCGACAACAACCTTGGTGGTTCTCTCAATGTTTGAGATCGAGTATGGTTAGTGCGCATACATATCTCATTTACGAGGTCTCAAATTTGTCAACGAGAAACAAGTAGCTATCTTGATTCTTGAAGATCAAACTTATAAGTAGAGACAAGTAGATACCATTTGAACCGCTTTCAAACTATAATCCATTTGAACAATTTCAACCATGATCTTAATTAAATATAAGCATTCTTGAAGCTATTTATTTTCATGATTTAGAGAACACTTGAAGATATTCATGATTTAGAGACAAGTAGTTACTTATTTTCATGATTTAGAGACCATTTGAAGATCTCCATGATTTAGAAACTTGTAAGTAGAGACCGCTTTGAACCATTTAAAGATCGACTTATAAGTAAAGATCTAGTGTTAAATTAGCATGTTCAAAATTGGATAAGTGTTCAAGAAACTCCATATGTACTAGAAGCTTTTTATTTTGGAAACTCACTATGGAATATGGATCACTATTTATTTTGTAGTGTCAAGTACTTTCTTTTGTCTATTTGGCATATTGATGATTTCAAGCACGTTATTTGACACACACCATTCAATCTTGTAGGTTGCAACTGGATGCTCTTTGGACTACGACATGGACATGAAGGCGTTTGTTGTAGTGCCAAATCTTACGTAGTGATGCCATCTTTGTTCATTGTGTATTATATGTCAGGAACTTTGTTTTGGGACTATATGCTATGGAACTTTGTCCCGGACTATATATATGCTATGGAACTTTGTTTTGGGACTATATATATGCTATGGAACTCGCTTTTGGGACTATATGCTATGGAACTTTGTCCAGGACTATATATATGCTATGGAACTTTGTCCTGCGACTATATATATGCTATGGAACTTCGTTCTTATATTTGTTCATTGTTGCTTATATTTGCTATGGAACTATGTTGTCCTGTTATGGTTCTGTGCTGTTATGGTTCTGTGCTGTTATGGTTCTATACTATGTATTAAACTGTTTAATTTCTGATTTAAAAAAAGGAGCTTTGCCGTCAAGTGACAGACGGCAAAGATGCCACATGTCACCAGCCTGTGCTTCCGCTAGCATTTTGCCGCCTTGCCAACAGGCAGGTTGACGACAAAGAGGTATAGTTTTGCCGTCTGGGCCAGCGCCAACTGACGGCGAAATATAAGTGTTTGCCGACTGGGAAAGGAGCACCAGACGGCAAAGTCCTGCTATTTCGCCCATTGGGAGTCTGATGATGCATGTAGTATGCTTTTTCCGTCAGCTAAAACCGATAGATTGACGGCAAAGATATTAGACTTTGCCGTCTGTTGGACGGCCGGTAGACGGAAAAAGCACTTGACGCCGCCGTTAGACCGTCTGCTCTGCTCGGTGCAATATTTTGCCGCCAACTTTCCGCAGACCGACGCAAAAATATAGATCGACGCAAAGTCTTCGCCGTCAGGAAAAGCAGACGGCAAAGTATTCTTTGCCGATTAATCTTTGCCGTCTGACTTTGCCGTCTACTTCCTGACGGCAAACTCTTTGCCGTCTGGATTTACGTCTTTGCCGTCTGTTATGCCCAGACGGCAAACTAGCAGCTTCCTATAGTGGCTCTTTGCTAATCAAAGCCACATGCCACCCACCGCCTCAAAACTATACCCATCACCGCCGTCATGTCCGGGGCTTGACATGGTTGGACCCCTTAAAGGGGGAACCCACAAGCAAAAATACCTATTGGTCATGGTGGATAAATTCACCAAATGGATAGAGGCCAAGCGGTTAAAATGGCCCAATCCGGACTGTGATAGACTTCATATCCGGGGTAGTACACCGCTATGGTGTCCCCACAAAGATCATCATCGATAACGGCACGAACTTGACGGCCGCATGCTTAAACTCGTGCAAAAACATGGGCATCAAGCTCGACCACGCTTCAGCCTATCACCCTCAAACTAACGGTCAAGTCGAACGAGCAAATGGTCTAATCATGAGAGGCATTAAACCCAGGTTAGTGCGGTCCTCACGTAATCTAACACGACCGGGTGGAGGAGCTCGACCAGACTGGGGTGCGGACCATGCCAAATCGTACTACCGGATTCACGCCATTCTTTATGGTATACGGCGCGAGGCAGTTTTGCCTGCGATATAATTCATGACTCACCTCGAGTGCGCATGTACAAAGAAAGAGAAGCCGAGTTGGATCGGCAGGATAGTTTGGACGCATTGGAGGAGGAGCGCGACGTGGCAAAGGCTCGTTTCACATTCTATCAGCAGCAGGCTCGAAGATATCAAAGTAGAGAAGTACAGGCCAGAACTTACAATGTTGGTGAACTAGTTCTACGCCTGCCGGACAAGAAAAAGGACAAACTCAAGCCCAAGTGGGAAGGTCCCTTCATCATCGATCAAGTCCTGACCGGCGGAGCATACCGTCTATGAAACGCATCGAACAATCGACTCGAGCCGAACCCATGGAACGCAGCCCGCCTCCGAAGATTCTACACCTAGTGCCAGACTCAGAGTTCGTCTCCTTCCTCCGTCCACATTTTAAACGTTTGCTGTCTTTTGTTTTTTCTCTTCCTTCCTCCCTTCTTTTCGTAAAGCCTTTGTGGGCTGACCTGTGCATTGTTCGCACACACTTGACATGCCGCTTGCACTCATTATACCTGGGGGCTTCTTTAACAGAAGCTTATTTATACGGGCTCTAAGCCCAACACATGCATCACATTTCCGCATGTACCTTTCACTCACCATTATATGCATCGATATGACTTAAGTTTTGGCCAAGCTGGGTTGCCTGGCTCCTGTGCTTACCCCTACATTCCCGATTGTTCGGCTAGGCGGTAAAGGGAACACCTCTGTGATTGTTACTGTCGGGTCAGCCGGATGTGTACCTCAGACTGGGTGAAGCCGAAAGCTAGCGTTCTTAAGGGAATATTCGGTCGGTGACTGGAAAGATGATTTTTTACCTATCTATTTATCTGTCCCTAGATGCTTTTCTGCTCTTTTCGCAGTCCAGACATGCACTTTAGGGCATGCCTCCCAGGGAAAGGAACCCTTAAGGGAACTATTCTCCCTGGAAGATGTTTCTTACTAACCATGTAATATAACATAACTAGTTGGGCACTTGTCTGATAAAGCACTAATGACCCCTACGCCTGGTCTCCTGTGCATGCCCGTTCCTCGTGATAACCGCGAGGGTATTCGGACACACTTTGGACTGTTGGGTCCCGAGGTTGAAGCGAAAAGGTCCGCAAAGACAAACGATCTACAATCCGCTAGAAGGCATTATACATGTCATTTTAAAATACATCACAAATTGAAGGATTGTACTCCTCTTCAATCCCATCTAATAGGTTGTCTAATTTACAGCCCCGCTAGGAATACTTAGCGCCAACTCTACTTGGCCGCATTTTAGGCTCACAGGATCTCCTTCCCATCGGGCCGCACAGTCCAACCTCGCCATGTGGTTCGGATCCGCCCTGTACCGCTCTTCACCATGGCCCAGCCTCCTGGCGCGCTTTGACGGCAGGTGATATCTTCCATAGACAAGCGCCTGTGCTCCTCAAGCTTCTCCATAAGCCTCCAAGACCCTCGGGTAGGGAGACGGACGGCCATAGGCCTGGGCGGCGCCACTCATCATCGCCAACACGTTTGCAGTTGCAACAGCTCGAAGCTGGTCACCCGTTGAACTGGCATTTTCTCCAGAGGCGACACTGTGAGCACACCTACCGAGGAGTCTCGATCGGGGTGTCCGGACAGCCGGACTATCATCGTCACGGACTCCAAGACTACGAAGATACAAGATTGAAGACTCCGCCCCGTGTCCGGATGGGACTTTCCTTGGCGTGGAAGGCAAGCTTGGCGACACGGATATGTAGATCTCCTACCATTGTAACCGACTCTTCAGAACCCTAGCCTCCTCCGGTGTCTATATAAACCAGAGGGCTTTAGTCCAGAGGACACAACATACATTACAACAATCATACCATAGGCTAGCTTTAGGGTTTAGCCTCCTTGATCTCGTGATAGATCCACTCTTGTACTACCCATATCATCAATATAAATCAAGCAGACGAGGGTTTTACCTCCATCGAGAGGGCCCGAACTCGGTAAAACACCGTGTCCTCGCCTCCTGTTACCATCCTCCTAGACGCACGCTCGGGACCCCTACCCGAGATCCGCCGGTTTTGACACCGACATTGGTGCTTTCATTGAGAGTTCCTCTATGTCGCCACCGATAGGCTTGATGGCATCTACAACCAACGACGCTGTCCCGGTGAGACTTTTCTCCCGGACAGATCTTCGTGTTCGGCGGCTTCGCATCTGGGCTAATTCGCTGGCCATCCGAGCAGATCGAAGCTACGCCCTGGCCGCCAGTCGATTCGAAGTTTAAACTTCACGGCCGATGTCCGCGGAGACTTGATCTTCGACGGACTCGAGCCACAGCCAAGCGCGCCGCACTGTGACGATGGGCATGATCTAGCTCTACCGCCGAACAGTGCCTTGGTGGCCGCACACGAATCCGCTTTGGCCGTTAGTCCGGAGCCGATCGCCCAGATCGAGGGTCGGCGGATAGACGCCGCCTAGGGGGCTTTAACTTCCACGGCGATGGAGCCGAACACTAATCTTGTCCCCCGCAAAACTTGTGATTCCGAGGCGCCGGACTCCTTGCCGGACTCCAGGCCTCCCATGCCCCTACCAATCGAGTCGGATTGGGCGCCGGTTATGGAATTCACCACCGCGGACATCTTCCAATACTCGCCTTTTGGCGACATCCTGAATTCGCTAAAGCATCTCTCGTTATCAGGAGAGCCCTGGCCGGACTATGGCAAGGATGGTTGGGATACGGACGACAAAGAAATTCAGAGCCCACCCACCACCCACTTTGTAGCCACTGTCGACGATCTAACCGACATGCTAGACTACGACTCCGGATACATCGACGCTATGGACGATGATGCCGAGATTTAACAGAACCAGCACCTACATGTGGAATCGAAGACCACCTCGCCATATGACATATACATGGTGGATACCCCAAAAGACGGGACGGCGAAGAAATAGCGGAGGCAGAATCTTTAAAGAAACAGCCCAAGCGCCAGCGTCGGCCGGGCGCCGCTCTAAATCCCGCCACAAAGAAGAATGGAGATTCCGCACAGAGATAATAATACCCCGTAAAGTGCCGAAGATAACCCTCCAAAGAAGACTCAGCGCAGAGGATGCGTAGCAAGCCCTCACGAAAGCGCGCATTTAAGAGGTTGAGGATTACAACTATATGCCTCCCTCCAAGACGAGGCAAGCCTCAACGATGACGAATTCGCCGTGCCCGAGGATCCCGTCGAACAAGAGCGTTTTAAACGCAGTTTATCGCCACGGCAAACAGTTTAAAGAAAAGCAGCAGCAGCTTCAAGCTGATCAGACCTGCCGCCGATCGATGGACCGAGGTCCTCGCGTCAAGAGTATAAACTCGAACACCCTCCAAAAGCTATCCAAGACGCAAGCTGCTCCCCGATTAGAGGAGGAAGCATACATACCTCCATCACCAATAAGACGATACGGCCGATCGACCACCCCGTGGTCGTGATGAGAGGCATCCAGGCCCCAACCAAGATCAGATACCGCATCGCTCCAAAAGTACGGCCAAGAGGGAACGCTACCGGACTTGCAAGATATATTGAGGACAAAGCAAGGCAATCCAGATCCATCTACGGATCACGGGCGCCTAACGACCCATGACGAATACCGTCGCCGGATACGATAATCCTCGCCGGGCCGAAACAGCAGCATAACGCTCTCTCGAAGTTGCGCCATGATATCGCCAATATACAAAGCGCCAGACACCCACTATGCTTCACAGACGGAAGTAATGGATCATCAAATCCTCAAGGGTTTAAACCGTAAACATCGAATCCTACGATGGCACGACAGACACTCGCGGCTTGGATCAAGATTACCTTCTCCACATCCATATGGCCCGCGCGACGCATCTCCATGCCATCAAGTATCTCCCACTCGCTTAAAGGACCAGCTCGGCATTGGCTAAACAGCTTGCCCGCAGAGTCAATTGGGTGCTTTGGGAAGACCGAAGCCGCATTCCTCGACAACTTCCAGGCAAGTATGTGCGACCACCGACGCCGATGACCTAAGCCACATCATTCAACAGCCAGATTTAATCGCCGCATAATTTCGACACGGTTCTCGACAAAGAAAAACCAAATCGTCGACTGTCCGGATGCAGAGGCCCTTGCAGCCTTCAACCACAACATCCGCGGCGAATGGCTAGCCCGGCACCTGGGACAGGAAAAGCCGAAATCTATGGCGGCCCTCACATCATTAATGACACGCTTCTGTGCGGGAGAGGATAGCTGGCTAGCTCGCAGCAACAATCTCCGTAAAAATTCTAGCAGTCCGGATACTAAGGACAACAACGGCAGGTCACGTCGAAACAAAAACAAACGCCGCATTAACGGCGACGATAAGGAGGATACGGCAGTTAATGCCGGATTCCGAGGCTCTAAACCTGGTCAACGGAAGAAGCCATTCAAAAGAACCACTCCGGGTCCGTCCAATTTGGACCAAATACTCGACCGCTTATGCCAGATACATGGCACTTCGAAAACCAGCTAATCACACTAATAGAGATTGTTGGGTGTTTAGCAGCAGAGCAAGTTAATTGCCGAAAACAATGACAAGGGGCTAAACAGCGACGACGAGGAGGAGACCCGACCGCCGAACAATAGAGGACAGAAGGGTTTTCCCCCACAAGTGCGGAGGGTGAACATGATTTACGCGACCCATATACCCAAGAGGGCGAGGAAACGCGCACTAAGGGATGTCTATACGATGGAGCCAGTCGCCCCGAAGTTCAATCCATGGTCCTCTTGTCCGATCACTTTCGATCGAAGAGACCATTCGACCAGCATACGCCATGGCGGATTCGCCGCATTGGTTTTAGACCCAATCGTCGATGGATTTCACCTCACGAGAGTCCTGATGGACGGCGGTAGTAGCCTGAACCTGCTTTATCAGGATACAGTGCACAAAATGGGCATAGACGCCTCAAGGATTAAACCTACAAAGACAACCTTTAAAGGTGTCATACCAGGTGTGGAAGCCAACTATACAGGCTCAGTAACACTGGAAGTGGTCTTCGGATCCCCGGACAATTTCCGGAGTGAGGAGTTAATCTTCGACATAGTCCCGTTTCGCAGCGGCTATAACGCTCTGCTCGGACGAACCGCGTTTGCAAAATTCAACGCGGTGCCGCATTATGCATACCTCAAGCTCAAGATGCCAGCCCTCGTGGAGTCATCACGGTCAACGGAATACGGAATGCTCCTCCGAACGGAGGAACATACAATGCTCTCGCGTATACTGAGCAGCCTTTTAAGGCAATTTCGAGTCCGACCGTTAAACGGCAGGATACAAGCAAAACGCGCTCAAGCAATACCAACCAAGACAACTGGCGCGATCAGAGCATGCGAGTAATGCGCCCCAACCTCGCCTGCGCGTGATCGCAAGAATAACCTCCGCGTACATCATTACGCTTTGGAGATACCATGGGCGCAGGGAAGGGCACGATCGCAATGGACCCAGAGTGCGGTTCGACCGCACCAGGCTCGCAAGTTTGCCCCTTTTTATTTTCCTTCTTTGTGTACACAGGACTCCGCTAACTGAAGCCCCGTCCCGTGTGAACCCGCCAACTCATGATGCAACAGCTGGGACTTAAAGAAGGCTGCGATGAACACTGTGTGGTCTCAATTACGAGCATTAAATTCGATTATATACACCAAGTCCGCAGCTCACCCTCGAGGGGGACATGTTTACTTAGTCCAAATCCCTTGCTTATCAAGACTATTTGTATCACCGCACTCATAGCGACTTCCTTCAATAAATAATGCAGCACTTTTCATCGCAATTACATTACCTTTTATACATATATGTTCATTACATGACATCTTGCACCAGATATTTTGGTACGGCCTAATACACCGGGGCTTATGTTCCCCACATTATGGTGTGATAAGTCCGAACACTTTCTTAAGTGCGGCACCTTAACCGATAGCATTATATGAATCGGCTCAATCATGCCTTGGGTCAATAGTTGGGTTTGCCCGGCCCCACGCTTTTGTGCCTTACGCCCGCTCGTCGGCTAAGGTGGCACGGGAGAACCATCGCGATTGCGCCCGGTTGAGCGGGCGAGCGCCTCAAAGGAGAAAGCTAAACTGACCGGCATGATAAGGCGAGATCTGTCGCTGTTCGAGAGGTCTTTTCGGTCCTTAAAGACTCACGCCGCTGAGCGGTTCCGGACCATGTCCCATTTAAGGCGGATAGCGCCCGGATTCGGTCTTCCGATCACTGTGGGCTTCACCAAATTTAAAATTATAGAATTCTATGGCTAAGTGAGAGTGTTCAAGCATTATAAGTCCGGTTGCCTTGTTCGCTGTGTTGAGCGCCCCTAGATGGACCCAAAATGGGAACAAGAGTGCTCAAGTTTATCCCTAACACCCCAAAGACTTGTGGCTTGGGGTGAAGCCAACGACTTGCCATCTCTCGATTTTATATACGGCCGCATTGTAAGGTAATATTTTAAATTAAACAAGTGTTGCTTAAAGCGCATAAAAAAAAAGTTTCAGCGCATGTGATAATACATTAGCAAGTTTACTCAAAGATTACATTTCGGGGCACTCATCCGCAATATCGCTGGCTCCCTTCAGATAGTTTTATAATACATTTCGGGCGCAATACTCCTTGCCCAAAGGGCGGTGGGTCCGTGAGAAGCTCCGCATCCAACTTGCCCTAATGCACCTTTTGTGCGGGCAAGGGCCCGACGAGCACCTTCAATACAAAGCGAGCGCTGACGACCTCCACCCAGGGCACGATCCACCAGCCGCCAGACGAGGCCAAAGTAGCTCCTGTGCATGGCCTGTCCAGCCACACCGGACTATAAGGCCCTTCATGGCCTCCTCACTACCTTAGGAGTTCGACCACTGCTTCACCTGGTCGCTTGGGGCACTGGTGTCCGCCTCAGCAGCATCGAGACCGAAGACTTTCTCCGCCGAGCTCCCTCCTCGCCACGATAGAATGCGGCGGCATCGGACGACTACGTGGTAGATCTGCAAACGCCTCGAGAGCTCCTAACGCGGTAAGTGTCGTAGTTTACATTAACATGCTTGTTTTGCATGAAAAATGCCTTACCCACCGCTATCTTCTTCACATCTTCAACCTCCTCAAGGGCCTTATGACCTCGGCCTTGGCGGACTTGGCACTTTCGAGAGCCGAGGCAAGCTCGGACTCGAGTCTTGAGTCACGCCCAAACTCTCATGCTTCTCCATGAGAGCCTGGGCTCTTGCCATACTTCCGCCACCCGTGCCTCCCCGCTTTTTGTTCTCCTCTCTCATGTCAGATCGCTGCTCGTCATGACACAGCCTCCTTCGTGGCTTCCACTCGTCGCGGGCCCCCGCAATACCCAAATTATCCTTGTTAATTTTATTGCAACCAAAATCCTTTTCTATAAGGTAACTATTCAAAGTGGTGTGACTCACCTTCTTTGTCCTCGAGCTGCTTTGGCATGGCCGAGCTCTTGCTCGACCGCCGAGATACTTCTTTCAACACATCGACCTACCGATAGTGCGGCGACAGAGGTCAAGAAGCAGCCTCGCAAACCCATATTGACATATTTTAAGCAACCCTGCAGATATCTTGTTAGATCCTCATCCGCTTTTCTTTCCAACATCGAACCGAGCATGAGGGATACTGTTCTATGCGGTATTACATTACATAATTTTAACTTCTTACCTCAAAGCCTGTTAAAAGGTCTGCAGCAGTTTTGGTCAGCCCGCTCTTGGCAAGTGAACCTTTTGAATCACCGATTCATGATAGTGCGTGTTCTTCCTCTATGGAAGCGCCTTTAAGCGCCCAACAAGTTATCCGCGCCCCGGTTGGACGGAGGTCGCCGGTGTCATGGTCTTGCCCTTCTTTCGAAAGTCACCGCCGACTGGAACCATCAAGGGTTCCGATGTAGAGTCCGCACAAAGTCCCCGGAGAGTCTAACGCGGTAAGTGTCGTAGTTTACATTAACATGCCTCGCTTTGTATGAAAAATGCCTTACCCATCGCTATCTTCTTTATATCTTCAACCTCCGAAGGGCCGTCAGATGGGCCTCGGCCTTGGCGGATTTAGACTTTCGAGACGAGGCAAGCTCGACTCGAAGTCTTGAGTCACGCCCAAACTCTCATGCTTCTCCATGAGAGCCTCGAGCTTGCAAGAACTTCCGCCACCCGTGCCTCCCCGCTTCTCGCTCGTTGCTCTGCGGCCAAGATCTGCGCTCGCCATGACACAGCCTCCTTCGTGGCTGCCACCTCGTTAGTGGCCCCCGAATACCCAGATATCCTTGTTAACTTTATTGCAACCAAAATCCTTTTCTCAGAAGGTAACTATTCAAAGTGGTGTTACTCACCTTCTTTGTCCTCGAGCTGCTTCTTCAAGATGGCGAGCTCTCGCCGACCGCCGAGATCCTGCTTCAAGACATCGACCTCCGCCGTTAGTGCGGTAGAGGTCGGCAGCAAGAGCCTCGCAAACCCATATTGACATATTTTAAGCAACCTCAAGATATCTTGTTAGATCCTCATCCGCTTTTCTTTCCAACACCAAACCGAGCATCAGGATACTGTCTATGTGGTATTACATTACATAACTTTAAATTTTACCTCAAAGCTCGTTAGAAGGCTGCTGAAGCTTCGTCAGCCCGCTCTTGGCGAGCTGAACCTTCGAATCACCGCACCCATGATAGTGCGGTGTTCTTCCTCGATGGAAGCACCTTTAAGCGCCCAACAAGTTATCCGCGCCCGGTTGGACGAAGGTCACGGTGTCACTGTCTTGCCCTTCTTTCGGAAGGGCCGCCCACGGACTCTGGAACCACCGCTGGTTCCGATGTAGAGTCCGCACAAAGTCCGGAGGCAGCTCGACGCGCCCCGAGCCTCCTCCCGATGGGTCCCTCTCGTGATCCCACCTCGCCCTCGCTTGCGCTGGGGTAGTGGCGATCGGAAGTGAATCCACATCCGACGGGGCCAATGACCCGCTTGATGAAGCGGGGAGATCATCATCAGCCGGACTACGGATAGAATGCGGCGTTAGAAGGACACTACGCGACACAAAAGAAATTGCATATCAAGGATCCGGATACTTACGATCTTGCCGGACGCCTCGCCCTTGGAGGCCACTCATCCTCGCCAACGGTGGTGTTGGTGAAACTATCCCGGGATAGTCCTCCTCTGACCCTTCGCCTCCCCTATTGGGGAAGCCTTCTTCTTATCTCTCCTCCGGAGAGAATCCTCCTCCTCCTCCTCGTCTTCGGGAGGAGTCCGCCTCGCCGTTGATCGCCTAATTGCGGAACTCTTCGAGTCCCCGCGCCACCTTCATGGCCTTCTTCTCCAAGCACCACGCGGCGGTGCCGGAACCAGCAGCACTACTAAACGGGCGTTCTCGGGTCCTCCGCATGGGAGCCGGGCTGATGAGCTGCTTGGCCTTCTCCATCCATTCCTCGTCAAAGGAAAAGAGAGATTGAAACCTCTTAGAATCGGTTTAATTACCACAAGTGTCCCGTGAACAGGTTGAATCACTTACCTCGCCACCGGATGCTGCGAGCGAAACCATGATCTTCCGTCATGGATGCGGGGCTTGGCGCCTTTAACAAAGACCCTCGAGGCGCCTTCATATGTCGATCAAAGAGCCCGCCAGCGCTCGGTGCTGTTTCGATTGAACTCCCATGATTGAATGCCCGTTTGGCATGGGAGAATCCGCGGATGAGCGGGACTTGGACCACGCCGATGAGCTCCGAGCTTATTGCTCACCAGCCGGATGCGTGCTTGAGTCCCGCCACCTCCTTCGGATTGCGCCACAAAGAAGCCCTTCTTTCCAGAGGTGAGCTGCGTGGGGACGCCAGATCTAAACTCGGGGCCGCCACCCATGTGGGCTTATGCTGCTCGGTGATGTAGAACCACCCGATTGCCACCCCTTGACGGAGTCCACGAAGGCCCCTTCGAGCCAAAGGACGTTGGGCAACTTACCCAACATGGCGCCCAAGATTCCGCTTATGCGTTCTTCACAACCTTCGCTTGACATTGAAGGTCTTGAGCCATAGGCCAAGTGGGGCCAGATGTAGAGGAAGGCCTCGCACACCATTTATAAACGCCGAGATGTTGAGGATGAAGTTCGCGCCAGATCATGGAAATCCAGGTCGAGTAAAACATGATCCCCTGGACGAATGGGTGGAGGAAAGCCCAGTCCGCGGAGGAAGTGGGGAAGGAAGACGACCTCTCATGGGGCCCTGTAGGGATGAGCTGCCCCTCGTCAAGCAGCCGATGCGCGATATCGCCGAAAGGTATCCGGCACAAGAAGCTTGGTGATGTGCTCCTCCTTAACGGTGGAGGCCAACCATTTGCCTCCCTCCGGACATATTCGGAGAAGGTCGAGGCGAGATGCGCGATTCTGGGCGTTGGTGCTTGAGTGCGCGGAGATGGATAAGCAAAGGAGGAAGAAGGCGAGGTGAGAAGGTAAATCCTTATCCCTTATATACGTGTGGACGAAAACTATACGCCCCACCGCCCGATAAAACTCGCTTATCTCCCAAGCGCCACCATCAATGGCGCGTTGGGTTACCCACGCCTATATTGATGAGAATCCGGAATAAGGGGAACACGATCTCGCTCGATAAGACGTACATGAAACCGCCGCTAAACGTGCTGAGGTGGTATAGTAAAAAACAATTCAAACAAAGGCTTGGTAGTGGTGTGATGTCACGCCGCGTAATAAGTCAGCAGGTTGGACTGGTGTACATTTTATTCTCTCTATGGTGGAATGTGGAATTTATTTTGCAGAGCCGACACTATCCTGGTGTTCATGATCTTCTCTCGATTATTCAAGGAGGAACCC